>CM077883.1:36347761-36995886 GCA_039720435.1 Amazona ochrocephala | reverse complement strand
TACCTGTACAGCAGACTACAGACCACTTCCAGAAGTATGCCTTGGTCCTGCTGTTAGCATCTAACGGGGTATTTGAGCTGCCGCTCTTAGAGAAGGCTTTCTCCTCCTTTTGAAAGAGTGAGCTCTCACTTGCACACAATTCAGGGAGTCTGGCTGCAAAAGTCCCACCTGAACAGACTTCAGGAAGAGCCATGGTTTGGGGGGGGGGGAAATATTAACACACACACACACACACACACACACACCCCCGAGCTCAGCTGTCTGCACTTTGAGATTTCTATTGCAGGACAGAAATCTCTCTGCTGAGATATTTGCAAATGGAGCACTATCCTTGTACCTCATTTTGCTCACAGCTCATACTCCCATGTCCCTCACCTGTAATGCCCGTGGGTGGCAGCAGCCCATGGATTCCTGCAGGGTTAAGCATCACTGTGTTTGACAAGGATGAAGTACCAGTCAGTGGAACATACCTGCACATTCTGAAATTAGCCTGTGACTATCTTATTTGGCCAACTGTTAAAGCAGCACATCATCACCACCACTTCAATGCATATGTTTTATCTGGCAGAAGATACAAAGACTGAGCTATTCCTCAAGGCATTTTCAGAAGCATTAATTGTTAGCTCCTGGGTTTCTTGCTTTTCCCCTGAGAGTCTACAACTGTAGAGGCAAAGGGAAATGCATAGGGTGACTCATACTTGGGTTTCACTAAAAGCATGAAACACTGTGCTCTCACAGTTTGAGCCACTCTATTTGAAACAGACTTTTCTTAATAAGTTACCCCAACTAGAATTGCAGAAAATGGAAAGCCTGTGCTCATCCCATCTCTGGATTTCATAATGTACCCTGGTGCTATCGTTTATGTTTCAGTCCTAAACACATTCCACTCAGAGCTGTATGCCAACCCCACCAAACCACTAAGCTGCACCATCTCCAAGAGAACGATGCAATTCTGTACATATTATATAGCTCTGTGTACTACCACTACGGAGATCACATTTAATTTTAAATATATGTATACCTTCCTAAATTAGATGTGTAAAATATTTAAACCTTTGGCCTGATTCTCTTGAAGGCTAGTCACATAATAAAGTAAGGGATGTATTTCCCTTAATACTGACATGAAGATTCAATAGTTCACTATCCTATAGGTGCCTAGGAGGCAACAACCAGCAGGAATAACTGGTTTCACAATAAACCATAAAAACGCATGAAGTTTCAGAAGTAAATATTAGCTATGATGTTGAATTATACACCTCATGCTGAACTACTCACAACTGTATTATCCCCAGAGAATTTACCTCTTAAGTTAGAGCTTAGATGTGAAAACACAAAAAGAACTAGTTGCTGCAGAAATATGTTGTAAATTGAGATGCAATTCTGCAACTTAAACAGCATTCACTAGTCACAAGAATAGATTATTCCATGTAACTTATACAGAATCAGGCTCTCAGCAGGGGATATGTTGGCTTATGAATCAGTAACAAAGCACTAGCAGAGAAAGGTATTAAGGGATAATATTTGAGACCTCATCTGGATAATGACCTACCCAACACAATATTCCATCATCCTTTGCTGCTATGTTTAACACTAACTCCACTATTGAAGCAGATTCCCAGGGCTGCTTCTGGAAGGTTCATTTAGGTCTCTGTCCTACAGACTGCTCTGCAAAGTTTTTAAGTTGCTTTTACACTTACGTGGCTCCATTGCAGAGAGAAAGTGGTGCCTTTGGCACAGGGTTTAATCAGTGTGTATGGTTCAAAAGAAAAGTAGTCATAAACACCTCCTTCACCCTCCCAAAGAACCCCAACAACCCACCAAATAATAACCCCACAAAGCCAAAAAAAACCCCACTTGCCCCTACTTTGGATCATCCCTTTCATCATAACACACGAAATTGCAATAGCAAAATTAGTGGGGTTGAGCAAAATACCTTCTTTTATTCTGCCTCCCTGGCAGCTTGCAGAACTCCTTCATAAAATAGTCATAACCTGTTCTCAGATCATTAAATGAGATACTGGTCTTGGCTACTTCTTTTGGCAAGCAATTCAAGTCCTTATGAGAAAGAAATCATCTCCAAAGAAGGCCAGTCAGAAATTCAATTGAAGAAAACTTAAACAGATTGTAGATTTCCTCATTTACTGAAGTTGCTAACAGACACAATGCGTATTTTAAGTTATCATCTCGACATTTTCAAGATAATCAGTATCTCAGTTTGCTGGACTCATGTTGGCTGCTGCGCTCTGACAACAAAACTTAGCTGCACAGATATCATCATTGCAGCACAGTTTTACAGGAACTGAAGATTTCTTTCCATGTTGTGCTGAAGTTCATCTCCAAACACAGGCTTTTAGCTGATCATTGACCAGAAAGCTGCAGTGACAGAGGTAGTCTCCAAGACAAAGGAAAAGCAAGGACTGAATCATATTGTAAATAAATTTAAGCTAACTGCACCACCCTGGAACTCTTACTTCAGAGGTCATCAAATACTTGTTAAACTCTCTTAAATCACCGTAAGAGCATGTCTAAAGTTAAGCAAAGATAACCACAACAAAATACCACAAAAACCCCACAAACCCCTCAAAACAAACAAACACCCACAACAAAAAAAGAAAAACAGATAAAAGAAGCTTCTTGCTTCAGATAAGATTTCTGCACAGAAGAGAAAATTCCTTGAGAAAACAAAAGGGATGGTACATGATAGGCTAAGAAAATTGGGGCTGTTCAGCCTGGAGAAGAGAAGGCTGCGTGGAGACCTCATAGCAGCCTTCCAATACCTGAAGGGGGCCTATAGGGATGCTGGGCAGGGACTCTTCATTAGGGAATGTGGTGAGAGGACAAGGGGTAATGGGTTTAAACTTAAACAGGGGAGGTTTAGATTGGATCTGAGGAAGAAATTCTTTACTGTGAGGGTGGTGGGGCCCTGGAATGGGTTGCCCAGGGAAGTTGTGAATGCTTCATCCCTGGCGGCGTTCAAGGTGGGGTTGGACATAGCCTTGGATGGCATGGTTTAGTGGGAGGTGTCCCTGCCCATGGCGGGGGGGTTGGAACTCGATGATCTTGGGGTCCTTTCCAACCCTTACTATTCTATGATTCTATGATTCTATGATTTAAATTACACCTGAACATACAAATAATTAAAAAACCTCAGCTATTTATCCTAGAAGAATGACTTGCACTCTAGTGAACCAAGATCTAAATTATAAAGCTCTATTTTATTATCAATTCTTTCTCTTTGCTACAGCTGTGACTGTCTGTTTATACCCCCTATTCCTCAGCTATTAGTTCTAAAACACAAGAATAAAGGCATTTCATGCAAGCTACTTTTTCATCAAGAAACACTTCTAAAAACCCCTCTTACCTTTGCATCTCACTATATAAACAAGTCAGATAGTTCTTATGACAAATTTATTGATTATGACTTGCAGGGATCAAAGCTTAATATATTTCCCAGAAATTGAACAATTACATTTTGTCAGGAGTTAATGTTTACAGGTATTAAGACAGCAATGTCTCAGAGGTGTTTGTAAGTCTTTGTCATAACAGAGCAGAAAATGCATGCATACAACTGTACAAATTACAATCTTGCTCTCAATTGCCTCCTTTTTATGAGTGCATTTCCCATCTTCCTGCTATTAAATCATAATATGAAGATATAGATCTACCAGAAGTATAATTCATTTTCACCACAGCCTGACAATATTCCACTGGGATACCTGCAGCACCCACACATGCCCATCCTGCACTTTGGAACTGTGTTGTATGCCTGTGGGTTGGCAACTCTGCCACAGCACCACACTCTCTTCCCAAACAGCCAAGGCCTCAGGGCAGGCTCCCAAAGCAAAGGACACCTGCATCCTAAGACATGTCCAGCAAGAGCCTCTGGTTAACATCTGAGAGCCCTGGAAGATCTGCTTATGCCTGGCAGCAATATCAGGAAAGGAAATATGCCAAAGGGGGAATTACACTCCCTGGGAGTGAAGTTTACTGGTAGATAAGTGGCTTTTCCTTTAATATTTTGTGCTGAGGGCTGGTCGACCTTGGTGATTATATGGAAACTGGAGAGCTAATACATGAAATAAGACAAGGGAAAATACTAGACAGCAAGAAACTGATTAGGAAGAGAACTTGGTGACTGTCTCAAGGTCTAATTTTTTTCTTAACCAGGATTGAATTTTGTTAAAGACATTACATTTTAATAATCACCCCTGCATTTCATTGACTAGGTGACAATTCCTGCTATTTATCTATTTATTCTCATTATTGCAGTGCCTAAGCATCTCTGCCAGGACGCTTAACACATGTAAGACTTCCCATGCTGGGTTGTTATACAAGGGGTAGACATCTGGGATAGCAATTCACAGATTAAGGAGGGATCATCATACTCCTGTTACTGCCAAGAAATGCATCTTCTGCTGAGTCCCACTGAGAGGCTTTAGAAAGCCTTATTCCAGGTACATTAAGTCATCCAACAACCACACCTTTCCTTCTCCAAAGGACTTTGCTTCTCTCAGATGTTCACAGCCACAATATTACTACCTTGAGACTAGCGTAATTTCAGCCATCAAAAGCTGCCTGGATGAATAGGGTGGACCCAGAACTAGACAGAATGCATTTCTTCTTGACAGCTTGAAACCTTTACCCTCTCCTTCCTCATTTCCAAGTTGTACTGTGAGAAAGGCAATGGAATCCTACAATATCTGTGTGAAATTACTCATTTCAGCATTTTATGAATGAAATCATTTAGGAAATCATTATACTTTGCCTGTGGGTAAATAGACTAGCAAACTTGAACAAATGTAATTGCTTGTTAGCTATTTTTCAAGATGGGAAAAGGTTTCTGGAAAATCATGACATTGTGTGGAAGAACAATGAGATCTACCCTTCATCTCTTTGACGGCTTTCTATGGAATCTTCTCTAACTTTAATCCCAGGAAGAACGATTTTCTTCCTCCAAGATTTCCCACCTGTGCAACCATGGCAGCAACAGTGAGCTCACAAAAGCCAGCCCAAGCTCTGTGGTAACTATAATAACCAAAGCATTACCAACCACTGCTCAAACATTTTATTAAGAGAGTTATCAGCTACCACGGTTGGGTACTCAGAGCAGTGCCTGACATGTCTCAATCATCTCATTCCACCTACTGAAGCAGAGTAGCCACATTAGCAAAACATTTCAGCTTGGCTTCCCCAGAAAAGTGGACTATAAGTTACAATTGTTAGTTACAAGAATACAACCCCCCAGCTGGAAAGCTCTTTAATAGGCCTTTTTTCATAGAAATTATTTATCCGGGCAATTAGTTTATATAAAAAATCCTTTTATCTACCACTGAGGTTGTTAGATTATTTTTCCTGAAAAAATTAAGCGCCTTCCATAAATGAATTAAAATAAAAATTAAAACCAAACAACCTGCTTTCTGCTTCATTTAGTATTTGCACTAGAAAAAGGGGGTTTCAACTTTTGTTTCAAACGAAAGCCATAAACCAAAAATCATTACAGCATTTCTCAACAGTTTAATTCATCATTTTTTGTTTAGTTTATAATGAAATCAAGACAACTCCATATAGTGAGTAGTTCCATAAGAGTTCAGTGAGTGCACTTTCGGAAAAGGACAACAAAAATTATGGGTTTATTTTAAAATTGTGCACTATAGCGTTTGATGTTCAGTAAATCCTAACTTAATGCAGCAACTTGAGCACACATTAAAATTTCCTCATGTGATCCCAGTAAGAGAAATTGCAAAAAGTGAAGTAAATCTCATGTGTGCTTGCAGTATTGTAGCTTCAGGCCCTTAACCACCCAAATGTGTATGCATGCTAAAATGACCACACAGGATGCAAATGTCCAGCAAAGCTGGATATAATCTCCCACATGCAAACTATTATTAGCCATCAGATAATACTGGTAACAATTATATCTGAATTCACAACCCAAATTTTTTCTTGAGGTACTGGTTTGAAATGCACACAACTGAATTTGAGGCAACACCACAATGTAGTGGGAGGCATAAATGAAATTGAGAAAGTTGTATGCGTAGCCTGTATGCCTAATGTTGCTTGCAGGAAACCAGACTAATATGTTAAATATCAACAGCACAACAGCACATTACCTCATCCTCCTCCCTCTGAGACAAAGGTGAGCACACTTACATGGCTCATACCACTCTAACTCATCACAGTTGTGCATTGCCTAGCTGTGACCATGCTGGAACTGAACACAGGTTACCTTCCCTGTACTCTTTAGAGAAGAAAGGAAAAAGAAAACTTGGAGATGAAAGAAACTGC
The DNA here is from genome assembly GCA_039720435.1 of Amazona ochrocephala. NCBI lineage: Eukaryota > Metazoa > Chordata > Aves > Psittaciformes > Psittacidae > Amazona > Amazona ochrocephala. Next base: position 36,989,601 of record CM077883.1, on the reverse strand, counting down.
TGTTGAGCAAAGAAGTTTGTTGGAGATAATGCTCCTTCTTATTTTTCAGCAACTTGATGAACAGAATCATTTCACCCATACAAACGTCTTTCAAAACTGAATAAAGGAATTAATGAGGAGACACTGGCATAACTGTTTCTGTTGACAAACTAAAAGCAAAAGTGAAAGTATTTTAATTTCTCCTGTTCATTCCTAATCAGAATGAACAGAACACCAATTAAAAGCAACTTTACTACTCTAAAGAAAGGTAGCTCTCTTTTTAATGTGTACACTTTGTAAATTTACACATGCAAGAAATTCTTGTGGCTGGTTATGATTAAGTTGCTCAACTCAACAACAACACTGTATTTTTAATACAGAAGAAATAAACCTCTATAGATATGAAAGGATCAAATCTGAGACCCAGATTTATAAACCAGACAATGCAACTAGATAGTTACTATATAGCAAGCAGCCAAGAATCACCAGTAACAAGTTAATAGGTGGAGCAAAGCCAAAGCATTTTTATAATGCACAGGACCTACCATTTCAATGTTTACCTGAGACCCTTTGGATCTCCAGTCCAACCAAAATCAGCAGAGTAGGAGGGTGATCAAAACAGAACTAGCTTTTGACCTTCATCTGTACCTATGAAGTGTTTGAAGACCAAGTGATTAAGGATTTAGCTCAGAGTGCAAGAATAATTTTTCTCAATATACACTGAATACTTGTACAGTATACTGAAGTATTGATTTAATGTGATGCAATTTAGTGTCATTAAACATCTCCTAGATCCATTATCTGGTTAGCATAATTACTTTTACTATCCGTAGTAACCATGAATCCGTTTGGAGGTTGGTCAGGTTCTGAAAGGAGGAGAGCACAAAGAAAGTGGGTTGTTACCTTCTCCTTGGATTTCCTTCCTGTACATGGCAAGACAATTATAATAGAACAGTCTTACTTCTTATTTTGCATAAAACCACCTAAAAACATCAGTTGTAAATAGCAGGCTATTGTTTATAAGTTGAGTATTGGTATAAACAGTAAAATGAAGTATGACACAGAAACATGGGGAAAAATATATGTGTTTTGGTTGCATATTAAAGAGGTGCTATATTTTCAGGCATACGGCTCCCAGGATTATATTTTAGGAGTGCTGTAGCATGACAGTTCAAAATGTCTACTAGCCAACTGGCATCTCACAAGGTTCACAGATACTGTCTTAGAGCAAAATACTGTCTGAGAGCAAAACAATCTGAGGAATATTTGCCCTCCCGCAGACACCATGAAACAAATTACTTTTATCCTTTATTTGGCCTAGGAACAGAACACATGCAAGGCAGTTTCCAGAAAGTGCTCTTTCAGCTTCCTAAAAGCTGAAAGGGGTCTAAAAGCTCTTTTTAATCCCACTGTCTCTCCAGTGCACCAAGAACTTGCAGCCAGAAGGCTGGTGTGCTTCAACAGCTATTCCTATTTACAGAACACCAACAGCATGCATGGTGCTTGATGGTGCCATGACAATAACTTTGAGTATACAAAGTAGATGAATTAAGATTGCACCCATAAAGGTTGCTTGGAAGACAGACTGCCCCAGCTTAATCAGGTGTTTTGCCTGTTTAGGAGACTGGTTGACTGAGTCCCTTAAGAGGCAGCCCTGAAGGGCAAAGGAGACCAGGAAGGAATGCACCTTCAGTAAGTTTGCGGACAACACAGGTTGGGTGGGAGTGTTGATCTGCTTGAAGGTAGGAAGGCGCTGCAGAGGGATCTGGACAGGTCAAATCAATGGAGCAAGGCCAATTGTAAGAGGTTCAACAAGATTCAGTGCTGGCTTCTGCACTTGGGTCACAACAACCCCATACAACGCTCCAGGCTTGGTGAAGAGTGGCTGGAAAGCTGCCCAGCAGTAAAGGACCTAGGGGTGCTGACTGATGGCTGTTTTAACATGAGCCAGCTTGTGACCACGTGGTCAAGAAAGCAAATGGCATCCTGGCCTGTATCAGCACCAGTATGGCAGTAGGGCCAGGGCAGTGATTGTCCCCGTGTACTCAGCACTGGTGATACAGGCTACAGAGTACAAAGACTCTTCTTGTTTTCACTTTTTTTTCCTCTCATTTTGTTCTATTTTGTTTGTTGTTCTTTTTTTCCCCCTTTTAAATGAATTGGCCTTTCTTCTAAATTTTCAAGCAATGTCACAACTTTTTCCTCCCTGTTTGGCTTAACTTCAGAATGGATATGGCAGCCAAAAAAAGCCCAGCTGTAAGCACTGATTTCTTTGAAATTCTCCCTGGTCTGACCAAGCTTCAAGACACTTGAAAAAAAAAAAAAAGAGAATCTCCTCTTACATTAAGCTGTGGCATTGCATGTTCAGCACACACCCCTGACCTTGCCAAACTACTGAGCAACAATCTTTACACTGCAAAGGGCTGCTACTTCCCTTCCCAAGGTGCCCGGGAGCTCATACAAGTTAGTAGCTGTGCAACATCATTCATGCTGCATTCAGCTCTTTCTTTTTTGGAATAAAAGTCTGCTTTAGTCTAATATTTTAATGAAATACAGATCTTCTCCCAAGTTAATTACTGAATGGAAAAAATATTGTTTCCACACCCCTCATTGGGTATCAACCTCAGCTGAACCTTTTATGACTCGCTGATGTCCAGACAACAAAACCAGAGACAACACAAGTTATTCACTACACCTTTTTTTCAAGCCCATAGAGTAGTACATCATATTATCTACATTTCTAAGCAAAAGATGGTTCAGTAGTTGCACTTTTCAGCAACATCTTACACCCCTACTTACAAACAATTGGTAAGAGAACAGCAGCGACAACACACCACTGATTTAGCATGGCTCTCTCCTCCCTCCTCCTTTCAACCAGGCTGGCTGTCACACACATTAGAAGTGGTAGGCTTGCTACAAGCACCCCTTCAACTGTTGAAAAGCTCACCAAGAAACAGATGCCAACCCCATCCACCACTGTTCTCTTGTTTGGGAGGCGGAGGGACAAGGGCCTACATAGTCTGGGACCTGCTTTCCTGCAAATTACTATTATGAATTGCTGTCTCAGATACACTCCACCCACAGGCTTTATTTATCAACCATCTGGGATAAAACAGAAGAGACTACTGGTAAAATATTTTCTAAATGGGTGTTGTACCAAACTGTCCCTGCTAGTCCATTGCGTTCCAAGCCCGTCAACCATCAATGCTCCATCGCTACTGTAAATTGTACTCTAGAGACATGGAAAACTAAAAGCTTCCAAGTAATTCGTTCAGTCATTCATATTTCATAGCTTCAGTGAAGTCTGTAACAATTAACTTTAATAGTATCAACTTTTCTTATAAACACAACTCATTCAGAAGGAATAATAAAGCCCAGTTTACACTGCTCCCCTTTAGTATAGTATTTCTCTTGGCTTTCAAGATTCTTATAGCACTGATCCTATGAGCACAAACTCACATGTGTGCATTTAGCATTAAACATGAGAATAAGTCACATACATGCACACACCCATACAGGACCATGGTTTGAGACTGGTATAGAACACTCATCCAAATTGTATTGAGGGGGGTTGCCCGCCATAACGAGTTATGCATTTATGCTTTCCACACCTTCCCACAACCTCAGCTGGAATGCAATACTGAACTTATTTACAGTGCTCTGGAGCTTCATACACCATGATCCTACGCCCCAACAAATGCCATTTCCTAAACAAAGTCCCATCCCTAGGTTTTGGTTCCCCACAGGATGTACTCTCAGGGAGTCGTTTCTATTCTATTTATGGTCACTCAATGCTGTTATGACAGTAAAAAAACCAAAACCAGTCTTTAGTGTACCTGAAAAAAACAGACCCATTACAGTGGGGAGTTTCAATATACACCCAGGGAACTGAAAACAAACAAAACAAGAGGCTAAAAGCAGAGATTCAAGACTCTGACTGTACTGAAAGGCAAAACTGCCATTTTATAAGGGTTTTTTTCCCCCCAATTTGTGGCAATCCACTGCAGTTGTAAAACTGCCATAAATCAAACACATGCAGAGAGCTCTGAAGAATGCTAAAGTCAACATTATGAAAACTAAATACCCAGCAGTAACTTCAAAATTAGAGAGAGATGTAGTCATAGAATCATAGAAGAGTTACGGCTGGAAAGGACCTTAAGATCATCTAGTTCCAACCCCCCTGCCATGGGCAGGGACACCTCCCACTAAACCATGCCATCCAAGGCTATGTCCAACCCTGCCTTGAACGCCGCCAGGGATGAAGCATTCACAACTTCCCTGGGCAACCCATTGCAGGGCCTGACCACCCTTACAGTAAAGAATTTCTTCCTCACATCCAATCTAAACTTCCGCTGTTTAAGTTTGAACCCGTTACCCCTTGTCATTGGAAAACATCTTATGCAAGGTTGAAAGTTCACCAAACAAGGAAGATCCTCCTGCAGTTCAGGTATTTGCTAGGTTTACTGCATTAACAGTGTAATGTCAGAATTGCCCTTATGCCGTTAAACTTGGGTCAGTGTTTCCATCTATGCTTTAATTTTCACATTTTGTAACCACTATTAAAAGAAAATACTTCAGGTTGGACCCGGACTTACAAGGTTTCTCTTTTGCTTGAGGTTTGGGTTTTTTTAATGTTTTTAATTTTGGCTTGGCTGCATATATTCCAGAGCAGTGTAAAATAATTTATTTTAACTGAGTTTTTCTTCCTTGTTTTTTCTTAATACCCAGAGACATTTATGAGTCTTAATTTGAACATTTACAGTCCCTTTTTTCTACTGAAAAAATTGCCATTAGCATGCAATGCCATATTATTTCAGCCTTTTAAAACAGCCCATAGTCTGAAGATCTCCAACAACAAACTCGTGTTAATTTTTAAGCCTAGGAACCCAGAACAAAAGCTATCACACTTCTCCCATCCCCATAGTTGCTCAGCACCTTTGAAAATCAGGTCCCTTTCCCTGAGATGCCTAAATATATTTTAGATACTTAACTTCAAGAACTCAGATTTTTTAAAAAGAGAAGGTCAAAATGATTAAACTAAGCCTCACTACCTTTGGCACTTAAAATTAAAGGAGTATTAAAATGAAAGTAGATACTTGAGACTATTTATTTCTTGCAATACTTAGTTCTGAGTATTTTTTTTGATTTTCAGTATTTTATGGCTTTACCACCTAAGTAGCTTGCCCTCGGTGCCTGAAATACAGTGGTATATTCCAGCAGGTTTGCAAGCTAAAAAGCACCATTCTGCCACCTTTCTGATAAAAATGACAGCATTACTAGAGCTTGAAATGGCTCAGCAGGAGCTGCAGAGGCAATATTCCAGCAGGTGCACTAATTTGCTGAAATGCAAGGCAAATTGCCCCTGTACCACAACAGGAAATGATAGGAGCTGGAATCCTCAGTTGTAAAAAGCTACAGATTGGCAACATCTATCTTCTTTGTGAAGCAGAGATCCTTTTTCCTACTCTGCATTTTGCTCTGTAGGAGCCAGGGCAGTGTTCCTATCAAGGCGTGATACTACTGATCGACTGATGGATGGTACCTTGTCCTGTCCAGACTCATGAGAAGTCTGGAGGCATACATTCCTTTTTCTTTCCACACACTAAGTCATAGCTTACACTTTTGATAGCTCGATACATTCATGATCAAACTAACTTTAAATGTGTCTTGCTCAACATCACCAGAACAAGAAAAATAACTGGGCAGCAGAAGACTGACCACTCAGAATTATGGAATCAACTACACATAATAAGAAAAGCAAAGCTTCCCCACCCACCCACCCCTTTTCTTTAACTCCACAGCAATTCTCTGCAGTTATTCCCATTTTTAGGATGATTCCAAACATCATTCTGTGTGCACAAGCTGGTAAAGAGCTGGACAATGCCCACAGAATCATCTGTAATGCGATCTCTAATACATAGCAGATGAAGGAAAAATTGCATTTTCCCCTCTGCTTTGGATCTACTTGCGGTTAGTCTGGAAGCCTCAACCCTATTTTCCTAACTGACATTACATTACTCTGCAGTTATGCATTTGCACTTTAATGTTTATCTCATAAATCTTGAGCCATACGCTTTGGTCATGTCTGCGGAATATGTGATGTAATCTCACTAGATCTGTGTAATTAGAAAGATATAATCAAAAACTATAACCCAAAGGACAATCTTTTCTTTTCCAGACTTTAAATTTATAAGCAAGGCTGAGAACAGTTTGTAATTTAATCCCTTTATGCAACAGATCACTGAAGTGCATAAACTGAAAGGACTTTTTTACTGAGAATAAAAAGAAAAATGGTTCACTATACTCTTCAGTATCTACAGCATGCAGAAATGCACCATACATGAGCACATTCTACAAAAAATAGATAGCACTTCCCCTTGCACACCTACAGGACCTGAAGGAATATGTCTATCTCTTATTACCATTACTCAAAACCAAAGTACTTCAGTTTGCTTTCACCTCCAGTTCAACACACCACCACAAAACTAGGGGTAAAAACTTCTTTCCCACTGTAATTACAAGATCAAAATACCATTAAAACACGCAGGAATCACAGTGACTGGTAATTGCTATAACTAATTGTAAAGAGATTAAATAAAGAGGAAAAAAAGTTTGGTCTGAGTATGGAAAGAATTCCTAAGGGTAAGATCTGCAGTGCACAACCCCAACAGCCCTGAAGGCTACATTGGCAACTCTCTGGGAGCTGGGAATAATTAGCATATATATTTATAGCAAGCTTTCATCAGAGATAACATGCAAGGCTTTATTTATTTATTCACACTGTTAAACATACACAGTGCTCTTCAAAATACACAGGGAGACAAAACATAGCTCAAGAGCTTCAAAGTAAAGCTTTATAGTTGGAAAGACTGGCACTGCTTGTCTGAAACCAGCTTCTTAATGCTGAACTTTGTCCTACAATGAGGCCACCTGCAGCACAGAATGCAGTGGAGCTGCACACGAAGGCATCCTGCAAGGTTTGTTCAAGTCCCTACTTCCACGGAGGCTTGCACAAATGGCACATGTTGCTCACAGGCAGCAGAAATAGATTTGAACAAAGTTTAAGCCTTGTTTAAAAATCTGGTTTAAAATTTGTTTTAATAAGAAATACTTTTTTTTTTTTTTCTTTCTGAGCAATTCCAGAGAACCCTTTCTTTCAAAAAGTGGGGGGGGAAAGTGGGCTCACTGTGAAGACAAGAGAAATGGCACTGATTGAAATGCATTTCAAATTTGGAAATAACACAACTTCTATTATTTACCAAATCTTTTCTTCCAAGTTGTAATTTCTTGCTGACATTTATGAAGAAGAGTGAAAGAAGTAGTGTAAATAAGATCACACATACATTTGCCCAGCAGAACCTGATGGGTTACCTTGAGCTATTTCTCTGATCCCAAAGGTGGGTGGGAGGTCAGGGACCTGGCTGGCAGCATCCAGTCAAGTTGGATCTGGGTACCAGCTCTGCCAGCAGACTATTCCTCCTCCCAGGAACACAGCTGTCACATCTTTTGCAATCCAGCAGCATCAAAACCATATTAATCACAAATAGTTTCCTGATAATACTTATCCACATCCTGTGCAACACAAGGAAAACGCATGCAAGAGGCATTTTGAAATCTGACAGTTGTGGCCCTTAAAACTCCTGAAGAAAAAAAAGTGTTCTGAGCAGCTGGATTAGTTAACTTTTTGCTTTTGACTTTGAATTGCAATGTCCCCTTTTATGAGTGACATGGTCATGTAACTGAAATATGTCACTTGAGATTTTTTGCAACACATGGGTATCAGCCTCTCAACTACCAGTCATCTTATTAAATTCTCAGCATGTTCTCACTTTGGAGCTATTCAGATAATATAGGCAGCAACATTAACAGCAATAAAGACATTGCTAGATGTAATGTAGTATCTAATTAACAGTGATCTCAGTGGTGCAAGGCCAGGAGAGGACAACTGAATAAAAATCATCTGCATTATTTAAAGTTATTGGAATATTCAATGAATGGCAGCATCACCAGTTTTAATTAAAACTTAAAGGTGGTGATCCAAATTGGGTAAGTTTGACACAGTAGTGGCCTTGATCAGGTTTAAAGCAATTAGTCAGTCTCTAGCCATACTTTTCCACTTATTTATGGTTTAATATCTATTAAAGCCCACTGTCTGCAGTGGGAGAAATACATTTTCCTTGCTGCCATGCTCATCACCACCTGAATTCAGTGCTGCGAAAACAGAGCTCAAAAGGTCTTGTTCTTGCTTTTACACCCATTGTCTTGTATCATTGTATCAGCTGAATGATAAAATGGAAAAAAGGGTAGCAACTCTGCTTGTTGCTTAAGACGCACTGGGCATCATCAAGATGAGCAGAAGGCAATAAATTCTACAGTGGGCAAGGTCTCAGGATTTTCAAGAAATAACATAGCTACACAGGAGCCAAGGTAGAAGGAAATTAAGCCATTTGTTAACATATGCCTCTATTTTAATCCCGTTTCTTCAATTCCAAAGCAGCAGTTTTACTCCAAACTGTAATACAAAACACTGTTTCAGAGTTTGCTATATGCTGCCTCAAGGGTGCTTTCCAAATACCCTATCATCTGTTGCTTTCATTATTTTTGTAACATAAAATGGCAAAGAGGAATGTTTCCTATACTGGTACGAGGGAGTGTTTCGGCAAGTTCACAAGCTTCCATGGTTGTAGATGTTGATCTACTTTCACTAAAGCCTCCCCAGGCCACTGAACATTGTAATCTGCCCTCACGGCAAGAATTCAAACTGAATGATCATTGATACACCTTCGCTTTTTTTTTTCCTCTCTTTTTTATTCTGTTTTAAAGAGGTATTTTGTTCCTCTTCTCCAGAATAGCACCTAGCCCTTAACTTGTGAGTCATTCCAGGTCTCATCACCTCTTTCACAGCATGCCAACAGTCTGTTCTAATGAAAGATTTGGCTTATTTTTTCACCTGTATTTTTAAAAATTAATTTAGCATCTTCTCGTGCAGCACGTTCCTTTATAGCCCACATCAAGATAATGCTTCAGCCATATGTGAATAAAAGCCTTTCCCCTTCCTCACATTGCCAATGCAAACACAGGCAACCACTCCCAGGAAGCCACTGCTAATAACATCTTCCCTCAATTTCCTTTTTTAGTTTTTCTTTTTCATTCATTCTCCTGAACAGGATATTGTAAAGTTTCTGAACTCTATAAAGGTCATTTCATTAACAGACAGCAAATACATCTCTCAGCCTTGATATTTTCTTCTCGATTTCAAACTTCTGTATAAGCTCTTTAGCTAATTAAAAGCCTCTTAGAGTGGGACTCTTCCTAAAATATCCTTCCCAAAGTTTTTTCATTGTCTGTCTCCACTCCAAAACTTTGTTTATTTAATCACCTACTGCTGTTTTTTTTTTCTTTTTATTTCTTCATTCCCCCCAAGTAGACACCTATTGTGCATCACTCTTCCAACACACACATCCCTAATTCACCACTCCATCGTCAGAGGTCAAAAACCAGTCTGAGGCAAATTGGTTAGTCAGAGAAATACGACACAAAGTACCAGTTAGAAACGCTTCATTGTTGTGGCTGTTCATTTGGACATCTACCACCTAAAGTTGTAAGTGGGAACTGTTATTTTTAATGTAACTTAACTGAATGGGCATTGTCAACATACTGTATATTTAAAGCATGCTTTCCTGCACAACATGTGCCATGATTTCTCCAAGTGTTGGGTTGAAACTGAGTTGGTATGTTTCTGATATTGCATTATTTTCCCTTGTTTTCTGCAGTTGCTGCTTGGTATTTAGTAGGTCACAAGTTTTACACAGTCTGTCAAATGGCTGAATGCAATGCATTATTTACAAGACTAACATTTTGCCTGGGTCTTCTACATGATCTTGTTTAGAAATTGAAATTCAATTCATATACAGGAAAAGATAGTAAAATGTCTTGTTCTTAAAAGGCTTCATTCAAATGTATTAGTTATTTAAAACAACAAAACAAATACGGCTGTAGTTAGTGAACTGGAAAAAAGTGTTTAGATCAACTGAACCAAATTCTTACTTTGGAACTGGAAAAGGGGCTTTTCCTTATTTTGCAGGCTCAAACTGGTTTCTAAACACTATTTAAGTGAGCTAACCTAGGGAAAATGACTGAAATATTCTTTCCACAGCTGCCAATATTAATCAGACTGATTTATTACTTTAACAAAGCTTGGTCCCTAGATAATAAATCACTTTAGCTTTCTCTAAAACCTTTTTTGGCAAAATCCAACTCCTATAATTTTAAATTACAGTTTTGTTTTCACATTCTTTCATATAGTGAAGTTCACAAAGGTACTGATAAAGGGGAAAACCCAAGAAGCTGAGGATAAGGAGTTGAAAAAAAAAAGTGTAGTCAGCAAAAAGGTTAAATTTTACTAGTCATTTCCTTTTTTTAATCATTTGCTGTGTTTTAACTTCATGCCAATAGCTACCAGCTTTAAGGTTGAAATCGAGCCCTGTCAAACTAGGACTTTGTTTAAACTTCTAAAAACTTTGATTCTTTAACACTTAGAAAAAATAAAGAAGAAAGCACTTGAAAAGGCAAAGTGAAAGAAGCGAGAGCTTCAGGTAGCATCACGGCTCAGCCTCTGACAACACCTGTTGCCTCAAGGACTGAAAAGTTAATGCCAAATATCACACTCCTATGGCCCAGTGTGATATTCCTTCTTTCTAAGACTTTCAGTAGCATACATCAGCCAGTATCAGGTTCGACTCACACACAGCAGATGTTGTGTAAAGGATGAAATGTAAGGAAGTTATCTCATTCTGAATCCAGCAGATCTTTTATTGCCTAATCATGGATGTGGGAATTTCCCGCTGCTTCTGTAATGGATTTTTTCAGGGGCACTCCAAAAGCTGCATTACAGAACAGATGACCAAGGCCAGAATTGCCAAACCATAGCAGGATGGTGTGCCAGAATTTACGTATGTCCAACAAATAATTTGCTAAATAAGCACTTTACCATACACAAGATAATGCCCAAAATATTATGGAAAACCTGATGCTTACAACAGTCTCAGACTCAAGGAGGTATCTGACATTACTGTTACATTACAAGCTTATGTTCGATGTTCAGACCCCTAATCGAAGGACAACAGCAAGAGAATTGCTCTCTAGACTATACAAAATAAAAAAAGAGAATTTCTCATATCAAAGCCTACTGTTACTAAATTAAACTACCAGCACCCCTCAAAATGAAAGCTCAGAAGATCAATTTCTGACTCATAACCCTTTGAGACATTTATAATGACAAACTACCACAGTGCAATCATATGAAAATAGGTTCAGACTTCTTCCAGGCCTGTAGAGTGTACATGTGTATGGCTTCTAAAAGTCAAATTAAAAGCAGTACTTTGTCTTCTCCATTCATGGTCTCTTTTTAAATAAAGAAAAAATCTGTACTGAGGATTACATCCAAGTTTGAATTCAAATATCTCTACTCTTAATGCATGCATTGAGAAAATTCTTCATTTCTGTTGAACTGTCCTATTTGCTATCAACTTCGTTGTGTATAAGCTTACTACCACTCTTGATCAGAGCATATAGCTTAATACCACTTTTGTAACTATTCTTGTGTCCAGCACTAGCTTAGCAGCAGCTTACCAATGAACCTGAAGATGAGCAAAAAAAAAAAAAAGCTCTAAAGCAAACAGGAGAAAAGAGGATCTTTAGAAACTGCAAACAGCACAATCATTTTGTTTTCCTAGTCACCTGCCTCTCGTTATCCAAGTGCAGCCTTCCCTACACCTAAAAGCAGACGCATGTAAAGCCAGACAAAAACTACCATGTTTTACATTTGCTCATTCTCTCCTGCAAGATGAATACAATAGTCTGTATTGTACTAAAAAAATGGGTTTACACACCGCTTTGTTAGTAAAGTGAAATCACAGCAAATGAACAAGAATTCCATTCGGAACTGACATGCTGAGAATATAAATTATGTTTTATAAACCCATCGTACATAACTAATCTAGATGGTGCTGCTCGTATGAGCTATTAGACAACACTTTAAAAGCTGCAGTCTAGTTTAGTGCAGATAATTTTAATTGACTCAAGGGTGTATCTCAATGGTCATGAAATTGTTAGGAAAATGTATTGCGGGGAAAGAGCATTCCCTCAGCTGTGGGGAGCAGAGTCAATGCAATCTAATAATGCTCTGGGTTTCCAACTGCTAGATGCATTTTGCAATTGGAAGTGATTGCAGTGATGATGTAGATGGGCCACATAAATGGAAGCTTTTACTGCTGGTTAGCATAATTACTGCGACCGTCTGCACCATGTTTGCATCTGCTGGAGCTTGGTTAAGATTTTAGGAGAGTCGCATAATAGGAGAACAGTTGTTTTCACAATAAGCTGTTTCTGTGGCTATTTAAACGAAAAGCTGACTTTCGCTTTCTTGGGGTTTTCCTTGTCTTCTGAAGAAGACAAAACACATGAAACAGGCAAGCTTCTAACCCCCCATTACCTGAAGATTACATTAAACTATTGTAAATTACTATTAAACAAAGAGCTCAAAACCAGTTATAATGAGGCAACTCCCCAAACTCATGAATATTATCTAGGAATATAGTTACACAGGAAATAAGATATTATAAAAATGTTCTGTTCCCTTCTACTGACTCCCAAGCTTGGCAGTACACTTAGCATCCTGAAAAAGGTCTGAGGTCAGAAAGTCCAAACTTCAAACAGCATACATAAATCAATCACCACTTTTCTCTCTCCCCCATTTATATGGTGGGGTTTCAGTTTGTTTGGTTTTGGGGTTTGTTTTTTTGGGTTTTTTTGGGGTTTTTTTTTTTTGAAAGCTTTCTTACCTCTGCACTTCATCCTTTTTCTCAATTTTGAGGCAATAAACAGATAGATTTTCTATAAATTCATGTCAGATGTCAGTGCACTGCTCTACATCTGATTTTTCCTATTGAATTTAAAGGAGTTTTATGTCATTCAGATAAGAAAAGCTCAGCTCATTTTATAATACTACTCATATTATTGTCATAGATTCACTGGGATTCACCACGAGCACATCATGCAGGACTCCAGGTGCTATGCTGAAAGTCTTTCTTTCGACACAAGTCAAATCCAGAGCTTCAGCCCTAATCTTCAAAGACTTCCTGAGAGTTGTATTCAGCCACCCATAAGGTGGGCCCCTTCCTGTGATAGCTCAGCAGCTCCACAGGATCATCCCACGGCTGCGATTCGCAGCCATGGGAAATTGCACTCTGGCCAGCTGGCCTGCAACTGGGACACTTACATCTGCAAGAGATTATTAGGTTGGGCTGTGATTCTTACTACAGTCAGAACAAAGACTAGAACTCATGCCTTTGCTTTGGCTTTTGCCACCTAGTTTTTAAATAAATCAATAAAGGTGAGGAGAGAAGGAATTAGAAATAGTATTGCTTTAACAAGAGGATTTTTCATATGCTTTGGACTCCAATCAGTGCTACCAAGAGATTGTCTCAGTTGAAAGCCTCTCTGCATATTGCATTTCTCTTTCCTTTAAGGGACATTCATATAGGAATTTGTTTTGCCTTTGACTTTGCCCAATACCCAGAGAGAAACAAAGCACCAAGCAGAGGCCACTGACAAGTTGTCAGCCTTGGCCTACATGCCTGCAAAACAGATGAGACCTTATCATGGCTGAGCCAGACATCATCCCACCCCCAGAAAGACCTCAGGGCCCTGAAATGGCAGTCTCACTTGTTGAGCCAAATCGGATCTTTCAGCTTTGAGTCACAACAGTGATGGAACGTGAATGGTGCTAAGCTAAATCTACTTATCCAGTTCATTCGTAACCAGAGATTTTTAAGATCAGCTAGTTCACCATTACTATAGCTAAAGATTTAATTGGTCTTCAAACAGCAAGACTAGCATAAATCAGGATGCAACAATTTTGTATTAGCCCCAGGAGACACAGCACCTACTTTTACAGCAGCAAGCAAGGGGATTTGGAAGCCTTTGATTACATTAACAGAGATAATTTCCACTAAAACAAATATCCCACTCATCCTGAAGGTTGGGACTCTTGCACAGCAGGTGTGTTACAGCTGCTGTGCTGCTGTTACCTTTGGCATGACAGATTAAGCCATGCAGATCCAGTTTTCTAGTCTACGAGTCTAATATAATAAAAAGATTATTTTTTGATGCTAGGTTCCCATGCACACAATTGAAGTTCATTGAAAAATTAAAGCACCCATCCCAATTCATAATGCAATCCGCCTGTGTTTCCTGCCATGTTGAAAGAACAGGGAGGGAAGCACGAACGTAGGTTATTCATTTCCATTTTAGTTTACTTGAAACTGGATATTTATTGTCATTCTTCTATTAATGAATAAAATTCCACTCTTACAGAGCTGACAGATTCTGCTGATATCAATTTGGTTGAGCATCTTTGATGGCATCACTGAAGAACCCAGTTTCCATGGGCACATGTCTGTGACACACAGTGCAACCTGGGACAGCATCAGGGTACCTGCCCTTGCTGTCAGGATGTATGGGCACCAGCCATATATTTTTGGGGCAGCCAGAACAGAGCCCCTTCACTTACAGCTGAGACACTTCACAACTGGACACTTTTTTCAGCTTTTGTGATTAAGTTAGCAGGATGCAGCATCTGGCACCTGGGGCTCCACATCGACTGAAATAAATAATAATTCCTGTCCTGACTAGTGATGAAGGTCGGTCTGATACCAGGCAGCCTGCTTCTTTACACAGCTACAATGGTAGTGGTAGACAGAAGTAATTAAAGCTACTTAGATTCATGTGTGGCACAGCTTTGGGATCTTTTTCTCCATCCCCTTACTAAAACCAACACATTAGTCTGAATATTAGAGATGCTTACCCTCCATCTGCCAAAAGGAAAATATTTCTACTTGCGTTTCTTCAAAGCTGTCTCAGCAAGAGCTGTAAAAAATTCCAAAAAGCCTAAAAATTTATTTTGGATTTACAGTACCTCAACTGATCATTCTTAATGTGAAATTCTGACCTATTACTACTTTGGGTTTTTTTTGGGGTTGTTTTGTTTTGTTTTCAATCCAGCCAGTCAAAAATGGCTTCAAATGCACTACAGTCCTAAACTCTAGGATTTTGGATGCAATAAACCATAAGTACCTCACAAGGTACAGGCTACCAATGAAACAAATAAAGCTTTTGTGTAAGAGCATTTAGTAAACATCAGGCTTTAACCTACCACAGTAAATGCTTTCTGCAAAACTAAAAGCTAAAAGAGAATCTCTCTTGGGTACTAATTGCTCTGCTTTCCACAGAGCTAGAAACACATTTTGCAGACAGTAATACACTTTTCAAGAATGTTTGGTGCATTAACCACAGAATTACATATAAATAGTTCTGACTAAAGCTTGCTTTTAGGTACCAGTACAAAGTGTGCCAGAAGGAGACAAAAAGTACTTAAAGATCTATTCAAATTTTATTTGAAGAATAAAAATGAGCTTCAGTTAAGACTTTTTTTCATTGCTACATCAATGCCAAATCCTTATTTGCAGTACATGGAGCTAAAGTGAATAGAGGGATCTATCAGTTCAAATCCTGATCCTTGGATACTCTATTATTATTAACCAATCTTTTAACTGAATACAAAATTACTGTCACTCAAGGTAATAAATTCTAACCATGTAACTTGATAAATCTATGATCATTATTACCTTGCATTTTTTTTTTCTTGCAATGCAATTACACAATATTGGCTGCCATAAATTAATTGTTATTTTAATAGTGTAAGACCAATTTAATGAATTCAAATATGGGAAGGTCTAAATTGGTTTTTTTCTCTTTTCTTATCAACCTGGACCACAATCCCTGTCATAAAAGTACATGCTCTTCAAAAATAATTGCTCTAGGCCCAATTTAAAAGCTTCAGTGAGAGCTTAATATGATCTTCTATCTAGCCCCCAATTAAAAGAAATACAATATAAGAATAGGGTTGTTTCAAGATCGTGAAGTCAGCACAAAATTTAATACATTTATTTAAAACCATACAAAAGTAAGTTAAAAGCAAGATGTATAAATCAAAGAACAAATGCTTGATTTAGGCAGAACATTCTTTCCAGGTTTTCTGAAAGAATGGCAATATCATGCTGTACTGATCTTTATAATTATAAGTCAACATTTGGTTCATTTACAAAGTAATCACTTACCTAAAACCAAAGTAAAAATCACTATTTTTGTTTCTGAAAGCATGTAACTGCCCAGGATTGTCTATTTCCAGCTTCACTTTTTATGCCTATTCACAGATCCCTAATATTATATATGCAAACATTAAAGTACAAGCAAGCTTGAAAAGCTGAATGTAACTATCCATCCAACAACGCAGAGTTCAAATAGAGGGCATCTGATGCTATATACCACTTCTCCTAGTACATTCTCTTCCAAAAAGTAAACCTTTGCATAGGAAAAATCATTTATGAAAAAGTAAAACAGTTGATGTTAAAATGATCGATATTTCATTTAGGATGCACATAATGCATCACTGAATAATGCCTTAATGGCTGGAAATGAATCACATCCAGAGAATCTAAAACTGAATCCTGTAATAAATATTAGCTTGCTTGTCAGGCAATCAACCAGAACATTTCTGATGAATCTTTTAATCATACACTTGAATCAAAGCTGTGCCCTGTCACTTCAAAGGATAACCAGAAAAGTCTGAAGCTTGTGAGACCTCAGACAGGAATAGGCTTTTCACACCATTATCACAGAGTTTTATGTAAAAAAATCCCATTAATAAATGGAGCTTTAGTTCAACCTCTTTGCAGGATTGTGAGCAGCAGACAAGAGCCCAGTGTAGTGAGCACTGTGGAAGTCAGGGTCTCCCCAACACTGGCCTCCCAGGCCTCCAACAAAACTTGCCTCCCTGCTCCAAGACAGAAGAAAACACATCTGTTGCTTTTCCTTTGTACTCCCAGCAGTTAGACACAGCCTATTATATAGGGGTACACTCCAAATATTTGTCTGATAACACGGTATATAATTCCCACATATCTGCAATGCCTTCTTTAAAATTAGAGAAATGAGGATGATTTCTTTTGTGCTATAAATGGTCTTTTTCTTGTGCTGCAAAGCAAGCATTAAAGGTAAATTTTTCAGCAACATACTTCATCTGAAACGTGGCTTGTGGTCAAACACACTGTCTCCACAAAGGCTTGGTTTAAATTATATTATTATTAGATTTAAGCATTCAAATCTTCTCTTCACCTGAAAGCAACACTTCCATTCTCCTGCTTCTCACCTACAGTCTAGATAACTTGTGAGAATTTCTGTTCCCATGCTCTATTCTCTGTTTGTTACCAGCAAATTGATTCCAGGTCAGAAATAAAAGTCAACTCTACATTTGGTAAGGACAGCTGACTGCTCATCTAGCTACATAGCTATTTTGAACATCCTACAGTGTTAATTTGGAGTGACAGCAGAAGAATAAAGTGGGAAAATAGCAAAAAGAAAGAGCATTTTCAAACAAGAAATTTCTGGCTTTTTTCAACTGCACTCAGAATCAGGTCAACATGAACACTATTAAAATACTACCAAGACCTAAATCCTTAGCAATTTTCACAGCTCTTTCTTTTTATCTGCTATTAAAGAATCTATTAGATTCCTTTCTCTCATTATACCGCTTCCCTGGGCAGCCTGTTCAAATGCATGACAACCCTTTTGGTAAGAAATTTTTCCTAATCTTCAATCTCATTTTAGAGGTTTTGAGTTTAAGAAAACAGGGCAGGGATATCTCTTCACAATACCTTTGTTACATGGAAGAAGTTCTTCTAGGAAAATGGTCTAGTCTCACTACCCAAAGCCTTCAACCACATGGTATATATTTATGCTGTTCTACTGGTATGCTGGATGGGCCTGTGGGGACAGTAATCAACAACTAGTTTTTCACTGAGCAAACTGCAGCACAATATCAGGAACAGACATACCTTTTTTCCTGAACCTCACCACATTATGATCTGGGAGCTATGCTTTCGTTAGGAAAGTATTCCCTGCATGACCTCAAGTACAGCCTTCCCGTCAACTTCAGCTTGGGTCAGCCAAAGGCAGAAAATTCAAACTAAGCAATTTAGCTAGCTGATGCAATAGGGAAACACTTTAGAATGTTATCCAAAAAATAATAATAATAATTAAACCAAAAATCCTAGAAACCTCCTTCTGCATGGCCCAGATTGTGACTTAATCACACAAGGCTTTATAAAAACCTCAAAACAGAGATTTTTGCAAGACTCTTCAGAGCTGACAGGGCTGCTAAAGTCATATTCTCTCTCTTACATCGCTTTACTGAAGATATTTCTATCTCCTGTATTCTTCTGATATGAAATAAAACCATTTAGACTACAAGTATATAGCTGCTTATTTAGACAAAAGTAGCAGATATTGTACAATATTAGAATATCTCCAACTTCAAACTCAATCTCAACACTGACTTGTTGCAAAGCGGTGAAATTAGAAAACTCCATCTCAGCCAACAGTCTAAGACAACTCACCAATGCAGGAGAGCTTTGCTGAAGCTGTTTGCCAAAGAGCCACTGGTAACTATTCCTGAAAGCAGTCCCTCAATTCCTGCATCTTTTAAACTTTGCACTGCATAAAAAGGATGACCTGTGCGTGGCCCAGATATTGATTATGCATTCTAAAGCAAAAGCCTCACAAACTTATTCATGGGATGATTCACAACTTATTATACAGTGTGTTTCACTAGCACTTCTCCACCCACTCTTGATTTCCTAAAGCTCATGAGGTAACCACAGCAATTACTTGCACAAAAAAGTGATATGCTACATTTTAGAAGTAACGTATGTTTTCACAACCTATACACAGAGTAGTAAGCAGTCAAGTCTCCACGGACCACCAGAAATTCACATAACTGATTTTTAATAGAGAGAAGAAATTAATCCTACCAAGGTTTACAATTAAACTGTGGACACCTTCCATAGGCAATGGCCAGCACTCACATGGAGGAGTGTGAAATAGCTTTACTCAGAGAAGTCCTACAATTTTACAAATGAAATCTTAACTAAGATGCTAACAACCTGTAAGAAACCAAGTTTTCCCAAAGAATAACCTAACAGAATCTCAAATGAAATAAAACAAAATATTATATTCTGGCCTTTTAGAAGAGTGAACTGTAAAAGCAAGTGAGGGCAGAGGGGGAATTATCAAGGGCAACACTAGTGCTTTAACAAAGCTCTGCATTTCTTCCTCAAGAGATACTCCTGGGAAGCTCTGAAAGGTCATTCTTCCACAGCCCACACCAGCTCTGCTGGGCACCTCTAACTGGTTGTGACCAGCACCACGGATGTAGTGGTGTTAGGCAAGTGATACAGGGAAAAGGAAGACAAAAGGAGTGTCTATTGGGTTAATTAACATCCTTTCCCTTCCACGTAATCAGACAATAAGCCTTTAATACAAACAACATTTTCTCTTGACTAGACCACTGTAAAAACAATTGCTCCAAGATTTTTAAAGTCAAATTTTCACCACGGACCAGGACATCATTTCAGTAATTAAAAAAAAATAAATAAAAACTGCTGAGGTCACAGAAGCTAATGAGTTCCTCCAGAACACGTTCAAAAATATTGCGCTACATGTAAAATTGTGAGAGATTATTCTGAAGTCCTCAAGTTTAAATTAGCTCTAAGGGCATGTAGCATACAAGCCAGAAGCTAAGTAAAGAGTGGAATCCTGCTGTCATGTAAATTCCCTAAACTGAATCCATAAGACACCCCTACATTTTTTTTTCCTGGGTTTTTCTATACTCGTAGCCAAGGATGCGCTGGAATCAGCAAGGAAACAAAGACTTTGTGTCAACAGCTTCAGGTCATCCAGCCACTAAGTGTCTTTCAACATCAGAGCCCGATTTTGGTGTCTAAGCTATTTTCATCACTACTGCCAATCAACTGAAGGAGGAAGGTGATCTCATCTGATTGATTTTCGTTGCCCACAGCTAAAGTCTCTTTCTTAAAAGAGGTAGCAAGCTTATCACACTATTTTCCTTATAGGACTGTGCAGAGTGAAATACTAGAAACATGCACCAGTCTCAGACAGCAATTTCCCCAGAGAAAGAACATATATCATATTTTACCTTTGTGTACCCTCCACTGCTGTCAAAATCTGAAAATATATTAACTCTTTTATTCTGCTATTCCTCTGTAATATTTAACAATTTTTATACTGTGTCAAGCTTCTAAATGAAAGTTTTGGACTCACATAATTAATTTCCCACTAGGTTTTATTCCTCTGAAATGGAGAGGAAATAAAGTTAATCCTGAAGCAGCCTGTGTAAAAACATTTCATGTACTTTAAGCTTAATGGAAAACATCAGTAAAGGCAAACTTCAAGGAGAAATTAAAAAACAAAGCTTTGCTTCATGTTATACTTGGCTGTTTCACCTCTACCTAAGAGCAAATTTTGCCTTCTTATTCCTACTTTCTAGATGGTTCTACTCCCACCTACAGTATCTCAGTTTCCCTAAGAGAAACTGATTAGTCTCAAGAACAGAAGAGCTGCTGTTTCTATCATCATGCTAAAGACAGGGCATTGTTTTCTGTTTGTTTTCAAGTCATTATACATTTTCATCATCTTCTCCTGCATGGAAGCTTTCAGACTTTCAGTCATGCAACACAATGAGTTACTTCTGCAACAGACACAAAAGCGTGCAGGAAGAGACTGGATTTTGAGCAGCAAGTTCATGTCATCAATTGTCAGTGGGCTGTGTTCAAACATGCATACTCAGATGAAAACTTGGACCTACAAACACTACCCATCCCAATGCTCCAGGGAATCCACTGATCATTTGGGTTGGAGATAAAATTTCTTTCCTCTTTTGACCAGAGTTCTGTAAAAAGCAGATGATATCAATGATTTATCCATAATGATGCCAAGATTTAATTTTTTTTTCCTGTGCAGTTCATTTCACATCAAGCAATGTGTGCAAGTAATTTAAAGTTGTTCCTTCTGATGTAAGATACCTCACTCTTGTCTATACTGAATTTTGTCTGCTGTCAAACTGTCAAGAGCTAGGTACAGCCAGACAACAGCAACTGCAGGGCTGGGCACAGGAATGCAGCATCTCCCCTGTTATACAGCCCAGAGCATACACAAGCATGTGAATAAAGGAGAAACTTGAACTTTCATTACCATTTCCCTCCATGTTAGATGCAGCCTTGTTGACTGGTTTGGTTAGGTTCTCCTGAACTCCTTCCTAGTTTATATTAACACCAGTTAAGCTAAATATTTGTCACCCATTAATTTCACAAATATTTAAGTGATTAGTATGTTAACAGTATCATCTTTATATAGAAGCTTAAAAATAAAGACATTTACTGTTGAAAGCAGATTCATTCCTGTTCTAATCTAAAAGCCTGTCCACAGAAGTGCAATCAAAGAATAACACAATTACATTCACATAGTTAACAGCGATGTAACTTCAGAATTCAAGTGTTCTGTTTCAATTTGTCTAGCAACTTTCAGTGTAAAGGGATACAACACAGCCACACTCATGCCAGCAGCTTACCCAGTTAGGTTTCAATAATACAGTTCAGATACCAGGACCCTGACAGCGTGGGCTACCAGAGCTGCACCAAATTTGGTGCTACTTTCAGTGTCTTTGTGCTGTACTGCAGAAATGCAACTCTTGTCTAACCCTGCCCTCTTACAGACAGCAGTCATGGGACTTATGGAATTTATCAACATTTATTAGCATTTCAGAACACAATGGCAGAACCAGACTAGGCTGCCTATCAGTGCTCACTCTTCCCACTTTCATGTTTGCGATGAATAAATTAAACTTGAAAATGGTTTAAAACATTTGTCCAACAGGTACTCCTATCTATAAAAGGCCTTTTCTTACAGATGAAAGAAAGAGTACGCAAAGCCAGGCAAGAACACAGCCAGGACACAATGCATTTTGAATATCCTAACTGGCATCTAGTCCCTTGGGAATCACTGCCAACAGGAACAAATGAGCTACTCTACGCTGAAAATGTATAATAAACATGGCAGTTTTCAGCAGCTCCTTGACACCTCCACCATCTGCTACAAGAAGATATTAGTGTGAAACAAGAGTCATGTGAGTCTGAGTGCAGACTTGTGCTTGAAGTACAGTGAAATGAAACTCACGTTAACCAAATTGGGGCATAACAGCACAGGTATGCATTGGGAAACACCCTCAGGGGGCCGGCCTGTCCAAAGACTGTGGGTAAACCTTGTAAGGGCATGTTTCATATACAACTTTTTTTTCTTTTTTTAAAGACTGAATTTTCAGTCTTGATAATTTTGAGGTCCATTAATTGCTGCAGCACATGCAAGGCAATTGCAATGGAGAGTCAAAAGCACAATCCATTCCTTGATGGAACTGGTGAAACTGAGGTGGCTTGCCCCAATATCCTGTAAGTCTATTTGAAATTTCCACAAAGTACCTGGAGAGGAAATACATTTCAGACCAACAGTACGACAAAACTATGCCAAGTAATTGCTGTCGCTGCTTGGAAATTAATGGAGATGGTTTGGCACACTCACACTGCTCCTTGCTGCTCTCGTCATGTTTCCAGCCTATTAGGAATCAATATGAAACAAACTAAATCTGAGTGGCAGATGCTAACCACCTCCAGACATGTTTTACTCCCTCTGTATTAAGACAGAAAGGGACCAAGGCAAAAGTCCCGCTTCCTTATGCTAACAACTAGGGAACTGGTTCCCCAACAGCTGGTTCATAAAACAAGCTTTGCTTTCCATGAAGAATCTAAAAAATGGGAGAACTTTGGCAAGCAATTAAAAAAAAAAAAAAGGCAAACCCACAAAAAAGACCAAAAACCACCCAAAACCCTACCCCCCCCAAAGAAGCCCTCCAAACCAACCACAAACTACACACAGAGTGAAAAAAACCCAAAAAACCCTAAAACATTCTTTCCAATTAATCCCTTGGCTGTATGCAGGCCTTGCTGCAGCAAGGAAAGGAGCCCTGACAAAAAATTAATTCCAGCACCATTTGAACCTCAGCCAAGATGATTATCTGGTCCATACTTCACCTCCTGTTTAGGTTGCCTGACACACTTAATCAAATCCATAGCTTTGGTCCCTTCCCAGCTTCTCCCTGCTTCAGATGCTAGACAATGTATAAAACACATTTCAGATGGAATGATTCAACATGGAAAATGCACGGTTCATCCAGACGGAAAGATTTAAGATCTGAAAGGGCTCCAAACTTCTGCATCTCAGGAATATCTACCGTATTTGTCATTTCTGCTTCATCTACCTGCTCATTATAGAGAGATAAGAAATTCACCTTTGATTTTATAAGATGAAAGTTTCCTATCAATATTGCTTAACATTTGCCATCACCAAGGAAGAATCTCAGCATACATCAGCATTGTGATAAGAAATAGAAAAAGGCAATGTAACCCTTTGGTGATCTGTGAGGTCCTTGAAATTTGAAAAACAAGTGCCAGTGTTTACTGAAAATCCACCTGGTCTTTAAATATCATTCAGATTTCTTGCTAAAAACTAAAAGGAATTGAAGCAGAAAGTATTCCATTATCTCACGCTGCAAGCTTAGTTTGAGAGAAAATTTTGTATTCAAGGTCTACTGTCACCATGATTTAGAATCTCACACTTCAGACAGATACACTAATAGTTTAATTTGCAAAAACTGTACAGTCACAACACAGGAGCCTGGCAGCCCCACGTTCTGAACCTCTCACTGCTTTGTCATGGGTTTTAAGTCATCAACTTCACTTTGCCTCAGAAAACTTCAATCTATTACACATTCAAAACAGAAACATAGATCATTCACTAGCCGCTGGTTCTTGGCAGAAGGTGTGTTGTTCTTTGTACTCTGGCTTTGCAATACGGAAGTGCTTGTGGCTGTTGAACCCCGCTTTTCATAAGAGCAGTCAATATATTTAAGATAATATTACAAAAGTTTAACAGCAAAGACATGGTGCAAACGAACGTTAGAAGACCACAGTGAAGGGCTACATTTGGTTTAACTTGCAGAGAATGAGATCTTTCAGTTGCCTTTAAAATTCTGATCTATTCAAAATAAGACAGGTAGCAAAGCATCATACTTTTCTATTTATATAAAGCTCACAAGTTGGAAGTTCAATCAGTGCTCTTCTCCAGCAGAAATAGTATAGATGAGAAAAATTCTTATTATCTACTAGCAGCCATGCAAAGAAAGCAAGCAATGATATCCATATCTTCTAGGGGAAACTGTATTTTAGAAGTCTACTCCCTGTAGCAGCCATACAAATTCATACACTGACATATGTAGTTACAACCCATGCAGTTCTTTTGCTTGCAGTACCCACTGTTTCCACAGTTTGTATGGTGATGGCTATCTGGCTATATGACAGAAATCACAAGCAATACCTTCACACAGGAGCTTGCTAATGCATCACAATGAAGCCTCCATCAATCATGTTTTCTTTCCAATTGCTCTTCCTATTCTTCACACTTCTAAACCATTCCAAGATTAAGGCACCCGAGCACCCGTTTTCCATATAGCTGCGGGATTTACAGAATCCCACACACAGATGTGTTGGCAGAATGCTCCAGTATCTCACTACTAATAACCATATTTCACCTTCTATCTCACATTCTATTGCCTGCTCAATTCCGCTTGTGGGCCTGAATTAAATTGTTATTGTGCCAAAAGTTTAAGAAATAGACTTTATTAAAACCTTTCTTGAATAAACCTCTGTGATATCAGTGAGGGAGACATACTACTAGGCCGCATGTAGCTCAAACGTTGTCTATGATTTTTTAGCACCAGAAGGAATCCATTGTCTTGTTATACAGCTCTGCAGTTAGACCCCATGGAAATATCTTGGCATTCCCCTGAAGTCATGAAATGCAGATGTAGCGGTTTGCAGTGAGCTGATGCTTTGGAAATGCGCCATCACACAAACTCAACACATTATTAATCTGGTCACAATTTCCATTTAAACTTAATGACACTTAAAATGATATGTTTTTACATTTAAATTATAGATATGCTTGGAAATATTTTAATCAGTAATCGATTTCTTACCCCACCCAAAACCAGATGGTAAAATATTTCGGTTAATAGCAGGAGCACATGAAGAAAAGAAGGCTTAGAAAATAATAATACTAAGCAACACAGAGAGTGTTTATTAAATAGACCAAACCCTGTGCTCACTGAACTTGGAGAAAGAATTCTGACTGCACTTTGATTAAGACAATGTTGGGGCAATCTGGCACATGTTGGCATTTGCTTATATTCAGCACATGCTGCATACTTTCAGCAGATACTTTCAAATGAAGTATTAAAAAAAAAATGTATTACCCACTTGTTAAAAATAACAACTCTTACCACTTTATTAATCCTGATAAATACCTTTCTTTTCCCCAAGCAAAAATGGAAAGCATACAACTGGATTATCAGTAGAAATACATTCCATATAAAATCTTCCGAAATGCAGTCAAAAATGCAGCAATGGTTTCACTGATGTTTGGGGTTTGTTTTGGTTTGGTTTTGTTGTTGGCTTGTTTGGGCTTTTTGGGTGGGTGGGGAGGTGTCTTTTTTGTTTTGTTTTTTTTTTTTTTTTTTTATTTTTGGGGGTTTGGTTCTGTTTGTTATTTGTTTTTCAAAATACAGTGTAACAACCCATGTCATAATATACAAATCATGTAAACAAGGATTGTAAAGAAATAGTACACCACCTAGTTACCGGGTTACAACCTTCTGTTCTAGCTGCAGTGTGACAATAAGGGTGATAATGAATAATAATGAATAACTACCAGCCATCTCAGTATTTGTAAGTTTAGCTAATGTTAAACTAGCCTTTGAAGGCAAAATGTTCATTCCTACTGAGGAAGGAAATTAAAATCAGATTTTAATTAAACAAAGCTAATACTTCTGGGTGCAGACAAAATTTGGCCATATTTGAGTAGGTTTAGTGTGGGAAGAAATACAACCTGGATTGTCAAAAGAAGATCCTAAGACTAGCATATGAAAAATTGGTTTTGTAAATAAAATGTTTGTAAGATGATTGTTTTAAAGGGATAAAGGGTTTTATTTTTTCCAACCATCATTCCTAGGCATGATTGTCGCAGTGTAAAGGAAAGAAAGACTTAACCTGAAGTATAGAGAAGTTCATCCCAAAAGCTAGAATTAAGTGAAGCTATGAACTAAAATGAGCATCTCATTAAAAAAAAGTGCTGACCAACTCTAGCAAAGGCCACTATCACAGAGACACCTGTAACACAGCTAGCCCTCCAAAGAGCACACACAACCTGACCTCTAGCCATAGCTTTATTCACCTGCCCATATTGAGCAAGAGTATAATACTCAGGAGACATGCACAGCTGCTTTACTTCAGAAAAGCTTCCTTCGTAACATAACAGATCTTTGCTGCATTCTACTTTGCAACAGAGCAGCCACAATTATATAAGCTTGATATGCTGCTTTGTTGCAGCTTTTTGTTTGCTGAAAGGGAGGAGTAGTTACAACAAGAAAAGTAACACGCAATCACTGTGCAAAAGGAAAGGCACCATCACAGAATACCTATTCTCTTTTAGGACAGGTTCAGTTTGTCAGCCAGCTGAAAAAACACCTTATTTTTCAAGCTACCTCTATTCCAAAATGATGTTTTCTGCTGAATCTTTCTAGCTCAACCTTCAAACTAGTATTTACCTTGTAATCATGTAATCTATGTGTAGCCAGAAGAACCCTTTTTTAATTTGTTAAAGGTTTTGCAGGATCACGACTTTTCTTTAGAAGCCACTGGGTGAACTGCTCACCTTTCAAGAAAGCTGGTTTCTGTTTTTTGCTGATTTTCAACATACTCACAAGTTACTATGAAAATCACATTTAATGCAGCCTGAATTAATGTTGCTGTGGTTTCAGCAGCATTCCTGTACTTACAAGGAAAATATCTCAAAATCTGCAATACATACACACATCACAGGTAATATTGGCTCTAATAGCGCTGGTTTACTTTCTTCTGCTAATGACTTTTTCAAGGTATACTGGTCTATACGATTAAGCTAAAACAATGCTGGAAAAAAAAAAACAAAACACACTTAAAAAGTGAAATAAAACCTGAAGTAATTATACACTGCAGCATGGTTTACTGCTGGATACCTACAGTTGAGAGTAAAAAGAGGAGAGGCAAGGGAGTTTTTGCATCATCTTCAACATGAGCACTCCAGTACACCGTTCCACTTCATCACTGAAGAAGCCCCCAGAAAATACAGCAATGAACAAGGAAAAAGGGAGTTATGTCTTTTCTGTCCAAAAATCTTATTCACAGCTAGCTAATTTTATTTTTTCTTTATTACTGTCACTGTGAGCATCTCCCTTACCAGAACTACAGGAAAAATAATAATAAAGCAATAGTCATCTATACCCCCAATCTTGAATTACAGGGGTACAAAGGGCCACTCTCTTACAGCAAAATATCTCTAACTCACCAACACACCCCAGAGAAACCATAGTCAAATTTTGGTTCTCCTTTTTAAAGTCTTACGGTAAAAGGAGTAATCAAACAGTGTCTTAAAAGAAAAATAAATAAATAATTAAGGTGGTTCTTATTTGAAATACTTTAAGTCCCAGAAGACAACAAAAATGTCCTTGTTTTGGAAAGCAAAAGTGTTTCACAACAAAACAATAACTTCAGGGGGTCAGTGGTTTAGAAAAAGTGCTGAGAAAGCCAGTACCTCTTCAAGAGTGTACCACTGTATAGTTCTTTACAGGACACATCTTCCTGTTCATTAATCTATACTGCATTTTCAGAGGCAAAGAAACGGAGATATATCACTCTTCATGACACCACTAACATTTGAGAATCTGTTAAGAATACATGCTTAGGCAGGACCAAAATTAGCATACCACATTAGCTGTTAAAATCAGGAAACAGGCTGAACTTTATAACAGCATTTTTCATTTGCGTGTATTTCTGAATGAAAACCCAAAGCACATGACATATGTTGTAAATTTGTTTAGAATACAAGATTTTTTTCAGAGCAAGGAGGTACACTTCAATCCCTCTGCTGTTAAATATGGTTGTGAACAGGGGCTTAAACCAAAATGAGAGAAAAATATTACATAATTGACTATTGCATATTTCTTTTCTGACAAAAGTTTTTGCAGCCCAGAAAGCCAACCGTATCCTGGGCTGCATCAAAACAGGAGTGACCAGCAGGTCGAGGGAGGTGCTCCTGCCCCTCTACTCTGCTCTCATGAGACCTCACTTGGAGTATTGTGTGCAGTTCTGGTGTCCTCAACATAAAAAGGACATGGAACTGTTGGAACAAGTGCAGAGGAGGGCCACGAGGATGATCAGGGGACTGGAGCACCTCCCGTATGAAGACAGGCTGAGAAAATTGGGGCTGTTCAGCCTGCAGAAGAGAAGGCTGCGTGGAGACCTCATAGCAGCCTTCCAGTATCTGAAGGGGGCCTATAGGGATGCTGGGGAGGAACTCTTCATTAGGGACTGTAGTGAGAGGACAAGGGGTAACGGGTTCAAACTTAAACAGGGGAAGTTTAGATCGGATATGAGGAAGAAATTCTTTACTGTGAAGGTGGTGAGGCACTGGAATGGGTTGCCTAAGGAAGTTGTGAATGCTTCATCCCTGGCGGCGTTCAAGGTGGGGGTGGACATAGCCTTGGATGGCATGGTTTAGTGGGAGGTGTCCCTGCCCATGGCAGGGGGTTGGAACTGGATGATCTTAAGGTCCTTTCCAACCCTAACTATTCTATCATTCTATGATTCCATGATTCTTGGTCCCAGAGCGGAAATTTTCTTCCACATCATCCATCAGCATCAGTATTTCTCCCACACAGAACAACTACTCAGCCCATGCACAAAATGGAACCAAAAAACCTTTGCCAATACCTACACACTCTCCTTACAATTGATAAATTGTACTTGCAGAGATTTCAGTATAGCTGTTTGTGATGTTTTTAGTGAAGTTATACAGAATTCATTACTGTAACAACCTATGCCTTTAAGCATCTTTTCTACTTAGTTTCATGACTATTCTTTATAGTCTATGCTTCCCAGAATTCTGGTACTGCTACTGCCTTAGAGACATGATTGGATCAAGTATACCACCATGCAATCATCACTTCAATACTCAATGAAACAACAGCCTGTATATTTTACACCTGAAGACCATTATTCTCATACTGACCTAAGATTGTGACCCAAGAAGAGAATGTTCCATGAGCAAAGTTCATAACCAACCAGATTTATTCAATTAAGAAGTTGTCTCTGGTCTTTGGACTTACTCCACAAAAATCTAAATTAAATTGACCTAAAACCTATTTATGACTCCTGAGTTCTCCAAACAGTCAGCTCCAAAAACTGGTTTTATGTATTCCACATAAAGACAACCAGTCCTGTCACCTGCAACAGCTCCCTTAAAAATAAATCTAAATGCAAAAGTACATGACCCTTACAGAAGAGCTTGGCCAACATGTGCAACATAGTGATTCCTGTCATAAGCCTACAGTGACACCAGTTTTAAATTTCAAGGCATTTTAGTTTACCAAGTCACAAATGAGTTCTGCCTCCACATTTTATATTCTGTGTTGCAAGCTGAGGGATCCTTGCTTAATGTGTTTCTACGACCACTGTGGCCTGTATGAGAGTTACATTGTAAATGAGGTACTAATAGTAATCTTTGCCCTGTTTGGAGTTGCAATGAATTGCAGGATGGTTACTGAAGGAAGTAATAGAATGCAGCAGGACATGACATTTGCACAAAGGTGGCATGAAGAAACAGAAAACAGTGGTTTTGGAGCTGCATAAAGAACACTGTTTTTCAGAGTCAGTCAGTGCTAGGTCAGCACTTTCAGTTTCCAAGATGCCTTCAAGAGATTTGGGGTTTCAGCTGAAGTTTTATTTGCTTTCTGATCATTAGTTATGGCATTTAAAAAAGCACTACCTTACAAAGCAGCAGAAGACTGAAACTTAATCATCATGGTGGCATTGTGTGGTCTAGTTCAAAGAGCTGCCCCACCTCCTCAGTGCTCAGCAGGAGTCCAGCTGGTCTCTCCCACTACCTTCTGCCTTCAAAAACTGTCATCCTGCAAAACTGTTCCAGATGAATCCCTGCATTAGAATGGGATCCCTCAGTCATTGCCAGGAGAGTACACTCAACTGCACAGATCTAGGCAAGCAAAGCAGATACAGCCAAGCATGAACCTTCTGAGGGGATTTATAAAGCATCCCCAGGTTACTTAAATCTCCTGTGCAATGATTTCCCTCTTGAAGTGCTGTAATATATTTTTAAAAGTAGGGCAATTCTATCATTACTCCAGTGTGGTGGCAAAATATGAGAAATGATGACATGTTAAGAGTATTGCATATGCATGAGGTGATCGTGCTTGCTAGGGTAACACTGCATACGATGGTTGGAATTAATTTTCCAACTAGAAGACAATGTCATTAATAAAGCATTACAGAAAAAAAGAATCAAATATGTTGATTTAAAAATCAAGTAATGTCTTTGTGTAGCAATCAGATGCAACCTCAGTAATGAGTGTGTTATCATAGCCCAAGAGATATGAATCGGCATTTTCAGCTTAACAGTGAAAAAAACCTTTCCTGACTCAGGCAAATAAATCAAGTGCGATTTTCAGGAAACTCAGAGTCATTTTACTCTGAGTGAGGCAAATTTTTTTGGGAGAGACACATGGCTTCACAGCCTCACACTGTGGAGAGTCTCTGAAGCTACATCCTATTCATGTAGGAAGCAATAACACCTGCCTATTTTGGTCCCTTGCTTTCCTGAAGAGAAACACTAAGATATCTCACCAAGAGTTGGACCAAAGTCTTTTTCCTATTTCAGTCAACCACAGAGAGCAGGGTTTCTCCTTTGCCAGCCTTTACATGGGCAACCCAAGACCATCTACTGACGCATTTAGCCCCGGCACAAAAATTGTGTGCAAATACTATAAGCGGGTTGTACTGGGAAGGAGGAAAGAAAACGAAGTAAAATCATCCAGCACAGCTTTCCCACCACCTAAATAGATGATGACTTCTGATAGGAGCAGAGAATATAAAGGAGAGATGGATGGAATCATAGAACAGTTAGGGTTGGAAAGGACCTTAAGATCATCTAGTTCCAACCCCCTGCCATGGGCAGGGATCCGTGGGTTTCAATTTCCAAAGGTTGAAACAGGAAAAGGAGACTAACTGCTGAGGATCAGATTGACAGAAAGGAAAATTCACTGAAGAATCAGACGCAGAACTGCCTCTGTACAAACTCACAGTAGATTTTAACAAATACCATGAAGTGCAAGCAAACAGATTATTTTGTTTCTTAAAGTGCTATTCCTGGAAGAAAAATCTCAGACACACCCCATATCATATCACATGCTCCCTTTCCTACCCTCCTGCACACAGAGGGAAACCTACTCATACCCATGACCATTGCCTTCCAAGACAGTCACAATTTCTCCTTCAGTTCCTCCAGTAAAACCATCTCATATCTTTATCTGCTGCCCAAGCCTTCCTTCCCTCCCACATTGCTCTGGTCCTTCGAGGCAAATATCCGTTCCAGCCCCAAGCATCTGTTCCACACATCCCTGTTTATGCAGGATTTTCGGCTCCCACTTTCTCTGGTTACTGTTTCCTCCTTCTCTTCCTCTGCTCACTCTCACATCCATAGCCAACCTCTCACTTCCCCTCTTCTTTCAGCATGGTTCACTTCATCTGCTTGATTTGCTTGTATAGAAACTGCCACTCACACACTCCCAGTTCCCTAAAGGTACAGACAAACATTAAGGAACAGCTTTAAATAGAGCAAAGCAAAAGATTTTGGTCTGTTTCTGAAGTATTTGAAGTCTGCAGTGCTGCAATTGTTTTAAAGCATCTTAAAACGTATTCCTAGCAAGCCATGCGTTACTGAACATCCTGACAGTAGCTTTTAAACTTCTTGCTTTTTAATTCCCAACGGCTAACATATACCCTCAATAGTATGAATGTGTATGGCAGTTTAATAGTCAATACTGTTAGTAGCTTATTGGGTATCTAGAAGCTAAGTCATTAGCCATACACCTTGCAGCCTGAGATGCAACTGAACATGGTGGGGAAGGGACAGAGAAGAGTCTTTCAGATCAGTCTGGAAATTATTTCCAGAAGAATCTTCCACACAGTATGGTCCAAAAGGTGCTCTTGACTGAAGTAATCTTTAATAAACAATGCAGAAAATTCATTCACTGTGTGACTGTTATCAGAAATTGCTGTGCACTTCAGAGTGGGCAGACATCTGTTACATCTGGTTCAATGAAAACCCTCAAGGAATATTCTTCAGTTTGGCACTGCAGTTAAATGTTATAATGTCAAATATGAAGAACATAACACAGCAGGGTGTCCAGGGACAGGTAGTCCAAAGAACTGCCCTAGTTTCTGTTAAAAATAGGTCAAAGAGCCTGCATAATCAAAGTCTGGCAGTGCATACTAACTACTGACAGCACGTCTCACACTTGCATTGATTGGAAGCAACCCATGCACCTTCTTATTACCTAAATACACAGGAAGCCTTTCTAGATACTAAATATTTTAAACAAAACCATTGATTACCTATCACTGCAAGAAATTGGTTTTATTCTGTATAACATGTCAGAATAATTTCCAGTTAAATTAATAACTAATGGATACATATTTTTCACATAATGATTAAAATTCATTAATGTATATTTGCTGAACTAATGAATATGTTACATTATGAATCTCAAATAGCTGATAGATGTTAATTACACATTGTGCATGCACAAATGCATACAAAACCACCAGTGATAGTACTGGCAGAGGGGAAATGGAATCAAAGAAGAGAGAAGAATTTGTACATTTTTGAAGGTAAAGTGTGGTAACTGAAAGACAAAAATGGGTTTCATACCTAAAAATTAATACATCCTCAACATTGCTAATATTACTGTGTCCCTGAGATAGAACATCACTAGCTTAACTGCAACCACAAATTGCTCAACATACCCATGCTTTGTGAGTTGTAAAGGATATCAGAAAAGGAAAAAAGGCTGAGAATTTCATTTTGCAGTTTATACTAAAACAATAAATGAACTGACCTGTCAAGCAAAGGCCCTTTCCAGAGACCTCACGTGATCTCAAAATCCCCCTAATTGAACATACCTGTAAGAAAAAAAAAAATCTTGACTCTGAAAGTGATGTGATATAACAATGACTTCACACAGTTAGATTCATACGTAACTTGCACACTGCAACATTACTGACCTGGCTATATCACCTCTCCTCTTTGATCTGTTTGTCCTACCAGAAAAAACTAAAATAGTAATAATGTATTTACTAGGCAACAAAAACATGGGGCTCCACAGCCTAAAAAAGGATTGCAAACAAGAGTTTTCAGAACTTTATTTTCTTGAGGACTACTGCTCCATTTTCAAGAGGAGGAATGAGAAACCAGGTAGATGAATAGAGAAGTTTCGGGGTGGTATTTTTCATACATCCCCATTGAATTAGCACAATTTTAGAACAAGTAAGTGCGCTTGGAAATTTATCTAGTTGTGAGCAAAGGAAAGCTTCCCTCTTCCCACTCTAAGGCAAATATTTTGGATACAATTAACACATGAAACTTGTTAATAGCAATTTGCTACTCATGCAGTAGAGAGTTTAAAAAACAGAAAATGCACTTTGTCCCTTCAAACAAATGGATTTTGCAATTACAGGAGAAGCCACATTCAGCAATACAAAGAAAATTTCTAATTTTCTTCAATAGTTTCAAATTAGGAACAAAGAGAAGAATCTCATTTACTTAAATCTTTATAAGGGTTTTGTTTCATATTTTAAATGATTGGATAATTTTATTCCTAAAGTTGAAACAAACTGTCTCAGCAAAGGTCTTGCAGTGAAGAGCATTGTTGATTGTGTTTTGTAATCAGTAATGAAGAAAGAGCTGGCTGGAGCATTATTTGCCCAAGAGCACATAACTGAACATTGCTTGTCAAGAAATTACTGTGCTAATTTAGGGCATTTAAATTGGATATACTAAAATTAATGACTGTGTTTTCACAGTGTATTTTTCCTGTGGTATTAGATACTTGCAAGTTATATATGAAGATACTCATTTAGAAAGCTGTACGTGAACAGAAATAAAAAGGTGATGTAAGTACCTGGCCCCATAAGGCCATAAGTACATAGCAAATTCAGATACCTTCAGTTTTCCCTGGCACTAAGCATTTTCATACTAATTTCATCCTGTACAAAATTATATCAAAGCAGCAAGACATTAAAAGGCTTTCAACCCAAGAATTATTACTTCCAAGTCAGGTTCTTCTGACAAACACATCGGTCCTGAAAATCCATTTATCCCTCCAGCAGGGTTTTGCTGACAGCATATTCAGACCCATGGGGAAAGAAGACTCTTATTATAATAAGTGAATGTGCATGGATGGATTAGGTACATTAAGAAAATTTACAGAAATGTCTGCAAGAAAGCTACCAATTCAATAAATCAGTATAAATATTCTGCAAAGCCATTAAAGAGCATGTGAACTTGGTAAAGTCTTTGTGGACTTAGCTTTCTCTTTTTCTCCTACCACGATTCACATTATTATTTTTGAATAACATAAATTCCAACTAGTTCAATAAATCTAGATAACCTGAACGAATGAGAGACAGGCAGTGAAGATGTAACAGCATGGCATGGCACAAAGGCTGCAATCAGCAGCATTTATTGTGGGTCATAGAAGTTGAGTGTAGAAAAACTCTAGAGGAATACTGAAGAAAAGAGTCTGCATTTCAGAGGCAGTAAAAAATACTTTCCAGATGGTTAATTCTGCTGCATAAATAATGGCAGCCTCTTCAATTTTCTCATGACAGCATTGATCTTGGGAGGCAGGACCAGTAGGAAAGTGATCAGTGAAGCATTACAGTTATAAACCAATCTCTCGTTTAATAGTTATTATCTAAAGCTCATGGCTCCTGGTCTGTTGAAACCAGCAATCCAGACAGCAACTACTACATACTCTCTGGGTCCAACAATGCCAACATGCCAATTGGTCTGTAGCAAGTCACTTGTGAACAGCACTGAAGTTCCTGTAATTCAAAGACAGCAGCTATCCTAATTGCTCATTTCTATGCTTTCAAGGCAAGGTGTCCTTTATCATTATTAATAGTGCATTTAAAAAAAAAAAAAGAAAAAAGAAAAAGGATGGAGAAGGAAATCACTTTACAGTCAGATTGTGGAAGTACTCTTCAAATACAGGATTCTTTTATGAACTGTATATTATGATCAGCTAGGAGTCAATTGAAGCACTATATCTGTATGCTTGCAAGCTCAGAAAACCCAGTCACTCACACATTGCTGTTTCTCTTGACCTTAACCCCAGACTGATGAATTCTCTGCAACACAGCCCAGCTCATATAATACAACTTCATGTTTAAGAGGGAGAGGGAGGAAAAGGGAATAATCTCAGAGGGAGTCTTACACCCGACCAGTCCACCGCAGCTGAACACTACATAAAAGATTGTGGTAACAAACCAGCTTAGTTTATTTTTAAGAGCTAGCTAGACCTAATATCTAGTGAAAACAACTGTCAGACATCACTGAGTATAAATACTAATCAAGAACCCCACAACATTCTTCATTTTTCCATTTTTATAACCTAGAAATCGACAGAAATGTTTTCGTAAAAAAAAAAAATAAATAAGCAGAAACAACAGTTGTGTCCTGTAACCAGTCTCCCCTTTGATGTCCATTAATGCTAAATGAGGTTTCATATACAATGAGCAAACATAAACATCCTTTATGCGAAAGCTTCTGTCCAAAGCAGATTTTTCTGTTCAACTTCCCCATCATATTACACATGTGTGCTTGTCCAGCTGTCTGTCCACCCAGTGGCTTTTCAGCATACTGACTGTTCTGAGTTCCATTTGCTCTTTGAGGATATGACAATTCTACCAGCTTCACAGAACTGGCAGCTATGCAAAAGCAGATGACGAAAACACACATTCAACTCATTCCCCTGCCAAAACCTGATCCCCTATACAAGCATCTGGAAAGCCTGTAACCCAATACAGGTCCAGGAGCAACAGTCCCTGCTCACCACTCCCTCACCAATCTCCACATCACCGTTAATTTCCCTGATGTCCCCTTCAGCACTGTTTACACACCTAAAGTAGAACCCAGCTCCCCCCAGCTGATCTTGGCTTATTGGTGCCTACCAATAGGTGCCTGTCTAAGAAATAACATATTTTCTTTTAATAATATGAAAAGACAGGCAGGCACAAATTACTTTCTGTGTGATTTTAAACATCTTCCTTGTATATTTTAATTTACAAGCAAAAAATTAAAACCCACAAACTCTTCTCCAAGTGATATATTCATGTAAATGAAGCAGAAGAAAGAACTGAACATTGTTCCATTTATAAATTTTAACTACATCTTCTAGAACTCCCAAATGCACCAGGCTTCCCTTGTTTCAACGCATTGCTTGCTTTGTGTCCTGCTTTATTAGCTTCTGAGGCTTATTTGGACAAAGATTTTTGTTTTGGTTCCATCATTTGAACAACATTCCCCTCAGATGTCAAGTGCAGAGCAATGCTTTGGTACACTATGTCTCTTAAAATTCAGCCTCGCTTTTCAAGCGGGGCTGAGTAAAAGCCAGTAACAAAAGCACAGCCCTAAGACAATACCTGAAGTGGCACATAAAATATTAAAATTCTGATAACATAAGTTTTAAAATAAAAACCTGATGTCTCATAACTAAGTCATGAGACCTCATCAGCTCACTACAACAGTCTCGATGCTTCCCCTAAAAGCCAGGCTGCCTCCAGGGAGCCATCTTGCTAATATTTCTCAGTAGAACGTAGTCTGAGCACAATTGCCTCTAATTTTACTTACCTCATTTGCTTGGTATCTCAGTTTCATAATGGCTGGCACTTCTGATGCATTTTAATATGGTTTAAAAAGGAACTGAGCTGGATAAAGAGAAAAAAGTGCTATTGCCTCCTTCCCCTGTGTGGCTGAAGTCTAATTGCAAGCACTTTCCCATTTTTGCAGTAGAGCTACCAGTTTTTTATACAGGTCTCATTCCTAAGGATGTATACTGCAGGTCAGTACAAGGAATTAGCTGGTACAACAGCATGGTGTACACTAGCAATTTTTCAAAGTTACAGCCAGACCCAGGCCAGGAGAGGACAAGATCCCTCACCACTGAGGGCAAGGAAGATCCCTGGGTCTGTCATTGGGAGGAAGGTGGGGGCACGCAAGAACAGGACCCAGTCTCCTGGTGGATGCCATAACAACAACCTGAAGGTCACACAGTGAGGCACCTGTAGCTTCCAGGAGACCCATGGCAGGAGCACTAGATCTAAGTGCAGGACACACCACAAGATGACCACACAAGGTGTGTATGGTGGAGAAACATTCAGGATTGACGCTTTGCATTTTCCCCCTCCCAGCGGCCCATCAGCCCCTCTCTGCTTGATGTTCCTACTTCAGCAGCAACGGCTGTGACCTCTGTGGGCTGTTCACTGTGCTCACAAAGCCATAGGATTAAAATTAGCAAATGAATACTTAATCAATTAATATCAGGCAAGTGTGACAGCCTCAGATAAGCCAGTCTTTTCCACAGCAGGAAATCACCAATGTCTCATTAAACAGAGCATATTTCCATGTGCACCTCATGTAAAACACAAATAATAAAACAAAAGGAAAAAAAAAAAAAAAACCAATTTCCATCAAACCCTCTAAAGGATTTTTCTTTTTTAAATGTACAACACAACGGTGCATCAAGCCTTTGGTAGCTACCTAAGAAATAAAAACGGAAAGCTGCAAAATTACCTTAGTTTCAGACTTGCTGAAGAGGAGATTGCCTCACACTTCCCATGTTTTTTCCAAAAAGCCCTAAATTCAAATAACTGTCTCCATGTCACCCCCCAGGTAACTCTTCTGCCATCACTAAAAGCATCAGTAGGCATTCTAAAACTTCACAGCTCCATCACTCCACAGAAGATACTTCAAACCTGCACAAAGCAGTAGCAATTTCTTTACATGGACAGAATTGGCTGCCCCTGCCCAGTACAGGGGAGTCTCCTGTCAAGGCATTTACATTACCCACCTCCACCAGACCCCTCTATTTTCCCACAACCCTTTCCATCAACTTGATTTTGCAGCAGCAAACCTGATGTATAACCCAGGCAATTCATCCTTCCCAGCGAGGGAGCTGCAAGTACATTGTTTCTGCAGCACGCACACATGCACTCTGCAGGTACAAGCACTAAACCAGTAACAGTATCAATATGTTTCCAGTGGAAGACAAAAATATTAATCAGCTCCACTTTGACACACCAATGTTTCCACAGAGCTCTCAGTGAAGCTAAGTTACAGGCTATAGAAGCAGGTATGGGTGGCCTCTCAAGACCACATTTTTAAGCATTTTCACAAAGGATGGAGACCCTTGTGCAAGTTATTTGTGAGCACTTTTCACCCAAGGGCTCAGGGCTTTTAGTTTTTCAGTGATGATACTGGGCTCCACTCCTCAGAATGAATTTATGTACGCATATTTCAAAGGGCCATTTTTTATTCCTGACAGCAACTGCTGTCGCTCCCTGCGTAGAGTTTGCGCCTTACACAGAGTTAGAAAGACCATGCTGCTGTTAGTATGAATGGTGAGGCACTGATTTCCCAGACCACCACCTTTCTAGGTCCAAACCCCACATCCTCAAGATTTCTTGCAGATCATGAGCTCCCACAGACTCCCAGCCACCTGTGAGTAAGCTCGTCATTTCATTTACAGCAGAGGAACACATTCTGCCTAAGGAAAACATCTGAACACTCCGTTTCCAGCACTAGTTGAAATTAGTAAGGCTCAACAACAGTACCAGCAACTCTGGGAATAGCAAGTTGGCACTTCGTCAAGATTTTCTTGCCTTGTCATTCTCTAACGATAATCAAAGCAGCACCAGGGCTAACAAAAAAAAACTCTCAGTGCAACAAAGCTGTCTTATTTAGGTTCCTTATAGTGTCCGCTACAGGATTCCTTTGTTAAAAAGGTAGGACACAGTGGGAGGTGAAAAAAAATATGTTCATTTTGCTTTTTCATCCTCAGGAAAAAGAAAAAAAAAAAAAAAAAAAAACAAAAAACAAAACCTCTCCATCCATATCTTTTCTATTGGTATGCTCCTTTTCTTCTAAGAAAAAGAAAAATACACCTCTATATTTAAAATACCATAAAAATCAAGCCAAACATCCTCTACGGCTTTACAAATATTCTAAATCCCTCGTGGAACCAGACTTCTTGCTTTAAATGGGAATTTGCAACCTGTGTCTCGATCCTGCCTAAACACATGGATTTCTTCCCCTTCAGTTTGCATACAACGAAAAGCTACTTGTTTGGGAATGAGATCCCTCTTAGTACGTATGTAATTAAGAAAATGTCTGTTTTAGAGCAGGATGGTTGCCCTGCAGGTTATGCATCAAAATTCCTCTACTGCACAGCTGGTAGCCAAGTACGCTTCTTTTAATAAAATTAACTTTGCCTTTAGCCTTGCTATCAATGTTGTATTTACCTTATGTTAACAATCTTTCAGCGATGATAATAAATGCACTGCAGACAGAAAATAAATACAATTCTATACAGTAGTGTATTTGTACGACAAAATAATAGAACTACATTCTTCTGTGCAGTAGCATCTGCCAAGTCTGATAAGCAACTGCAAGAAAACACTTTAATGTATAAATCATGATCCATGTATAACACAGAAGTAAATTTGGATCATCTGGACTAAAACTTAAACAAGGCAATACTCTGGAGTTAAATCTTTGGATGTTACTTACTTATCTGCCTTGCAGTGTGCACATTATCACCTCCAAATGAAGTCTTTGACCTAAAACCACCCCAAATAAAAACAACCAACCAAACATACAAATAGAGAAAAAGCTTCTTAAATCTGAGGCTTTGCACAGCCTTTCACTCTCAGAAAATAAGTTTCTATTTTCCAGCCATATATTTGCATATAAATATTTCCCTGCAGGAAATTGTCATACACTGTATCTTAAATAAGCATTGAAACATCTTATATAAGCCTAGAAACCGCCATGTTACTCTTCAAATAGTAGATTTCCATTGAAGGTGGAAAGAAACACCTTCTTGACTGTGCCCAAAATCAAGATTAAATCCTCCGAATTAGACTACGTAGATTTTATAATTGACAGAAAAATATGCCATAATACCACCTTTAAAATAAGGGCAAGAGTGTTTATGATAGAAGAGACTATTTTGCTGGCAAAATACATTATCACCCTTGTGCCAAGCCATAGCAATCTGTGGTGTCTGGAAGGTCATTCAGCAAGATGTGGAAGTTTCGCTGGTGCAGATTTGTGTTACTCCCACTATAATATTTGTTGTGAAACAACACTGACAACCGTCTCATACGCAAACCTTAGATCTACTAGATCTATGAATGACAGCTGTCCAACACCCCCTCTCTTTGGACTTTTCTTACCCACCACAGCAAGAAAGAAAAGAGAATATGTCATTTCCTCAAGCGGCCAAAGTGCCATGCCTGAGGGCCCAGTCATTTCAGCCCTGGGAGGAGCAGCTTCACCCACTAACTGAAAAACAACTAGTTGCAGGCGCAAAAGAAAGCTCAGAATTTTATAAGCACACAACTTCTCAGGGTGTAGGCTAGCATTTGTAATTTTGGGGGGTGGTAACATTAATCCTCCTACTTCAACCTCTGGGTACTTCTGAATGGTCATTAGCGTCCAACACATACATACACTCACAACAAATATTTAAACAAGCATAAACAGCCAAAAGGGCACTGTTCATCTACATAATTTACCAGTATCTCTGGAGTGGGCACTTGCAAACTGTAGAAATGTCAGAATATTCTTTTGGTAGATGACACTGAATATTTGAACCTGGCGCTTTAAAACTATAATACATTTAATTTAGAAATACAGTACCTAGGGACAATGCACCTTTCAGCTAAACATATTTAAAATATATGGGCAGTTTATGGTTTAAAAAATATTTCTATGGGAACACAGCATTAGGAAGATCTTAACTATCCTCCCAAAACTCCTGTGGCTCCACTTTTACTGAAAACATGAAGCTGGGGTACTCTGGCCAAGCATTTATATATGGAAGATACACCCATCCCTGAAGCTAGCTGCTGCAAAGTCAGCTGTTCTGCACAAAATTCAAAACCAGGAAATTAAACAGCTCAAACTAAAACATTCAAGAGCATGATCAGTGATGACCATTCCATTCCCTATGGTATTGCTTGTGAAAGGCCAACAAGTGCTTCCCAGTCATTCATCTCTCTTGCAGTTCATGTTCTATCCTATCAGAAACTCCTACTTTAATATTTACAACCCAGTCACAGGAGACTGGTGCTCAGCTGGCCATTGCCGCTCCTGTTCCTTCCCTGCCACTGCCAGAACACCTCTAGCCATGCAACACCACCTTCTTATCTACCTTGCCATTAGGTGGCAATGCAGCAACATCCATCACTTACCTCATACCATGGTGCCTGGCAACCCATTTATTTGTATGGCTGCCATAATTAACAGGAATAGAGTATTTGGAAAATATCCTACTGAAAAAAAGTTTGGTTTTCTTTCCTTTGCACATCCTCTGAGTTTGAGAAATTTGATGTACAATTCCCTACCCCAAATTTTTAAAGTACTTATTCCTATTTTTGTGCAGAAAAGTTTCTTCTCAAACTTCTTGATAAAAAAAAACAGCTGTCAAGTAAGGGCACTCTGATAGCGTGTCTGACAACAGTCTGGAAGGTCAAGCAGGTATCTGACAGCTGGTGGGATCCAGTTCTCCTGCAAACCACAGAAATATAAGGCGCCACATCAGTACAAAATTGGCAGGAAGTTGCCTCAGTTATAACTTAAATCTCTTCCTACTCCAGCACATCACTTGAAGAAGGCTTGTTGCAAAGCAAGGAGCAGAGGTAATACAATAGCAAGTTTCATCACAGGGAAAGGATTCCTGCTCTGCTGCAGTATGTCATAGGCAATGTACAGGGCTATCATAAATGAGACTGTTTAGAGCATCAAGCACAGACTTAGTCCAAAATCTACTTAAACACAGAAGAAGGAGCCCAAGTGTTTGGATTTCTCTCTCTCTCTCTCCCCCCCCCCCCCTTCAAATCTGTTCCTTTTTCACCTTGTTCTCTATTTTTATAGCTAAAAAGTTCAAGAGGGGACGTTTAGGGTAGACACGATGAACTTTATTTAAAGCCTTGACACTCTTCTTGTGCTTAGAAACCCAGGAATTTCACAGAACAAAATGAGAGGCACTGTTCCATCCTGGGAGCATAAGGATCATACAGTGGGTGAGATGAGAGCACATTCTTCTCCTTTCTGCCAAAGTACTTGGCCCAGCATGGATAAAAATCAATCACTAAGACTTTATGAAAACTTAATTTCCACAGAACCCAAATTGCCCGAGATGTCAGGGTTTAGTCTGACTGGGAAAGAATGTTCCAAGCCTTTGTCAGGCTGAATTGGGAATAAGCTTTTCTCCTATAGAAAAACAAAAATTCTCAATGAATAAATATGTCTTAAATGTCAAAGATTTCACATATGATTTAAAAAAATAAATACCTTTTTCAACTGAAAATGGAACTCAGTCACATTCGAATATCCTGAATTCCTCTTTTTTTTTTTTTCTTGCTTTGTTACATTCATAGTGCAGAAAAGTGATTTTTAACTAAACAACAGCTGAAGACAAACTCTCCAGGAATTATTGTGGTTTTACCTAGGCTTTACCCAACTCACAATGGAGTTGCCCACTTTCTGTAGAGCAAATCGAAGTGTTTTACATCACAAGGTCACAAGCTACAACAAATGTAAATGCTCTGCAGGAATTCAGCAAAATCATTTTCAAATAGATGGGGGGGGGGGGGGAATTGCTTTCATTAAGTCTTATTCATTTACTCTAAAATTCCTGCAAACAAATTCCAGTCTGTTTCCTATTTTGTTTGTGGACTGTAACATTGACCTTTGCATTCAGTTTGTGTTAGGAAATTCAACTGCACCCAGAGCAGGGAGGACAACTCTGAGGAG
Source organism: Amazona ochrocephala (assembly GCA_039720435.1). NCBI lineage: Eukaryota > Metazoa > Chordata > Aves > Psittaciformes > Psittacidae > Amazona > Amazona ochrocephala. The sequence continues at coordinate 36,946,551 of CM077883.1, read as the reverse complement.
CAGACAGAACAAGAGACCCAAGTACAAATTCCTCTCCCATCCTGTGGTGTTTTTCTGCAGTGCTTCAATACCAGTAATTCCTACGACAGAAACTGAAGGTTCAAGCTCTTTGTATAATTCAGTTCTAGAGAATAAGCACACACACAGGAAAAAAAAAAAAAGAAGAGAGACATGGAAAAGCATAGAAAAGTCCAACTTCTACACAATGATGTTTAAAAAGCCCTAGCCTGTAACAGAAATCTCAAGCAACCTGGCCTTGCAATGAAACCTGGGCTATTTAAATACAGACAACTAAACCAAAAGTTGCATTGATATTCGAAGATGATAGCACTTAAACTATTATCTTTAGAAAACAAAAAACACAAAAAACAAACAAACAGAAAAAAAAAAAAAAAACCAACAAAACAAACTCCACCACTCATCTGGAGCATAAGCATTCCTTCAAACCCATTTCATTACACAAAAGACAACAGAAGTGTTTTAAAGGCTTTCACCAAATCTCCCCTTGCTGCTATGTCCCTCCAGGCAGGCTCTTACTTCAGAGTCTATTTTCAGTTAACTCAGTGTCTGAGCTGCAGCAAAACACACATGCAATATCCCCTGAAGCCTGCCTGACTGGTCCATTTTACTCACTACCATTTTGAGGTTTCTGGGTTCAGGTATGTCTTTCCCCCTACTTCTCTTGCCTGCTAGCTTCTGAAAAGTCACTTGCCACAGAACTGCATTTGGACACCTCACCAGTAGCTGGAAAGTAGCTCCTCAGCATCTGCCTCTTCATTGTGGATATTCACATACATGGCCAGAATACAGCATGACAAGTGGATAGAGACCAGTTGATACCTCTGACTGAGAAGCCCTTAGAGCTTTTCATGCCTCAGGCAGGCTATGGAAGCAAGAAGTGCTCAGCACACCGACAAGTGCATGTGTCATCACCTGACCTTGAGAATTCACCTTTGGGAGAATAGTAAGAATTCATCTAAACCAGATGGCAACAGTGTCGTGGTTTAAGCCCAGCCTGTCACTCAGACACCATGCAGCCGTTCGCTCACTCCTCCCTGTTCCTCCACCCCCGCTCCCAAAGGGATGGGGAGGAGAATTGAAAGAATGTAACTCCCACGGGTTGAGATAAGAACAGCCCAGTAACTAAGGTATAACACAAACCACTGCTGCTACCACCAATAACAATTATGATAAGGGAAATAACAAGGGAAGAGAATATAACCGCTCACCACCCGTCAATCGATACCCAGCCAGACCAAGCAGTGATCGAACCCTTCCAGGAACTGCCCCAAGTTTCTATAGTGGGCATGATGTACTGTGGTATGGAATACCTCTTTGATTAGTTTGGGTCAGGTGTGCTGTCTCTGGTCCTTCCTGGCTTCCCCTCCTCCCTGGCAGAGCATGAGACTCAGAAAGTCCTTGGTCAGAGTTAACATTACTGAGCAGCAACTGAAAACTTCGGTGTTATCAGCGCTGTTCCCAGGCCGAAAATCAAAAACACAGCGCTGCACCAGCTACCAAGAAGGAGAAAAATGACTGCCACTGCAGAACCCAGGAGAAACAGGCAAAAATGTCAGGGGTGAATGTGTCTGCCTTATAGAATGATAGAATAGTTAGGGTTGGAAAGGACCTTAAGATCATTTAGTTCCAATCCCCCTGCCCTGGGCAGAAACACCACCCACTAAACCATGTCACCCAAGGCTCTGCCCAGCCTGGCCTTCTTAGAACTCACCCGCAGTGAATGTCTAACAAACCATAAATAGCGACACATCTTTATGAGAAGTCTTCTATAATCGCATCTCCCCAGAATAAAAATTCAAAATAAATCCTTTAATGGAAACAGGTTGTAGCTGGCTGCCACAAATATTCCATAAGTTTTTGCCAAAGGAGCTGTAGGAGCCACACATGAGTTGCTGTAACTGTTCAGTGACTGAGATAAATTAGGAAAGATAAGCAAAGCCTTGGTTTGAAATTACATTTCAGGTAAAAACATTCAGATGAAAGAGGGCAAATTTTTCAGTTGTGACCATTTAATTCTGATTGTTCTCAGCAACAATACTGTCTCTCAGGAACCCCATGAAACCTGACATGAACCCAGATCACCAACTCCACCCTGTGTCCCCATGCCATGTGTCCTATATCAGCAAACCAACAAAGCACAAGTAATTTAGCAAATGGAAAAGATCATTTAATAAAAGATTTTAATTAGGGTGAAGCAGAAAGCTCTATTTTAGCATCATCATCTCTGTTATCAACACAATAACGCTACTGGAGAAAGTGGAATATCAGAAAATGACCAAAGAATTAGCTGTAACACCTTGTTTAGCTTTCACACTTTCTTATCACACGAAGATTTACACCTGATTGGGACTGACAGCTCAATTCAGCTCACATTTACTGCACTCTAGGCCAGCATCAGCAGCACTACTCAGGTAGAAAAAGCAGCAGCAGGCTATAATCCCCATTTCTCATTGCTGAAAAGGTGACTTTTTGGTAATACAGTTTTCAAAACTGCATATTGTGACTAAACATAAAGAGATAAAGTGAAATACGTATCAGGCTACTCTAAGTGTCTGTATTCAGAACAAAGCACTCTTCACTGTCAGCTTGAAAGCGGTCATCTCCACTAGCTCCAAGGCATGCCATTACACAAGAAAGGTGTGAGGACCTTTGGTACACTCGCTTCTGTGACTCACAGCATAGGCCAAATGCACAAAGGATTTGTGGCAGACTGAAGGCAGGACCAGATTTCAAAGGCTGAGCAGCACTGCTTTCTGGGAACTTTCCACTGTGCTTTAGAGCGGTTAGCTTTTACAGGCATTATATTTTAAAATAATCACCTGGTTGAAAGCAGTGTTCAAGATTAAAGTTACCAGAAAGTAATTTTACTCATCACCAATTTATGCATTATTGATGTATTTTTTATCATTTCTACACTTTTCCTATAACTCAGAAAATATTACAGGCCTAATCACCCTTATGTAGGACAGGATTCAGTGACTCTCAGGCCAGGTGGTTTGTTGGATGTTTTTTTTACCAGTTTGAAATTCAGTATCATCACTTACACACCATAAAAATCTATATAAAAGGTAGAGAACAAGGCCAGGAATAAGCAGATACTACTTCTGATTGATATAGTTCACATACTTGCTACCTAAGTACCAGACACAGCATGCTCTAACTGTTTTGCAGTAAATAATGCCAAACACAGAGTGGATTATGCAAGCCCGATAATAGCATCCTGCAGTGATCCCTTACAAACAATAGGGTAGAAGTTTGAGACAACACTCCCTAAGCAAAACACCAATAAGAAAATATGAGCATTAAAAGGAGATCACTGCAAAAACCTTAATTTTATAGAAAGCACAAAATGGAACCCTGTGTGTAAAGTCAAAACCAGAAATTATGTTACTAGATTGTTATTTACAAAGGAACAGGACACACTCAAGATGGAAATTCGGATTCAGGAAAACTTGTGCAACCCGTATCCTATCTTTCTGCACGTCTGCTCAGTGCACTGGGGTATCACACAACAAAAGGTAGTTGATTACAAAGAAATGCCTATCGCATTGCATTTTTACCATGCTTCCACAAGACTAAGTATAGCTCCTGGCAGCAGAAAAAAGCTGTTATCTTAGGCAGGGAGGGAAAAAAATCCCAATCAACTGAACAAAAAAAAAAATCCCCAAAATTAAGTAACCACTGGGGCAAGGTGACCAAATCTGGCTGCTTAAGACAATAAAGAACATTTGGCTTGTCTCCACGGGTACAAGGACCAAATGAGTCGGCCAAGGGGACTTGCCTGAGTGAGATCAGGTTCTGGAGAAACACATAACATTTTTCAGCTGGTGGCTACAGCATACAATTAACATTCAAAAGCTCTAGGATCATGGCTATAAGACACAGAAGCTCTGAACTAAGATTGCTGAGGGCTGACCTATGAAGAGTCAGGAGGCAAGGCCAGCGTACATCTATCCTGGTCCTGGCTCTGGCCCTGTGAACACCCAGAGGCATTTATTCCTCGAGAAGCAGCCTTTGAGACTCTGGCAGTGCCACAGAATCTGGCTTTTAACTTTTACCACTGAGGCAACAGCTCGGTCTGATGCCAGCATTTTTATTGTATAAAAAGAAGCAACAGAAAGAAAGTTGTCACCATGACACATCTGAGCTAAGATGGATGAGAATTTAAGACAACAAAGAAACCGTGTAGCCACAGCCTTACGGCTGTCCTCTGCTAACTTCCAAAGGCTGGAAATGCACCGAAAAGAGGCGCTGAGCTTCTCCAGATATTGCAAAAATCCCTCCTAATGAGGGGTGGTAAGACATCTCTTCAAAGAGGTCGCTGCCATCTCCCTCTGTAACAACTTGTAACTTGGCTAGAACAGTAAAAAAGCCAATGACTCACATCACCTCTATTCATGAAAAAAAAAAGGGGGGGGGGGAAGAAAAAGGCAGCAAGCCAGCATTCAGAAGCAGATCAATAAGCCACGTCCGTCTTTATCATTTGAAGAAAAACAGACAGCATAACCATAACCTCTGCATCGCAGAAGGACACATCTCAACCTGAGATGAAGATCCTTACACTGTGATTAAGCACTGCCCACAATTTATTCCCTTATCAGACAAGTGGAGAGTGGGGCGGTTAAAGATTTGCTGCCAGGCAGAGAAGGGATAAAGGTACCACAACCATATGGGACCTTCATACTCTAGATAATAGCAAACTTATTACTAAAACCACACACGCAGACACCACTCCATGATCATAACAACAACATTTTCAAAACGTACCTCCTAAATTCCAGAACCCTGCATTTAAAAGCATAACCACAAACTTAGAGGGTATAAGCATTCTTGTCCTATCTCACCTCTCTACAGACAGCAGACTGACACAAGCCATTGGCTGCACAGGAAGGCTTCCACTGCAGTAAGTGGTAGTGGTGCCCTCACCTTGTCCCCACACCACAGCAGCCTCAGGGAAGAATACACATCACCACAGAAAATGTTGCAGCTCACACAGAGGCTCAAGGGCCCTTAAAATCCCATCTGGCCCTCTTTAGAAGTGAAGAGGCTTACTCTTGGTTTTGCTGCACAGCAGGTCTGGAGGTTTCTACCATTCATCTCCCCCCAAAAGTGACTGGCTGGCACAGCATGAGCTCTCTAATAGAATCCCAAACCCACACTTCTGCCATCACCACTTTTTCCAAGGGAGCCAAGGTGTGCTCTACACAAGTCACTTCCAGTTTCCAATGCTTTCATGAGATACTGTGTAATTTAGGGTGCATTGTAAAACAAAACCCTGGAGATGACATAAGTTCAGAGTGGAGATGCTGAACTTTAAAACACAGGTTCAGCTAGGTTTGCATGCGTGTGTTATCCTTTGTATTGTTAAAGCACAGAGGAAGGGGGGAGGGAAAGTTGTGAAAATGTTAAGGGGAATTCAGAGGAAAAGGCAAAACTGGCAGTAAAATGACAGAGGTTAATTCTGCCAGATTTTCTGTAGGTGCAAAAGATTTTGTTTGGTTCTGGGAGAACCTGGGGTTTGAATTGTTTTTATTAACTCCTTCCCCAGTGTATCAGGGCAGAGGAGCATTTGGAGCCCAAATGACTTTTATTTATGTTTTATTACCAAAGCAAATGAAACAGACTTCCAAAGATCCAGAATGATGGATTCTGCAGACATAAAAATCAATTTTTCTCCCCATTTTTGGCTATCTCTGCCAAGTTACAATTCACTGCAGATTTTTTGCATCTGCATTTTAAATCCTCAAACATAAGTGTTCATATTGCAAATAGACTTCAGAGCTGCAGAGTGATAGAAAGAACTGAAGTGAGCAACAAAGTGTAGATCTTTCTGCTACAGGCACAGCCTCCCATGTAATATTTCTGTATGGCTCTGCAGCAGGGCAGGCGCTTGTCTCTCAGCTAGCAGCTGAGTTTTTCATTTCACCTATTCACTCTCAACTACTTGCTGAAGCAGTGAACCAGATTAAGCCAGTTTGCACTGCCTATGACAGGATATTAGCTATTGAGAGACTGCATACATTAACTGCCAGAACAGATGAGTGCTTTAACACTTACAAATCACAGGAGAGGAAGAATAGAGCAAGAAGAGATCATTCACGTGCTCCTCATTAGATATGCTGATACCTTATCAGCTCACCACAGACAAGCCAGATGTGGAGGTGAGCAGAATTCAAGTAAAAACCAAACCCTAAACAAGAAAACCCGCAAACCTGTCTGCAAGCACGTACTGTAGGAGAGCAAACGAGAGCGCTCTCAGAGGTGCTTAGCTCCAGCACTACAGAAATTCCAGCTGTCAAAAACCACTATCATATATGGAAATTAAATCTCAATCCCCTATTGAAAAAAAATATAGGAGGGTCAGGCCAGGCACAACTTCCTTGATTCAGTGCAGGTGGAGAGCTTGCCTTGTCGCTCACATTCCTTAATGGCAATATATTACTGGGGAAATTACATGAATTCTGCGTAATCCCCATTTTGCTGCACATCGCTATTCACTCACACAGGAATTTCCATTTGTTTCAGCCTTCCATGAGGTTATTCAAGGGGCAGTGCAAAAACTTAAAGGAGGGCTAAGAGATTATTCTTCCAGAAGCTCCTCTATAGTAGGAGAAAAAAAAGCAACAAACCCTCTATTGCCTTTATGGACTAGATAAAGGCTGAGGTTTCCCATACACACATAATGTTTGTTTAAATGAGTACAGTAACTTTACATTTGAGGAAACACATTTATTTCTGTATATAAACAGAAGCATGAAAGATTAAGGACAGCTGTGCATCCGTTTACCCGTAACATATACACTATTATCTGACTTGGGGCAAACAGACATTTTAACCTCTCCTTCAGCACCTGATGTATCATTTCTTTCATACTCAGAAGCTTTCCTGTGGCTGCTCGCAAACAGAGCTGCTTGAGCAAGTGGTGGGTTATGGGACTGCTCACATCATGCTAAAGGCAGCTAGTGGGAAGAAAGGGGGTAAAGCCCTTCTTTCCTCAATCTCACTTCACTCCTTATCAGTTCACTTCTTTCACTCCATAAAGCACTACTGTTGCTAATGCTAAAGCATTTGTGCACAATGCAAAAAATAAATTGACACATTAAAAGTCAACGGAAAAGGGGAAGACACAGAATTTACTCTAAGGCTTTCTGCAAGCAGTCCAATATCCGACCAGTTTCACCTTACCCTCTTGGTCATGTTACTGATGTCCATGAGGTACCTGAAGAATGAGAAACTATTAGACCAAAATGAGGGTAATGAGATCTGGCTCCTGAAGACCTAAGCTTGACTGCTAGGAATTAGCAAGTACTTGTTCACTGAAATAGACTTGGCTGGATCAGAATAATTCATAACTTCCTGAATCATTGTAGTTAAAAAGAATATTCTGTTGGGGAGCAAGAGGGATGAACTGCTCTACTTCAATACTTTCTAATGTAAGACTTCAGACATCACCACAAAAAAAAAGTGTTACTTTTAACTATGAAAAGGTCTAATGAAAAATGGAACAAACCACTTCAGATGCAGTTTGTTTAAAGCTTAAATGTTTCTGGATTTTTTTCAGTTTTAGGTCAATCAAAAATAAGATAACATTTGACTGCACAAAAAGAGAGAAGTAAACATAATTCTAATAGCCAAATTAATGCAAAACACGGTGCCAAAGTCAGCCCTTACAGGGTAAAGAATGACAGCATGTCCCTCTAACAGGGATCTGAGGAAAAGAGTCCTAGAAAACTCTAAATAGGGAGAAAGAAGGAAATTAATGCCACATTTCCTAAACATTTTTTGAGTATGTTGGTTGGGCTATTAAATACACAGCTATTTATAGAAAACCTGTAGGGCTCAAGTGAAAGGAAATCTTGTTAGGAGGAGAAGTACTCAGTTTGGACTGGCCAAGTATAACGCGTGCACTGCTTTTATGCCTGCAGGGCATTTCCTCAAGGCAGAGACAACACATTAGATTGCATATATCAGCAGTATATTTCCCCTCTCCCATGTTTCTTAGTGTTCCCCTGGGAGGAAAGATATAACTGAGACCTACAAAAACCGAAACATGAAGGTACTGATTGACTATTTCCCCTTCAAAAAGGGGAAATACATATACACACATACATATATACCTGGATGCATGTCTTATAAGCAATAACCTTTCCCCCTGCCTTGAAGGAAGTGATTGCACACATGCACGAAATCACTGTGTTTTTTCCTGGTGCCTCACTCCCCCCCTCCATGTGCCCATTTTTTTGCTGGCTGGCATTGCTTTTTAATGGATATTTAGGCTATAACTTTAATTTTTTCCTATTTGTAATTTGAAAATTGAAGAAATCGACATCAGGCTATGTTTCCACATAATGCATACATGCTTCCTATGAGCTGTTACCCAAATATGTGGGTCTAAACTTGTAAGAGAAGCATGCTTGCCATTTTGTTAGCTGACACCCTGTAAAACTCTGCTCAGCACAGAAGGGGCAAGCTCAAAATTCCATCTTGATTTTGTCAGTGAGACAAACCTTTCCACAAACCACCAGGGTGAAACAGCAGCTTGTCTTTGTTGGCTAGTATTTACAACACTGACAACAAAACGGATGCAGATGTAGCGTGAGGATGCTGGGGGACAACACTGTGACCAGAAAATGTGCTGCATCAAGCAGTGCAGGGAGGAATGGCCACACCAGCAAACAGTGAGCCTGCACCTGGGCTGGCTATCATATTTTAGAGCATTTCCTAGTTTCTCAAGGCACTGAAACATTTACACCTCCGAGAACTCTGTGTGGTTAGAAGATATCTGAATATCAGCTTATAGATTTTTGTAAATTTTCTACCTAATTAGTTCCAGCTTCTGTTTGGGCATACAAAAAAGCTATGTGGTTTCCTGTATCCAAGACATTACAATCCCCCACCCCAAGATTGTTGACACCTATTCCCACAATTTCCTGCCAATTGTCCTTTCCCTTCCACCATCTTTGCTCTCCTACTCTCTTTAAGAGAATAAAAATGTAGACAGCTGCAATTCTTCGTTACTCAGCCACTGACTTACACAAAGTTTATAGAAACTTAACTTCTTGAAGTCTTCTATCCAGCTGTCCAGTTTGGTTAAAATTAGAAAGCACAAGCCTATTTTCATTAATAAAAAAATGCAAACAAACAGACAAAGCAAGCAAGGCAACAGGAAATTGACTCTGTGCCTGTAATTCTCACAGAGCACTTTGATGCTGCTTCTTAAACTATTTCTTTCATTCCTTCATTCCTGGGCAGGTGTGTTTCTTTTAGAAATGTAGATTTTCCAGAAAAGGATTGAGAACCTAAAGTAACAGAGTCACAATCTTGAACAGAAATGTAGATGCAAACCAAGATAAGCTTTTTATTGCCCATTAGCACTCCTGAAAATATCAACTAGCAACCAAAGAAGCAATATCCCAGGTGCTGGGAGGCACTGTCAACAAGGTCTTCCCATGCAGTACTGCACAAGTATTGGTGCACAAAACATTCAGACTCGGGAAGTAAATCATTGTCCATCAATGGTACAGAGAGCCTCCAAATACATTTGCACCGTTACAGCCATGTAGTGCTCTACACCATTACCTTTAGCCAGTTTATCTCCTGGATGATTTTTTCTTCCCTTAGCAATTAATAATACCAGTAATTACTACATGAAGTCATTCTTCTTTAAAAGCATAATCGCAACTTCCACTGCCAGCTAACACAAGGTAACAATCATTTGCGTGACGAACCTTAGCATTCAATGCTGACATTATTGAACCAAGAGCTGAAATACAGAAAGCAAATGACAGTTCAAGGAAATACTTGCACTACGGATTTTATCACCAAATCACAAAGTTATTTGCTGCTTCTGCCTGGGAATGTAAAATTACTTAGTATTCATATTACAGTGCAGTCCTATCCCAGGCTGATTTAAAGCCTACATTATAATTGCTAATGATTACTCATGAAAAAGAGACTATTATATGTAAAATCTGCAATCAGTGTTAATCTATTCACCTATCCATTTTATACTGATACATTTTCTAAACAAAGCTCTGCCTGAATTGCTCATAATTAGCTTCTATTCTTACAGTTTTAATTGCTCTTCTTCCCCCCCTCCCATTTTCAAACCGAACATTTCACATATCTTTAGATTTATTTTTAAAAAAAACCCTTGGACTGAATTTTTCTGACTGAAAACCTGACACTGTACAATTTGGAATTTTAAAATATCTCCTATGTTGTCAAATACTAATGCCTAAGCAGTGTTCCAGGAAATAAATATTTTAAAACAAAATCAAAATTTCAAGCACAGCATCAGTGTATGTATCCTGGGAGCATGGAAGAGTTGCAGTACTATGGGAGAAGAGGTGGCTTAGATACCATTTTACTTAATTTTTCTCAAAAGCTGAGTGCACTCTGCCCTTCATCTGCAGGCTGACAAGAGCCTGGTAATCAAGACATTTTTGGCACTCCAGCTGGGAAAAACACTGCATCTAAGGGGCTCTCTCTCTCCTCAGACTCTAGTGCTGTTATGCCAGCTCTAGTATATTCAGTATTAGAGATGCTCTTTTCTATTCCACTGTCCTTCAGACCTGAGCTGCATTGCCTGGAAAGATGTGCTGGGTTTGGCTAGGATAGAGTTATCAGCATAATAGCTGATATGGGGCTGTGTCTTGGATTTGCGCTGAAAGTAGTGTTGATAACACAGGGATGCTTTCTACTGCTGAGCAGCGCTTGCAGAATCAACGCCTTTTCTGCCTCTCCCATCCCCCTATCAGCAAGTAAGCTGCATAAATTAGGAGAGGACACAGCCAGAACAGCTAACCCCGACTGACCCAAGGAATATTCCATACAATATGGCATCATGACCAGCATATAAAGCTTGGGTAAGAAGGGGCAGGACATTTGGAATAATTACGTTTGTCTTTCCAAGCAACCATTACACATGACAGAACCCCACTTTCCTTGAGATGGCTGAACATCTGCCTACTGAAGGGAAGTGGTGAGTGAATTCCTTGGTTTATTTTGCTTGTGTTTGCAGCTTTTACTTTGCCACTATGGATTTTCTCACTTTTACTAGTCTGATTCTCTCCCCATAAGCCACTGAGGGGGAAATGAGCAGCAAGAGGCAGCATGGGGCTGAGCCACTGGTGGGGTTAAACCCCAACAAAAGACAATTAGAAAAGCTCACATGCAAGAGCCAACAAAGTATCCTCTGCAGCACATAGCTTAAGTTCTCCCAGATAATAACTAATGTCTTGTTTAGAAGTATCCCCCTGTTTAAGTGACAGAAAAAAATTGAATTCAAACTGTAATTTCCATTACTGTATTTTCTTCTTCCCACTCTATGATGCTTGATCCCACCTTGTGTGCAGAATAATATTTTATATCTGGTCCTCAGAGGGCAAGAATAAATGCATTTGTCTTTAGATACAGGCTGAAGGACAAATGCTTGTTGCTGAGTATTCTCTGCCAAATCTCTTGCACACACAAAGTTATGTAAAAGCAGGCAAAATTTTCCTGTTTCAACACATTTCAGTTGTGGAAAAGACATGATTTTAATGATCTGTTCCTCTGCTAAAGCACTTACAAGTGGCATTTGCTAATGCTTGTCTTTGCATCAATTTCAGTGACTGTCAGATCAGACTCTCAATCTGCAAGAGTCCTTCACCACCAGTTTCATGCAATTTGCAAAATGCTGCACTAATCAGTAGCTGCTTTAATCTTCATAAAATCAGGAAAGCTCTTGGGCACTAGTGCTACAGTGAGTGGAATAACTCTTGCCAAAAATTTTATTCCTCTCAGAGGCCTTGGCTTTGCTGTTGAGCTTGAAAATGCAGAACGCATAACCTGCACGAGTCTGGATCATGAAAGATTCAGAGCCAGAAGTGACCATATTCACCATGTATGTCTGGTTTCTAGCACAGCGCAAACCAAGTCCATGGATAGATTTCTAATCAAGCCAGACAGCACCATGCACTGTTTCTTTTTGTGCCTGTATTTATAAACTTCAATCAACTTTGTAAGATTCATACATATGCATCATGCGCTTTCATGAGAAAATCATGTATACAAATATATCATCATACATGTTCTATTTTAAGTTAAATGTCCCACCGGAGTACCTACGCTTTGGCTTCAAAGCAAGACTGTCCTATACATCTAGGAAAAAAAAAATCACTTCAACTGTTTGGCCTCACCACTGATCAGGATTAGCTTACAATCATAATTTACGACATCCTCAGAACTGCTCCAGCATATCCTTGCCATGCATCCAAGCGCCTCTGCCAAGAAAGCATGGTATACTTCCTGACACATCCTCTTTATCTTTGAGGTCACTGTGCTCAGGACTAGAGGACATCACCACAGGTGAATTCATAAGGAATCAGTAACATTGCAGTAAGTCTAAGAAAGGGAGGAGAAAAATACAGTTCACAGGATTTTTCAGATTCTGCCTTTTCTTTCAGTACCAGCTGTACTGAAAGAGAAAGCTGGGATGGAGTTAACTTCCCTTACACAGCCCATGCAGTGCTGTGCTTTGCATCATTGGGTAGAATGGCATCAATAATGTACCAGTGTTGTGGCTACTACTGAGTAGTGCCCACAAAGCAAGGGTTTCTCTCTAACGTCATGCCCTGTCCCCAAAGGCCAGTAGGCTGGTAGGGAGCAAGGGGTTGGGAGGTGAATGTGGCTTGGACCACTGACCCAGACTGACAAAAGAGATATTCCTTACCATGTGACATCACACATGGCAATAAAAGGTTGAGGGAAAGGAGGAAGGGACATTTGTGGTTAAGGCATATGTCTTCTACAGCAACTGTTACACATACTGGGGCCCTGCTTCCCAAGAAGTGGCTGGACATCTGCCTGCTGATAGGAAGTAGAGAGTCAATTTCCCCTTTTTGCTTTTCTTCTATTATGCAGCCTTTGATTTTCTCAATAAACTGCATTTATCTCAACATACACACTTGTCCATCTTTTCTTGCCCCATTGAGGAAAGAGAGTGAGAGTACAGCTAATGGTCTGGAAGCCAGCTGAGGTCAACCCACCACAGCATCATATCCATTTTAGAGCAAAAGTTGACATCACCTCTATTTTGGAGTAATTTTTAGCTTCAAGGTTTTTTAATTGCTAAAACTTGCACCTGAGATGACTTTGAAGCTCCCAGTTACGCTGGCACCAGTAGAGGAGCCCAGTACACCAACACCACACTCGCATCATGATTCAATAAAACAGAACAAGGTGAATGTTGTTGGCTTTAAGGCTTATGGTCCTGCAGTGTGAGCCAATAATTCACATACGTCAACCCAGGTATGTAGAACTATTATGCCTATTTGATGCAGTAGTTTCTCCATAAGAATTTAAGTATCCTCAGGAGATGAAAACCTAAAAACAGCAGCAAAACCCACCATGTAGCCCATCTACACTTCCAGCCACCTAAGCAATAAGATTCTCTCCAGTTGCAGCTGTACCACCCTGAATGCTTTCCCTGGACTCTCAAGGGAAAAGGAGATTGCAACTGCCTTTTGTGCCCAGAGGTATCACAAGCAAAATAATTATTCATTTTATTGTCTCATCCTTGTGCCAAGAACATGGCCATATTTTATGAGTCTTTATTTGAATCAAAACTGCTGTGTTCTGAACAGAGCTTTCAATCATATTTAGGATTTACACAAGCCTTTCTCAAAACTTCAGAAAATAAAATCAAAGTTTTCTGATTATCTGCCATTCATATGCACTTGATAAGTTGAAAAGAGTTAACTTTCAAATCTTTTACACAAAGAAGTGAAAGCATTCCTTCATGAAGTCCCACTTACCCCAAAACATAACTGTGGCAGCTTGAGAGAGTAAAGAGTGATAGATTTACACTAACCATGTCATACACCAGACCCTTACAACAAGTAAAGACTTTCAAAGAGGCTCCAGAAAGTGCCTGGAATTTTAACCCCAGCTGAGAGGATATTGATTACGACATCCTGCGTCTATATATGGGAATTTTCTTCCTGGCAGGAAGGGACAAAGGAAAACTGAGTAAAAAATGGTTAATGAAGATGCCCACCTCACAACCTCTTCTGTGCACCCTGTGCACAATAACAGCACCCTCACCATTGCCAGTTCCTGGGAACAACGATCAGTACCAAGTTCCCACAGAGTCTGAAACCAGTTCTAACACAAAGCTCCTCAGCACTTGTTGATCCTAGCTGGAATAGGATCCTGAAACACAGACAAGGGAAACAAGCTTAAGTTTCAGCTCCTTACTTGGGAGATAAAGTGAGTAAATTCCTACAGATCTGCAAGAAATGTAGTTCTTTTCTTCTTGAAGTCTTCCTTGTTGAGGAACTGCAAGTGAAGCCCTGTGTTTCCTGTGGAAAATTCTTACTTTTCCCGAAATGCTACACACCATTCACCTTTCTCACCTCTGACTGAACTCTGCTTTGCACCCAGCTGCACACACTTTAAGTTGATTTCCTGCATTGTTTCCTTTCACTCCCAGAGTATTTCAGCTCAACCTTCAAAAAAAAACCCTCTTTCTGTGCCTTTACTAGTATCATGACACTACAACTGCAGACTCACAGCAGGCCTAACAATATCTGCTACGTCAGCAGTTACTTACATCTCATCTTCCAGAATATCCTTGGTTTCAGCAGCACATACGTCCTATAATATAAGATCTGATGACAGCAGCTGGTGAGCAAAAATTTGCTACATCTAAGACCTTGTGAGAGTTTTCCTTTTTTCCAAATCGGATGAATTCCAGGTACTTCCCAGCCCAGGAAGTTTACTGCCATTTCTATTTCCATGAAAGCACATTTCCTGTACTTACATTATTACAGTTTATGTGGACACTTTTATTCAGGTTCATAATGATATTTTAGATCATTTTGGGAAAAAAAAAAAAAAAAAAAAAAAAAAAAAAAAAAAAAACACCACACCATATTATTGCTAAGGTAACTTAGAAGAATTTGCCTTTCCTCTCTCACATTTTCCCCAAACTATTATTCCTCATCATTAAGGAAAATAAACTCTTACAACATTTTTAGGCTAGAGACAAATTCCTGATGTCAGCATCACCTGCCATTATGTTAGCTTTATCGACAAATAAGAGTACTTCACTTCTTCCCACATGTTTAATACTTCCCACATGCAGTTTCATTTTTATTTCAAAAAATGCCTAGTGAACCAATCATTTTTGCCATAGTTCAGGAGCTGAGCACCACCAAGCAGTTTTAAGGTAGGTGAGAAATTGTACTAGAAAACAACTCCTGACTGGCATATGGTAGATCAGTCAAAAACATACAGATTACTGCAATCAAAACTAACCAAGAGTTTCTCTCAAAGTCCTTTGCCATAATACCATTCTTAATTATTGAGATACAGCTCCTCAGTATCTTTTGGAGGCCACTGATTAAATAATTACTTTTGTTAGTTATCAATAAGGCAGCATATTTTTTTTGCCTTGCAGAAATTTCACATGCACTCGCTGCAGTAAATGAAGATGTTATGCTCATATGAAAGATGGAAGAGAAAAACGTACAGAGCTTGCAGGAATTAAAACAATAGTGCATCTGCTAAACATTGATTATGACATGACTGTTAGGGCGCTGACACTTATGGGTGGAAAAAACTAGCTGACATAAAATGAATGCTTCTCCACAGTTGGTGCTTTTCTGTGCCAAAACATACTTCTAAATGAAGCAGTGATTTGGGTGTTTGAAATAAATAAGTGACAGATTTCAAGGCTCCAAGTTGCCTTACACTACATGGGGCAGTTGCTGAGAAATCTCAAACAAAAGTGCTCTCACAAAGCCAATAGCACAGTGCAAACTTAAACAGCCACAGAATTTCTTAGCAACTCAACTGATTTCAGTTTTCTAGTTTGATCCTAAAATTAATTTGTTAAACAATCATCTGTGGACAAGAAAGTGGCTCTGGGCTGCATATTTTTGCCAGCATTCTGTATTCCTCATGTTGCTGTAGCGTAATGACTTCTGATGCTGAAAGAAGAACAAACTAGTGCTTCCATTTTAAAAGTGTCATTACTTATGTGTCCAATTTTCATGAATTAAAGTTTAAGTAGAAAGCATAAATGAATGCTGAAGTTATGCATTTTTCTTCTGATTTATTCTTATTTCAAATGGTGACTACAGAATATAAAATGTACGTTCAGTTCTAATTGTAAAGTCACACAACCAAGTTTAACTGAATGGCATCCAAAAGTTACAGATGCAAAAATTCAAAAATAAGTTTAATTGGATGCCTTTATATAGTCAGCTTTCATCAAATTTGAATATTCCAAAGGAATTTTAACTGTACTTATATGCATAACAGAAACAAAGATAATAGACTTAACATGGATTCAGCTTTATCTAAGGGGAATGAGTCACAAATGTTTCATGTATCCTTTCATGAACAAGACTTGGTAGCTACAATTTTGAAGCAGGAATTGCTGACACAACACGGTGTAGTAAGTGGGATACAACATTTAGCTACATAACTTGTTATTAGGCAACAAGTTTGAGGAATACATACAATTTTTTGCTGGAAAAAAACCCACAGTGCAGATTAAGTTTCTATTTTTGTTCAACTCTATATTTACCCATAAACTTGTAAAAGGTAAAAAATAGACCTGTTAAAGTCTTGTAATATCATCAAAACTACCTTCTTTACCTCCTTTTTGTTTTCCAGCCCTTGTTCAATCCAATGGTGAATGTTGCATATCTAATCATAATCCTGCTGTTATCACAGCTGTTATGTGCTTTATTTTTGATGACTCAAAGACAGATGTTCCAAAATTGCCCTAGATCCCTGCCAGCCGTCGCAACTGCATTATACAATCAATTAAACTTTCCTGACCCTGTTCCTGTCTCTAGATAAAATTCAGACATTGACACTTCAAGAAGCAAATCATGTATGTAAATTGGTTCTAACGGCAGCTATAGATGTGTAGTCATATGCAAATAGAGTATTATCAAACATTAAAATGTCCAGGAGCAGTAGCTAGATGCATGCAGTCAAGAAAAATTAACTAGAAAACGCATACTCCAGATACTTCCCACAGTATGTAATGCAATTAAACAGAAGCAAAGGAAAATTCACACTAGAAACTGCCTCTCTCCTGCCATGCCTATTTATTCCCCATCATCTGTTATTATTGTTGAGAATCTTCACATTGTGTCCCAATTAAGCAAATCTCTCAGAATTCATAAGGATTTGCCTTTTCTATCACCACATCTTTAATGTTTGGAACTGCAAACATTGGCACCTCATGCTGTACACTAGTGTGAGCTGTTAGAATAATAACAATTATAAGATGTTCTTGCCAAAAAATGATTACAAGTGAAGCTTTATTGCAAGGGTGTCTTGTTTAGGAGGATTTAGCACAATTCGATGGGGTGACAGCAGTTGTCAGCCATTGATACTGAACATAATAACTATTAAAAAGACAACTTATTTATTGGATATTCACAGTGCTAAGCCATTGTTTGGGCATGTTTGGAATACAGATTATTTTGCTACGGTTTGTTAGTCTCTTATAATGGAGATCTTAAAAACACTCCAGAGTAAAGTAATTTTTCTCTGCTATTCTACACAGCAAATATTCATAGAGCCCAAAGATGACAAGACGACAGCATTCAAAATTTAAGATTATGAGTAAATCATCTTATCCAAAGAATTTCTTGGTCAATAACTGTAAGTCACCTGTGAGAAGATTTCAAGGGTTTTGATTATTATTCATTATGTTTTGGCTGCATCAATCTTATCATTACTTTCTTTTATTTCCTTTGTGTTTTCTAGCCACTTCCCAGGGGGGCTTGCCATTTCAAAAAGATCAGGAATGGACATGAGAAAATTATGCCTTACTTAAGAACTCCTCCATTTATTTCTCATATAATATAGGGCAAGATGGTAAGATGCAAAACAGGTTTCAGAAACTACGACTAAAGGATTGTCTAGGTTTTTTCTGTAATTTGAGTCATCTACTTTAAGAGTCCTTAATCTTCCCGGTAAGCATCAGCAAACTTTCTAGAGAAGTTTTGTCTTTTATAGCTACCCTCAATGTTGCACCAGGAGAAATGAAGAAAAGAGGATATGAATGACCTCCTTCATGAAGCGAATATGATTTTATTTAGGAATCTCTAGTGTTATATGCTAGCTCAGCACAGCCTTAGTTTTTGCCTAGTCTTTCATTATCTTCATCTCTGCCCCTCACCTGAACTTTGCTGAAGGAATGTCTGCATCATATTCAAAAAAGGGTTAATGTTGAAGATGATTTTTGTTACACCACGCAGACAGCACATGATACAACAATGCTCGACAGCCACTTGAGGTGGTTGCCACCTCTACATTTAGGATGGAGTTTGCCGTTGTTGCACATAACACACTCATGCTTAGCACAACCAAAGTTAAAGGAAAGGAAGGCTCCATTTTTCTCCTGCACATTATTTCACAGAGAAGAAAATGGCAGACGCACACCTGTGAAAAAATGTAGTGAAAAGCAGCAGCCTTTGAAAAAATAGGAATCAAAATCAGAGGAAACATTCAGCTCAGTCCGACTGGCCTCCCATATTCTTTTTCCAGATTACTCGGGATTATGCATTGACTCAGGCCAACATTTTACTTTATATTCACCTGTGTATGTCAGATGGAAGGGAACAGAAAAGTCAATGCTATTTTTTAACATTTAAAGCTAAATCACTCCTTTCCTGACCTGAATTTTTCAAAGGATAATTTGTACATTCCTTGAAATTGAAGCACAGGAAGGGAGTTTGGCCTTGATTAAACACCAGCTCAGTAAAATGGATTTCCCCTTTTCTCTGCTGTGTATTGTACTTCCACTACCTTCATTATAATAAAGATAAAAGCTACAACATTTATTCAATGCTTTTGCATTTCTTCTTCAGCTGCATTGTTTTCCTCGCTCAAGAAACATATCTCAGGTAACACAAGGAGAGACCGCTTCAATACCAGGAAAGTTACCAGTTCCTTGTGTTCAGTGAAGTAGTAAAAGCTCCTGAACATGTTATAAAGCTTCCCCAGAAGCTCTGGCAGCTGCTTGAGGCTGAGTGAAGAATCATTAATCAGAAAAATGTAAATAAAAAAGTCTTCAGTCTCATGTAAAGAAATAAAACTGCAAGGCTGTGACAATCACAAACTATTCTAGTACAAAATCACTGAATATTTTACGCTCTTTAGCTAGTCATACTTTATCATTTTTCCAGGTCTGTATGGGTGACAGACAGATGCATAAACATCACTTATTTGCCAACAAAATACAGCACCTTCTCTGCCTCACTGAAACCAAAATAGATACCCATCTCATTCACAGACAGCACAGCACTCTAAAATTACCTGTTGAGCTCTAGCGCTACAGTTACTAAAATGAACAGAACAGAAAAAAACACATAAGGAGATCTTTCATGATATACCTCTTATAAATACACAAAAGGGAGATGAACATAGGCTTATCTTGGTTTTGTTTCAGAACAAATGTGTTCTCACCCAATGCCCATGCATAAGACATTACATTGTTCTCATATGAAAATTTCAACTGTGTTGCATGTATATTGAAAGTATTTTTTTCATGAAGCACCTCAAGACTCACCCTGACTGGTAAGGTACATTATAAAGTAATAGCAGATCCAAGGCCAGTTGTTGTGTTTATAAAATTTCTGGGGATAAAATGACCATTTCAATGAGGACACACCAGGTACTGACAGTCTACTTAGACTGTTTTCCACTGCTAGCCTTCCCCCTAACACTTAAACATTGCTTCAGAAAGTTCACCCATGTCACTAACACCTTGCAGGCCAGAATCTTGTTTAGAAGAGAGTTTTGTCTTAAACTCAGACCACTGGGCCCAAACTTATCCTGAGCCTCTTCCCCTTACCTCATCGTGGGAAGCACTTGACACAGCATAGGGATTTACGAGAGATTGAGGGGGATGAAAGTGGGCCATAAAACACAGTTCAGCTGCGTTCTGAGTGAAATTTAAGCTTTGTCTAAGTTGTAAGTACTAACTGTTGGAGAAACAGAGTTATTTAAGACACTGGAAAATTAGTTTAAATTGACAAGTGCATGTAACTGAACATAACTTTACTTTTAACTTAAAGCAAATCACTTCCTCAGTGCAGCCTTTATGAATTAAATTTTAATTCTTGTTTCTCTGCACTATAAAATGAACCAAACTAAACTAGAGAATTCCCCCAGAATGCATGCCTTCTGTGGCCGCTGTGGTTGCAGGCAGCTGTGCATATAACACTGTTAAATTCATCTAACCTGTGTCAGCAAACAGGCTAGACCAATCCTCAGTTTCAGCATTTGGGACCACAAATCTGGCCTCCAGTCACATTTTCTGCCTCCACCTTTCCTCAGTATCCACCATCTGGCACAGATTTTAATTATGAGGCATCTTTTAACTGAATTATCATTCAGGTCAAACTTCTGGTGAATGCTTTCTTATGCTAAAATTTAGCAATTTCAGACAGAGGGGTTTTGCCACTCTTACTGTCCTTTCAGATGGATCTCCACGAATAGTCCTCTCTTTTTAATATACATTATAGTTGACTTTGAACAACCACGAATTCCTGTTATCACAAAAGTTCTTTCATTCATAGAACTATCCATCTTTGAACTACTTCCAGATATTTGGAAGAAACTTCCCCACACACACACACATTAAAAATTTGCCACAATGGTAAGATCACTAGAATTACCAGATTGTCATGAAGCTTAAAATCCACACATCTCAGTTACATGCTGTGTAAAAAGACAAGTACATCTAAAGGGCATAAATAAGACAATTCAGTAAAGCAGTGACAGTGTGTATAAAAGTATTTTCGGATTCCAAATCACAGCATCTTTGATATTATTGCAGCAGTTATAAAGGAAAGCTGCTATTAAAATTAAAATCATTATTTCAAAATAGTAAGGAATGCCAACTGTATCATCCACTAGGCATCGTATAACTAAATAAAACATTAACGCTGCACATCAGAAGCAAACTCAGGAAAACCAGTGTGGGTGTATCTTTAACTCAACAAGTATATCAGATCTCAGACATACCCAAACCACATAAAGTAATTCCAATCGTGTTTTGTTCTTTAAAGACTTTCCATGCAGTTTTACATAGGCATAAACAGGTTAAATGAGATCTTCCTTAAGAAAACAAGGTAAATACTCATCTGTGTTTATGATGAATTTATATTTGACATCAATGTGTTTATTGCATCATTCATTAGGTATATTACCCTAAATAAGGGCCTCTTACCTAAATCAGAAAGGCTTTACAAGCACTTAATGTATATTGAGATAATTCAAGAGCTCTTCTGAATGAGCAACCTAATCTGATCTGCCTGTACTGTTTCTTCAGGACAGGCTCTGTCTCAGTCCTGTTTGATCAGAGCTTTTCTGTGGAATCTGAAAGTGGGGAACATCTTCCAAAGTCTCAGAAAAATCCTCATTAAAACGTGAACTTCGGGCACACTTTCCTCACAAGGCTTTAATTTCTCACTGCACAGCCACTGTTCCACATGTCATCTTATTTCAATTTGAAACCCTTCCTAATTATCATTTTATCTTGTTAAAGGGTGAAAATTCTCCAAGTAGTGTATTTCTCTAGAGATTTGTTTCCAGCAGAGAGACTTTGTTCATATGTGCAATTTGATTTACTGTCCTTCATTCATCAAGGTCTAAGGTTATTCTTCTGCCAGAACCAAGCAGGGAGGCTAGCTATAAAATAATTCCAATATTTTTCTTCCTTCTTTTCAAATCTTTAGCATTTAAAGCAGAATTCCCCTGTCGTTACCTGTCTGCAGCCATTAAGCTTTCTGTTCAAATAAACACCTTAATAGTACTGACTAACACATCAGTTCTCATACATGATAGCCACATAGCAAGTTCAGTTCCTTTACAGGTGGATGTTTTTTTCAGGGTGGATTCCCAAGGCTGGGATCCTTGGGATCCCAAGAAAAGGGGAAAAGAGCCTGAAGTTAAAGAAAACGGATTCTTCCCCAGGTGGCAGAAGCCAATGTGCGTCCTGAGGCAGAAAGTCCTCTAGAAAGCCGCATCACCATATTTCATCATAAAATCGGGACCTCACACAGCACACCAGACAGGACTAACGTCCCCATAATCTCCTTGGTAAATCCAAGTCTATTTCAAGCTATATTTACACAACGAAAAATCAAGTTAACTTGGAAGAAAATCTTATCTAATCCCCAGATGGGCTAGAAACCAAAACGAAGCAAGAAAACACAGTGATAGGAGATCTAGTGTTCAAAGCTCTTCTACTCTGCTGCACTTACCCGATGACCTAAGACAAATCTTTTCAACTCTTTCTGTGCTTGCTTCTACTCCTCCAAAAGCAGAATTTACATTTCAGAAGTTGTGGAATATAAACCATGTTTACAACTCCGAACAGTATATAAGTAGCACAAAGTTGTATGTATGACTAGTTAGTTCTCCACCGTGAAATTAGATTATCTGTTATTCTTACATACAACTAATTTTGTAATTAGACTATGCTTATCTTGGAGCACCTCATAAACCTCAATACTGAGAAAAATGTGAGCTTTAAGCTATACTACATTCAGCAACACAAAGTAATAACTCAAATCCTTGTTGAAATTCTCAGTAGAAAGTACTGGACAAATAAGCACTACAGTCTTCAACCTTAAGATAACGCCTCTATTCTCTGGAAGAACCTACCCACAAATTTGTCATCAAGCACTCTGGAAACTCTCTTTTCTTAGTACTACACTTGCTTGAAACATCTAAATTGCTGAAAGAGTCAGCCTTACACCACAGTACAGTTCTTTGCCTGGCAATTGGCAGACCTCATGCTATGGACTCTGGAAGCAAGAGACCAATTTGTGTGTGATCTATTAACATTCATTCTTCATTCTGAAACTCTAGTGGCCAGTCCAATTTTATATTTATGAGCACTACTCCAAACAAGCAAAAGGCCTCCTGCTGTTTTCTGCAGAATGAAAGCGTGTGTCTGACAGGAAGCAAGGAAAGCTATTTCAGGATTATTCACTCGGCTCAAAGTTAAACAGGATTTCAAGATGAAAACGTAGCAGGTCCTTAAAACAACATAACACCTTTGTGCTTTTCCAGGAGTATTTAATACGAAAAATAAGTAAATTCATATAATTTGTTAGCTTAAAAAAAGACAATACAATTTCAATTTGAGGTCTTTGATAACAGCAGTCTGGGTGAAAGTCTCCTCATTTATTTAGAAGAAAGGACCTTCTGCAGAAGATAAGGATCCAGGTTAACAACAGGTTAATATCTGTCATCTGACTGAGATCAGTGTCTCCCATTCCAGTGGCTAACGTTACAGGGGCTACAACAATTAAACCATAAGAAAACCATAACCAATATAACGTAATAGTTGTATTAGTCAGGCAGATCATTTTACACGGGTATTCTGAAAGATTCCATAAGGATTCCAGATGTAAATTCTTGACGAAAAAGGAAACGATAGAAGTGTCTCAAAGATTTATTTTTACTTTCTGTTCAGCACAGTGAGCACATGGTAGAATAATGAGTCCATTCATTCATAATTGCAGATGTTTTACACATCTTGCTGAAACGTGCAATAATGTGTTATATGGAGCTCTCTCTTCTTTTCCAAAGTGTTACAATAATTATTCTTTGATTTGCATGTTTGAAGTGTATACGTATATGCATAAACTCTTCTGAACTCATGTTACACTTATCACTGTTAGAACTCATGTCAATCGCAAATCAAATCATCTCACCACTGGAAGATAAGGATGCTGTAGTTATTGATACATAACTACACCATTTACATTCCAACAGGTTCTGGCAAGCCAAGGAAGTAGGGTTCGTTCCTGTACACTACATGGTGTGAACTTCTTCACTGATGATGGCTGATAACAGCACCTCATATAACATTGATATTTATATTACCCCTATAAGATTACTTCCAGTCATTCTGGAAAGCCCATAAACTAGCTGGTTCCCACGTACAAAACTTTCATAGTATTCAAATAAACTATTTCAAACAAAGCAAGAAAACATACTAAGCAGTAAGAAAACTTAAGTTTTTTGAAATAACAAAAGGATATATATATATATATTTAATCAAGTACTAAAACTCTTTGGATTAATTTATTCCCATTCCACAGATTTTTATCCCCTTCCCCTCTGGCACTCAAGTCCCAATTCTCCTGTTCTTTCTTCTTCCTTGTGCCGCAAATCAGGATAGCCTCCTACAAAATGCTGTATTCCCTCTAGTTTTATAATCAATGCTTTATTAGACTGATATGCTTCCAAAGACATTCCACTTCTAACCACATTGCCCAAAGATTATTCTTTACATCTTTTTCAGCCCTGCCAACTTCTCCTACCCAAAGTTGCTTTGCCAACGTATTTCTTTTTTATTAGTAACAATGATACCTCCATTCATGGGATCACCACATCCCATTTCCCTTCATCTCCTGCAATCTTTTCACACAGATCAGGTTTACAAAGCAGTTTAACCAATGCTTTTTAACTTGAGTGCCTGTGACTAGTCACTTCAGTACAGTCACAAACTGAAAACAAGCTGCTTAGTTTTCAGAAGACCCAAGCCCTTCATTCTCCACTGACTGTACCATATGTTTTGCCCCTTCAGTTGCTCTAAAACAGAATCTATTATTTCCCAAGCCCTTGGCATAGACTCTGGCACTCAACTAAATTGCAAACTGCATCGGATCAGAACTTGGACAAGGACAAAAATATTTTTATCAAAGCTTTTAAATCTCACCACAAAGAACTAGTACTTATATTTTCATGGCAGAAGAGATTAACAAAAGTAGCAGTAACCCTTGCCAGCATCATTTGGAAAGCCAAGACCAAAACACAGACAGTAACAGGGTGAAAATAAGTTACTGAACTACCAGTGACCAGAGTGGGAAGTCTAAGTTAATTTCCTTTGAACAGAATAGCACTTCAAATCTGCACTTAGTTCCCATTTCAAAGTAATGTTATTTTGCTTTTGATTTCTTTTTATGTTACCACTGCAAACGCAGCATAAAGCTTGACACCTTAGGAGTGACTGGCACTAAGTGGTAATTTGAAGAACTTTCCATAAGCTTACTCCAGGAATAAGTGCCTTGTACAAGGTGTGACAGCCCTCATAGTTATATTACTAGAAAAGCACAAAGAAAGGGATTCTAAAGGCTAGTGAGGGGTTTTGGGTGGGGTTTCTTTATTTGTTTGCTTGTTCCAAGAGATGTGTGTCTGATAGGATGAGGGAGAAAAATACAAGAGAAACTCTTGAATACTGTAAGGTAATTGGCAACTTAATCATCATCACAAGATCCCTTGAACATCGTAGTTATCTTTGGTAACAAGACTGTAGAGAGAAACACAAAATTTTTCCCCGCCCAACAACTTCTTTCCTCTCATGTTGGTTAAATTACTTGTTGAATTAAAAACTCATCATAATTATGAAAGCTACAGCTCAGAATTCTCATTATATAGCACTAAAAATGCCCCACAGGGGATGTGTTAACAGGCCCAGCCCAAGGATCTTACTTGGGCAAAGTTGGCACATGACAACAGTAGCCGACATTAATCTGAAAATAGCATGTACCTTACAAAGACTTGAGAGAAACCTTATTTGCTATGTCTTATTTTACACAAACTGATTTGTTTCAAATACTTGAAGTACTTTAGATGTGCCCCCAAGTTGCCCTCCATTTTCTTAAATAAGCAAAGAATTAAAATAAAACCCCTTACAGGATCTTTAGCACCTTCTCCAGTTTAGGCACAAGATGGGCAACCTCAGTGCCAGGCAGCATATCTCAACCTCCTGGGCACATCATCAGCCACAGAGAGATAGAGCATGCACAGAAGGCACAAAGTCCTCAGCTTCCCCTCTGTGTCTGCAGCAATAATGATCAATTCCCTCAACACAAATGGATAAAACAATATTTGTGCAAGATGCCTGCAGTTCAAGTGGAAGGTAGGCAAGGGTGTGCACTGGTAGGTAACAGCTCTTACAGATTACTAAACTGTTTATAATGACAGTGTTCTTTCATTTTTGGTCTATGTTGACAGGAATTTTGCAGCATGGACTGCGCCAAAGGTCATTTGAGGGAATAGTGAAACATTTTCTTTTAGATACTAGAGATTTGCGTTTTCACATGCTCTCACACAAGCCACACCTCGCAAACTGCTTGAAGATTCTAATTTTCCACTATACCACTGAGTTTTCATATAGTTAGCCTCAAATATTACCTACAGTAGGAGAAAAAAATGATGTTTCATGTTATTTTACTAGAAAAGGACATAATGAAAAGTTATTGACATTCCATCTTCCCCAGGAAAAGAGAAAAATGGCAATTTTGAAGTCTCCACACAAAGCAAGTTGGCCAATCCTGCCACCAAAAAAAAAAGGTACAATAGGTCTTTTGAGCTTTTGCTATTTACTAGCATTTTATATCTTAACTGTGGAATATATGCAATTTTTTTAGGTTACGGCTATGCACAGGTAACACTGAATAAAATTCCAGTTAGTGATGGATATACACTGACATTCTCATTCATCAAGTCTGTATCATTATTCTTGCTGGAACATAGGCGTCATGGTTTAAGCCCAGCCGTAACTCAGAAAACCACACAGTCTCTCACTAACCCCCCTGCTTCCTCCCTCCAACTCCCGGTGGGATGGGGAGGAGAATTGAAAGAATGTAACTCCCACAGGTTGAGATAAGAACAGTCCAGTACCTAAGGTATAACACAAACCACTACTGCTACCACCAATAATAATAATGATAAGCAAAGTAACAAGGGAAGAAAATACAACCGCTCACCACCCACTGACCGATACCCAGCCCGACTGAGCAGTGATCGAACCCTTCGGGGTAACTGCCCCCAGTTCATATAGGGGGCATGACGTACTGTGGTATGGAATACGTCTTCGGTTAGTTTGGGTCAGGTGTCCTGTCTCTGCTTCCTCCCAGGTTCCCCTCCTCCCTGGCAGAGCATGAGGCTCACAAAGTCCTTGGTCAGACTAAACATTACTGAGCAGCGATTGAAAACATCGGTGTTATCAGCGCTTTTCCCAGGCTGAAAGTCAAAAACATGGCACTGCACCAGCTACTAAGAAAGAGAAAATGACTGCTACTGCTGAACTCAGGACAATAGCTAAAGCTTACTTTTTTCCTATAATTTCTACCTAGTCAGAATGAGTTAAGAGGCTTGCACTTACAGCACATACATGATACAAAATGAATTATAAGTACGTCAAAGCAGGAGAAGGAATTCGTAACATTGACTGAATCTTAGAAGAGCTTCTGATTCGATTAATGAAGGGTCTTAACATGAACTTTACACAAAATTATATGAATCTGAAAAAATGGGGTGAACACTGAAATAGCATATGTCAAAGACTCAGAAGCCCACTCTTGGCTTTCAATCCAGGTGAGAAATATTAGGAATATGGTTTCTTTAGGATTTTGGGTTTCCTGCTTCTAGTTATTGCTAGTACAATAATGTAAGACTCAGATAGCAAGAGTTACAGAAACATTCTGGATTTGAGTTAGAGAAGGTAGATATTAATTCACGCTCAAAGTAATTGAGCTTATTTACTTAAAACACTTATTGTGGCACGCTGTAGTCCCTGCAAAGAATGAAAATCTAACCATGGATTGAGTGACTCATCACACAGTTGGAGCAGGCAAGAATAAGTTACAAGGCCCAAATCCACATTTTCAGACAATTAAGCTACTGTAGATTTTCATATGGATGAATGCTCTAGAGACAACTGATAGAGGCTATTAGCTGGAGCAACGAAGAATTTAATTTACACAACTAATAAATATTTTTCTTTTCCATCAGATTTCTTTTCATGACTAAAGGCTAAGGGGGAGTATGAGAAACAAATTTGCCATGAAAAGCCATTTTTCACCCATGTGGAAAAGTCAAACTTTCCCAATACGATGATTAAGCAAAAATTAATGATTTTGCCTAGAGGATGCATTTCTTTCAGTGTGTTATGAAAAGCATAATCTATTGAACTAATAGCAGGTTTTGTGTGGAAAGGTAATTTTTCTCTGGATTAGAAATTAAAAGACAGGTACTTTAGAACATACACTTTAATATAAACAGTGATAACATGGAAAGTGATGGAGGTTTGTTTTATGTTTGTTGTTGTGGAGAGTGTTTGGTTTTGGGGGCATATTCTGGTTGTGGAGCTTTGTGGTTTTTTGGGGTTTTTTTTGTTTTGTTTTTTTGTGGTTTTTTTTTTTTTTTTTTAAGAGTTCTACATTCTTTGTATATCACATTAAGACTAAAAACTAAAAATCAATTATGCAAAACCTAAATTATTCTGCACATGACATTGCATTAGACAAGCTTTGACTTTTTTTCCCTTGAATACTAAAGGCTCGTGCTGCAGACACTGAAGCAAAGAAACTAAATCTACAGAAGAAAATGGAATTATATAGCCTTAAGCATTATGGTATGTGGAGCCTGCATGCTGTTCTTTGTTAAACAAGTGCCATATTCCCTGTCTGTCAGGGCTCCAGTTTTCAGCAATAGTTCAGCACTGCCTCCCTAAATGACACATAGCAAGGAAAATAAGGTTTCCAATGAAGCCTTACACAATTAAAATGGTAAATATTTCACATACTATTCTGGTGTCTGCAGGAGGTAAAGCTTCACATGGTGCTAACTTATCCTCCACAGCCAAAGGAAATGAAGCAGTTTCAGCCATCAGATGGCATGCCTAAATATGTGCTCCAGAGGAGATTGCACATGCTTTGCTTTAGTAAAGGGGAAAAGGAAAAAAAAAAAAAAAAGAAAGGAGAAGAAAAAAAAAAAAAGGAGAAGTGGGAAAGAAGCCAAATTACAAAGGGAGGAGCTCAATCTCTTAAGACATGCAATAACTGTGGGTAGTACTGTACAAGCGATTTTTCAGCAGAACTCTTCTTTGATTTCTATAGGGAGTTTAGCTTAAAAATTGATGAGACGATATGTCCTTATTAAAGCAGCCATGCTGGGGGGGGGGGGGATATCCAGCCTGTTTAAGTTTCACCCCTGTTCCCACTGAAGTCTGACAAAATCATCTATTTCAATAGAGCAAGATCATCCTTCGAGACACATTTTTAAAAGCATTTTGTCACAAAAAGCTAGTTTGCAGAATAGGATCAATACAACTGCTTGCAAATAAAGTTTGACAAATGACTAAGAACTCGCAAGGACTGGAGTCCAAATCGCTGGATGGGTTGTTTGAGTCACTTGTCTGTACCCTCTTCTTTAGAGCTACAAGCTGTAGGGTAAATGAAACAGAAGCATGAGCAGAATGCATGCGCAGAAACACAAGTTATGTGCACCAAGTGTACCAATTTATTAAGTGGGAAGCGATCAACATTTTGCTGTGCCTTTATAACATTACCAAATCCTAGCAAGATTTAGCCCCGGATGCGCTACCTTCTTAGGCCTTTCTTGGGAAGGTGCACTTACTGGGCTAGCCACAGGAGGGCTCCACCACCGCTCCCAGCGCTCCAGTCGGGGATGCTCGGAACTCTGCACAAAGGCGACGAGAATAGGAAATGAGACAGTTGCCTAGAAGGATTATTTAAACATGCAAAAGCTCCATTATAAAAGGCTTAAAAAGTTTTGAAATACTATACCGCAGTTTATAACAGAAACAACTTACTGAAGGATTTTACATGTCACTGGTTCTTCAACTTTAAAAACACAGGAACAAGGAAAGATCAGTGACCTTGCCTACCTTTTTGTCTACAACTGCCTGCAAGAACAAGTTAATGTATTTCACTATTATACATCATACAGGAGAGTTCTGCAACTGCACACAAAGGCTGATGTCTGTAACAACAAACCTGCTTTGTGCAGTTATTGCACGCCATTTATATCAGAACACTTGAGTGTTCAGTCCAAGTCCCCCCTCTGTCCTCAGCTGCACATGAGTATTGTGCGTTTTCTCCCATAAAGACCAAGAACAGAGATTAAAACAAGATATGAAAAATACTCAGTCACAAGGGGGAGAGAGCTGGAAGTTAACAACATGACAGCACCATGTGCCAGGGCTCAGCAACAAAAAAAGGTCCAAATACACAGTGCCTTCTCTGGAGGAAAAAAAAATAAACCAAACCAACTCTTGTCTTTGATTTTCTCAACCACTTCGCAAATTCAGAGAACAGTTTTGCATTTTAAAAAAAAAAAAAAAAAAAAAAAAAGAAAAAACAAACTCTAAATCAAAGCAAAAAACAAGGGGAGGGGAGCATGGCACAAATGCTGACAGGAGCAACAGCATTCCAAGACTGAAAGAAGAGATATTTTGGAAACACCTGGTATAAAGAGCATTATTTGTAACACAGGTGTTTGGGATCCACCCCCAAAAAGCTTCATAATCTTGGTTCACAACTATAATGTGCTTAATCCAGACCCTTAGTACAAAGAACTGTGCAATCCTTGAGAACACTCAGACAACAAGACTCAGGTTTCTCCACTTTTCTAGCCCTAGTTTTCCACACCTTGCTCGAAGTCAAGCATTTCATTTTGTTCCAAATGAAACCAATATTTTTAGGGGTTTCTGACAGAATGGCAAAGTCAGAAGGATTTCAAAGTGCAGCAGGAATTTAAAGAATAAAGGCAGAATATCCCATCACCTGCAAAGCGCTGATAATGACAGCAACTGAGCTGGAGAACCACTTGGAATATTTAATCTGGCTGTGGTACAGATTAATTAGATACCGACTTTAAAGTGCTTTAAACATGAAAAGCACTAGATAAGTGTGTTATCTTTAGCCTCATCACCACCAGCATTATGCCTAATTCTAATGGCACAAGGCACCTGGTGGTACACTGGGTGATTACAGTGGAGGACTAGTTCCACGCTTGCACAGCTTCCTCCAAAATCATGACCAGGTTTCACTCTGATCAATAGTTCAAGTAGTTTGAAGAATTTAGAAAGACAGCAAGACTGAGCTGCTGTACAGTTTTCTATTGAATATTTGGCCAAACTAATATATTAAACACACATTAAAAAAACCTTTATCTGCTTTTAAGCAAGCAGCAATTGATTGTTGGTTGATGTTTGCAAAAAATTAACCCCTGCTCATTCAGATCAGCCCAATGGTACAATTTCTAATGTATTCTGTTACTTAAAAAAAAAAAAAAAGCACCTAAAAAAAGAAACAAAAAAAAAAATCATTACAACAATAGTAGTGATTTTCACTTTCAAAGGATCAGGAGCTGTGACAGTTACAAAGCAATTAACAACTCCTTTTAGATTTATGAGACTACATATACAAACATAACTCCTAAAGCCTTTCAAGTAGATTGGAGAACACTGGTCCAAAGATTAACACCTGTCTTTGAAAACCACTTCTGCAACAGTGGGAGAGCAGCACAGAGCAAGCCTTTCACTTATCTACTGCTGTTTAGACCAAATTCAGACAACAGTACACTGCAGTAACTGGCCTCTCCAGTTTCCAATTAACTCGTGAAAAAGCAGCTTTCACTTATAGTGATGGGAGGAAAAAGATTCAAACATTCTGCTGTCTGACTGCATATCAGTAACAGGGAAATGTGGAAGAATTAAGCAATATAGAAAATGAATGCATGCTTTTCCTTCAAAGACTACCATCTCTAGCTTCTATATGAAATCTAGCTACATTCTCCAAGATAATAGAAGCAAGGATAGGCAAACATAACTCAGTTCTGTGGTGCAATAAAATCTCTCAATGTACAAGTACCTTACATGGACTGCCATGGACCATGGACCAGAACAGTGCCTTCCTGCACAGTTCTGAGGAATTAAAAACATTTCACACTTGCAATAACCATATTCATCAAATATTCCACCAGGAAATCAGTCTGCAGAGTAAAGCCAGACAAAGTTTCAACCAAGATGTGATTTATAGCTTCTATTCTTAAACTTAATCCACGATCTGTAATAAAGCTAAGAAATAGATTAATACCACAGGATGTTAGATTCAGAGGTTTGCTGCACCCTTCAGAATTTTCTGCAAGTTATTATGCTACTTGAAAATACATCCTCCAAACTGTGAGAGCTTGGGTGTGGGGAAACTGATGATTTGGGGGTATTACCTTGCCTTAAGGGATGTAATAAAGAGAAAGTTGCACTAAGTAATATTCTCTGTCTGTCAGCAACAGAAAAGCTTGGGGATGGACGTAATCATGGAGGAGACAGGAATGCTAGAGTGCCCCAAAGCATGCTACCTACATCAAAAAATATATTTACATCAGTTTGACATATCAATGATACAGAATTGTCTTTTAAAAAAAAATAAATAAAATAAGCTTGCCAAACAAAAATAGGAAAAGAAAAACAGGACTTAGGGACTGAGAAGGTCTTTTCTTAAAAGAAAACTACACAGCAACCATGAAAGATTATGAAGTAAATAGCACACTTTCCATGGAAAAACAAGATGCAGTCACAGAAATACAGTAGCTAGTATGCAAGAGACAGAATAAGAAATCACAAAGGTCTTCAGTACTCCTATCAAAAGTATTGAGGCATTATTTTACAAGTAACTTCACATACAGATACACAGACCTTCATTAATTCAACTTCTTGTTGAAAGGACAGTATCCAACAGAAAAGCTCCATGACACAAGACCCAGTGAGAAAATGCACAATAACTCAGAATATCATTTGGTTTCTATCCAGACAAACTGAGGCAAGCTGATTTTAGATTTAGACAAGTTGCAGTTTTCCAAGTCATCACAGAAAAATTCTGCAGCCTTTTCCCAGAGTCAACTTTGTGACTCTCCTACAAAGCATACTAGAGATATGCCAGTGGATTTTATATGCTCTGCCACTCAAGGTACCTCATTTATTCATTGTTTTAGTGCTCAGGGAGCACATAAGCACATACCTCATCCCCTTCTGAGCAACAGGGCCCCCAAAATTACTGATTTCACAAGGTAGGTAGTTCACCTGAGTGTCAACATCAGATCCATGATAGACGTCTAAATATAACAACCTTTATAGTAGATGATTCTGCCTAACAAAAGCTCCAAGTGTTTGCCATGACTGGCAAGCCTTCCATTTCAAAACACAGGGTGTTTTCAATGGAACATCAGCAACTTGGTTACGGCACTCTGTTGGAGCAATACAAGACATGAAGACCTACCAGCTTTTATATAGGTCTTTCACATAAAGTGTTCTGCACATAAATTGAGAGATACTTCAATAGAAATGTCTGCATTTCAACAGAAGTCTACTTCGCTGTTTTCAAGATCAAATAGACTTACATTAACATCATCTGGCTTTCAGAAGAAAAACACTTAAAACCCTCCCAGGACAAAAAACTTAGTGAACTGCAGAAAAACAGCCAGGGGAAGGAACAGGAAACAGAATGGATAAACCAGTTCATCCTTCAGAAATAGGAGTGATTACAGATTAGCCTGGCAAACTGAACATTTCTAGGAAGTGCTGATCTGCCACTGTGTTGCCAAAATTAGAGAAACTATGTAGGAAGCAATTAGCTACTGTAGCTTCTCCCTATTTAAAATGATTATTCAAGGCTATATTGTAATATGCAGTTGGTCATACCAATTCAGTATGTAACTGTTGGCATTAAAAACACCATTTATTCAATCTCAACTTCAAAAATCAAATAGAGCGGAGAGAAATAACAGCTCTTTACTTGACCCATTCTGCATTTCTACTCCCATTTGATGCCCAACACACAGCTTTGTTGCACATATTGTATGAGTGTCCTCCATAATTAAAGCTTTATTTGAACCTCCCCCCTCCTTCCCACATCACTCTTGGTTAGATCAAAACAGTGGAGACAAAAACTGAAACATGCCTGGGGCGCAAAGGAAAGAAGAGAGACTATTTAACAAAGCTGGCTAATGGCGGTGAGAAGGAAGGGGGTTGATTTTTGCATCTCAGAACTGTTGAGCCTACAAATATTACCGAAATCACATCTGTGAACAAAGCTCTGCTTTAAGTATGTTCACCCATGAATGTTGCTAAGCAATGGAGAAAAGACAAGGGAGAGGGAGAGTGCCTGACTTTAGGATTAGAAGGATAGACAGGAGGTATAAAAGTAAGGCGTCTATACAGCCTTACATATATGAACTTTCAAGTTCTCTGTTTTTATTGCCTGTCTTCCAAACAATTTGTACTACAACTAATCTGATCTAGTACAGTATTTATACCAATGCATACCCAGCACGCAGAGAGTTGAGCTGCATCCTGGAGCACTGGCACAAGCAGTAATGCACCAGAACTGTCAACATCTGTCTCTGGATTAAACAGGTAAGAACCAAAGAAACCATCCTGATGAAACTATTTTAGAACTTGCTGTCTATATTTTAGAGAAATACTGTAGGCACTTGTTTTTATGTAACTTAAACTATGTACAGTATGGAAAATGCTTGTGTTAGCTACAGCTTGCTCTAACTCTGTTCCTGATCTAGTAGTTATAGAGGTGTGGTATTTTGTCAGTTAAAATAGATAAATGCTGTATCTTCATCTGATTTAAGTGAACCTTTTCTGCCCCCTCTTTACTGGAATCTTGGTACTGTAACAGTTTCTCGTTTTGCTTTAATAAGATTACTTCCAATCTTCAGGAAAGCAACTACACATTTTCAACTGTGGGCAAATACACTGCCTCATATTACTTCACAGCAGAAAACATTTGTTGCCTTGTTCAGCTAAATGCATCTGTAAACTACAGCATGTACATTTGTAAAGCATGCATTATTGGAACAGTAAATTGAATTCTTTGTTTCATTTTTACATGGCAGTATTTTGTGGGGAGTTTTTTTAATCATCATAAATACTCTGGAATGCTTATCTCTATTACTCTGAATTATATTCCGTATGCTAAGGCTTGTGCAGCCTTCCAGGTCATTTCATAGGCATTAAACTTTTACTGTATACCTGTCATTTTAACAATGGCTAATAACTCATCTGGAAAGATTGTGACACTTGTTGCTGAGTAACAGATGTCTGTATACACAACATGAACTAGTAGCATTTCTCAGCCCAAGATCCTCATTATGATTAACTACCTAGTCAGTATTCTAGTTAAATAGAACATGAACGCCTTTCCCAAAATTCAGGATATTCTAAATATGATCACTTCTGCAGCACTCCAGCACTGTTCTCTGCATGTGGGATGCATTTCCCTGATGGGCAAAACAGACTGAATGACAAAGACTAATCAAGAAGATTCAGTCTTGCAATCAAATTTTATTTCGTACACCTTCCATTAGTATTTTAAAAAACAGAATTTGAACCAAATATTTTAAGCTTAAAGAGGCTCAAACAACATACAAAGGCAAGTTAGGGCACATGCTGAAGAAACAACCTAAAAGTTTTCCATTGAAAGGTGATAAATGAATGACTGAGATCGGAAAGCTTCCCATGCCTAACACAAAGCAGGTCAACCTCTTTTACTATATTTTATTTACACACACAGTCAACAGCAAATCAATGGGCAATTGCTTTTACAGCTGAATGGTCACACTCAAACCATCCTTCACCCTCTAAGAAATCATACAGCCAGTCCACTACACAGTGATCAAGTGGGTATATAAACTAGGTTGGGAGAAAGATCCTGTGGACACCCATGTTATCGGTTTCTTATAGCAAACCTTTTGAAATGGATGACAAGTAAGAAGCATACAAATACAAGCAATGTTGCATGTTACATTGCTTAAATAACCTTCCCCCCCCCCCTTTTCCTTTTTCTTAATGAAAAGCAAGGAAGGCAAGAACAAATCTTTCCTATCAGCAGCAGCAGCAGGGTTTGCTGCAGGAAGATGATAATTCCCTCCTGCTACTCTGCTGACAACGACCATGCTTCACAAGGAGGAACAAGGCATTTTAATCATGGAATTGAAAACCACTGCAGTTTCTAAAGCTTCACCTCAACTTGGTTGATTTACATTAATTTAGGATCAACTGGCTTACAGTGAAATTATGTATTGAAGATAAGGGAGGAAGAAAATCTCAGTGTAATTTCTTGTTTGTCTGCGCATAAGAGGCACATGTCTATGTATATCAATATTTTTGGAGTATCCTGGATAATCAGGGACCACTGAATTCCCCAAAAGCACACTGCAAACTTGAAGGCTCCCTAATTACAGAGGAAGTGTTTTATAAATGCTGTACTTTAAGACGATACAGAGGATTAAATGGAAAGGATGAAAAATGTTAACAACTGGGTAGTCAGGATCCAATCAAATGACTGCTGAAGTCATCAGAAAACCTGTGACAGAAGCCTAGAGGTTTTGGCTGTGGCTCTTTCATCAGATTACCATTATAATAAAGGCAGCCCATAACAGGCTTCTAAAATAAATGCAAATTCTGTGTCAAAAACAGTCAGGCACCCCCAAAATCAACAATTTGAGCATACAGCAGCTTACAGGCAGCAGCTTTGGCCATGTGGCACAACATCTGTTACAAAAACACTAGAAAGCAGACCTGCGGCAAGCTGGACCACTGCCAACTCTCAAGATCTCCCCCCCCCGCCCCAGCCAAGGCTGTCAAGTAAATGGACAGATGGCAGCCAACGCACTCACAGGACAGTTAGCTCAGTTAACAATCAAGTATGCTAAGTGATTTCAGATCCACTACGCATCAAGCATTGTATTTTCTATTGAATCATTAACACTATCTCCTGATAGGAATATAGCTTGGAATTAAGAAACTGGCAGATACTGTATTTTGCAAGACAGTTACTCTGGAACAATTTGTCAGATCTGCCTTCATGAATAAAGTCAGAAGCTGCCAAGTCTACTGGGCTTTGTTCATAATTTTAATTCTACAGTATTTGAAGAATGGGGATGGAAGCGAGCATTAAAATGCAGGTCAGTTAACAGCACAAGCTGCTCCCTCAGATGCACTCAGCTGAAAGAGCAGAGTAGATGTTAACAGCACAGAGGATATCGCATCACTGTGGCTCCTCTGCCTGCCTGGTGTGGTACATCACACCGAGCTCTTCTGGAGAGGAGCCTATGGTCAGTCTATGAACATTACACAGACCTTCTGTTAGCTTTTCTCTTTCTATTATGACACTGGCTTTCTTCATAGATGTTTATAGGGCATCACCATAGTTATATTATGAAAATCAGCAGTAGCAGCCAGGAACTAATATGCCCTGCTCTTCTGTTTCAGACATGGAAAGGTGTTTGGTTTTTTTTTTCCGGTTTTTTTTTTTTTTTTTTTTTTTTTTTTTTTTTGTGTGTGTGTGTGTGTGTGTGTGTGTGTGTTTGTTTTTTTTTTTTTGTGTGTGTGGTTTTGTTTGTTTGTTTTTGGGGGGGGGGGCAGGCCCAAGAACTCTGCCATGGCACTGAACTCTTTAGCAGCATGCTCTGTAGAGCTTTCCTCTCTCTTGAAAAGAGGTCTGAACCATGCAACTACTGATACGTGATCATCAGAGCAGGGAAGCCAGAGATACAATTTAACTAAACACAAAAAGTAGTGCAAACCTTTCAGAAATTGAGACGGGAACAACAGCTTTTTCTGACTCAACTTTATGAAAATCTGATTAGACCTTAGTGAAATTTACTCTTTGCTTTCCAGGTCTTCTTGAAGAAAAAAGAATAGAATCTTCTGATGTCATAGCATGAAAAGAGAGGAGAGATACCACACAACTGTAGGAAAACGGCTGGAAAGCAATTTGTTTTCTTGCCACTAATCACCTGGTAAACCTGCAAAAAAAGTCATTAAAAAAAAGTTCTGCTTCAAAGCTACTCATTAGGCTGGATTAGCAAAGGTCATGTTTGAATCTTGTGTTTTATTCACAGGGTCCACGCTTGCCTCTTATGTCTCCTTTCTAGTATCTGTTCATGAGAAAAATCACAAAGGAGACATTTTTGGCTTTCCTCAAAACCTTTTTACTGCCATGGATAGATAACCCATTGTCTCATTAGTCCAGAAAGAGGCAACTAGAGAGTGCTGCTTTCTGGATGTGATTAGGTACAAACAGAACAGAAAGCTTTCACTGGAGAGAAGAGGAAGGGCTTTTTATTGTGGGTTTCCCCCCCCCCCCATCTGTCAGCTCAGCAGCAGTGATGGTACCAAATGAAGTCTTTCTGCTCATTCAGCATCTGTGGTCTAATATTTGTGAAGAGTTTGATCTTGACCTTTTGGTTTGTGCCTACAGTACACAGGATTCCCAAGTGGTCTCACAGCCAAACACAAGTGTAGTTTAGGCTTGCTGAGCTTGCAAAATCATACCACCATAGACTATGTTTAGTTGCTACAGTGTAGAGTCACAAAACCTAGAATCCTTGTATTTCTTAGATTCTTCCTATACTCTGCTTACAGTCCAATAAGATTATATTTTGATGCTTTGAGGAAATAAAGCAAGCAATTCTTATCAAAACACAGCAATCTAGGAAATCAAAATTGCAAAGAAAACCCACAGATGAACAGGTGGTAAAATCATGTTTATCATTTTTTCTTTCATTACCTAATATTCCAGCCATCCCAAACTACTTCATTTTTACCTTATATAATGCTGGACAAAGTGAAACATCCTGAAAACACCATCAGAAATACAATTTTGAGGCCAAACTTAATTATGGATAAGCAGGTCTAAAATAGTTGTAGATGATGCGTACATATTAAGGTTAAAAATTAAAAAAATGGTATATATACCTTGGAGTTCATTTTTGTATGCTCTCTTTTCTCCATGTTCTTATCATTGCCTATAGGATCCTTCACTTTTTAATTCCATGATTCATATAATCATGCAACAAAAGCATTGTGTTTATGTTGCATAAGGTTGTATAGCAGAATGTCTGCAGAATAAAGTACACCGATTAAAACAATTTTTATAATGCAATTAAAGACTCAACAACACTACAATTACAATACTTGTAAAATGCATCTACATGGAAAGCTATAAAGTTGGAATGAACATGACAGCTTGATCTTGTTGTACAGATATACAATAATTCTTAATCTGTTCTTGCCTGGGCAGGTAAGAGGTTGTGTCCTATTCAAAATTAATTAAAAGGAACACTTGTTCCTTCTGAATGATGTCATGTCTAGTAACATACATAAATTAATTAATGTCAGTATTGGCCATGTATCATGGCTTCTTTTTTTTAGGTACATTATCTATTAATTTTTTATTTGAGATTATTATAGATTGTCTACACATTTTCCAATCTCTGTAGGGAAAGATTATGTACTTTTTATAAAGCACCAGTGAATGTGTAAGTTGTTTTATTGCTTTTTGGTTGGATGGTTTGATCTTTGCCAGTTAACTGGTCTAAGTCACATGGCATGAACAGATTACGTGCTGTTCGAGCATCTATAACATTAACATAAAGTGGTTATCACAAAAGCTCAATAATAGCTACCTATCCTTAGCTTATCACCTCAAGGAAACAGCACTGTCTCCAACACCAAATTCAAAATAACATCACATTAAACATGCAAAATCCAAGAAGGTCTCAGCTTTAAGCATCCTTTGATCTTTCCTAACAGAAGGAAGTGTAAACCAAGATCAAGTTTATTAAGTACAGATCAAAGTGCAGTCTAGTTCCTCCCTTTCCAACAGCAATTAAAGACTAGAGGCAAATTTCTAGAGAAAATTTTTATATTTACAGGTTATTTTTTGCGAAGAGATAATGTGCTATTCTAATTTTAAAAAACAGCTTCTGGACACTGTGGCCCATGTTTTTCCTAGCTCTGGCTTGAAAATTGTTCTTCCTCACCTGACATGAGGATGCACGTTAGTTTGGAGCATGGACATGCAGCACTCATTATGAGCTAACAAAGTCACAGTATGACTGCAAAACTCAGATATTTGAGCTTTACATCCTAAAATGTATTTTACCTACACAAGACATCCTTCCAATTGATTCAGCTTTTACTGAGAGATTGATGGTAGAGGTTATCTGAAAACTCATTGGGTAAAAAACTCATTAGGTAAAAAAAAGTAAAAAAAATAGATTCCACCAACCTTGGAAGCCGCTTGGAAATCACCGTCTGTGCCAAGTAGCATGTGAATTCATAATTTAAGTGCACTGCACCACAAAAAAAAAACAACCCTGTAGCACACTTGGATTTCTTAGCTTTCACTTTTAGGAACAGTCACTTTTTATACCCCAAGAATTATAAATCTTTATAGCAGCGGCAGCTTGAAATGCTTTATAGCGCCTAATTCCTTTGAAACTTAATTGTAGAATGCTCTTAATACGGCCTTTAAAATAAAACACAATCTAAGTACCACAAAAATCTCACAGCTTCTTCCACACTCAAATTCCGTCAGCAAAAAGCAGTATCTTGTAGTTTTGCAAGTCAAAGCAGCAGCTGTATATGCTAACGTACAACTCAGTGTAAGCAGATGCCATTAATGATTGAGACTTCTTTGACTGAACCTTTTTTCCAAATATGAGCTAATACAAAACTAAGGTATCTGAATAACATGATTCTTTTGTGTATTCATACAAATATAATCAGTGTTGAGAGATGACAAATATTTTCATTACAATTTTTATCATTCTCACATCAGTCACCAGTGGGTTTGACGTACTGTTCCTACTAATAGAGGTAGCATGGGATTGGCTTCTTGTAAGGCATCATCACCTTTAGCTCACCTAAAACTTCACATACCCTAAAGTAGAATTTATTTCTTAAAAGGTCGGTTGACAGACAAGTGATAACAACTAAAATTCAGACTACACCCTTTAATAATACTAACACATATTTATCTCTTCAAATTAACTCTTCACTCCCTCTTCTCCAGCTCTTTCCCAAGGCCCTCCGTTACATTCCAGTACCACCAGACCCCACATATCAACAGCTGGATTATGTCCAGGTTCATCTTCTTACAGCTGGTTTCAAAACAATAAGACAGAACAGCATTTATCCATATAGATGTGCAGCTATCATTACCATACTATATTCAGCTCTCTCCTGCTATTATTTGTCAAGTGCTTCTCAGTATAAAGAATTAGGAATTTAAAAAAAAAAAAAAAAAAAAAAATTTCAAAACTACAGCCAATACAGACATGGTTTCCTACATTGCCAAATCAGTTGCATAATACTGCTGCCCTTTTGTAAAGATAGATCACACTGGCACTTCAGAAATGGCTGCAGCTTCCAAGTGATGACAGAATTTCACATCCCCGCCCTATTCCCACTGAGTGCAAGGATCCTTTCCAATGCCTGCAGCAATGCTTTGAAGTAGGTGCAATTGCAGCAAATGCAAAAGATTAAAGGATTCCAGAGTTCATGGAGAGAGGTGCAGAGCTCACCATCACCAGTGAAATTCAACTAAACATTTTAATTTTTTGTTTAAAGAATTTCATCATGAGAAGAGTTACACCATAATACCTTTCCTGAGGATACATTTTACATAACTGTCTATGTTACCTGTAACTAAATCCTTAGATGCAAATAAATGGACATATATTCAGCCTTCCACCATTGTTCTCAGATAGTGCAGGATCTCACACACAGACAACAGCATACCAAGAACTGAAAGGTTAAAACATGTTCAAAATAGGCAGCACTACTGCAACTTTTTCTTTTTTAAGCAGCTTTCTCAGGGAATGTTTAGAGAAGTTTCATGTTTAAGGCATCCTCCTACAGGGGAAGATGCAATACTTCTGACAGACATTTTCCTTTTTGATAGGCATTTCACTGATTCAGTATCCTGTCAGTTTAGAAACTAAGAGGCAAGGCTTTCAAAAAGCAACTAATGACATATGAGCCCCAACCACTGTGTCCTCCTACAAAGGTGGCTTACCAAGCACTATTTACAGAATCATAGAATCATAGAATAGTAAGGGTTGGAAAGGACCGCAAGATCATTGAGTTCCAACCCCCCTGCCATGGGCAGGGACACCTCTCACTAAACCATGCCATCCAAGGCTATGTCCAACCCCACCTTGAACGCCGCCAGGGATGAAGCATTCACAACCTCCCTGGGCAACCCATTCCAGGGCCCCACCACCCTCACAGGAAAGAATTTCTTCCTCAGATCCAATCTAAACTTCCCCTGTTTAAGTTTAAACCCATTCCCCCTTGTCCTCTCACCACAGTCCCTAATGAAGAGTCCCTCCCCAGCATCCCTAGAGGCCCCCTTCAGGTATTGGAAGGCTGCTATGAGGTCTCCACACAGCCTTCTCTTCTCCAGGATGAACAGCCCCAATTTTCTCAGCCTATCTTCATACGAGAGGTGCCCCAGCCCCCTGATCATCCTCGTGGCCCTCCTCCGCACTTGTTCTAACAGTTCCATGTCCTTTTTACATTGAGGACACCAGAACTGCACACAATACTCCAAGTGAGGTCTCACGAGAGCAGAGTAAAGGGGCAGGAGCACCTCCCTCGACCTGCTGGTCACACTCCTTTTGATGCAGCCCAGGATACGGTTGGCCTTCTGGGCTGCAAGCGCACACTGCCGGCTCATGTTCATTTTTTCATCAACCCACACCCCCAAGTCCTTCTCCACAGGGCTGCTCTCAATCTCCTCCCCGCACAATCTGTAGCTGTGCCTGGCATTGCTCCGACCCAGGTGGAGGACTTTGCACTTAGCATGGTTAAACTTCATCAGGTTGGCATCAGCCCACCTCACAAGCGTGTCAAGGTCCCTCTGGATGGCATTCCTTCCCTCCAACTTATCAACCGAACCACACAGCTTGGTGTCATCGGCAGACTTGCTGAGGGCGCACTCAATCCCACTGTCCATGTCACCCACAAAGATGCTGAACAAGGCCAGTCCCAATACCGATCCCTGAGGGACACCACTCGTTACTGGTCTCCAGCTGGACACTGAGCCACTGAGCACTACTCTTTGCGTGCG
Source organism: Amazona ochrocephala (assembly GCA_039720435.1). Taxonomy (NCBI): domain Eukaryota; kingdom Metazoa; phylum Chordata; class Aves; order Psittaciformes; family Psittacidae; genus Amazona; species Amazona ochrocephala. The sequence continues at coordinate 36,903,751 of CM077883.1, read as the reverse complement.
GCCATCCAGCCAGTTCTTTATCCACCGAGTGGTCCACCTATCAAATTGATGTCTCTCCAACTTAGAGAGAAGGATGTCATGGGAGACAGTGTCAAAGGCTTTACACAAGTCCAGGTAGATGACATCAACCGCTCTGCCCCTGTCCATCAGTTCCGTAGCCCCTTCATAGAAGGTCACCAGATTGGTCAGGCAGGATTTCCCCTTAGTGAAGCCATGCTGGCTGTCCCCAACCACCTTGTTGGTTTTCATGTGCCTTAGCATGCCTTCCAGGAGAATCCGCTCCACGATTTTGCCAGGCACAGAGGTGAGACTGACTGGTCTGTAATTCCCTGGCTCATCCATTTTCGCATTCTTAAAAATGGGGGTTATATTTCCCTTTTTCCAGTCATCGGGAACTTCACCTGACTGCCATGATTTTTCAAATATGATGGACAGTGGCTTAGCAACTTCATTTGCCAGCTCCTTCAGGACCCGCGGATGGATTTCATCCGGTCCCATGGACTTGTATACATTCAGGTTCCTAAGGTGGTCCCGAACAAGATCCTCCCCCACAGTGGGCCCAGGGTCCCCACCCTCACCCTCCCCGCGTCTGCCTTCCAAGACTTGGGTGGTGTGGTCAGAGCGTTTGCCCGTAAAGACTGAGGCAAAGAAGTCATTAAGAACCTCAGCCTTCTCCAAATCCAGGGTAGCCAGTTCTCCCGATAGCTTCTGGAGAGGGCCCACGGTGTCCCTAACCTGTCTCTTATCGACAATGTACCTATAAAATCCCTTCCTGTTATCCTTAACATCCCTAGCCAAGTTTAATTCTAAGTGGGCCTTAGCTTTCCTAACCTGGTCCCTAGCTTCCCGGACAACATCCCTGTATTCTTCCCAGGCTGCCTGACCTTGCTTCCACCTTTTGTAAGCCTCTTTTTTCCTTCGAATTTTGCTCAGCAGCTCCTTGTCCATCCAAGGAGGTCTCCTGGCCCTCCTGCTGAACTTCCTTCTAGTTGGGATGCATCACTCCTGAGCTTGCAGCAGGTGAGCCTTGAATATCAACCAAGAGTCTTGGGCCCCCCTACCCTCTAGGGCTGTATCCCATGGAACCTTACTGAGCAGGTTCCTGAAGAGGCCAAAGTCTGCTCTCTTGAAGTCCAGGGCAGTGAGCTTGCTGCACGCTCTTCTCACTGTCCTGAGGATCTCAAACTCGACCATCTCATGATCGCTGCAATCAAGGCTGCCCTGGAGCGTCACATTCCCAACCAGCCCTTCCCTGTTGGTGAGGACAAGGTCAAGCATGGCACCTCTCCTTGTCAGCTCCTCTATTACTTGCAGAAGGAAGTTGTCTTCCACGCAATCGAGGAACCTTCTGGATTGCTTGTGCCGGGCCGTACTATCCCTCCAACAGATATCAGGGTGGTTGAAGTCTCCCATGAGAACAAGGGCCTGCAAGCGTGAGGCTGCTCCTATCTGCCTATGGAGCGCTTCGTCCAGCAAGTCCCCTTGGTCAGGCGGTCTGTAACAGATCCCCACAATAATATCACCCATCGCTGTTCTCCCTTTAACCCTGACCCACAAACTCTCTGTCGACTGCTCACCTGTCCCCAGACAGAGTTCCATACTCTCTAGCCTATCCCTAACATAAATAGCAACTCCCCCTCCCCGTCTGCCGGGCCTGTCTTTCCTAAAGAGCCGGTAACCTTCCATTCCAACACACCAGTCACAGGTGCCATCCCACCATGTTTCTGTGATGCCTATGATATCATACCCCCGTAGATGTGCACGCATCTCTAATTCCTCTTGTTTGTTCCCCATACTATGGGCATTTGTGTAGAGGCATTTGAGCCGAGATCCAATTGAAGTCGGCTCATTGGCTGGAGCAGCTGGAATATCCCTACATTGCTCCGAATGTTTACTATAGGTGCTACCAACCGACTGGGTGTGTTGGGATGGAATGATGCCCCCCCTCCCCCAACACATCTAGTTTAAAGCATCCTTGACCAGCCTGGCAAGCCTCCTACCAAATTCACTCTTCCCCTTCTTTGTCAGACCAGCTCCACCAGCCCCCAGTAGACCTGGCCTACTATATTGAGTCCCATGTTCAAGGTACCCAAACCCCTGACTATAGCACCACCCTTCTAACCATTTATTAACCTGCCCAATCCTCCTAGCCTTTTCAAGGTCTTGCCCTGTATCCTGGAGAATTGACGAAAAGATAATCTGAGCTCCAGAACCCCTAACCACCTCTCCCAGAGCCCTGTAGTCCTTCTTTATGGTCTCCGGGCTACTGCTATCTATATCAGTAGCACCCACATGTATTACCAGGAGTGGGTAATAGTCAGTGGGACCTTTTAAAGCAAGGTGTTTTCTTTTTTTTCTTTTAATCCTTATTATTATCTTCTTCAGATCACAACTGTTAACCAAGTCAAAATTGAAGACTCATGCAATGAAGATTTCCATGTCATTTCTGAGTAACATAGCATATGCAAAACTGCATTTCCACGTAGTAACATGAGATCTGTGTACTAAAACATATTAACATCTGCTTCTAGAGGGAACAGTATAATACAGCATCCAGCAGATTTAAGTCCTGTTTACAGTAATATGCAATAGACTACTCCCTAAAACTTTCCGGTGAGTTTACAGTTGCAAATAAAGCAAATCAGATGCACTGATTTTTATTTCTGTTGTTTAGACATAAGTATGACAGAAGTGGAAACAGGACTGGTTCTACGTTAAAGGCTTCAAATAGTGCTGAGAAGCAGAAGCTTCTTCTGTTACTCTACTACTTCTACTGAACTCTGGGTCTGTCTACCCAAACCTCATCCTCAAGCTTGAGGTCCAGCCTCCTCTTTTCCCTGATGGCACATGTTGTCGTCCCCAATCTGGTCCTCAACACCATATCCCTTTCCTTCAGTCCTAATACCTCCCAGCCCGCCACAACATCTTTCACCTCCTGCCCATCTGTGTCCCCTTCTTACCCCTCTTTCCTGGACTTTACAGCTCAAAACATTTCCTTAAGTGATGCAGAGCACATGGCTGAGCATACTGCAGCAGTGTGTTCAGGCAGTAGCATGCTCGAGGTATCTACAGTAGTTGAGCCATCATACTCAGGCTCAACTATCATAACCACAGCAAGATGCTTCTACATTTACTGCTGAAGTCCTGAGCTCTGTGATTCACAGGACTCAGGAATCAACATGGAAGGCATGTGAAGTGTGCTGAAACTCTTCCACTTTATGACTGGCCTCAATGAACACTAGTCAAATTTCTATTACTGATGCACTTCCATTTTAAAGTCAACACAAATTATCTAACTGCATTTAACAGTGGTTGAGTTTGAAATTTTGCCAATAAAAGACCAGCATTGCTGGATGAAGCTGTTTGCAGATCTTAGTTTCTCCTCCTGGACCAGCTATGCACTTATACAATAAGGTATTTAGTCCTATTTCTTGTACTTGTCTCTCCCTCCTCCATCCTGGACAGAACTGCTGAAACACTTCACATGGGCATTCCAACCTCAGTATGTAAGTATACAAGATCTCTTAATATATTTCCTATTGCTTTATTAATATTTAGGAAAAAGAGTAAGGGAGTGGGGGGGAAGAAAGAAAACACAAGCAGTGGATTGTTAGTTGTATAGTCTGAACACCTAGACCTGCTGTAAGGTAAAGAACACAGTAAAACTAGTAGAAACATTTGTAAAGATAAGTTTAAAGTCCTAACACATAAACAGTACTCCTAGTTACAGCACTTTATGCTCAACAGAGTCAGCATGAGAACCCTAAGGCTACAGTAAAGCTAACAACCATGAACAACAGAATTGCCAACATGAGGACATGGTTTATATGTATCCTGTGTACATGCTTTTTCAGATGTAGCTAAGTTTTACTGAAGATAAATAGGAATACTAATGAAAATATAAGCCTGTGGCACCAGGTTGGCTACGCATCATGCACAATGAGAAAGCACAACAAAATTAAGAACTTCTAAAAATATATTAGCAGTAACAGCAATATTTAGCTTCTTGCTGTTTTGTCTTATGCTTTCAGTGAGGCCTAATGAAGTCATCAGACTTATTTAATGATTTAAAACTTCTTTACTTGTGTAGCACATTCCAGGAATTCCTAACAGTGTTGGTGCCAAGAGACTTGCATTTGGTCTGTCCTCATTCCATGGCCATTTGCCCCTCTCAAGCTGATATGTCCTCAGACCCTCTCTGGACTTCAGAGTGAAAGTTATAGGTACTACTGTATGGGTGAAAGATTATAAGCCCCAAGGAATGACAGCTAGCACTTTTTAATCTAGTCTGTCCCCCTCTCTTTCTTTCTGGTCAAACCTTTAATAACCCAGAGGTGTGAAGAGATGAAAGCAATACAGCAAAAGCCAACAACTCAAAATACAAAATAACACTATTCCCCAACTGGTGACTTCTAAGATTCCTTGGCCAGTCCTCAAGGTTCTTGCAGAGACCAAGAGCCCTTATCTGATGGAATTCAACATCAGTAACTTTAAAGTTATTCTCCACAGGTACTATGGGGAAATCAATCCAACCAAGATACACAGTGATTAGATCAGCTATCACCACCCAGAAAAGAGATTTGTGGACAGTCCTGTGGAAGTGACAGCTTGGTGTTCATCAGCAAAGGAAAAATGAATCAAACAGGAGTAATCCTCCAAGAAACAGAGGATGAAATATAAAACACCATGTGTTTGTCACTCAAATCTCAGGGCATCCAAGTTTTGCTTTGCTTTTCTAAACTGCTTGGTTCTGCTTCTAATCTAGAGAAAGCACTGGGGACAAGAAGATTCTAGAAGGGTGAGCATAGGTACAAAATAAAAGAAACTAGAGCTAAGATACTCTTTCAAACAGGGGGGAAAAAAGGCAATTTAGATGGGAATATAGTATCACAACACAGTCCTAGAGTTAAAAACTCTCCTCTCTGCAAGAATGCTTTTTCAAAGCACAGCTTAGATGATCCAATTTAGATCCAGGTTACCATTGGCAGATCATCACAGTCCCCAGTTAAAAGGTCATCTGAAGTTACACACAGCAGGAGGATAAAGAAAACCTAACAAAAAAAAGCATCATAATTTCACCTCAGCCAGAGGGCAGGACCACACCAGGCTGATTCAGTGTTTCTACCAGATGGTGTGTGCCAAGAGGCACCCACAGAGCACTGGCTAGAATCTAAAGCTGCCCTAAAGATAACATGCAATCTGAAATTGGAGATAGTGCAAAGATGCCACCTGCTTCCCCTTGCAATGTAAGTCAGTCGCTGGATAGGAGCCAGTCCCAGGGGCATAGAGTGCTGCTGCTTGTTCACACATAAGTGCATATGAGATTGAATGTGTTTTTTCCTAGTACAGAATATTTATTCCAGGAAACATAGGGGGTGTTGGGTATTTTCCCACTCCCCCTTCTGTAGATGTAATCTATAGAGAAGATGAAAATGAAAAAAGTCTATACCATCTTAAAAATTCTCTTAAAATGAATTTAACTCTCTCCACTACCTTAAGTATCAGATTCAAGCCAAGATGAACATGTGTTATCATACTTTCAAAACAGTTCTCATCAAGACCAGGCTTACAAATACAGTCCAGAAGGAACATAATCAATGTTTCCCTATAACATGGTCTGTCCTGTTCTGGAATGTTTTTTGTACAAGTAATTTCAAGCACAGAGCTTCCTTACTCTTTGAATCTTGCAATCCAAAAGTTTTGCCAAAAACTGTTCAACAATTTTCACCAAATAGAAAACTTGGGCCACCCAATCCCACAAGCTCCTGACACAAGCAGCTCTGCTCTCCACGTCTCTAGTGCAATACCAAACCCCACATTTTAATCCAGAACTTTTCTGTATAATTGCCTTTGGGCAAGGTGAACACAGCCTTTCTTAAGGCATTTGTATCAGAAAAATTAGAGAGCAAAGCCAGTGTCCACTGCTGTAAGAGAAACACACATACCACCAAAACTAAACTGTTACTGAACTGAACACCCTCCTCTTCTGTAGAGGGAAGTGATGAGTGTGTAAGCATGGTAATTATTACCTGACAGATCCAGTGCACAGGAGAATCAGCTCTAAGACTCAAAGAATTGCAACACACTAGTATGAAGAAAATGGGAAGTAAGTACCTCAAATACTGGTATAAAATTTGATAACTTATCGAGCCACTGCTCAGTATATAGGATAGCACCTAGAAGTCACTTGAAATCACCACTCCACTGCTCCAGGATTGGTCCTGTGAACCAAACTTCAGCATAACTTTGATTGCTCCCTGAGGCATCCTGCACCATATACCTAGATTTTCCATGTTTGACCTCCTCCAGGAAATAGCAGCTGCCCTGCCTTGGATGACAACAGACTGTTGAGTTTTCCACGCACTATTATATTTAATGAATTTAAGTTGTGTTTTGGGGGACTAGAGGGGGGGGCACCTGTAGGTGACAGGAACAGTATGTTGGCTTGTACTATTCTGGCTGGCAGTCTCCCAAGTTGCAGATCTCAGGAAGAGGCATTGAAGTGTCATATAGTTTTCTTTCTGCAGATTCCCACCCCATTAACATGCTCTGCAAAGGGCAAGTGTTTGAACAGGAGGAAGCATCACCTCTTGAATCTTTACACCATTCACTTCTGCTTTGACAGTGCTTGATTATAAACTATGGTGTAAAAATCATATGCCTTTGCCTCCCTTCACTGTAGAGTGAAAATATTTAGCAGATATATGGTATAACCAAGTTACATCCAGCTATTAAGTTGAATAAAAAAAAATTTATTGTCACTTCCAGCTGAAACTATGAGAGAATTATTTTAGCAGTCTTAAAGCTACTTATTACAGCGGAAGATACAGAAAACAGGCATATTTGGAAGACAGCAAGATCCAACAATACAAAAATACAAACTCATGACATGAAGGACAGCTGTGCAAAACAAAATTAGCAATGCTTTCACTGGTCAGAGCACATACTGAAATGATAACTAGAAACCCAGAGTGATATTATTATGGTTTTGTTACATGACCTTGTCAGAACTTGACTTGGCTGCAGAGAGTCCTGTAGCTTTGTTCTTTCATTTCACCACTAGAGCCAAGTATCACTTAAATACATTTATTTTCCCAGCATGTCATTTAGGAAGTTGTAATTTTATTCAATACATGAAGTCATTCATCTGTCCTCAAAAAAGAGCCTCTATCCAAACTTGTCCATTGTGCATCTAAACAGTAAGTAAAATCACTGCACTGAGAAAGCATTTCATTATCAACCATTCAGACCACATCTTTGTTAGAAAATTGTAATGAATAGCACATTTATACTACAGGCTTCCCTATGTTCTAAACTATGTTTTGACCACAATATCCACATTCAAAAACCTTCCTGTCCTCTCTTGCAAATGCTACAATTGTTACAGCATGGGGCAAAACTCCTATTTTGTTTTCAAGCAGAATTTCTAAACATTCACACTTGCAGTATAAGTCCTAGTAAGATACTTGGAGACAGAACTGCAGGAGCCTATACATTTGCTCTTATTGCATCCACATACCCTATGCTACTTTCTGCTTACCTGGTTAATAGTTGTCTCTTTCCCTTGATGAAAATGGCTGTATTGTTTAAGTAAATCATTTCCCCATCATGCTTCCAGTTGTTCAAGGAGTAATCTAGAACTGTATCTATACTTATTATTCCCCTGTATTCATTGTAGAAGTCCAGAGCAGTGTTTCAAGGGCACCAGAATAAAAAACACCTAAAAGAGGTTTGTAGAAGTAAGGGTTAATTATGACTATGAGAGCACAAAGGACAACTGCCAGATGCAGTCTGTATCACTTCAAAGAGCTCAAACTTTTCTCAGCATACCATACCTACCATTAACAGGTACCAAGTCCTGCTAAACAGGCCACCAAGAACAACTGCACCCAAGCAAACAGTATCATCTGCATGAGCCAGCAATGGGCCCTTGCAGCAAAGAAGGCTAATGGTATCCTAGGTTGCATTAGGCAAGTATTGCCTAAAGGCTGAGGGAGGCAAAAACTTCACCTCTGCTCAGGCCTGCAAAGAAGGCAGAACCAGACTCTTCACTGTCTCCCCAGTGACAGGACAAGAGGTACTGGGCACAAACTGAAGCACGGGAAGTTGCACCTGAGCATCATGAAACACTTTGTCCTGGGTTCAGCAGTAGTAGTCATTTTTCATTGTGAGGGTGACCAAGAACCAGTACACATTGCCCAGGGAGTCACTGTGGAGTCTCTACCCGTGGAGATATTCAAAAGCCATCTAAGACATGCTCTTGGGGAACTGGCTCTAGGTGGTCCTGCTTGAGTGGGGGGTCAGGAAGGGTGGGCCAGATGACCTCTAGAGGTCCCTTCCAACCTCAACCGTTCTGTGATATTAAGGCCATAAGTTCGTCAAGTTCAGTAATGGCAGTTTGATACAGGATCAGACCTCTTTTATCATCTCTCTCTCTGGCCTTACAAGTGCATGTGCTGCCAGTCTACAATATAATTAAATCTTCTCCTAACATCATATGGTCAGGCCACATCATGAGCCACCGTGTGATAATGTAAGTTATTGGAAAGAATAAAGCAGAAGGTCATGTCCAAAGGTCAGCTCCTATTTGCTACCACCTGTCTTTCACAGCAGGAGCTCATGGCTCTGTTTTTCCCTCAGCAAACATCCACAGAACAGTGAACAGCTTTCAGAGACTTCTGAATATTTTAATATTCACACATATATTGCAGCAAATAAATTCCAGGAATCAAAGTACCAGAGGCTTGAGCAGGGTTTGGGCAGGCTGTTCTTTCAGAGGCAAGCATCTAGTCACACTGTGAACATTCACAAGACATTAAAGATATGTAAGTAAGGCAATTGCTTCTCCAATTGTCCTACCAACAGGTTAGGTCATGACACTCCTGGTTGATATCTCTCAGGTAATAGCAGCAAGTTCTGAACTTCCACAGGCTCCCTAACCCTTACCAGGAAAGGCCAATGTTATACACAGCTTCCATGTCTGCTGTGCCAGCATCAGTATGTGATCCCAACCACGAGTCACTGTCCACATACCAGCTCCAAAAGCAGCAATCTAAACTGCGACTTTTACAAAGTGCCTTCATTCTGCCAGGAATTAACTTCTCCCTCAAGACCTCCTGACATTTTCATGGATCAGAAACTATTACTGAAATGCTTTCAGCCATCTCCCTTCTCCATGTTTGCATCCTGAATGCAACACTGGTGCAGCTGCAAGCAGGAACAGTTTGTCTCACACAGGATTCCTGCCTTGTTCCCAGCTGGAATTGACCCAAGCAAGAAGCAGAGAAAGCTGAACTCATTCATGAGTCTCTAGGACCCCTCTCCAGACTCATGACGGGCAAGGGAATCCTTCCACCAACCTAATATAGAAATCATGCCTGGTACTGCTAAAATCCTTGAGGAACCTGTAGAGAGAATCCAGATCCTAGTAATTGTAACTCTATTGCCATGGGTGTACAGATGTCAGTCATGCGGCTCTCTGCTTGGAAATTTGCAGTGGCACTTTGTGGGCTTCAACTTGCACACAGCCTGAAAACTAGTGTAGATGCCTTAAACCACCACACTGAAGTTTCCAGCTTCAAAGACAATACTTTTCTGATAGATTTTTATCGTATGCGTATGCTTTTGCTCTCCTGGAGATTTTTTAAAGTTATTTTAGTGTATTTTCGCTTAGGTGCCCAGGAAAAGGTTTTTAAATAAAATTGCTCCTTTAACAACTTGCTCTAAGTGGATGCTATTGCAATGAATTATCTTTTTTTAGCCGCAGCTGCCTCCCAATGGATTTCTTCTGTTTCTTACAGGGAATTCAACAGCAGACTCTCCAGCCCAACAGAACCGACAAACTACTTTAGCAAGGCTCCAAGCTGGGGTGACTCCTGGAACCTCCTATTCTTCACAAACAGCATTTCTTTTAAAAAGGTGCAGAGTGTTTGTTTCCATATGCTCACGATTTCGCAACACTGCTGTTCTTACAAACTAGTAAATGAATGCCTCCAGCTAGCAGTAACATTTCTATCAATGTAACAGCCCAGCCCACAGGGATCTAATTTACTGAAACTGGTTAAGTGCTACACAAACATCAGCTAGAGAGATTAATTGGCTGTTAAAGTTTGATTGCTTTGCAATCCCTTGGTGATGGTTGGAAAATGAAAAAGTGATCTTTTGTCATTACGTAAATACCTTAAGGTACAGTATATATGCAGGGCTTTGTTTACATTTTCTAAACACAGCAAGTCTTCAGTGGAAAGGAGAGCCATGACCCATTTATTTAGACTGAAGCTTATTTAGTATATTCATTATGGATGACATTTTCCTGAAGTTTATTTAGAAGTAAAGTCTTCCCTGGCTGTAATTAATCCAAATTAAAAAACATTTATGATGATCATTAAAGCAATTTGTTGCAGACAAGTTTCCATTTGATCATTTCCCAAAGTTTGTATTACTATATTCTGAATCTTCCATTTCCTAAGTGCAATTTTTCAGTTCCCCTAAAAAGTACCACAAGCTAGATACCCACATTCCTGCAATTTTTCTACCTGGAGGTTCCCTCAAGTTATATGGGAATCACTCTTCTATTACTTAGTTTTCTTCATTCTGGTTCGTGAAACCCTTCATTAGCCAAGTTTTACAATCCTGGTTTTCTCAGGGGAAAAAGAAGTTCACAGAATAGCTCAAAGTTCTGCTCGCTGACCATGCTACAAGACAATGTGAGGAACAAGACACCAGCCAAATGAGCTGTCAGTGTGATTATTTCATATGACTTCAGCAAATAAAAATAGCTGATTTATACAGCACAATCCCACAGATAGAAGACATTACTTTTCCTTGACAAACTGTCATCCTTTTTTCACTAGCTACCTCATTGACAAAACTTCTATCTACAATGCCTACTGACATGTTCAGGCACGCCTGCAGGGGCAGATGCTCCTCATTATTGTTAGTATCAACACTGAGGATGATTAAATAAGGATCAGAAGTATGTAGGCAAAGAAGTAAGAACAAGTGCTATTAAGATCAGAATGGAATTACTGAAATCACTATTAGCAATGTGAATCAAGCAAAGAAATAAGTTGCCTTTCCGATTCAGTGCAATTTGAATCCCTTCCACACAGTATGAAAAAGCCTTTTCATTCTTAGACTCAGAAAAATTTGATCAGTAATCAGCAGTATGAAACCCTTAGCATACCACATTAAATTTCTCTTCCACTCATATGTGACTAAACATCTACAGTTCAGCATCTGGGTTGCATGCAAAGCAATGAAAAATTAAGAACCATACCACAGATTTCATATAACACAGTTCTAAAATAGACTTCCCAAGGCAGGGCACAAAGAATTGAAACAATCTGCAGATAGTGATATATTTGTAGTCTGGACATATGAACCAAAAATAAAACCACAAACACTTGGCTGTATGGTGTGTGTGCCAGCCCATTTACTGAGGAATTTGCACAGTTCTGAAAGAAGGAAATAGCAATAAACTATCTCCTCCAATTGGGGAGTAAGGCAGGGGGGTGGGTGTTAATCTGTAGTGAAGTCCCCAGCTGGTACAGGAAAATAAGTAACGGCCTTTTGGGAAAAGGAATGGAAAAAAACATGATTCTATACATTAGCAGAAGCTCCAAAGTTACCAGTGCAAAACAAAGTGCTCAGATACCATGGTGATGAGCATGTTATAAAAACAAAGAGTGTCAGCTTATACTGTAAAAGCTTCTAACAGAGCTGTGCATAAAATGGGCATAGACATATAGCTTGCTCAAAAAAACCCCTCACCAGTACAAGCCCAGGAAAGTTTCAAAACCTGATGCAACAGACACAAACCTTTCCACCACTGACTCCACCACCATTGTATGATGCCTGGGGAGCCACGCACCTAGCCAGGAGCTCTTGGTTTAACAGATGCCATTTGCATCCAAAAGATTAACACTGTATTTGCTAAGTGAGATGCTGGAGTAAAGATAGCAGAGGAAGAGAGAATGCACCATTTGGACTTGTTAATTACCATCTACCAAGCAGGTCTTCTGCAACACCAGCTAGGCAACTGTATTGGAAGCTTGAATTTGCATACTGTACTATGGGTGAACACACAAAATCCTAACTCTGAATTATTTAAAACTAGCATACAGCTTGTTTGGATCATGTTTGTATAAAATAGCCTACTCAAAACCTCAGATTGCTTGGTCCTGGCAAGATTACGTTCCCTCGCTCATTGCTGTATTTACATGAAACATTTTCAAAATAAGCACCTATATCACTTAGGAAAGAAATACACTTAAAAGAAGTAATAAAACTGTCTCCTTTCTGCAGTGAAAAGGATCCTAATTGCCTTATGCTTACCAACACCTCTAAGATTTATGGTGCCAGTTGGATTCATCTCCCTCAAATCCCATTAAGAGTGGCTATTTCCTGTCAAAGATACACTGAGCAGACCCTGTGCTCATGCTCTAACCAGCAGATAACGAGAATGGCAGCTCCCTTATTTACACTGCAGCCCTCTGGCACTAACACTGTTTGCCTTCTTTATTGCAGCTGTGCATGTTGGGATCAGCACTTCAAGGATTTTTATGTTCACTTGAAAGTGTCTTTCCTGAGCAGCATGCTCTGGAATCTACCGGTTATATATGATGTTTTAAACTGCCTGTTAGGCTTCCCCCACCATTTATAGCTTCCTCACTGACTGTGTTTTGCAATTTATGAGCAGAAACTTAAGTGATCTGAATCTTCTGTATCTAATTGGAGTGAGGGAGGCCTCATTATTTGTTGTGCCTTTTCATTGATTTTAGCCTTGAAATCTTTGCTTTGTCTTGCATTGTCAGAGACAATTAAGGTACATGTGTAAAGCCTGGATTCTACCACAGACCCTAAGATCACACACTACAGTCCATTCATAACCTCTAAGGCTTATTGATTGTTCCTATTTGCTTCCTGATTTTGGCCCCTTGAGCCATTATTGCCCAAGGTATATTGGTTTGTTTAAATGAAACAAATACACTATTTCCTTAACAACTTTAAACTTTTTAAGCATATTCAAGACCAATTTTGTGGGTTTTGCCTTCTGTCAAGAACAGAAAGACACTGAGGGTAAAAAAGCTCCCAGCACTTTGTAATACATAACAACTTTCCTCAGAGCTGTCATGGTTCTGGAAGGATCTCTTTGGCTTTCAATACTCCTTTGCAGCCTGCCAGTGGAACCGGTTTATACTTCCGCAGGTAAACAGTTAATTGTATGACATTTTTTCCAAGTGTTTTCTCATTTGGGCCACTAAAATTCACTTAAACTTTAAAGCAGCTTCTAAGACTTTCCACACAAATGACATCAAACAGTGCGGTCTAGTTTTCCAGTATGTTACTTAATCCTCTCAGATGAAGGCATCATATGTTAGTCACATTCTAGACCTCAGGAATCAGCATTTTTATTATTTTTATTTATTTGTTTAAAGTCTGCTAAAAACTTTTAATCTCCATTTCCCCATGCAATGCTGGCACATACCAGTTACTTACCACACATTCTTGCTGTTTCTATTATCTTGAAACAATTCCTGTGTTTTTTTCTTGTAGATAAAAACCTGATTATTAAAAAGACATCTTTGCATTTCTAGTATTAGTTACTGCACCTGCAAATCTGTCACCATAAGTTTGATTCATTCTCATGTTTTCCAGTCATTGCTTCTCACTGAAGGAATTACTCAACTGCCTTGAACTACATTTTGGGCTTCTAAGTCTAAAGTAATGACAGAGGGAGTTATTCTACTTCCACAGCTAGCCCAGTGAAGGACTCCTTCAATCCCTCTATCTAATAGCATCCACTATTAATAATTTACACCATATGCTTTTCCTAGTTATACTATAGAAGAATTTTCTCCTCAGTTAAATATTTTATTTTTCAGCCCTATAAAGTCAGACATTAAATGTAAATATTCATAAGCTCTTGTAAAGACCCTAACACAGCAAACTACTTTTCTGCTATGATTTTTAACCTAGTACCTGCATTCATGCTATCACAGCCATATGAAACTTGAAATAGCATCAGCCTGTGCTCACCCCAGCTACTAAATGCCCAATGGCATTTACTACAAATTATGTAATACATGAATGTGAAATTGTTTAATAGCCTGCAAGTCCTTTGTACTAAAAAAAAAAAAAAAAAAAAAAAAGTAAGAAAGCCAAACCACCATCATCTACAACCTGAATTTGGGGTAAAAGGGCTCTTCTGTTTATCCTTTGCAGAACCAATTTTCAAGATATCAGACACTTCTAACTTCACTAAGTTTTAACATTCCTATAAACATTTCAAAACAAGCTTTCTAAACATAGCCCTGACAACAGTGCTGGGATATAATTCTAAAAAGTATCCAGAGATTCTGATCAAATCCTAGAACAAACAGCCCTGGTACTGCCTTTAAAATAGCCATCTGTGCAAGTACTACATATGCATCTTTTGGTACAGCCTTGGTATTATAGCATTTCTTGTCATTCCTGAAGGAATTGCACCAATACACTTGACACCATATTTGTATGGCAAGTACAGAGCACTAATGCAGACTTCCAGGTAATTTACCTGTGCCTTTGTCCTGTTTTCACTAGACAGTTGCAAATGACTTTAGTATTATAATGCCTAATCAATTCATACCAACTTCACTGAATACCACAACTGTACTGACAAGTAACTGAAGAATCCATGGCTCCGCTAGCCCAAGGTACTTTTCAACTGTGTATTCACTGAGCCGATGCTGAAAACAGAAAAAAATAACCAGGAAAAAAAAAAAAAACACAAACAAACAATAAACAAAACCAAAGCTCTCCAGAAACTGGTTAACAAGGATGAATTTAACAGCAATTGTAGACCATACAGTAAAGGGCTCACCTCAAGTGACTGCTGCAATTTCTTCAAGGAGAGCACAAATAGCATTTAAATCTATTTTAAATAAGGTTTAATTTAACCAGAATGGCTTACTACAACTTCTTTCCTTAGCAATTAAAAACAAAACAAAAAAAAAAATAAAACAAAAAAGCCCCACAACAAACCACAACCCAAACTCTGAAATGCATCAGAAGTTTTGAAGATCACGGGGTTCAAAACGTTTGAACATGCTTTGGTTTACAAGGAAATCTTTGCATCATTTGCACTAGTACGAGACATTGTACTACCTTATTAATATTCTCTTTAAAATTCTCAATATTTAAAAGTTGAATATCACAGCCCATTCAAATTACATAAAGAACAACTTGGCATGAAATTGATGTGGGGTTTTGGTTATTTAAGTATTTCAAACACTTTGTCTTTCCTCTTGCCATGCAGGAAGAACTAACATTTCAGTCTAAGTTTAAAAAGGGCATTTGACTGAAAATTGGAAGTGGTTAACATTCTGATGCAATTTTAACAGCCATGTGAATATCTAATTCTAATTCCATGTGAATATCTAAGGCAATCCCTTGCCTTAATGGACTGCTTCAGAGTGCTCTGTCCTCAGAGCTAATGACTGATTCAGTACTGCATCAGCCCACTTTCACAGTAGAACTAACTCAGATTAAAGTTCTTAGCATTTTTAATTCTTACAATCTCATAATGAGTTCCTTTAGAAAGCTTAACCATTCACCAGTTTCCTATAAGTAGGTGTTTCTCACTCATTACCTGGCGGGCAGAGGGAGTAAGTTAAAATCTTAAAGCATTATATATTCTGAAAGCCAAATAGCATTTAGGCAAAACAATTTCTCTCCACCACTTCATTCTTTTTTTTAAAAAAAAAAAAACACGCAGGCAAGTGACTGCGAGATAAATACCACAAAAATTCTGCCATGAGACAACACAAACTGTAGCGTACCCCCTAAATTTCACTGCATTATAACATGCAAAAGTGATGGGTGTATTTTAAATTTCACATAATCTCATTATCCAGCAGCACAGACCACAGACAACTGTGTAGTTTCCAAAGACAGGCTCTTGGCATATAAGTTATCTCCTGACTAGTAAAATTAAACAAGTTTCATTGTGAAACACAAAAACCCAACAAAACAAAACTAAAAATAAAAGACAGCTCTCTGCCAAGATCAGGCCTGAATTTATGGGCTCAGAGTAACATAGAAAATGTTCAGAAGAAAACCTTTGCACATTCATTTTCATGATCAGCCTTCTGTTCTGACTCATTGTGAAGATCTGCAGTTTCTTGCCATCTTTGCTTCATAAATACACCTTGATTTTGTAAATAAGGAATACACAGGGACCCAGCTGATATCAGAGAAAGTCCACTTAGATTTCTGACCCAGTGATATTTTTGAATAGCAAGCACCGAAGACAAATCCAGCAGTCCTTCACATCTGAAGTAACAGTGATGGAGGGAAGGCAGTCAGTCAGTAGTCAGTAATGACCTTTAAATGAAGGCTAACAGGGAAGAGAGATACAATATCAGGATTTGGACTGGCTAGAGGAACACAAGAACTTAAACTGTTCAGAAATCACACCTAGTCACTCAGCACAAGATCACTCTGTTCATTGTTTGCTGAACCAGACCTACAGCCTGCCTGTCACATAAAAACATGCGAGGAGGCCTGTGAATGTACATAGGTTAAGATTGAACTGTGTATTTGCTACAGATTTAAACTTAATCATGTTCTATACAAGTGCTGCGGCACAAAATGAAAGTTATTTTTTAATGGTTTTGTCATTTCTCTAGAAAAAGCTCCTGGTCTCATAAAGACATTTCATATTCTGTCAAGAGACACGGCCTATTCATGACACAGATTTAAAAATTCATTAAATGCTGCCAACAATAGTGCAATAGAAGGGAAAAGAAGAGAGACTGACAGTGTGCTGAAGTCTAACCAGATTGAAAACACTTACAGATTTCTCTTGTGCTGAAGTTCAAGAGGGAATACAAAGCTCTGTTCTCTTAAGGGGGATTTTAATTGTCTCTTGTTTTCTGGAATTAGGAATCGGGGTAAAAAGTGAAATTATCTGTTATTTCTGAGCCATTCTTAAACTCTTCCTAGGGAATACTGAATAAAGTCCACCTGAAACCAACCTTTGTTTATTATATTCACTCAGATACCCGTGCCTGCACTACACCAAGTACTGCACTTTTTACATGTCTGCCAGCTTCATCTGAACTCATGCTAGTACTGCTGGTTCCAGCAGCAGAAACACAGAGCAATGGCAGCAGAGCCCCCAAAAAGAGACGCAGTCATGAACAAGTTAATAGACACAGCTAAAGCATCTGCAAGCAACGCTATACTTCAAGCTTCGGTGGTTTGCCTTTTATTTGCACTAGTACTTGTATTTTTTCTATGTGGCAAAAATATCTAGAGGCATCAGTTGGAGGGGTTTTAATCTACGATTTGTTTAACTTCAAAACAATAAATAAAAAATAAAAATTAATTAGAACAGCCAGGAAGAGAGAGCTGCTTTTGTTGGCTGCAAATAAAGGACTCTAATACATCCTTTTGTAAACAAGCCTCCTCTGTACTAAGGTTTCTTGTAAGAACAGGCAGGCTTCAAAAGAGGTTCAGAGGTTTAGTTTAGGATAGGAACCCAAAAGTTGAGAAAACTCGGTTGTCTCTAAAGCAAAGCTGGAAGCCACAGGAGAGAAGCTTGGGTGAGACCTTCTGGTACTTACCATGTCTGTTCAAGCATGAATGGTACTATAAAAACAACCTCTCATGGTGCTTTTTAGGAAAAAAGACATTTTCTGCTGAACTAGCCAGAACCCATTAATTTCAATACATAAAATGATGAAAAGAGAAGTTGGCTGCCCTCAAAGGTAAACAGAGGTCAAGGTAGGGCATGGCAAGCAGCTATATTTTCATTAAAGAAGTGCCCTAAAGAAAAAGTTATTTCATGCAAAACTGCTCAAATTAAAAGAAATAATTTACATAAAGAGTTTATAAACCGTTCTGTTCATCTTCCAGTAATAATCCAGTAGAGGAGTTTATCGGCAGGAATGTCAGCAGATCAGAACATTTTTAGAGAAAAACAAAAGTTATCTGCAGTCAGCAATGAGAAGACGAGGTTAAAAGTCAAATAAGTTCCTGCAGATTCTTCTCTGGATGTTAGTAATCTCATTCAAATTGGTTTGCTATTCTTCGATCCGCAGTGCATCTTTTGCAGTTTTAACAGCCTCCATACTTAAACACCCAGGAAAGGAGAAAGATATACATATTGCAATGGAAAAAATGACAAAAAAACATGTAACATCATAAATGTATGTCTGAAAGAACAAGTAAACAAGAAACTTGTCTGACACACCTCCTTCACAGGCCTTAATTAGTAAGCCACTGAATCAGTACAGGTGGTCAAAATTAGTATTTGCAGCTTCCTGCTCTTGAGTGTAAATAAACTGTTAACAAAACTGCCAGGGCTGGGGCAATAAGAACAATTTTCCTTCTTCTTTCCTTCCTTCCCACCCTACAGACAATCCCATTTTAATTGATGCATAACCCTAAATACATCTTTCCTCCTGTCTGTGCTCTTAGCTGTCTCTTTTCCAGACCTTTTTTAGCCCCAAGGCAAGAGAGAGGATGAGGACTGTTAGAGAAAGCAAAGGAACAGTGGGAGGGAATGCCCTTCCCCTGCAGCCTGGGACTGAGCAAAATAGGTTTTCCAAAATTCCCTGCTTTCTCATCTCAGGCAGTGCCAGAGCAAATAGCGAGGGAATGCAGTCACCTGAACCACGGTCAGACCCCCCCGCCCCCAACACACACAGCCTGCCAGCCTCTGCTTGCTAGCAGATGTGATCAAACACATTCCTAGCTCCAAATAATCCCCAACCCACAAATTCTACACATCAGCCTTCTATAAATACAGAAGATAATCAGAGTGTTACTCATTATATAGTCCTAAGAATCAGCTGCTCATGATGCCACTGGCTTGCTGGTGGACATAGCAAGGGGGCTGGAAGTCAATTTTAATTGCATCACTCAAAAGGTAGCGATCTACCATCTTATGGAGCACAGGCTGATCAGAGCAATCTAGCTACACCTATAGCCCATAGAAGCTCTGAAATGATGCAACCAAAACTGTTCTTGCCTTAGAAAAGCACTATAGATAGATATTTTGTTTACACTCAGAAATAAGAGGCGTTTTTTGACCCAGACAAGTCCAGGTTAGATTGCCCTGATCTTGACTAATCTTTTTCTGGCATGTTTTTTGTGTGCATCATCTCACTAGAGCACAGCACATAGAGAACTTCCAGTTCATGCGGCACTTCTTTCCCAAACATGCCCAAATGAAGAGTTAAGAGTCTAGATTTTCCATTAAATTTATTGTCAGAAGGTCTTTAAGGGCAAGGGAAGACAAAAGGACTAAAGCCAAGATATTTAGAGGAAAAGACAAGGGGAGCAAGAAAGAGAGGGTAACAATGAAAGATCTGGATTCTAAAAGGAAAATGGGTAAGTTCCCAGAGTGGGGGTTAGAAGAAGGAAAAGAGTGGTAATGCTAGAAAAGAAAGGAAATAGAAAAGCACAGGTATATGAATCACACCCCAGGAGAAGCCCTGCATTCTAGGAGTAAGTGAATGAGTTTCTCCTGGAAAGAAGGGTGCTGCAATCCCACTGTGCAGCTATACTTGCTTCTGGCTCTGCACCTTCCTGACTTACCCTACACAAGAGCGCTTGGAGTCACTGGTTGGAAGGGCAGTAAGTATTTCAGCCATTGGTATTTACCTTTCAATTTTTCTTAGTCAAGATTGCAATATTTTTTGCAAAATCAAATCTATTAGGTGTGACTGCATGGAAATCCTTTTAGCTATCATAGTGACATATGCCCAAAGAAATGCCTCTCCTACAACAGAAAGCAGCAGCATTTAGATCATCCAGGTCAGTTAACTACACAGAACTGGATGCACAGTGCTCTAATGCATTCAGAAGGGGTGTAATAAGCTACCCTAGCCAAAACCCTCATCCCTCCCCTAAAGCTATAGTTCATCAGATAACTTCATTCACATTCATACAGCAGCTTTTATCTTATGATACCAAACCCATTTTTTAGGCCATACGTCCAGCATAATTCACATTTTCATACAAGCCCTCCAACAGATGCAGCCACACCGAAGTCAAGAGTAATATTCCATTTTCACCAAGCGGTGAAGATGCGAGGCCTTTTCTTAAGTCAGATTCTTTCTGCTAAACAGAGAAACACCACATGCTGAATGATAGAAAATCTCTTATACTGGATTAGGATCCTAATTATTGCTTTGTTCTGCCAGTTCCTATGAATCACCAGTGAAAGATTAAAGCAAAAGTAAATATTGGTTCCTTGCCCTATATACAGTAATCAAACAATGAAATAACTTGAGTCACTTACACTACTAAAAGGTGCATATGGTTATATTTCTCTCATTCAGTTTGCAAGCAAAAACCCATCTGAAGGACTGCTGAAGTCTACAAAGCAGCTGCACCCACACTACCAAAGCAATTTTTCCTGAAAATTCACGTGCAAGCTGTTCCCAATGACAAGCATGAGTAGGGCAGCAGGGGAGAGCTAAGAGTATTGCAAAAAAACCAGCAGCCTAAGACTTACATGCACCAACAGCCTTACATTTATTAGCAGCTAAAGATTTTCAGTGTGGCAAATAAACAAAAGACACTGCCACCCCTCAACTCCTCCAATACACACTTCTGAAAACTGTCTACTAAATTTTCCACAAGAGTCTAAGTATCCAGAGCAAATAGCACTACACTACATCCTTCTGGCATTTCTTTCATCCTGGAGGATAGTTCACACAACTTAAACCCTTATGTGTTTTCACTTTTTAACCTCCAGATGTTTGAGTGCTACTATCAGTAGTTAGAAGAAAAGAGAGCTAGAGAAGCAGGATGAATAGCATGAGGATGAGTGGGCACCATTTCAAAAACTCTGTGCTTTAAATCCATTAGTATTCAAATGGTTTAAGTGCCATGAGGCTCAATTCATTCTATCACAATGACTTAAACAGCCTGCTCTGCCACTGTAAGTCAGATAATCAAGAGCACAAGCATTTTAGTTATAAAAGCTTGCACAGCTGCACCACCAGTTGCTAATTATAGGTGTGCAATTTTATGGAAATAAAGATTTCTTTAAACTGAAACCCCTGTGGTGTTTTTTTTTTTTTTTTTTTTTACTTTAGCCTGGCTACGTTATTTACTGAGAATGAAATAAATACTATTCCCTAAAAAAATTGATTTTCAATAATGATACCTCATAAAGATACCCAAATCATACATATACTGGTCTTTGAAACAATAAAAAGGTCTATTCAGGTGAAAGAACAGTTCACACACAAATACACTTGATAGCAAGAGTCCTTCAAGAAACATTGGAATTACAAAGCACAAAATGGCATCTTGTATCATCTCACCATCCACCTGACTTGTTTGTCACAAAGAGAAAGCAGTAAGTTAAAGTTCAAATCTGGCTTACTTAAAGTCTAAATCAAGTTATTATAAATAATAACCTATCTTTGACATCCTTCATTATAAAGGGACCTCAATGCTCTTTACTGATTTTCTGTATAAATTCCATTTCACCCTTTGCCTAGAAGAACCAACTCTCCCCACTGGAACACTGTAGGTTGTCAATAGCAAGTAACAATATTAGGACAAAAAAATGAATGCCATATTCAGCCACATCTACAAAGGAAAACTGTTGCCATATTGGACTTCAGGTAAGATGAGGGCTAGTCCAACTCTCTTGCTAAAGCAAGAAAAGAAATGTCTCAAGTTCAGAATGAATGACAGATGGTTTTTTGATCTGTGAAGTGCAAGCAAGACACAACCATGCCATAAGCTCAATATATGGGCACTGGCTTGCTCCCAAGCTTGGAGAAACATCACAGGCTGAAGACAGCCATAGAAGAGCACTTCATATTTCTGTGGCAATCTATTTTGTGACCAGAGGTTTCTTATCAAAAAATGTAATAAATAAGTCAAAGCACACAAATAATTGTGGATTGAGCAGGAAAATGGAGAGGGACACATTTCAGATCTGTTGGATCTTACAGAAAATCTGATCCTAAAGTTATTAAGCTTAGATGCATGACAAATATGACCCATTGTCCAGTTTATAATTCCCTGACAATACGAGAAGCTGGCTTGACCACAGTGCCTGCAGAAAATGACACCTTCTATATAAAACATATGTGCAGGCTTTCACACACATTTACACAAAGGGTGACACAAAGAAGGAATGAGTATGGCATCAGCACACTCCACCATAACACAAGACCATTAACATTTTCATAACAAGATGTCCAGTTGCCTAGTTTCATATTAAAATGATTAAAAGGAAAGTTCTTCTGAACCATATCCATGGATACATTGCATTCTTCTTCTGCTGAATCCCTGTACAATGCTTTTTAAATGACTGCCAAGTTAAAGAGCAAATGTTCCTCCAGGTATAACTGGGAGGGTTATCAGCAATTCCTTTCCCATTTTTAAAAGTAAATTCTAATGTTACTAAAAAGACCTGCTGTCAGAAAAAAAACACACAGTTACCAAAGACCTTTGATCTTGGGCACTAATTGCCACAACAGGTTTAGCAAAGTGATTTATGACCAGACAATATTCACAACTCTACATATTCCAGACTCAGGCACTCATTAAGGCAATTGGCATGGCCACAAGTATCATGTCACAGAAAATATTTTCTAAAACAACTTGAAAAACAGGACCCCACCACTCAGGGACAGCAGTAAATGGTCCTCAGGTGTCTCAACTTGCTAGGTGGTTTTTTCAACACACCTCTCAGCATCAGCACCTTTCCACATTCTGACACCCTGAAAGATTGTTGAATTACATCAGCTTCCTGCTCTCAGCACACACCTAAACCCTTTGATCCATCTGTTCCTCTAATGAATTTTTTAGGTAAAAGTGATTTCTGCTCTCAAAAATCACCCCTTTCAAGCATTCATGACGAGACTTCAAATGCTTCAGCACAGAACATTTTTGCTTAACTTACAGCCACTTTAACTGTTTGGGTTTATTGAGTTTTGGGTTTTAATAAAAACCACTACCTTCAACCAACCTACCAAAACTTTGTTTGATAAAGTTGATCTGACTTTAGAATCAATTGTTATCACATGTCTTCAATGATACAAGCATTGGCTCTGCTGGTCTTTGTTGCTCATTGGTAATGTGGTGACAGGATACTTAAAGTATTTCCAAACAAGCTCTACAAGTACCAGTATTACACAAGATGCATAGTCTATTTCAAGTTATCTTGAAATGCTTTGCATGATCTATTTTTAACTGGTCATCTAGAGAAATAATCAAGCAGTAGAAAGAACAAAAACCTTTGCCATCCATCGAGAAAGAGCTCATATGCTGTGTGAGCCAAGTGACAAAGCATTTACCACAAAGAGCAGATAGTGGAACAGAACAGCTAACAAGCAGCTCATGTTGAAAATCAGTAACACATGCTGGTGACTAAAGCAGTGAACAGCAGTTACAATAGTAGCAGTTAAGTTTCATTTGCAATTGGAATAAAGGGAGAGTATTTGCCAGTTCTGGCCCTGAGCAGTATTACCTCTGACTGAAATTTGATCAAAAGGTCACCTAAGCTTCTCTGAATTCCAGTATGTTACTACATTACTACTAAAACATCTAAGTAGTATCAGCGCTTCATTCACAGCTCTTCACAGACAACTGTTATAATTTAAAGACTATTAAGTGACAATTTTTTCTTTCCTAGCATGAAGTTTTACAAGAAAAGCTTGAACATTCCCTTAGCCTGTATATTCTTTAGTCCAGTGCTGCTCCCAATTAGGCCAGAACAGAAGCTTGTAATAACTCAGTCCTTAATTAGATTTAGGCTATTTCCTGCTTTTCCAACCAAGGCTGGGCAGGCCTGTGTTTTAATGTAGCAGCAGCCCTACCGGCAGATCCACTAATGAATCAGCAGAGAAGCCCATCAATCCAAGTAAAACTCAGAACCATTTGACACCAATTTAAACTTCTCTCTCTAGCCCTCAAGCCCCATTTTCTCCAAGACTTTGTAGGAACATTTCTTTCCAGAATCACTTGATTGGGTCCAGACATTGCGTTGCGTTTCGAAACAAGACACTGAGCGTCTGCCCATGGCAGACAGGGTGCTGATCATGGGCATAAACATTTGGAAATAAAATACCCAGCGACACCTCCTAAACAGATCAACTCCCAGATGTGTTCAGCAAAGAACTGAAAAGAACAAGACAGTTGTTCAGAAGGCAAGCGCTGAGCACAAGAATTTGGCATTGAACAAAGCAGAATCAGACAATTCAAAGTACTTCCAAATACTTCTGTTTCCTTACCAATAAGTATCAGGGAACAAATAAAAAAGGGCAGCGGAATAAATAAAGAAAAAACAACTCAAACATGCTTTCCCTCTTCCTATAGACCAGCACCGAGCTACAGACTTTCTTCTGTTAAAATTTTTACCAAACAGTTAATTGCAGTGAAACAGAAAAAGAAGTAATGCAAGACTAAGCAACAACTCTCTTCTATTAGGATGATCAATAATATTTGCACTGAGGCAAAACCAGATAACAGTAGGATGAATGCCAGCCAAACAGTGAAATTGTAAAGGCATGGAAAATTACATCTTGAATTCATCAGTCTGCTATTACATCAGCCTTTGGCCACTAACAGGCAACAACTTTCTCTGGAAATGGCAAATTTGCACTTTTGGTGTACACATGCCTGGGCAGAGGCATAATGTGATACTGTTATGTTTTAGAGAGTGTTCTGTTGGGGGTTTTAAGCACAAACACTCTTTACTGTAATTCTAACTAAGGAATTAAATTTGCTGTGAAGAAACAACTGCTCTGTACTTCTTAAAATACAACCCACCAGATAGTTATCCTAAAAAGTTCTGCCAAAATTGAGGTGAAAAGATTTATAAACACTTCATCTTGTCCCAAGCTTAAATCAATACTGTTATATTTCAAGCTGTAAACTATGGCAGCTATAACATCTGCTCCAGTCTGTTCCTATAATAGATCATTATTAATGGTCATCACCATTCTGCTCTTCCTTTATAGCTCCTGTCTGGAAATATCACTCTTCAAAGTAAATAAGCTGTTCCTCAGCTACCCTTCTCAATTGCAGTAACTTATTATCTGCTTCACAACATGGCTTAGGTAGCCCTACCAGGAACAGGGACCACATTGTCCCAGGCACTGCACCAACAAACCAGAAGAGACAATCCCTGCCCCAGAGTGTAAGCAAAAAGAATCTGAATGACCAGATCAAGCTGAAACAGTCTGCTGCCTAGAGGCCAAATAATATGACAACTTTGCCGGGCCAAAGGCCTTCATCACTACCCTAGGCTAAGGTTTTCTGTATTAGCATAGCTAACTTTTTAAAATAAATATTGAATATTTAATGCTGCCATAGATAAAATTTGTCCTCATATAGGGTCAGATAAAGTAGCCTCTTATTTCACATAAGAAAACCTGCATTCACAGGCACTAGGAGCACTCAATGATGCAGACCAGTGCATAGTAAACTGTTAACTTCCCATATATATTTTAGCTTTGAACTAGACACTTATGCAGATTGTACCTCAGAAACTATTATCTAATCCTGCAGTGAACCAAGTCTGCTTTACCCACCCCCTGAGGTCACTGAGGGTTAGTGAAAGATGGCCAGCCAGTGTCAGTACCAGCAAAGACTACAAATGGGGAAGTGATTCCTCTTTCCACACTTCACATCTTCAGCCCAGGAGTCATTTCTTCTTTTTTTTTTAAACTTAAAACAGTCTGCACCTTGAGACATAGATTAAACTTCAGTATCTCCAATGCAACAAGGATCCCAGTTGGTGGCACAGAGTCATCTATAACTACTCACACAATTTCGGTGCAATTTCCTCAAAATAAAAATAACAAAAAGAAATAGGAGGTTTTCTAAAAGAAAACATAGCCCACACCTCCAGTGAAAGGGTTTTAATATTTTGACCTTTTACTAAAAGACTCATTTTGCTACAACTACAGAGGCACGATCTTCAAATCACAGATTTGACTGCAGAAATAAGCAGGAAAACAGGATTCTCTCAATTGCGAAGTGCCAAAATCCTAACAGAAAGGTGGAAAACTCGGAATGAAACATGAGGTCAAATATTCAGAATGCAAATAATCCACCCAGATCTAGGAGTTTATATCCACAACAACGTTGAGCTATCTGCCAAAGTTCAGTTGAAGCTCAAGTTTCAGGGGGTTGGAATAAAGACAGCAGAAGACATCCATTTAGACTTGAAAAGAGCAGCTCTAAAAGATGCAAGAACAACAATAATTTAGTACTAGAGACTGAGTTTTCTTCAGCAATACACAGCTTCCCATGAATAATAAAACAGTACTCTCAATGTTTTATGAAGTACAGCTTAGTTGTGAAGACTATCTGCAGGACTTACTTAGAACATACTGATGCTTTTGCATGCAGAAAGATCACAGTAATATTCAACTAATCTAAGGCAACCACATCCTACAATGACAGCTACAGGAAGCAAAATCAAAAAGGACATTCTAAGAAATTGACGGGGAGCTAAAAAGTACTTTATTATTTCTTCACATTACTGCAGTATCCAGGAGTCCTAATAAGACAAACCCCACTGTGCTAGACGCTACTGTACAGCCAATTTACGAACTAGACATGCTTCTCAATGAATAAAAGTACATGCTAATAATGTTATTACAGCATCAGGGCAGCATTATCTTAGACAATGAGAAATGTGGAAATTTTATATGCTTTATTGTTATTAAAAGTAGCACTGTTACCTTGGCAACTGCTGAATCACTTGGGAATTTGTTAAAGAAACCCAAATGTTGCTTATACTTGTACATTTGCAATCAATTTGGGGAAGACAAATGGGGGGTCATTGGTGGTACTTTTGTAATAAAAAAAACTAAAAAAAAAAAAAACCTAAAAAAAAAAACCACACCATTTTTTCTTTATGACTGTGACCCTGCAAATTTCAACCTTGGGTTGGGCTTTTTTTCCCCTCAATAAATCACCTCTTGGGATTGAATTAAGGCAGATCATGTCTCATTTGCACTCAAAGTAATCTGGACTTTCATATACCATACAAATCTAATAATCTATCTCGGATCTTGGTCAGAAGAAGCACAGACACCACGCAGTGCACACAAAAATCGAGTTGGATAGCTTTGCAACCCCTAGGCAGGTACTGGGCAGACAGACAGGCACCTCACCTTGGGGAGGGAGATAAAAGGAATCCCATCAACCATTTCAACTTTGTAAGGGCCCAGCCAACACTCCCAGACATAAGAACATGGAACTGTGCAAAGGTAAGTGCACAGCATCTTAACACACCGTGCAGCCAAATCTGGAACTTGCATGGCTTTTAGCTTAAAAAAGCTGGTGTCCCCATTTTGGTTTTGTCCTTCCTTAGCAGTATCTATTCCCTTTCAAGATAAGAACTAGGAGCAGGAAGATAATGGTAAACTGCAGGAGGATCACACTCAAAAGAAAATGCAATGCATTTAAAAAAGGACAAGTGGTGACAGGACAAGGGGTAATGGCTTTAAACTGAAAGAGGGTAGATTAAGATTAGATATTGTGAGGACATTCTTTACTGTGAGGGTGGTGAGGCACTGGCAGAGGTTGCCCAGAGAACCTGTGGCTGCCTCATCCCTGGCAGTATCCAAGACCAGGTTGGATGGGGCTTAGAGCAACCTGCTCTAGTGGAAGGTGTCCCTGCCTATGGCAGGGGTGTTGGAACTAGATGATCTGTAGGGTCGCTTCCAACCCAAACCATTCTATGATACAACAGAAATCTATGATCAGTCTGTGAGATGCGGCAATTGTGTGGGATAGCTCTTTTCTTTCTAGTTTTCATCAAAATATTATTCCTCAAGTACAGACCAGCCCAACAGCCGCAAAAAGCAGAAAATTGGCAAATCCCAGCATTTCTGTCAAGGAACCTCATGAAATTCAATTAGGCTATGGAAAAGAATAAAAAAAATAATAAAAAGAAAAAAAAAAGAAAACCAGGGGCTCCATTTTGGACAATCTTGATTTTTAAAATAGAGAATTGCCACACACAATTATTGTGTGAATGCACCCCAAGTAAATGCCCATTTTTCTTAGAATAAACATGGCCAAAGACAGAGCAGACTCCTTAAGACACTGCCAACCCTGACTCCTTAAGACACTGCCAACCCTGTAAGGTGTACTGAGTGAACTGGAGTAAAATAGGTTAAAAACAAATCCCCCTGACTCATACTTGGCAGGACTGCCCCTTAGCTTCAGCCTACCTGTTGGCATCCCATAGCAAACATTACACAGTTGCAGCTGAGTTCTCAGGAGGTCATCTTCCTTTCTATCACCTCTGAAGCTTGCCTGGGGTTACTCCTCTCACCCAGCAATCCCTAGGCTGAATTGCTGCTGCAGGCACCTCCCCAAAGCCTCCCTTCCTTCAAGCCACACTGCAACATGAACAGTTAAATCCCAGCAAGGCTGTAAGGGCAAAGAAAGCAAACTGCTGCTCAGCACCAGCAAACATAGCAGGACATAACATACCACACATCTCCTTAACTGCAGAGTGAGCTGTTAAGCATCACCAAATATATTGAAATTATGTGTCTCTTCAGCTAAACTGCAAAAGGACATGCTGCAGTTTCACAAAGAAAGCATAATTTTCCAAATGCTTTCCAGAGTGAAAGTTAATTTCTCTAAAATTAAGAAGATATTTTCATTCTCTTTGTTAGCTGTTTATTATAATACATTTGGAGGCTCAACATAAATCAGAGCCAGAGGAACGCCTGTTTTAAATGACTTAAACATCTTTAGTGAGAGAACAGTTATTGAAACCCACCCTCCAGAAAACACAAATACTCCTGAGACTGAGGAAGACGAGAATTCAGCTATATTTAAACAAATTAAATGTTTCAACGTGAATATTGAACAGTTACAGAGTTCATGCTATTGCTAGTGCATTAGGAACTAATTAGCAAGAGGTTAAATATAGGACTATTGGAACCTCCAAATAGGTATGTTTACACTTATGGGCCAACATTTAGTATATTTGTTATATGTTATTATTATGAACTGAACAATATAATTGCTTAAATCATTTGAAGTAAAAGAACTAGAAAGTTGTCATGAATGCATTCTGCTTGTGTTTTAATTATTCAAACTAACCTAAGTCCTATTAGGCTAGTTTGTGCTTACCCAGTTTCACATGGCACTATCACAGCACCCAAGACAATTACCTCTGTTTACAGGACATAAGGAATAAATAGCTTTCAGTAGATATTGTCTGGCCTCAGAGCTACCATACACTCAGGATCACCTCCAAAAAAGGGCCAAGCTGGGCATTTAGTTTTGTTCCCCAAATGTGAGCAGCTTCATTTAAAACCATACCATCATCATGGGGAAGGTGGTAATTATTGCCTTCCATAACAGAGAAAGTAACGTTTAATTTCTGCTCCATCCCCACTGTCCCTTTCTGCATCCTCTCCAGAGAGAGGGCACAGAAAAGGTCACAGATACTGCAAGACTGCTGTAGAAAGATAGTCTGCTTGTATACTCATTCCTGCGTCACCATGTTTCCTACACAACAGGATGCAGGACAGCATCTCCATTTTCTTCTCCAGCTTATCTGACCCTCCTGCTTAAACTGCTTGCTGTCTTGAGGACACTGCCATCTGCTAGCCTGCGTTTCCTTATTCCAAAGCCTCACAAGGGAAGACATAAATCTCCTCAAACATTCCCAATGTAACACAAATAGTTTCAGACATCACTTTAAGTAACATCCTAGAAGTCTTTTTCTTAAGTAAAAGTAAAAGGGATACCTATCAGCCAAGACTGCCTAGCAGAAGAGAAGCCCCATGATCTGGGAACAGGACAAAATTAATTCTTGCACTTTGACAATGTACAACCTCTTCTTAGTTATACAAGTCCAGTCTTTGCTCAGGTTTTCACCCTCTGCATACCACAAACCCTAACACAGAGCCAGCATAAAATTAAAAAAGAAAATAAGCAGAAATGTTTTGTTACATCTGCTTAATAGAAAAAACATTCTTTAAGCTCTAGCTGCTTACACACAAAGCAGTTCATAGCAGCTGAGAAGACAGAATACAGATCTTGCTAACCACCGAATATAGCAATTAGCTAAGAGAAGAGCAGAAGCAACTCTCAATTTTGCCTTTATACAGCTTATCAATTTTATTCTGCACTGTTACATTTATGTAGTTTATATAAAAAGCCAGTAGCTATCTGGCAAGATTTACATCTAGAAACAGCAATTTAATCACATATGAAAGATCAGGGGAACTGGATGCCTCAGGACATTGCAAACTTCTCACCTCCCACTAACCTGCCTGCAACTTGCCTTGGTCATGTTATATGTTCACTAAAAATAATTTTTAAGTATCTGTTTCTGTAGGTTCATTGCTCTAAACAGAGAGATGAAGTTTATTAAAGTTATCATGTGAAATACTGAATGCTTGTGCAGCAGAAAATAGCAGCTTGCAAGTTCAGCAATCTTCTCTCAGCAGTGATGTAACTGCTCTAACAAAGCAAAATTCCTAGTCATTTCTTGACCAGGCAGAGCCAAGTTGAATGGCAGATGTTAGAGATTTCATCACCAAAGAAAACCTCCAGACACAAACTGTCAAATGTGACTTTGCTGCCTAAAATAATCAAATGAATGCATTCACATGTGACCTATATGCAGTATCTTATCCCATCAAATCTAGGACACCCTATCCTGTTGATTCAATATTACAATTCTGATGTTTTTATACTGAACAGCATTATACTAACCAAATAAATCACCTTTGAAGCTTAACCTCAGAGTGTCCTAAAGTCCTGAATGCCACACTATGACTAGATAAGTGTCGAATTTGAGGCAGTCCTGTATATATTCCTGCTATATAAATAACAAAGCCCTTAATCAGCCAAGGCCTCTCAGGAGACTTAGTTCTTTATTTAAAAACCTTTATAGGTGACAATCAGAAGAGAGTAGAGGTTGTTTACTTGCAAACCCGTTCTAAATGTGTATGTGCCTACATTACAAACACAATAGTTACAACAGGTACATTTCATGAACTCCTGAGGACTGGGGTCAAGAACAAAAGGGGTAGTCAGTTGTCATTAGCTTCTCTGACATGGCACTAATTGCTCCCATATCAAAGCTTATAGAAAGCACAGACAGCTTGCTCTGTGAGTAACCCTCTCTTGCCTTGTCAATATTCCACTTCAGAGGAGGATGGAAATTTACAGTTGGGGAAAAAAAAAGTACAAATTTGTTGTCCGATGTCTAGCAAAGCTTTCCCCAGTAAGCCAAAAAAAATGACATAATTATGCCACTTAATTGGAAGTCTGCTTAGAAAGCAAAAATACATTCCATACATAAACAGCTACCCTCCATTAATCTTCCTCTTCAAAATGAAGAATCTCTTTGGGAGCTGTAGCCTGGGGTATTTTTTTGTTTATTTTTTAAACAGTCATTTATCTGTCTCTCCTAAAATACAAGCAAGACCAGAATAGCAGAGAGTTTGTCAAGTACACCAGAGAAGTTTTAAGTGCAGAAGCTAGTGTACATCTTAATACCCAGAACTGAGGGGCATTATCCAATTTAATCATCATATATATGCCAAAGCTAAACTGCACTTCCTCCTATGTTCAGCTGTTTGCCAAATATGATATTATCTCACCAGTAGCAAAACACATGGTGCTTCAGCATCCCAGGTTTCCAACACCTGCCCAGGCCTCTCAGCATGCTCTTTAGCCCACATTTATAATCAAACTGTTCTTGGGGAAAAAAAAAAGTGATACAATTGGATTCAGTCACATTTAGGAGGGATTAAAAGAGTAGATACCCAGACTAAATACTTTAAATTGGAAGCTCACTAATAGACATCCCATTTAAGAAGTAATTGAGAAAGCAGAGGCATTTGTACTACAAGTTTATAATATTCATGTCAAATTAGCAACTCCATCTGATTTTTCTGGAAACTCAGGCAATAAGCACTACTGGGATTTGCAATAATAATTCTACAACAAGTGATAATAGGAACAATCTTTTTCACCCCCAAAGCATAAGTGAAGTCTTAGAGCAGGGGTTCCATGTTGCGGGGTGGTGGTGGTGGTGTTATTACTTTCTTAACTCATGCCACAGCTAACCAGGTCTTGACACATTTCCTTTGATCTTTGAAACACAAAAGGATTCTCACCATCATCCTATTTAAAACAACAGTTATAAACATTAATAGGTTTAAACCATAACGATGATGACTCGCCTGCAGTTCCATCTGTAGCCAAATCTGTGTTAATTCACAGCAAAATTCCTAGCTAATTTGTGTGAAGGAACAACAGAGCTGTGCTCTATTAGTGTGTCCAGTAAACTATAAAAGATAGGGAAAGATACATTTCTACATGAATATTGCCTTTTGTTATGATTAAAATACATGTCTAAAATTAAATTAACCACCAAAAGGCTGTAATTTTCCAGCCATTTCTGATATGGGAGTTAGATGCATTCTCAGATGAAGATGTTAAAGAATCCTTTATTCTTAACAAGGCAGCTGTTTCACAAGGAGTGGAACAGTGGCACAGTACGTCTCAGCCTTGGAAGCTACCAGTGCAAGCTTTTTTTCCACTCCACACTGCTTTTGGCTTTTTCAATTGGCAGGTTTCAGTTGTCAAACAACGGCTACTTCTAATCTGACCAGTGAGAAGAGTAGCAAATCTATCCTGATTTCCCTGACCAAGCATTTTAGCTAGAGACGAATGACTTTAAGCACACTCTCTTACACCCTTGCTCCCCCCCCTCAAAAAAAACAAATACAGAATACAGCTATTTGCATTCTCTTTGCTGTTCTTTTCCATTCACTTCTCCCTCTACCTAAAGGTTAGCCAGAAAAGGGCAATTATTTGTCATATTAAACATGCTTAATTTTTATATCTTTTTCCCCCAAATCATTATTTGCAACATTTCAAATTCTTGATTCTTAACCATTGTTTGCAGGAACATTTAGAAAAAAATCTTAATCCCAAAGACAAAGTACACATAACAGGACATAAATGTTCCACGCTGACCCACTGAGGCAGCTAAAATGTAACAGCCAACATCGCCTTCCTGTAGCCATCTAAAAAAACGATAACATGAAAAATCAGTGAAGTTTTTAAAAGGCTTTCATAACCCAGAAGCAAGATCAATATGCATTTAATGCATTAATAAGGGGAATTGTTATATACTCAAGATTTTCCTGCACTTTTTCTCATATTTGCTTTCCCCTAACATTTTTTATTTGGTAATTTCCAAGATGTGTCAGCAATAACGATAGCTCTTTCAGTAATGAATTGAGAAGGAAGCAAGCTGCAAAGAAGTTGAATTCAAAAACTTTGGAGCAATTTAAAGATACACTTCAGTTCTGCAAATTGTTCTGTGCATGTTTGCTGTCAGAATAGCCTGCAGGATCATGTGCTGTCCTGGTTTCAGCACTAATCTGAAAGTGGTTAAGGCAAAGTAAAGAAAAGGTATTCCTTCAATCAGATAGGCCATGCTGGAACAGCAGTTTGGGGAAGGAAACCATAAATGCTTTCTCCAAAGGACACAATCACACTGTATATGCAATGCACTGCTCTGAAATACTCACAATTTACACTAATGAGTCAGATCTCATCATTCCTTTGAGTTAAACAGAGAATTAACAGCTCTTCTCTTCCTCATTCCATGGACTACCCAGCTGATAGATTCTAATTATGGATGAGAGGGTGACAATAATAGTTTTCAGAGATCTTTGAATAGGTCATGTAATCCACACAAAATTCAGGTCATATCTAAACAGAGGCCTTTATATGAATCGGACATAAACTTCCTGAGATTTCCCCATTTCTCTAAGTTATTCATCCTTTCTACTTATGGTGGCACAAGGAAAAGCCCTAGAATGTACATACCTGTAAAGATCAGGAACAATTATAAACACAAACACTTGTAAGACAAAATTATTTTTTAATAATCTTAAAAAAAGAAAGTCTTTGTTCATTGAGAGAAAAATAATGCCTTCTCCTTCCACCCCCAGCCTTGGCTTCCGCTAAGTTTCGGCTACATGAAACAGTCTAACGCTTTTATGTATTTCATATGTAGGTCATCCAGAGCATT
The DNA here is from genome assembly GCA_039720435.1 of Amazona ochrocephala. NCBI lineage: Eukaryota > Metazoa > Chordata > Aves > Psittaciformes > Psittacidae > Amazona > Amazona ochrocephala. The sequence continues at coordinate 36,869,682 of CM077883.1, read as the reverse complement.
TACATAGCCTACTAAAAACATTTTCTGCAACAAATGTATTGAGACACAGAGAACATAAAATTACAGTTCTCTCATAAGAAAGCTATTTCAAAGTGAAATATGCAGCATTCTAAACTTTTCCTAACAATACCCTTTCTGCCCAATAAGTTTCAGCCTTATAAAAATCACACCAAACATTATTTGAACTGTCATAAGATACCAAATAATTATAGGTCTGATTTCCTATTTATTATTTTATTATCTTTTAATACAAATTTAGAACTTGGATGTGTGCTTTCTAGGTTTATTTTCAAATTCATTTTGGTAATTTATCACAGTTCTTCCCAAACCTGGCTTCTAGTTAACAAGGCTTCTACATATATGGTCTGACTATCTAAAGGGGCCTATTACGAAAGAAAGAAAGAAAGAAAAAAACCATGAAGAAAAGAAATTCCATTACTGTTTTCATGCTTTTTCATTGAACCATCGCTGCATTCGCTTGCAATAACTCTAAAGGAGGATTATAAAAGTGCTTTCCCAGAATGTGTACTAAAAGGAAAGGAGCTCCAAACCTGGAGAGTATCTGAAAGGGGCCTCTTGTTGAGTGAATTCTCCCATGCAGCCCTTTGAAACCCTTTGCCTGGTCAAGCTGCCGGGCCTCCACACACAATTAGCTATTACTGCAGCTTATCCCAAATACTTTCACCAGCCCATCACAGCAGTGATTAGGAAAAACCTTATTGCATGTTGGTAATGGATCCATTAGCAGGATCCTACTTCAGTTCAGAGCAAGTCGAAACAATTTTCACTTTCTGAACACATCTTCACTGCATGTGAGCTTTTGAAGAGCCACATGTTAGTTACTTCTCCGGTCCCCACCATAACAGTTTTCTACAGATATCCAGGCTTTAGAGTTCACAGTTTTATTTTGCAGTCCTGCTTTGACAAATATGAAGTGTTTACAGGTAGTTAACAGCATGCATGTAAAGCAAAGCCCTGCTAAAAATTGTTAATTTTATACACTAGAAGAGATACAAACAAAGGAAACAATTATCTGTACTCTTTATTCTTAGACAACTTTAATTATCTTATCAATGAGATTTCAAAACAACTAGCCTATAAGGACACTTTGTATAGACATACAGGGGAGATGGAATTGGCTACAATGTGGGGTAGAAGCTTTTTTGTTCTTAAGGCACTGATGTAACCAAGTCTCTTATTTCTCTATGCATCACCTCAAATATATCATTGCCTTTGATTGTATTTATTTCTACGAGCATGTCCCAACCACCCCAGTAGTGGTATTTTTATCTGAATATAGTAGCTGCTCATCACCATCTACCCATACCACAGAGATTCCCAAATCTTCTTGTTCACTTATTCATGCAAAGGAATAAAAAGGAGAAAGACAGCCAGCATTGTCATATATCCAAGAAGTCCTAAGGACCATGAATTAAACCAGAAATCCAGAAGATAGCATGGTCCCAGCACCCTTTCAGTTTCTGAACCGAGGAATGCCACAATACAGCTTAAGCCACATTACCTCAGGGAAATAAAAATAAAACCCCAGTTTGACAACTGCACTGCATCTGAAAAGCAGAACTGGAAAATCTACAGAGGCTGAAGAAGTGCCAAGGGAAACAGTGGAATTTGCTAGAAGCTTTGAATTGCAAATGCAAGGGGAAATCCTCTTCTGGGAAAAATATCCAAACTCTATATACAGAGCACATGAATGCCAAAAGAAATCTGGTACCTTTCTCTCCCTTTTCACTCTTTGTCTTTTACCCTCTTTTTCTATCTCACTTCACCTTTCCTTCTATTTCCCCCTCCTTTATTAGCTGTGCTTTGTTGTTGCTGCAACATTTTCCTCCAGAGAGAGGCAATCACAAAATGTTTGTTCTGCAGACTATCCCAAAGAGGAAGGGCTTTGTGATCCTCAGGGGACAGGGAAAGCCCTGAAAATGCACCCACATCAGCAGTTACCCCACAAAGTTCTTCCCTTATTTTCAGGTCTCTGATATTTTTATTTGCCCAGTGCATGAAGCTCCATTTGGTTTTTTTTTTTCCTAGTTTAGGTTATTCATCACTACCCATCTCACCCCTGCAATGGCCGGGAGCATTCACAGAACAATTCTACAGCCCAGGCACAGTGCAGAGCAGTACAACTGAAGCACATCACCACCCCTCTGCTTTTGCACCCCAGTCTCAAGTGCCAGCAGAAGCTGGTTAGAAACCTCCAGGAAGCTGAGAGAATCTGCAGTATACACCCCAACAACCCCGATTCAAGTTCGGAACAGGGATATAAATAAATTATTTCTCAAGATCTAATCTTATTGTCAAACAGAACTGAAACAAACAGCAGACTAGGTACCTTCCTCAACAAATGACAATGTATCTCAAAGTACCATACCAAGCTCATATCTATAAGTTCGCAATTAGTGTCTGATCCTGCACCAAAAAGGTTAATGATAGCCTTCAAATTAATATCACTAAATTAAAATATCCTTAAATCATAACCCGGCATTCTAAGACTGCAACACAATTGCACATGGGTTTTCCATTAATGTCTAATGGTTACCTTGTCACTGTGAAAACAAGTTTGCAGCTTCTGACCATGCTTTGGAAAAGAGGAGCAGCACAGCTTTCAACTGCTGCATTTACAGGACAAGCAGCTATGCAGTAATCTGAGCATTTTGTGAACTGTACTGCATTTGTAGGCACACAATTCATTGAAAGTTATTACAATATCATTTCCCCTTTCAATGATAAGTTCCATGCAAAATGTCAGTGAAGTGATTTTAAAGCAAATAACTGGTATAGAATTCAGCATATGGTTCCTTGTGAAATCAGAGTGCAAGTGCGAAATACTACTAAATAAGAGACTGCTCCTGGGAAGCAGCAAGGGTTTTTCCAATCACAGCATACCACCAGAAAAGCACCTGAAAACTAATCCTTCCTTTGCTCAAAGATATTATGCAAAAAACAAAACATAACCTCAGTCTTGCCTTAGCAATTAGATTTGGAAACCTGAAAAACATCCAAGGTTTTTATCATATACAAAGCTGGTGGGAAGCTGATAGATTGTAGCAGTCAAACCATGATTAACTAGACATTATTGCTTGGATTTTGATCAGAAGAACCAGGGTACAACTGCATCTACTGATAAGAAAGAGCCCATCCAGGTGGGTGATGAAGCCATTTCTGCTTTCTTAACAGCCTTAGTACAACATACACACGGAAGGACTAATACAGCAGAAAACAAGGACCACAATGTTATTAATTTCTTCAGCCCTTGAATTATGATTTTTTTTGTTTGTTTAATAGAGAACTTTCTCTCTCAAAAAGAGAAATTTGTACACTGTCAGGGAGAAGAATAAAGATGAGATTGACCTCTGCAAACAATTTTTAACTGATGAAGGTTTGCAAACTAGAGCAGAAGTTACTTTCCAGGGTAACCAAACACATGGCCAGCTTCTCAGATCATTACCCATACATAGTTTTTCTAAACAAGCATATTAGAGACTGCAGAGGTGCTTACAGAGTTTTCACAGCAAATGAGTTTTAAATTGCAAAAGGATCCCAAGTATTCCCAAAGGCAATCTCTACATATGACATTTTGGGCACAAAATCCTCAAACTTTTCTATTACAAAGCCCCAAAACTCATCCTTTCTAGAACAAAAAAAAGAATAATTCCATATAGCAAAGACCAATGAGCCACAGGCTATGCCCCACTACAGACATCATTATTGATCCTTGTCTCTTTAGCTCTCCTCTGGGCTGATAAGTGGAAGAGCCTATCCCAGCCCCACCCTACACTTCTTCCAACTTACACTTCTTCCAGCTTTAGCACACAAATACGTGGTGAGTAGCACTAACTTTCACATCTTCTCTTCAAACATCCCACCTCCTCCATTTTCTTTCTGGTGTCTCCTGCACCAGCACTGTGCTTTTATTCTCCTGCCCCCTATTTGACTGGGGCATTCAGGGTTGCAGCAGCTGTTCTTAGTCAGCTAACTAGTCTAAGCAATTAGATTCTTCATTAGCTCTTTGCAAAGGATCGCTGCTCTATGACACACTTGTATCCCATCCCATCACCAAACCCCAAATAACCTGTGCTAGGCATGACTGCCACCAGTAGCTATAGTCTTTGTAATGTTAAGCCTTTCTGAACCAGCCACCTTCTCCAACAGAGTCCAGTAAAAGACAAATAGTTCAGGCCATAATAAAATTGCCTTCTGCCCTATCTGCTCCCCATGAGGAATGCAAGAAATGCTTAATACATGTGCATGTGAAGGTCAGCAGGGAAGGTAGATGAGGGCCATGATTATCCTTCCTTGTATGAGGATTACACCAACCAGAAAAGTAATCATTTTCTATTCAGTTGCACTTTCATCCAAAGATCTTAAAGCAGTTCACAAACAGCAATTAATTAACCTCCACATCCCCCTGCAAGGTGTGCACATGGAAGTAGAGCAGCAGTTTTATGTTTGAGTTACAAGCAGTGCAGGGAGCAGCTATGAGGCAGCACAGCCTCCTTCTCCTCCCCACGCCTGTGTACAGCCCTGCAGCGTGTCTGCGTAGAGCTCGGTTTATGGATGGTGGAAACAGACACTGGGAGATTACACATCATAAAACACATATATAGCAATGTCAAAAAGCAGGTCATAGTGTGTTGGAGTGCAACATTAATTAAAAATAATAAGCCATGTCTGTGCTTCAACTTTCTCTGTGCTTCTGCTGAGGAGGGTGAAAATAGGAGTTGGCATTTCTGCAAGCATGAGACTGTTTTCAGTTTCCCCACTGCTAAGGAAGATTTCTGTTATTTGGCCCCTTTTTGAAACACTGAACCCCTGCTGTAAACGTGCCAATTCTGGTAGGCAAACTCTTTCTGGGGTAGGTTAACATGGTAATTTCTCAAAAAGCATGAGGACTGCGCAAAATGGTACCAAAGGTTTTAGGACAAGCAGCCAAGTGAAACTACAAGGACAGGGCCTGTTAAGATGAGGATTCAGAAGATGTGTGAGCTGCTAAAAGGGTTAATCCTGCTCCTCTCTACTCAGAAACATGATCCAGTGTGCTCAACCCTGGCACTGCAGCACTGCCCTGCTCAGGACCTGGGCCATTCAATGGAGCAGCCTGGAAGAGTTCTCTGGATATTTTCTACTCAGGAGAAGACTTAATCTGAAGTTGTCACTCCTAATAATAACACCTCCAGTCATAACTAGAAGGGATAAGATTATGCTCAGCCCATGGCTTTTCAGCTAAAAATTAAAAACTGGATTTCATCTGCATTCTTTCCAGCTCCCATTCTCTTTCTCTGGCATCCTGAGATATATCTGTTGTGTAGGGCAAGATAATCACCAGTTGTTGAGATAATTGTCATCTATGTACCCCGGATAATTTCTAACTATCTTTCAACCTTTGCCACCTCTCTGCATGCATACAGGTGTTAAGTAGCTTGCATATAATGTCTCTTTTTGGTTTGCCATCACATGGGGTGTGATGCAGGTGTTGGAAGGGATTTCGAACCAGTCTTCCTGGGGCTGTGGTGCACCTCAGATTTTATTTTGTATGTGTCTCTCTCAGCAGGCTGTCAATGCAAGGCAAAATTGAGTGGCAGACTACGGGCCAAATGCAACCTATAAACTGTGCTGCAGTGCTATGGAAACTTCACTTTGGCTGTTTTTGTGCACCACTGTGACGGGAGGTGCAGAGTCCAACCAGCTCCAATGCTCACACTGCACAGTTTTGTATTTTCTTCAGATTTGCCCTTTCAGAAGGTAGTTTACTTGGACAAAGAGGTGTCTTTGTCTCACCCTCGATTATGAAATTCAAATGACAGCCCTTTGCCTTAGGTGCTGCTTCTGCTTTTCCTCTGCTTCTTTCATTTATCCTCCCTGCTGCTACACTGGAGTGAATAATGCATTTTTTAGCTAATTTCCGTGGATTAGGCTTTCCAATTAATTCAAGCCAGTTTTTACAGACTCTGCCAATTCAGCTTGCTAAAATTCACTTGGAACTATTGGGGTAGGGTGAGGGGGTTTCCCATAATTTTTTTCCAGATTAACTGCAAAAATTCAGTGGAAGCAAATTAGTCTTTTTTACACGTGAATACATACCATCAGTATGTGCAGGATTTGTTTCGGCCCAAACTGAAAGCACAAATTACACTCTCTTCCTTTCTAAAAGGCCCAAACATGGTTTCACACCAACTGACAGTGGTAGTAATTAATGTGAAGGATCCCTGGGGTCTTTTAACCTCCTTTCTTAGCTTTTGATGGCTGAGACAGCCACAACCTGTGTGCCATTTAGCTATCTATAAAACTGAGGGGGGAAAAGCATTGAAACACGACATTGGGTTTTCTTTAAACTCTCTAATGAGCTCTAGATAAAGCAGGGAGCCTTTTACTGAGGATTTTAAGAAACACTTTTTTCCCCTCAATTGTTCTCCCTAGAGCGGAGCATTTCTCTCTCCTCCTAGACAGATGAAATCCAGGAACAGCTCCCACAAAAAGGAGGAGCACCGACTGTGTCAAACAGGATTGCATGGTAAAGATGTGCCATAGACTGGTTTACTCCTTTCATTGATCTGGTGCAGTTCGCCATGTCTATTCACATGCAAAATTGTGGCAGGAGATTTTCCTTTGCTTTTTTGTTTGTTGGCTGCAGATTTGCCAGCTACTCCAGGGTAGTTCAGAATTATTAGTTCATAGAAATAACGCAGCTTTATGATACTTTACTTATATCAGCTAATCCCTAAGAGAGGCAGTGATAACTACTGGTTGGACCTAGGGTTGGGAGCTAAATTTTGCCACCAAACTGTGATATTGAACAAATCAGTCAGCTTTCTCAAACCCAGATCTCTGTGTACTACCTCAGAAAGGAAGCATCCCTCCGGCAAAGCACTTTAATATCCTCTAACAATAGAGCTTGTTGGAAGTGTAAAAGGATATTAAAGGACCAGGGAGAATTTACTGTTAGTTTGATTTCCAGTTCAGGGATTTCAAGATACCAGCATAGGAGTGGCTCTTTTCTAAACATTCCAATATGTTGTATCTAATATTATAACACCTCTTCAAAATACATACCTTAAAGAGATACTGCAGATGCAGAATGATGAACTCGTACGCTCAAATTAGGCCTGCCTATATCAGAGCTCCCTCTGCCAGACTCCTAAGAAAGCAGCCAGCAGCTTAACCCTGCTCTCCCCTGTGTCAGCCTCCAGGGCCATACAGCAGGATGAGATGGGTTTCTCCTCAGAACAGGTATTTTAGCATAAACTGCCAAAGAAAGTGGGTTGCACTTGGACACCAGGCTAAACTGCAGACAACAAGCACATGTCTCCTCTGCTTTGCTGCAGGGGCAAGGAGTGCCTACAGTGGGCAGGAAGGGACAGCACAGAGCAAATAGCCAAGGGTGGTGGGGCTTCACATTGCATCCCAAGCTCATTTAGCTTGGGTTTCATTTGCCCCCTTGAGTGTCTGCTCATGCATGACCACAAGACCTCATCATCTCACATTCTCATTGCCAGTAAGTGGGTGAACTGGTTCAAATGGAGCAAGAACTATATCAGAATAGCATGTACTTTTACTTCGCTTTTCTCCGTGTTCTGTCAAGTGTCTGAAATACACTTGGGCTGGAACCACAAGCACAGCACAAGAATCTTTTTACAGTATAGCACTCTATGGCTGACAATGGAAACAGTGAAGCAGCGATGCTTTAGCTCTGTGCATTTTATTTATGTAATTGTCGTGGTTTAAGCTTCTATAAACCCATGCAGTCGCTCTCTCACTCACTCCCCACCGTCTCTTCCCTCCGCTCCTGGAGGGATGGGAAGGAGAATCGAAAGAATGCAACTCCCACAGGTTGAGATAAGAACAATTTAGTAACTAAGGTATAACACAAATCACTACTGCTACCACCAATACTAATAATGACAAGAGAAAATACAAGGGAAAAGAATACAATTGCTCACCACCCAATATCAAGCCCAAGCAAGCAGTGCACCCCCACCACCCTTCCGGGTCTCTGCTCTCCGTCTTTACATCCTGGACATGACGTGCTGTGGTATGGAATAATCTCTTTGGTTAGTCTGGGTCAGGTGTCCTGTCTCTCCTTCCTCCCGGCTTCCCCTCCTCCCTGGCAGAGCATGAGGCTCACAAAGTCCTTGGCCAGCCTAAACATCACCAAGCAGTAACTGAAAACACTGGTGTTATCAGCACTGTTCCCAGGCCCAAAATCAAAAACACAGTGCTGCACCAGCCTCCAAGAAGGAGAAAAATGACTGCTGCTGCTGAGCCCAGGACAGTAATGCTCAGATTGACCAGAACTGTCTCACAGAAATTTTTGACACAACCTTACCCCGGAGAAAACCAGAATTTCAGGTCTGACATCTGAAGCTAATTAAACATATACGAAACAACAAGTGAGGGAATTGATTTTCCCATTTTGTGGTTTAGGGAAAAAAAAAAAACAGGAAAATATTGATCTGAAGCAGAATTGCTTGTGGCTGTTGGGCAGAATAAAAAAAAAAATAGTCACCTACATCTTCCAACCCAAAATGAAATATTTTGAAACAGTAAAATAAAACCACACAATGTTTTGATATGTTACAATGCTATCCCACTTCTCAGTTTTGGCTGAAATAATTCCCTGAATTTACCCCAAATTTTTAGGTCTCTTCATTTCACAGTGAAATCTCTTTACTTGAAAATCTTTTATCCAGTTCTGTATCAGAGTACTCCTTTTAGTGGTAGTGAAACTACTCCTGTGCGCTGACACTGTTAAGACATCTATCATTTATTTACTGTGTTCTACACTTTCCAAAGTGAGTAGCATTTTGACAGTTCAATTTGAGATACCTTACAGAGATCTAGCTTTCAGGATTTCAGAAGTCTTTCCTTATGAGAAATCAGAGCCAGCTGACCTGTGCCTACATGCGTATTGAAGGTTGCAGCAGCACAGGAGCTCTGAGGACAGTCCACACCTGAATCCAGTCACCCCATGCTGGCTGGATTGACAGAGCAGTTCTCTCTGCTTTCAGAGAGGGTTGTAACTTGATTAACATTTTCAGGTGTTAGCCAACTTACATGGACGTAACGGTTTGAATCAATAGCTGCTCCTTTGGACAGCTTTATACCATGTTTGTGATATGGAAATTTAGTCCAGAAGACCAGGCTGAACTTATTCTGAAGAAAAATCTCCAGAGAACATTAGATGCGGATGCAGAAACCTCAGCACCAACTTCTTTACTCAACTAATATGCCCCTATTTTGCTGATTTATTTGCTAATGTAGTCATAGCACAGTACATCTCATGGTGAACATCAGAAAATACTATCAAATCACAAACAGTTCCTGAAATTAAAAGCAATAAAAGAGAGCCATTTGCAAGATGAATTGAAAGAAAACAGGAAGGACACAGCAGCAAGCTCACGGAATTATTGAACTTACATTTCTTTACAATGGCTGCTTGGTCAGGGCAGGAATTAATATCTCTTGTGTTAGTACAAAGACAGAGACATCCCAGTCACTTTCAGGTGATATTAGATATTCCTATCATAGAAAAAAACTTGCAGCAAACTAATTTTGACAATAGTTTTACCAGTAGGGAGACTGCAAAACCGAATTCTGCATCTGAGACACAGCTAATGCCAGCACTCTAATAGTAAAGTATTATTTTTCTATAAATGTTCTTTTATAACTTAACATAGTAACTATGAATTCAGCTTAGTGTTTTTAATATGACCTCACATAGTACAGTGTTGGCATGGAAAAAGCTATGATGCCATCTGTAAACTATTCATTACAAATCCACTAATTGAAAACTTACCAAAATCCTTTGGAGTTACATTTTAATAAGGTTAACATTTCTATAAGCAAAGTAAAGATGAAAAGAAGTTGTAACTCAGCTTCAAACCAAAACATTACTATCAAAGTCAAGTCTACCACAAAAGGAAGACCATGTTTTTAAGACATCAGAAAATTTTCAGAAGCCTGTAAAATTATCAGCTGAAATCCTAATATAAATCTGAAACCAAATGGAAGAGATATTGTCCTGGCTTCAGCAGCAGCAGTCATTTTTCTCCTTCTTAGTAGCTGGTGCCGTGCTGTGTTTTTGACTTTCAGCCTGGGAACAGCGCTGATAACACCGATGTTCTCAATTGCTGCTCAGTAATGTTTACTCTGACCAAGGACTTCCTGAGTCCCGTGCTCTGCCAGGGAGGAGGGGAAGCCAGGAGGAAGCAGAGACAACACACCTGACCCAAACTGACCAAAGAGATTATTCCACACCACAGCGCGTCATGCCCACTATAGAAACTGGGGGCAGTTATCCGGAAGGGTTAGATCACTGCTCAGTCAGGCTGGGTATCAGTCGGCGGGTGGTGAGCGGTTGTATTCTCTTCCCCTGTTATTTCCCTTATCATTATCATTATTGGTGGTAGCAGCAGGGGTTTGTGTTATACTTTAGTTACTGGACTGTTCTTATCTCAACCCGTGGGAGTTACATTCTTTCGATTCTCCTCCCCATCCCACCAGGAGCAGGGGGGAGGAAGGGGGGAGGGGAAGTGAGAGAGAGACTGTGGGTTTTGTTCTGAGTTATGGCTGGGCTTAAACCACAACAGACATCATAGACAACTACATCCAAAATGTTCAGTCTAGAATAATGAGACTCACCATGGGGGGTCTTGCTGTAACACAATCCTGATGTTCACTAGTGCACTAGGAACCCTGTGGACATCAGCAGGGAACAGAGAGTGCAGCAGTTAGGCCATAGGGAAGACAATCTTTGACACTTCAGCCATCCAAGGAGTTTGATTATGGCTTATGCTGCAAATCCAGAAAATCATATGCTACTAATTAACTCCTAAACCTCAGTTTCTACAACATGTAAAAACTGATCAGAAAAGAAGAAGTTGCCACTTAAAAATACTTTTCTCTGAAGTTTTTTTTCAGGTCAGACTATGAAACAAAGGGATGGAAGCCACGTAAAAGCTGAAAGTCAACAGCAGCTCTTTATTTCTGTAGCTCTCATCAATCACCTTTGGTTAGTGTTGCAGCCAAGAATTACAGCTGAACATCTATTATACCAGAAATTTGCTGGTGTGCTTTCTCAGAGAGGGAAACCAGGAGTTCCACTCTCACAGAGAATGTGAGAGCCCACAGGTACATGCACATCAGTGTAAAATAAGCTAATTCTAGCTTTGAGGCTCAACAAAAGATATCTTCTTCAGTACAGCCCACTATTATGTGCTTTTCTTCTACAGATATGACTGGATTTGAACCAACAATTACTTTCTTATTTTTCTTTTTATCATACTGTAAGAAAGAAATATAGAGAGAATATTCAAAATTAAGTTAGAGTTGAACTGGTTTCTGATTAAAACTTTATATTTTTTTCTTTGAAAACTAAAAAGTGCTGCCCCATAGTTAGAGAAAAAGCTGTCTAAATTATAAACATGTCTCTTCAGGCAGGATCTGTTAAGCACCTAATTCTTCAGGGTGACCCAACTCCTTGCAAAGGGAACAGCACAAGGCTTTGATAACACTTAAGTAGTATTTTAGGAAGCTCAGTACTGAATAAGCTTGGACAAATCTCATAAACTGGGGTAAGTTTTAGAAGACAGATCCTCAAACATTACAAACGACATTTTGTGACATTTAAGAAGACAACAACCAAAAAGTATCGAAAGAGGCAAAAATCTCCCTATTTCAATTTGATCCAACCCTGAGTCTTAACCCCAGCTTTGTCAAACAGATGCCAGTAATTCACCCATTAGGAAGATAGTAGCCTTCCATAAAATCCTATGCTTATCAAAATTAAATGCAACCTTTCATTCCCTGGGGAGCAGATAGGTCTGCACCATGAGGTGGCCCACTAGTTTTCTATAATCATTAAAACTGTAATTGAATATATCAGGCAATCATATCATTTTCATATTGATTTTTGCAGTTATTTTGTGCCTTTTAAAATAAAAACCAGGCTCTTCTCCTGTCATGCGAAAAACAACATTAAAATGCAACTGTTTAAGCCAAACAACCAAATACATGTACAGAAGTATTCAGGGGGAGACAGAGTGCAGGGGGAGAAGAGGGAAGTAGAAAAGATACCTCCAGAAGGGTTATGAATAAAGTAAATTTAATGAGATTTGCAGTCCTGTATTTCAGGGCCAAAAGACTTTATGGTTTCCTGTGGAGTGCCATGTCACCTTCCAGAGTCCCCTAATTCTCCAAGTGCATACTGGAAGAAATTCTAGTTTGGGACAGCCAGAATGAGTATTTCAGCTGAAGCTTTAATATTAGCTACCAGAGACTTGGGTCCTTTCCGAAGTGTTTATGAAAACATGAGCAAGTGCTCTTGAGAGTATTCCAAGTTCAAGTTTATTTACTTTGCTGATTAGAATTAGATGTGCAGAGAATGGTTCTTGCACGATAGGGGTGGGGGCATGGTGTTATAAAACAAAACAGCTTTTTAGCATTTACAGATCAAACATGACAGCTGAATTCATAACAAGCCTCTCTAAATTCCTAAAACCAGCATTTGGTGAGCCTGCAGCACTCCAAACCACCAGCTCATGCTCACACCTTAAGTAATTGATCAATACTAAACTATGAAGTCTCCAATTATTCTAAATATGCTTTGTTCTTGACAAGGTGCAATATATTTTTCAAGGATTACAGGCTTTTCATATTAAGACACTGCAAACTTCACAGATTTCAACACTTATCATTCTAATTGTGCGCAGAGGCAGACCGGATCTGAAGGCTGAATAACGTTGTTTTGAGAAACCTGTGTAGTCAGTTGTAACTGTGGTGGGTGTTCCTTCCTGGAGACAATTTAACACATAGCCTGTTTTGGCAAACTGCTTAAATAATGAACAACAGAGGAGAAAATGGGCTTTTAAAGAAGTTGCTAGCAAATATAAGGAAACTGTAGTGAGGACCTCTTTCATGACCTAGCTTGCAATTGAAGAGACAAATGTTGATGAAACCTTTGTAAATGTGAAAAAATTATTTAAATGCTGGACTAAGATGCATAGTCTGAATGATTGGGAGACTGGTTTTAATGCAGCTTTTGAAGGCTTTAGGAAAAAATTGTGTCAGTCTCCTTCAGGTGTAAAAGAAGACAGTTCATTTTCGTCTGTGATAGATAATCAGTCAGATCCTATATATTGCTAATGATAGAGGACAATTGATACCTATATGCTAGACAGGTTAGACAAAGCGTGGCACTAAAATTTGTTAACAGTAAAGGTGATAGTATTAATCAGGAGATAAAGAACATGGAAGTTCTGAGAGCAAGAGCTGGATCACTGAAAATGCAATGTTCAGTGTGAGAGATAAAGGTGAAGCAGCCGAAGAAAATCTCTTATTGCTTCTGAAGATGGAGGATTCTGACAAAAAACCTAGTATCTCATTGATGTGGATCCTAAGATACACTAATTCTGGACTTAGTTTGAAACCAGAAAGTTAGAACTTAAGATTTAGAGATTTCTCCAGAACATAGGGGCCTGAGAGTTAAGCCAAGTAAACTTTTCACTTATTTATACATTTCACTTCTTTGTAATTGTATTTTTGTAAGCTTTACTAACCTTTATAAACTTGAGGGAAAGGTGTCATTTTACTGTAATCATATGACTAACTTCCTTTTGAATTTCAAAACACATTACTTGACACATCAGTCAGTCACGTTAAGGAGGTGGCATGTGTTTCAGAGGTAGTATGAATAAACTAATATATGAAGTTGCCCTGGTAACTCCTAATTTGTTACTACATAACAAAATTACTTGTGTTTAAATGGCTATAAAACTTTCCTTGAGGCTGTTATAAAAACATACGTTTGTCATTTCCTTTTACTTTTCAAATTGAATACATGTATTTGTGTGTGTGTGTGTGTGTATGTATGCATTAAATGGTAAAGATGCTTTCCCAGCTTAAATTTACCTTTCTCATAGTTACATATCCTTAGGCTCTCATTATGGAAAGCATCTTCTCCATGCAAAGGAAACTATGGTCCTTGTTGCTCTGGAAGAGAAGTCCTCCAGAACTCAGGCACTACATCTGTAAAACAGCTAATAAGAGTTTTTGAAATTCCACTTTACTGGTCGCTATTGGACATTAGAAAGAAAACATAATGCAAATGTAGGATTTTTATTCTATTTATCCCAATTCCGATAGAAAGCCAGAAAGCTTCCATAAAGCTATGAAGTGAAATAAGCGGTCTCATAGTTATCACTCACTGAATAACACTCTTTAAACCATTTCATAATTTAAAATAAAGAGTAATAGATAAAATTAATTTTAAATAGATACACATCTCCTCATTAAAAAATTAAAATAAAACCAACACCTTTAAAGCTGCTTCTTTCAATGCTTTTTAACAAAAAAGCCCAAATTCAAGAAAATGTTTTCATCAAATTTAACAAATAAAAAAGAACCTAATTTTAATCCAGTGACAATCTCAGAGTCTAACAATGAAGTAAAGCATCCATAATTCTTTTTAACTCTGCTTGATGTGAAGGTTTTATTTTGTGATCATTTTAGTGCATAAACCCTGATGAATAATGGAATTTTAGAAAAAGAACCCCTATTGAGTCAAGCTTCATTGACATCTGACTGGTAGTCTAAAAGCCTGCAGTGAGGGTCCAAAGCAATGCATCATAGCCTCCCAGCAGGTCATTAAGGCATTACCCAATTAGAAAGCAAGGCTACAGAGCGACATTGTTCGCAGCAGAGCAAATATAATTGATTTTTATTTCAACAGGGGGAGAACCTCCTTACTAAAGAGCTTTAGCATAATTTCTTATTTAGGAGAGGTTTAAAGAGATTTGTGCTGGAGTATTTAATTCCAAACCCTGGGACAGTCTCTGGCAATGTGTATAAATTAAGGGGCAGTTGACTTCACTCTTTCATATTCAAAATAGAGACTCGCTTGTTGCTCAAAAGTAGCATGAAGATTTCTGAGCAATGGCATCCAACACCAGCTGTGCAGGGGCACAGTGCTTGGGCCCTCACAACCTTTATATGGTTCATGTAGCTATCAGCATGCCAGTTTCCTGCTCTAAGACTTCTCTCCTAGCATTTTAACATGCTAATACACTGTATGTAGTCAACAGCTCTTGAAGAGCACCGTGCAGATGGAATTTACTCCCAAGACATCTTCATCGTCATTGATCTCCTCCTCATCTAATTGTTTTCCAACTGGTTACTTTTGATCCCACTCTTCATGGGCACCATTGGGTATGAATGCTCAGCAACAGTCAGAGGGTAGCAAGAACGGCTCCTAACAAATGACAACTTGGATATTTCCAATTTACTGTATTACAGTAACAGTGGAAAATGTTCCCCCTGGTATTTCTCATGAATAGCCTGCATTTCCTTTTACATATGATTAACATGAAGCCTTTTCTCATTGCAAGCCATGCAAGCTAAGGAAAATAAATAAATATTGAAGTCCTTTCACAAGCACCACGCTCCAGGTTTGAAAGCAGTCAAATCATAAATTATATAAAGAATGTTTGTTTTAATTTACTAATAATCAGTGTCTCAGTGGCAACAAGTAACTTTTAATGAGAAAGTTTTTCTGTAGTCTTCACATTGAATGTCCACTGGAGAAGAGATAGCTGCAAAATGCCATAAAATCCTCACCTTTTACAAGACCCAAAGCAACATAACAAAAACTTTTACTGGAAATATTTGTAGATTATTATCTCCAAACTATGCACACAGTAGACTTGAAAAACTATATTATTCTCTTCCATTCCTTCTACTTCACTGTGCCAAATGAATCACTTTAAAAAAAAAAAAAAAATTTGAAGGGATTTTACAGCTGCAAAGGCAGCAATCCAAGCAGTGAACTTCATATGCCAGGTCTATACCTAAGAATCATGTGACTTGTCTGGCCCTGATTTTCTATTTTCCATCATGTTCCAACAAAAATAATTATAATTTTCAACTTGATTTATGCCTTAAACACTCATTTTTATATTATTCTTAGTTAAAGAAAAATACGGGAAAAAAATTTTACATGGCACTTTTATTTCAAAGTCTGCCAGCAATATAGTGACAATTTTATTTCCCTTGGTTGCTCACTAGCCTATTTCTCTATCTCGGTTAACTACTATCCTGAAATACAAGGAAAGCAAGGATGCAGCGTAAAAATTTTTATATAACTTATGTACTCAGATATATCACAAAGCTTGCAGCAGTAAGGGCAATTGAACAGTCATTTGTCTTACCATGGCACTTAGGAGCCCCTGACACAGATTGCCACCCCTTAGTGTTAGTCACGACACCAGCACACATCAAGAAAGTAGTCACTAGCCCTGAAAAATTCTCCTGTAAAATTTATGCCCAAGACCAGCTGCTGATGAGTTTATCCATACATTCCTAAGTCTGCTCCCCTTTATTAATGTTAGGATCAAAATCAATTTCTACTGTTGTGCAGATCAACACAAGCATAAAATTTCAGTAGCAGCAGCAATATATTGTGCACTGCTGCTTAGTCTAGCAGCAATGGAGCTAGTAAGATTTTCTGAGGGCTGCCAAGTCACATCCAGTGTCCATTTCATGACAAGACCAGCATTCCTCTTCCTCTTGTGTTAGAAGGACTACAGCTAAAATCAGCTTCTTTGGACTCTTTAGCAAAGATAAATTTACTGTCAACTGGCAGTCAATCAGATTATTCAAATCCACACATATTTAACTGACTAAAGGATCTGCTCTTTCTATCCCATCAGTGCTTAAAAAAAAATGAAACTAATTGTGACAGAAACCATCAGTGCATGAAGTGATGTGGTCATTTTTGTTAGCTACTACTACAGACTTACTGCCTGTACCCCAGACTGTTTCAACTGCAGTGATTCTTGGGAGATAATCTTTGCTCACAAAGAACTCCCACCAACAAACCAGCTAAAAAACTGCAAAACCACCAGTAAAACATGTCATTTCTAAGAAATAAGCTGGATTTATAAACATCCAAAAATGGTTCAGGATAAAGCTGATCCTTACTTTGAAAACAACTTATCTGAGTCAGTGGTTCTCTACCCATTTGTGAAAATCTACATTTTTTTCTAGCTGCACCAAAGACCCCATATCATATAACAACAATCCTTTTCTCAGGCTTGTTATAACTGTCATATACCTCTTGAAAGCAATTATTGACAACTAGGGGTTTGTAGCCCCAAGTTGCAAGCACTGGTCAGGTAGTACACTGTAAGTATGGAATGTGAGCACATATTGATCAAATTGATCTTGAAAGCATGTTATAGAACATTTAAACTTTGAACTTGCTGAACTCTTCACATTTAAACATGCCTTTACTCTGCAGCAGCTGCACAACTGAAGCAACAAACCTTCAGGGGTGCATTATGCAATAGGCAGTTTTCCAATATTACAAATATATGTTAGAAGAAAGAGTTCACATGCTAAAAGCCAGGCACAGGTACAGAAAAATAAGCTTTCCAGCTTCAAGAAGGATAAGCGGAATGGTTTACATCTGGAATTAATAGGTCTCTAGACTTAATGAAAATAGGCAATGCTTGGTTTTGTATGCTAGGTTAGAGTGTTTTGATTTGTAATGAGGAAAGAAAGTGTAGAGTACACTGTACATGGCCACATTCTCCCACAGGTGTGTGATATGTGGGCTGGAGAAATCAGGCTAATTTTAGAACTTTCACCTTGTTAAATGTTTCTGGAGTTTAACTTTGTAATAGGAGACATGCTGATATCACAGGCCTTGAACATTCCTCACCAGTGAGAAAATGGAGGGAAATGGTCTGAAAATGCAGTGCTTAAAATGATAACTATAAATTATAGTCTAACTTCAGTCCTTTAAAAATGCTTATTTTACTGGAGCATGTGGAAGGAAGCTGTGTATTTCTCCAAGGAAGAAATGCTGTAGTTCACCACAGTAGATCTGTATGCTGTCATTTATGTTCAAGAACAGCTACCATTTAGTCTACAAAATCCTTCTCTAATAATCTATAAATTGTCTGCTGAATTCTTAAAAATATATCTTGGAAAACCATCCAAATTCTTTGATTTTACATAGTATCTTATAGTTCAAAGTTCATCTTCTATAATATTGGTCTACAAGCTCAGTGACTAGCTGTGTGTTCAATGTTTAACATGAATGGACACTTTCTGTAGTATGTTAATTTGTATCTATACTAATTGAGAGAGTAATTTCCAGAGAGAGAGATGAGAGCATGAAAAGTCATTTGAACATTAAAAACTGCGAAGATTGACTAGGAAAGGAGTAAATTTCCAAGCGTTAGAACTACTCGTGAAGGTTCACCTCTAACAGAGCCCCTCTGTCTAGTACTTCAAAAGCAATGCTGGAGGCAGAAAGTCAGAGCCTGAGAGCCGAGTTGTATTACACTCATTTAAGAGGCCACAAACTTACTTCATGTATTTGCAGTACTTTTGGTAAGTATTTGCCTGAAATAGAAAAAGCAACCCACAATTCTTCAAATCAAAGGTGGCATTGCCCTGAGAGACGTTTTCTGATCTAAATGTGTCCAGGAGGACCCAAACTCTCTATCCAGTTTTCTTCTCTGGAAATCAGAGTAACAGGCAGGATCTCTGATCATAGACCAAGGTCCTTTTATGGTAAATGCCACACTGATTCAGAACAAAAAGGACTTATGACAGAAACAATGGGACAGCATGGAAAACATCCCCTAAGTGGAATCTTAGCTTTCCTTCAGTATCCTTCAAAACACCAACAAAAATCATCAGATGAGCCAGCAAGAAAAGTGACACAAAAACTTAATGTCATCAGATTGAGGGCTGTGTGCTTAATCAACGTTAATAGATCAAAAAGCTTTTGAGAAAAATCACTCTTGCCTTTCCCTCCTTCTCCACTACATCTTCCCCTAGTGATGGATGCAAGCATGGATTTTCTGACATTTTTTTTGTGGATGGGGGGTTGTACTTCTCTATTATTTCTGGAGCCCTTTCTAATGGTAAAAATATACCAACAGAAAATTTTGGTTTGTTTGATCACCTCAAAACTTTGTAACAATTCTTTGAATTCACAAAACTGGAAGCAAGAAAATGCTGAGGTGGAAAAAAGCATTATTTGATGCCTGTAAACTCACTTCCACAACCATAGCATCCTCCTCAGACTCCTTACCTCTCAAAAATCATAAACTAGCATTTACATATGGAGAAATTAAATTTAATGAAGCAAGTACAATCTTGTACTGCATGAAGAAAACATTCTGATTTTCAAAAAGAAAAAAAAATCAAATGGGATTTTGGGCAGCTGAAGTAAAGGTATTTTCCAATAAAATCCCATTCTGAAGGTAAATACAGCTAATCTGATCACCTTACCTCGTATTTTTACTGGGTTTTAAAAAACCAATATTCAAAGACAGTAAGGCAGAGACCTCTTCAACACATATTTAGTAGCTTTGTCAAACTGTCAGTTTATTTCATGCTAAGCTTTCCCTAAAGTGGAGTAGAAAACAGAAGAGGTAACTATAGGGTATGTTAGAAGTTTCTGTAGCAATCCTACCACGGAAACAAACCAATTCACGATAAATTTATTCACTTTGCACAGGCTGTCAGCATTTTCACTGGTTGCATTCACAGATACCCAGTGAAAAGATACAGTAAGGTTCATTTATCTCTTCAGTGTTTCATGACTAAAATCTTCATGCTGAACTGTCCACATTTTCAGATTTAGGAAACACACAGTGTCCAATAGTTTTATATAGAGAGAGAAACCACAAGCGACATTGACTATTTAACTCCATATTAAGAAAAAGTGCAAAAAATGAGGTCTAGTCAAACAATACTAGCAGTAATAAAGCAGAAAAGCTCCTTTCCTTTAGCTTATTACAGTATAATTGAAGAAGAGATATACGTCACTGAGAAGTATTTCTGATCATGCAGTCCAAGTCTCTTTAAGTGGTACAATAAGGTCTATCCTGCAGCCCCATAGAAAGCAGATGTCATGCTAATGACCCAGGCCTGCAAGCGTTTGAACCTGCAGTGCCATGTTCAAAGTTCATTGATGTCAAAGCACATCTGTCATCTGCCCTGACTTTAAACAAGGTCCATAAAAAACATCAAGCATGAAAGTGGTCAGAAGTCAGATGGGGCCTTTCTTGTGAATGAAGATAGTCAAGAATATTTTGACTAAAATCATTTCAAGCCTGAGTTCATAGGAAAAGGCCAGACTTTACTTGAGTGCTTGTCAGAAAATGGTGCACCATTCTTAGCATCTACAAGCATGCACATTAATACATTTTCAGAAACTGGCATATTAGACCAAATTTTATCTAAAGTAGAAGAGGGAGAAAGCAAGGTAGAAAATGTTACCAAACTCCTGACTCTTCCTAAATATTCACATTATAATTTTGCAACTTTTCCCTGTATATAGTTACACAAACTATATAAACATTTTAATCCTTTACCACTGTAAATAGATGGTCATAGTAATTTTCATGTTTTCCATGTTCTCCCAGAAGTTTCAGGAATACACATGGGATGATATTCGGGGGGAATAGATTCTAATATTACACATATTTCAACTTCTAAGTATAGCGAGTGAGTTATCCCCATCTGATGAGAAATACACCATATCTCCAGGACTTCTATTCATTTACACCTCAAGAAGCATTGAAGAAATATTTTTAATCCAGAAATACCTACAAAGACGTTCATGAAACTTGCGACTGTCTGAGCAATTTGCTGAAAGTAATTTATTTCAATAAATTATTCATTAGGATTTATTTTCCATAACTAAGTATCACACATATATTACTGATAAATGCTAGTGAAATCTGACAGCTGAAAACATCTGTCCTCCCATGCTTATACATCTTAATTTTCTTCCTTCAGCTTGTCTGTATTTCTCAAAATTAACTATGCCAAGTGGCTTAAGGATACAGTATATTTGATTGATGCTATACAAAACAGAGCTGTATGGCATACCATACGCTTCAAAAGGATACAGAACATGGTTTCCAAGGCTGGAATTGTCTCAGTAAGAACACCAGCTTTTTATGCTCATGGCTAATGAATTTATCTTCTGAAATAAATGTATCTTTTGGACTTGGATCAATGCATGCCTTAATTAAAACCACGTTTCTGTAGAAGCATCTAACTAGAACACATGATGGCCCTATTTAAATTGGAAGAGAACGGTATAAACCAGTACGGCTTTTAAAACTAACTGTTTCCAGGTGCAAAGAGAATGGAAGTTTCGTGCTGTTTCCAACTTAATGCTTGAATTCCTTTGTTCTTGAAAGTGCAAGGTTTCCCTCATTCTCAATTTTATGACTGCAGGTTTCTATGTTGCATAACACCCTATAACAGAGCACCAAAGGGCTTAGTTTTATTGTTTTGCTTCACTTTATTGACTGCATGCTTTATTCAGCTAATATGTGCCATAGAGGCAGGCAGTAACATCTCAATTACAACACCAGGGCTCTTCCTTCTCTGTAAATGACCACCTTCAATCTGTACTTTATTATATTCACATGCAGGTGTTAAAAGGCAAGAAAAGAGGGGTGAGAGAAGTCAGGGTTAAAACAGACCTTTTAAAGCATTACAACTGGAAAAGCTTTTTTCCCAGGTAATCCTCTACAGCTAAACACATTCCAGCATATGATATTTATGCTGTGGCAAGCCACCAAGCACCAGTAACTATTGCATAGAAATGGGTGTGAGAAAGTTCAAATCTAAATAAAAACTCCTCCAGAGTTTGATCAGAGCTGGATCTGGTATTTCACTTTACTCATTTCTACTATTGTGCATCCCTGTTGGAGAGCCAAAGAGACTTTGGCAACACAACAAGTATACAAGCAAGAAATTGGCACTCACTACGGTTTATTCAATGTCCTGCATATTAAGGCTTATTTTACTAAGGAGCAGAATGCTGAACAGGATGACATTAGAAGCCTTCATGGTTCCTTTTGTAATGCCATTGGATTTTTGTATTCCCACAAGGGCAAAGAGACAGACCACCTTTGCATTAGAGACAGATACAATCTTTTCCTGCTGATCAAAAGTATGCTGAGCTGGCAGGCAATGGGCGAGAGGTTGGGGGACCAGAGACAAGAAATTAGTGGCGGGGCGGGGGGGGGGGGGGGAATCCAAAATTTCATTAATAAAAGAGAAACAAGGCATTTCTTTGCAGGTGGAGCTGTAATTGGAGTGAGTCAAATAAAACACTCCCTTATTTTATCTGAAGGATGCCAACTCTGATAATACTGTAGCATCAATTAGCTCAGCACATGAGGCCAAGTTCTGCTAACAGACTTAGAAGTTCAATGTCTGGTTTTCTGGCCGTTGATGAATTGCCAGATACCAGCAACTACCAGAAATCACTGTCTCCATAACCAGCAAACATTGGATACTGAATGCTCTAGGAACAGATCTTTGCCTTCCCATAGGAAGTGCCTGTGAGGCAACAATAGATTGTTCCTCTGAAGGCAGAGGCAGGGACTTGGCATTTTCTAGCTAAAGACAAAGAAATAATCTTTACAGCGCTTCAGAAGTTATTAATAAATACGTTAGCTGAATTGTTTATACTGCCTTGTGAGCCTTCTGGAAAATGATGATAATTTCATTTTGCCTTTATAAAGAACTCAAATATGCAATATCTAGCTCAGTTAAAGGCAACTGGAAACAGCTACATGTATTCACAGTGATACTTCAGGGCAATTTGACAACAATAAGAAAGAATGATTTCTTTTTAGTCTGGTATAAATGGTAACTTAATACACAGACATTTCGCTGTCTTCAAAGGGCAAAAACCTGGCTCAGCTTCTTCACATTTCTCCCACATCCTCATTTTAGCATACATCATCCTAATCTTGTATTGGCCATTTTGTCAAATTCATGTTTCCAAGTATAAGTGACTTACTTAAGACCATTCTTAGTAGCAAGGTCACACATGTAAGTCCAAACATCAACATATATCCCCTATATAGAGCACGTTAAGCCTGTCGCTCCATTCACTGGTTACATCCAGTGGATTTACAGGATGGGGAAAGGGGAAAGACTTTGCAGACCGGTCCTGCAAGATATGTTTTCTGCAAGGTGGTACCAGCCTTTACTCCTGTGGTGACACCAGGAATCAACATTTGGGCTGACACTTCAGTGGAGCATTCTGTGATGCTGTTACACTGGCTCACCAAGTGAGCAAGCCCAGGACTGATGCAGAAGTCTGAGGGAAAACTTTTGTAACTCCTAACAGCTTCAATCTGTCATGTGATACTGAGCTTGAGAAGTTTTCCGCATAACCTTCCAGCTCCTTCTCTCCTAATTCACATCAAGTACATGGACACGACCCATGGTGGCGGCACAGCTGAAGAGTCAAAGCTTGCGCTAGAGCACCCTTCCCTTTGTTCTGAAATCCAATCTGCTCCTCACACCCATGTGAATGATAGAACAATCCTGGCAGTTTTGGCTCAAAAACCATTCTGCTCCAGGTGCAGAATAAGCAGCCTGACCCCAGAAGGGACAACTAAAAATTGCTTTTAGCAGCAAGCAGAAATCAATACTTTCAAGCCGGGAATTCCTATGTCTGTCAAAGAAGAGAACAGGCTGAACCTTCCTGTAAAGCCCCCACAGAGCAGGGCAGAGGCCAGCAGCTGCTCCTGCAGTCCATAGGCAGTATGTATAGGAGCAACAGCCAGGAGAGGTGCAGCAGCACTGGGACCCAGCATGAGGTGGGTCTTGTCTCACAAGCCCCATGCAGGACAGCTGCGTAGATCGTGCTATTCTAACCTTATTGTTATTTATGATTATTTATTGAGCATCAACAGCATGCATGGAACTGTATAAGGGACAAATAAAGAGAGTCCTTTCCCAAAAATTGAAACAATCAGGCTTGGTGTGATGATCCTGAAATCCACCCAAAAAAAAAGGCTTCAATCTCCAGGGCTGTCAACTCAGAACATATCATGAGCAATAAATTCACTTGGAAAAAGTTTTAAAAATTACCGCATTTTGGTCTTTGACGGTATGTTCTGAAACAGAAGTTAGTAGTCAAAGACTGAAAAGTAAATACACTTTTCCCTCAATCCCCCAGATTCTGTTTTGCCAAAAAAAAATTACAGTCAATACTTTTGATATCCCGACATGACTTTTTTTCATTACTTTCATACTACCTTTGACAGTTGAGCTGGATGCTTTCCTGATGTAAATCAGTGTCACACTACCAAAGCCAATGTAACTATATAGAATAAAACCATGGAATGATATGGACCTACATGTATGTTTATTTTCTGAATGGGGAACAGGGTAGCAAGGCTGAACGATCGAACACATTTATTTCCTGCTGAGCGAGAGAAAAAATTATCATTCTAACTGCGCATAGTACATATTAAATTACTGTTATTGAACTTTCATGTTAAATCCCCAGTAATCTGAGTTCTGCTCTGTGGTTAAACTATACTGCAGTTTTGCTACTGATAGCATCATAAATACAGCATTACAATAACTAATGCTGCCCTCCTATGACACACTGCAAATTAAGAACATTATTAACAAAACCTGAAGTGGATGCATATGTCAAGTCTTGCTAAAAGAACATGTATTTTTTCACTGTTTTACTCCCTTGACTATATCACAAAAACAAAATTTTTCAGCTCTGTACAACCTTACAGCAGATTTTTAACA
This sequence comes from Amazona ochrocephala, assembly GCA_039720435.1. NCBI lineage: Eukaryota > Metazoa > Chordata > Aves > Psittaciformes > Psittacidae > Amazona > Amazona ochrocephala. The sequence goes on along the minus strand of CM077883.1, from coordinate 36,845,061 downwards.
TTAAACTAGTTGAAAAAAAAGCTATTGTATTGTGGTGGGTTGACCCACACTGGAGCAGGGGAAGAGTCAAGTCTGTTTTGCCCGTGACAGGAATTGCTGAGCGATCTCCCTGTTCTTCACCTCAACCCACAAGAAATTGTTATATTTTCTCTCCCTATCCAGCTCAGAAGGGGATTGATCAAGTAGCTTTGGTGGGCACCTGGCATCCAGCCCAGGTCAAGCTACCACACATATCCTACCCTCTGTACACAGGAAATCTCTTTAACAGCCACAGTGTTCACTATAGAGAGTATGACTTGGGAACAAAAAAAAAAACAAAAACAAAACCAAAACCAACCAACCAAACAAACAAACAAAAAAGTCCTGTGTTAATATTCCCCTCTAAATGGCAACTTCCTTATGTGGATTTCATGAAAGAAATCTATCGTTGAACAAGAAAAGCTCCAGTGCATGTTCAGTGATCCCACCACCTCTGCCATAAGAATCTCTCCAAGTCAATCTTCATGTCTCATTACATGGAAAAAGGACCAAAAGCCATAGACCCTCCTTTCTCATACTACATGAGCCCACATGCAGCTGTAGTGTGAATCAGTATTAAACCTGAATTTCTTTCAAGGCACACAACTTATAACGGGGAGAGAAGGGAATCCATTGTTCCGTCCCATGTCTGCACTAGACCAACATCACTACACTGCATGTGAGCACAATGTAGTGCATCTAGTGTCCAGGAACAACCAACTCCACACATTCATTTATACTATTGTAGAGTTTCATTTCATTCTGTTGAGCAAGCAAACAAAGCTGCATTACCAAACGACTTCCAACTTACTGACATTTGAACTTGAGAAGGAGAGATACCCTTGGAAGAAGCTAAAGCTTCTCCCATTTTGGACCCTCCTTTGTTTGTGCAAAGCATACTAGTAAATGTTGCTTTCATCAGCACACCAGGCAACCACAAAACTATCTGGGTTATTTGGCGAGGTCCAACAGAAGCTGGTTTTGTGAGAGTTTCATCTGTTGGAACTAAAGCGTGATGGACAATGATCGCTGCTGTAACATATAAATAACCTCCACCCAAAATGCATAAGTAATGCCCTTCAGAAGGGGATGTGCACAGGCATGTTTTACATTCATCACACTGTTCTCATATCTGAGGCTATCTTGAGAAGTGTACAAGACACTTTTGTGGTGAAATCAGTGCATTCAGCTTTGTTGCTGCTAAACATCTATTTTTCTCTTTACTGGCTACTCCACTCCTGTAACAAGCTATATCCCTACAAGCTACCAGCATTTGCACTGTTCCCACTCGACTGTGTTTCATTTATTTCTGATGAATTCTCTTGCCTCCCTCCCTCCTCCTGAGACCTCAACGAAGAGGTGCAAGCAGAAAACAGGCTGGGACTTGGGGGACAGATGAGCCCCCTGGTACCCCTGCAGCAGTAACGGTGGCAGAGTTACACTAGAATCTCTTTGCTATGAGAGCATTTGGGCCAAAATAATGATTAATCCCTGCCTCAAGTACTCCTGTCCTCCCTCTCACCCTACAAGTGGCATTTTTAAGTTCAAAGACCAAATTTTTCTAATTTACTGGAGTCAATAGTTCCTTTCTTAATGAAGCCTTGGCAAGCAGGCAGAGACGGACAAGCAGCAATATGGCTAGACAACACTTTTGTGGGGTTTTTCTGATTTCAGAGGATTTTGGTTTGGTTTGAACCAGCTATCATATTAACTGTCTTACTGCAAAGCATTATACCCCTGCTTGGGGAGAGTAGTTAGCAGCCAGTCAAGAAACTTGGACCTGTTGACCAACCTGGTGAATGAAGTCACGGTGTCAGTCAATCCTAATAGCTAAGACTGCAGCAGAAATCCGACAGAGCTGACTAAACCTTCCTTAGGCCCAGGAAAAATAAAGTAAGGCTGGAAGGAGACTTCTTTGTCTTAAAAAAAGGCACATTTTCTCCATCATACAGACACAAGCTGGTACCCGGAGGCCCTGTTTGTATCTATTGACTGAAAGAAATATGCACACACAGCTGCCAATTCCCTTTTGATAAATAAGTAGACATGTCCTTCAGTAGTCAGAAAGACAGCAGTGCAGCAAAGACCACTCAAATGCATCATGAGCTTAATAAAAACTCTTTACTACCACAAAGCAAAGCTTATATCATTGTGTTCAAAGTATTTCTCCATATACACTTTTGGTGATTACCCGATCCCACCAAAACAGTGGGAGTTTTGCCCTTCGCTTTAGTGAGATGTATTTCACCTTTTGAGTTTAATTGCCAGTTATTAGGGAAAAGAATAAATTACTCTCCACACTCCAGGCAAAATAATAATAAAAAAGTTATTTAAGAAAAAAAAAAATTGCTATAATGAGACCCCCTTTATATCTAGCTGAAACCTTAGCGAGTCCTTTTAAAGTGTTCTGAAAGTTATTGCCCAACACTTTTTTTGTATTCCTGGATGGTTTCACTGCATTTGTACCAAACCAACTGGATCAACGAAGAAAAAAAAACAAAAAAACAAAAACAAACAGAGAAAAGCCCTTAAGGGACAAAAGACAAGATTTAAAAACCTTTCACACCATCCACTTGAAAGACTGCAGTGTTTAGCTAGCTTGTCCAAATTTACAGTGTAGCAAGAGCAATAATCTCTGTCAGCACTGGTTACAGGCCCTGCCAAGCTGAAAGCAATGTTCCCATTGACTTCTGTATGCAGATCAGAGCCTGGAAAAGAGAGGTTGTGTGCCAGATTCGAACAGTTAGACAAGTGAATGTAAACACCAAGATGGAGATATCCTTTCTCTTGGAGTTAAATTATTCTGCCATCAACAGGACATTTAAAGTCTGTAACTCTATGGTATTGAGATGACCCATCTGTGTTTTAAAGCAGATTAGAGTACATTGGGAAGCAAAAGACACAATGCATTACTTAAGCCAAATGTTCAAAATTCCACTTGCTATTGGTACAAGCTACACACACTGTATCTTTAGTCATGTGTCTGAACACGTTCCTAGTGAGCTTAAGCAGAGTACAGTTGAATCAGCCAATGGAAACCTATCACACCACTGCAACCTGAAGTTGCTATTTCTGTTTTAGAAGTTTTTGAGCAATTTGCATCAAGATCCTCTGATTTCCTCTCTCCAGCTCTGTGGTATTTGTAAGTATTGCATCTTACTGTTCCACCACGGTACCTTTACCTTCATTTACATATCTTAATTTTATTACTGTTAATCATAGCATTAAAAATGCTTCTGTTCTACCTCAGTAGTATGAAACATATCTGTATTCATGCAACATTCACCAATCTGATATACAAAAATACAACTACAAAATATTAATTTAACCTATTGCTTCTGTGCTGCTTTTTCTCAAGAGTCACATCATCCAGGTAGCAGTTATGTAGAATCGCCAAAGGCTTTCCTGCCATCCAGCCCTTGAACATTCCTGCTGCTGCTGCATAATGGCCTTCTCCAGGTGACTTGAGTGCCAGTTTTCTAGAATCTATGGATTTTACTGGTGAAAGCAACATATGCCATCAGCAAGAGAGGCTGGAAATGTGGTGCTCCCTCATCAGTCAGCACTGATATTCAGAATAATCACTCAACATGTTATTCATGTTTAACACATCAGTTTGTTGAGCTGGCACTCTCATCCCACTTACAAAGGTAAATGAAGGCTAGAAGAGGTCTGTGAAACTCTAGAGCTAATGAAAATGATGCAGCTGGCTCCGAACCGTAATTCTGGCACTGAGGTACAAGATCTTGGCACCATCTGCTCCTTCCAGACAGCTAATATTAATGAAAAACTCATCACACCCCTGCTGAGCAAGGGAATGCTACAACACAGCTCCTGGGAGATGCACACAGCTTTCAGCCATATTTTAGCACTGCTGATACAGCATTTCTGCCAGCTTTATGGGACACGGAAATTTGAGACAGCATCCATTTCAGTTCAGGTTGGTACGCCTGGGCTGCAACATTTCTCAACAGGACATCCCAGAGAGAACACGTCCAGATGCTCTGAGCAGAGCAGGCCCAGTGTGATGGCTATCTGGATCACGCCAAGCTGCCTGGGCACACTGCCTATGCAATGCACTGTACCTCCAGGATTTCCAGATACTTAAAACAGTCAAAAAAAGAATCACCAAAATCCTCTAATTCCAAACAAACTTATCAGGTGGAAAAAGATGATCCAGGTAGCTCAGATATATGGTAGTCCTTTGTTGACTATGAAGCAATATGTCAGTTTTAAATCAGATTTCATAGCCGAAATAATCAGCCTAATCTCTTCCCTACCCCACACTCCTTTTGATTCTACCCAAATGATGCCTCATGGCCCTGTTAGCCTACACACACCCATCACCCTGACCTTGTTTAGGAGATGGAAGACTCAGAAAGACATGAGTCTGCTGAACACGAAACAATTGCTCTGTGCCTCCAAAAATTCAGTTACATAGTGCTGCCATTAATACACGGAGGGAAAAAATAGTTTGTAGTAATATCAAAAGATACAGAGGAAAATAATTTCTGTCTCACTCCCACAATCCATGGCTTCCACCAATATTTTTTCCACATAAAAAATTTGAAGTATGCATCATATTCTACATGTCACTGAAACAAACAGCATTTTACTATTTTACTCAAAAAGGATTTGGATGATTAGTGTACTTTGAAACTCCGTGTAACCAGGCTGCCCAGCTATTTGCTTAGTTGCACAAGAGACCTCATGCTGCTAAACCCTCTTCAGAATTATCTTGCCCCCACCCCACTCCTCAGAAGAGACTTCCAAAATGAAATAAATCATTAATCCAGTGTCAGGAAAGCTGCCTTCTCAGTATTAGCCAGTCCCAGTGTATTCTCTGTAGGACTGTTTCCTACAGACAATGGGGTAACCCTGAGGCATTTTATGGATCCATATGCTTAAAATTTCACACACAGCCTTCTGCACTAACATCCCCGTTACCAAAGATAGGGGATCCTGTGCTTGCTGGAATTCCCAACAGATTGACAGTAATAAAATTGTATCGGAAATTAGTTTTACGTACCAGAAGTGCTGCAGGAATCCTAAGATACATGCGGTTGAAGTTTAAATTGCCCAATTTAGAAAATATGTATCTTGCACAAGAAAACTATCTTGTAAGAACATTGAGGTTGCAAAGCAAAGTATTCAGAATCTCAGAAATGTCAGAATCAGGATTCCTTGGCACATAATTTATCCACTTTCTGCATATCCCTTCAATGAGACATAACCCCTGAAGGGCTGACTTCAGTTAGGTCCAGAGTAGCCATCATGGCTGAAACTGATTCTAGTTTTAGCTGCTAAACATACCAAAACTATCTCTATGGGACACATGCAAATTGTAAGCTATGGAAATCCCTAAAATTTAGCTAAATGTTCATAGATTAGAAGTGTAAGACATATATCTCTGAGTAAGAGCCTGACAGTCCTTTCCCCACAGAATTTCAGGCCCTTGCTTCAAAGCATTGAGATATTTTATCTTTTCAACATTCGCCACATTCTTTTTTGCCAATGTATTGTTCTCTAGCTCTACTCACAGGAATCATTTTGGCTGAAATTGTCCTAAAGAGTTTAGGGACAGCCCAGCACAGAAAATTCCCTCCAAATTTCATTCAAAATGGTTGATGTCTGGCAAAATGTATGCCAATCAAAACAGGAGCTTCTAAGAGACAGCATTACACAATCTTCACAGTAAGGGACACCAGCAGCTCCGCCTGTAATATTTTTGCCACTTACACTTAATAGTCTGGAAAAAGACATCTCAAGAAAGCAAAATAAGTTGCACAAAGAATAGGAGGGTTTCCAAGCAACTGCTTTATTTTCATTTTAAGCCAATGCTTCAGAAGTATTAGCAGCAACTTCAGGGGTTAGTCTCATCCCCCGCCTGCAGGAGAGTAAGGAAACTAGGTTAGAAAGAGTAATTTCTTGCATAGAACCTCAGATTAACATACAACAGGGGGATCAAAAGGAACAGTGTTTTAAAATCACTGCACCCACAGTTGATTTCTATATGCAATACATAGCACAGTTAGAAAATGTATTTGTATGACAAGTCAAGTTCACACTTATTTTTACAAATCCTCTGGACCCCAGATCTTAATAGGAAAGAAAATTACAAAGAAAAAGCACACGTAAGTATTGCTTTCTCTTAGCAAGCACCTCCTGAAAAACTCCCTCCCAAGCCCTGCTCCCACTAGTGCGGTCTCAATGTGCCCACCTTACACCGCCCAAGCGTCTCTCGCTCAGTCATTGCTTACTTTTTCCTTGCCCTTTTTGATAAACTGAGTCTTGGAATTAGCACAAGCCCGGTTCCAGCCTGCTATATTGCAAAATCAGCACCTAAACAAACGATCTGATTTTCAGGAGCTTCTGAGCATTGTAACAAGACAAGAGGATTTGCAGGCGCCCTGAATGGCCTGGAAATCAGGCCACTTTCTTTTGTGCTCCTACTTTCAGCTTTTTCAGTTTTTCCTCCACCCAGTGGCCACTAACAGAAACAAACTGCCTCACAAAAATACACTGCACTAGTATTCCATTTACTGAAATACTCTAACACGGCAGCAGTCTGTTGTTTTCTGAGCTGATACTTACAACATAACGCTGTGTGACTCATGTTATCAAGTACAGGATTACTGAGGATGCTCCACATTATGGAAAACATACGTATGACATGCAGGCGGTAGATATGAAACTGCACTGTGTGTGGGGATGGGATCTTACACAGGAACAGCAAAAAATGTTACATCCCCACAAAGTCTAGAAATATAGCCATGGTCAACAAAAGTAATTGCTACTATAGACACAAGTGGAAAAAGGTCAAAACAAATTGAAAACTATTGCCATGATCTAAAGCACAGAAATCTACATTCTTTCATATAAATCAACCAGCTGATGAAATCCTGACCAGTGTCCTGCTGGTACTGGGGAAAACAAAGATTTCTTGACAGTTGTCTGCCCCACATGAACAGACGTGATGAGGTGCAGATCCAGGCTCTGGAGTGGAGCTTCTGCAGAACACTCAGGAGGGATGAGTCTTCTTTGGTCTGGCTACAGACTGCCATGAAACCCTTCGGTAATTATAATTTAATTTTGGGTTTTATTATTCAGCCAGAGATTTTAAAAATGCTTTGCTTCTGTAGCTGATGAAAGCACGTTACCTGAGCCAGCTGGCAGAACTGTAAAGTTGCATTTATGTTTCATTACTAATAGCTATTGAATTAACTCTAATTGATTCTTTAAGAGTATTTACAAGATTTATTCCATACGGTATACTACAAAACAGTTCTCCTAGGCATTCGCAGGGGTAATACAAACACATACATGCAGATTTACCTGCATGTTTACAAATGTTTATACCCCTACACATATATGCTGGATAGACCTCTCCAGGAGGATTCAGGCATAGAAGAAATATCAGGTTAAACAATTTACAGCCTAAGACATAAAAAATAGTAGGCAGATTCTGAAAAGTATATTATTATTATTGTGTGCTTATGGAAAAGTACAATTTAATTATCAATTGATTCAATGTTTGGCCTACATCTATTTGTATTACTGGTTCAGGACCACTGATCATGAAACTAGTGAGCTGTTCCCCGTCGCACACCACCTGCTTGGTCTTCACTGTCAGCCTTTCCTTCCACTTTCTGACCAAACAAAGAGGATGTTTCAGCTGGACACCCAAACACACCATACAAGTGCACACTTTGTCTAGCACCCCAAGGCAGCACATTTCCACAGCTTGTAGCACTTATCACTTTAGCCAGGACCTTTGAAGACACATTTGCTCAAGGTGAGCTCGCTAGAAACCCCACTGCCCTAGAGCACAGAAAGCAAATAAGGGCTGGAAATACCATCAACAGATTAAACCTCTTTCTGCTTGAAAGAATGATTGAGAAGACTTGTCAAAGTATTTGCCCAGCTCTGCCCGTAAAGATCTAAACTCGTTTGCTATTTTCTCCTCACCTTGAGTCTGTAGTTTACGACAAGCAGGGATGGTAGGCAGGGTAGGGGCAAACAAGTCAGTCCCTGGTCTTCAGAGTGCTTTAAGGCAGCATCATAAAAGGGATCAGGGACAGAGCTCTTAGCCATGACCTCACTCTGCAAACAGAGCAGGAATTATTGGGCAGCAGTGTTGTTCACAGTATTTCACCGTTGAAAGTACCTCTGCAAGAGCCATCACACTGGGCAGCGGCTGTGTGTGTTCTTCACATAGATGATCATGGTCATGGATTAGCACATCTCCATGCCTGACCTGGCACTCCCACAGTGGCCTGTGGAGCTGCAGACCTGCCACAGAGCTTCATGAATTATGTTGATTGAGCAATTTTCAGTATTTCTCTGGCTGACAGCAGCAGTGGTGCTCTGTCTGCCAGCTCTTGGCTAGACAAAGCAGATTTAGTGTCCCCCATCTGGTAGTTGAACTCTGTGTGCAATCTGCTTGCAGCCACAGCCAACACTCAAACTGGGACCTCACGGGGCCTTGGCAGTGCTGGTACCAGGTAAGTCAACACAAAAAGTGCTGTGGTAAACCTGTCTCACTGGGAAGTGACTCTGCACCTGCAAGGAGCAGGAGTGGTGACCGAAATGTAACTCTAAAACACAGCTAGCCAGGATTGCAAAAAAGGACCTTTAATAGCTACACAGAATTGAGAAAACCCACAGAGCTGGCAACACTTCTGGGATTTGTTTACACTTAATAGTGAATGTTGGTTACCAGCAATATCTTGTTTAAAATACAAGGCTATTTAATAGGCAGCTATTGATAGTATGCTACCCTAAGGTGAAGGCATTCTGCATTTAAATATGCCATCAGGCCCAGCAAAAATCACAGCTTTTGCCTCTAGGCTGTTGCTTGAATCCAGCTCAAATCAGTAATGACCAAAACCAGTCACAATGCAGGGATGCTCGGTGACCTGCACGCACTGAGCACTGAGCTCACAGGTACAGTCTTGCTGCGGTTTGCATGCCTTGCCTTAGGGCTGCTGCCCATCTCCACAGCTGTCCTTAAACCAGCCGTATCACTTCACCACCCCAGTGCCCAGGACATACTTGTTAGCCCCATGTCACCTTTAGCCTGTGTGCTGGAGTCTGAAATGACCCAAAATTGATGTTTCATCACAGAGAAACAAGTCCTTTTTTTTTTTTCCTTTTCCCCTCAAAACATCTGTTTGTTTCACTCATTTTCCTCTGCTGTACTTTGTCCATGGTGTGCAAGCTGATGAGGCAGCACTTGCCGCCTGCACCAGCACTTCTCTGGCACCAATTCAACCTTCACCTGCCACTGCCTTGCTGATAAGGTCTCACTAGGATCCATTTTCACACAGTCCTCATATCTGGGACAAGATGCTATCCTGACATGAAAGGGAATTAACCTAATTTTGTACCATGACCCCTTCAACAAAACTGCTATGAAACACTGAACCTGAATTACCCCAGAAAGCATTCTCCGTGCTCCCCACATGTCGCCCCAGTGTTTTGCAATACGAGTGCATTTTGGTTTCTACCTGTGCAACAACTTGTGATTCCACATAGCACTGGCCAAGCAAAACCCCTGCAGGAAGGCTCCTTCCTGATCTTTCAAAAGAAGCCTGAACATGTATGGATGGGCTTTGCCCCTGCATTTCAACTATGCTGCAGCTTTCTCTGTTTATGTTTGGCAGCACAGAGCAGTGAGATGTGCAGGTCACCTACATGAGGGAGATCCCTTCCAGCTGCTTATCATTTATCATTGCTTTATTCAGGCCTTCTCAAAGATCACACGTAACCTGCAAGTATCCATCCAGAATTGCAGATATCCTCTCATTTCATCCCTATTTCAGACTTTCTAATAAACTCGTCATTTTTCTTATATTCACTGGCATATTCTGCTCGGATACACTATCAGATCCACACATGTAGGCGTAGATATAGAAGAACATGCTGTCCTCCTTAATCAGGACAATGATGTGCACAGTCATGGCCAGGTAGCCCTGACAGACAAGGCTGAATACTTACACACACACACAGCAGCAGCCTTTGACACGGCTGGACCCTGAAACCCTCTTTCATCTTCAGGGTCTCCTTCAGAGTCGATGACAGGCTGAGTCTAAAACACACCCACAGAAGCAAACCATTAGCAGCCTGGGCATCTGAGTGACTGGATAAGCACCATGCAGAAGCTCAGTTACACATCCAAATATTCACTGTCTGTTTAACTCCTCCCCACCCTGAGTTTAGAGAAGCTGGTGATTATTACGACATTTGCATGCATGTGCACACACACTGCAAAACACAACATACTATTTTCTGTTCTAGCTGAGAGAAACTCTTCCTGTACTTACAAAAAGGCAGATTCAGGAGGCCAAGGTCTGCACAAGCTGGAGACGTGCCCCCCGCTGCCAGCAGCAGCCCTGCAGCCTCTCTGTGCTCTGGCTTTGCTGGTGCGCTGGGACTGCCCTGTCACCAGCACAGACAGAGTACCAGGCACTGAAAATCTATCACGCAATTTTATTCTCCATGAGGTACAAGCAGCTATATCTGTGCAATAGAGCAAGCCCAGCAGATAGGCAGGCAGAGGAGGAGGTAGCACTGCATCCTCCACCGCTTCTTATCCCTAATTAGCTGTGGGATGATGGCTGCTCTGTCTCTACTGATGTTCTTCAGGCTTTAAATAGATGCTGTCTGATGCCTATAGGTTTAGGCCAGCAATAAATTGCAGGTACGAAAACCAGAGAAAAATTTGTGTGAGATGCATAATAACAGTGAGAAATTAAAACCAAAATGGCAAGCGTTACAGTATTCTACAGTCAGCATTTATTCACTTGTTTATTAATGTGAAACAATCAAACATTTAAAATATGCAGGGACACACACAGTTTATATGTATAAACATACATTATTTAGACCAGCTGAATTCTCAAGAGCTGCAACTAGTCCATGAATTATTCTGTAATTTATACTTCCCCCATCTGAGAATATGCTTCCACCAAAAGATTTTTCTTTTTCAATTAAAATTCATCATGTTAGTGTCACAACCAAGCAGACAAAATAACACAGAGGGAACACAAGGTATGACCCATGGGCTTTTGCATGTCAGCCTGCTCCTAGACATCATTTTCCTCTAAGTCCCCCAAGGCACAAGCAGAAAGCAAGCTTGGAGCCAGATGAGCAATGCTGTTCACACACATCTCCCAGCCAACACCTTTCCAGGAAGCACCTCAAACACAACAGGAGATTGAGACCAGCAAGAGTCTCCTGCACACAAACTATTTGCCTGATCCCAAAACAAGCAGCAAGTCAGATTGGCTGCTCCCCCATCACCTTGCTGATGTGAGGTACCACTGGCATGACAAATGGGTTTTACTCTCTTCTGCATACATTTGCATGCTAAACCACCAGTCACATCAGATTTCAAGTGTAAAACTCCTGCTGCACATCATCATCCAACTTCCCTTAACTAGATCAGCTGCAGAGCACTGGTTTCCTTTTCAGCATGGCTGCCCAGCTACTGAATCCTTCACAGCACCGGGACCATAACTTGTGAAGCCACATACTTCTGTATTTGTACCAAGGCTGTGGAGCTGCTGCTCATTTCACTTTTGCTCCTAACCTAGAGCTTCTGGAATCTTCTCTTCATAATTAGTTAAATTCATTTTTCCTCTTACCTGACATACAAACCAATTTGAGATGAAACTAAAAAAAAAAAAACAAACCCCAAAAAAAAAACAAAAGTTGGGAAATATTTTAACATTTAAAAGTTATTAATTTTTCTATCCTAAAATATCCCCATGAAAACTAATGTAATTATGACTACAGAAAAAGATGAAAGTTGTGAAAGTTGCACTAGAAAGAAGAAATGCCAAGTCAGGCTAGCTCAGGTCTAACATTCTGCTTGTTGCACTAACACCTTCCGAGTCCAAGCACTTAGAAGAAAGCTCTTCTTTTAATAAGCCTAAATGCCTCCAAATCTCCAAGCCATGTTTCACTTTCCTGTCCTTCAAATCCCCAAGGAGTTGGCCAGGGAAAGAAGGGGAGGGGGAGGGCAGCAAAAGCAGGCTTTGTATTCCTGTTGTTTTTAAATATAATAACAAAGAAACCCACCAGCAGAAAGCTGGGAATATCCAAAGCTTCCCAGACCTTTGTACAACATTTTTAAAACCCAAAGGGAAAAACGAAACAAAAAGGAATGGTAGAAGCCAATTTTAAAATTTCCTTTACAGGTCACCTTTCAGATGAAGTCACAGATTTTCTGCACATAATATGGTCTGAAAACACATTATGATGATATTGATGGTTTCTGCACAAGAACAGCAGTGCCACAAATTGAATTAGAGCTCTCCTGCCTTCTCCAAAGAACTGATGCAGTGCCCAGGCTGAAGTCTTATTTCCTTGTAAAAAATTATGAGCAAAATAAAAACTCCTATCCCAAATACAAGCAGTTTTACCTGTTAGAATAAAATACAGCTATTGCGATCAGTGTTTCAGACACCTTTTCTAAGAATGGCCATCAAATGGTAGGTGCTTGGCTTTTTTGGCTACTACTTCTTTTAAGTACCCAAATGCATCTTGTGTAGTGGGAACCCAGTGGAGATACTGAAAACAATTTGAAGGGTTCTCACAGAATCCAACAAAATTGTTCTCAATTTTATATTTAAAGCCTCAGTTGGGAATTTGGCTAGAATTTTAGGTTTATTTAAAGAAAAAAAATTCATTATGGATTCATATGAACCAACACAGTTACACTGAATCTAGCTTCAAAATCTCATGAATGGTTTGCACTGCCTATTACAAACTTATTTGTGATTGCCCACAAACTGACCAGGCCATTTTGCCCAACTTTCATGTTTCAAATTAACTCCACACAGCTCAGCTCCCATCCCTGCACTGCTTACAGAGCCAAAAATACTTTTCAGGTGTCCCCATTCATCTGATTGCCAATGGGCTGATCTTCCAGCTCTGGATCAGGTCATTGCTTAGCCACGCTTCCCATGTATTTGATATAGGAATGCTTGTCATAGTACAACTACTGTACTTGAAAACATAACCAAAATTATGGGTTTGCTGTTGTTTTGGCAACCAAAGTCAGTGAGTGTACAACATGCATTGCCAGGCTATTGAGTATTTGAATGAGATAGATGACAAAAAGCAGCACCTTGCATTGCTCCAAAATGGGATCTTGCACAACTCACAGAAGCCATCAGGCATTCAACCTGTGAAGGGGTCTATATGCAAACCCCACATCTCCTAGTTCTTCCCTGAAGATTTTTATGTTTATACCCTTTGCCAAGGACCTTTTGGAGCAAAGCAGACTGGCTAAAGGCAATCCAGGCTCCCAGAAAGAACCTGAAATACAACAGAAACCGTCAATTATAAGCAACCCGAGAAAATAATCCTGTGCGTGTTATATCTTCACTCTTCATGAGATCAGATATGGAATTATCTCCAAAAAAAGAGGCAGAGAAGAATCCTCCCAACCCCCCACCACCCCAAAAAAGAGGAAGAAAGGGCTTTAACTCACACTCTGAACATTCCATTTTCATTTGTATTCTGTTACTCCCTGGGATTGCCAGCAATGCCCAGCTGATCACATCTGACCTGTATAAAACACTGTCTTTACCTGACACTGTTTTGTCCAAGGGGAGCTCTCTAAATTAATTCCATAGGCTTCCAAGAGCCTTGAGAATTCTTTTCTGATCTTCTCTGCTGCTTCCCAACACTTCCAGGAATGTTTAAACCCAGTCAGAGCAGCCTAAAATGAATGGCAAGTCCTCTCATAACACTATCCCTATTGCTATGGCTACTCAATTCCCCTTACACAACAGCTACAGGTAAAATCAGGGCACTACATAGGCAAAATTAGCAGTACTGCAGACATTTCCTCCCTCTTAGCTGCCCATCTCTGGAAGACTTTGTTAGCCCATGTGCAGCTAAGCCACTGCTTTGTAGCCAGCTCAAGCAGCAGCGGAGAACTGGAGGGCAAGCACTGCAGAGGCGCAATACTGGGCTCCTGCTGCTGGGAAGCACAGACATGGAGCTAATGCATACGTCCCATTGAGATCAGGATCAGTGGCAGCACAAAGCCCATTGCAGTGGAGCTGGAGCAGAGTCCTTCCTCATGCCAGCATGGGTTTGCCCATTCACGGACTCATATAGAAAGCATGCATTAAAAATGCCTGGCCATTATAAGTTGTGTCGGCACAATTTATAACTCTACCCTGCCAACCTTATAAATCTTCAGGAAAGCATCTCATACACAGGAATTTACAGTGCAGCTGTATTTCAAATATTCAAAATAAAAATAGCTGTTTCATCCAGATAACCCCAACCCCACCACAAAATATTTGTCAGTGAATTAGACCCATCTCCTGTGGGAAAGGCATGAAATAGATTTTCCTGTTCTCACTTGGCTCCAGATTGGGTTTTGTCTCATTCCAGACCCCCTTGAGGATTCATTAGGTTGCAGGTGGGAAGCACACAGTGCTTGAAAGCAAAGAATTTTCCTGCTAAAGCTAATAGCCAGCATTTCCAAACTTGGGCTAGCCAGATCACAGTGGGCGATCACAGAAAATCCATGACATGGGAGAGCAGGGGCTGAAGAAGTTCAGTTTAGCTGAATTTCACACCATGTCAGAGTCCTATTTGCAGCTTAGAAAATGAATTTAATAAAGCTTTTCTGCTGTAACATGGAGTGTCAGCTAGCAGATTCTCTGACACCTGCTGCTCTTTGAATCTGATACCATATTGCAGCATAATGTGGTCTAAAATTAGACTTTACACAACACACCAGGTTTCAATCTTTCAGAAAATAATTCAGTTGAGCACCTTTCATTCCCTAGCAGGGCTTTGGGACACATGTCCTTCCCTTCCTGCCCCCTCCTGGACTAACACTTGGGTTTCTAAGCAAGGGTTTGAATCGGTCATAGAGAAAAAAATAAAAACAACCCAAAACTGAAATTTCCACTTCATTGCGAATTATGTCATGAAGAAATATACATGCCAATTTATACAGTTGCTTCCTACTTGCACCCCCACAGAACAGAGATTGCATAAAGCTGGAAAGCTTTCAACTTTGGGTGCAGAGAATTATTGTCTGAGACAGAAAAATATCCAAAGCTTAAATGACAGTCGAGTGTTTGAATATCTATTTGAAGACTGAGAACCAACTACAGGAAGAAGCCAATGACAGCCCCACAGGATAATGAGATTTTTCTGTATAAATTTCACTCATCACTAAAGAAAAGAACTATCCTGATCTATTTCTTTCTTTAATCAAGATACATTTTTGTATTACAAATTTAAATGCAATTAAGTGATAACCTATTCTTTTTATAGAGAATTGACTGCAATTAATGCTACCATTTATTCTAAATAGCAATTAGAAATTTTTTAAATGTGCCTAGCTTTTAAAAGCTAAGTTGGCTCCAAAACCCAGCTCTCAGCTGAAATCTCAAGACAAATACCTATCTTGTATTTAGAGACAATGTGGAGCTTATATACATAGCATGAGTAACATCTTGCTGCCAAGAAATCTTGCATTGGTTGGTGTGCACCAACACAGAAAATCAGTGTCTTCAAAAGACTTTACAAGAGGTAAAATCTAAAACATAAAGCAAAAAGAAATTACAGATGTGCACGCTAAAATGTATGGAATTCATTGCGGCAAAAAAGATACAGTCCTTTCACTGGCAAGAAACTACTCTGAGATATCCAATAGAATTAGTAACCATGCTCTCATCTTGGGAATTGCAATCGATCTAGTTTTTGTATCAAAATCAAACTGTTCCCAAATTTAGAATACAACATCCTCATTGGCTTGCAAATGAGCTGGAGTAAAAAGCAAACAGATCACAAACACTAAACTTAAAAATTAAAATAGCATGCAAATTGAAGCAAATAAGCTATCCAGTGCGGGCAAAAAATAAATCCAACTTCCCCCATTTTAACTGGATGTCCAGAATATTGTTTTGTACAAGACACCACCCTTAAAACTGAATCTGATTGATTGCCTTAGCCAATTCATAAAACCTTCCTTCACCAAATGTGTTTCAGCAAGTGAATGTCCTTTCCTTACAGCAGACGAAGGTCACCAGAGTAGGGAAGACGAGCATCACAGTCATCCCTTGCAGATCACTGCTAAAGCAACCCTGAAGCTGTGCATGCTGGTGTGGGCTTTCTGCACATGTCCCACAACAGTATGACATACTGTTGACAGGCAAACCCAAACAAAAGCTTTAAAATCAAGGTTGAAGAACATTTGATTTTCCATAGCATAAAGTGAATTGCATTCTTTACACACTGATAGAACACTTAAGCTCAAGAAGGTTCCTCGATTGCGTGGAAGACAACTTCCTTCTGCAAGTAATAGAGGAGCCGACAAGGAGAGGTGCCATGCTTGACCTCGTCCTCACCAACAGGGAAGGGCTGGTTGGGAATGTGACGCTCCAGGGCAGCCTGGATTGCAGCGATCATGAGATGGTTGAGTTTGAGATCCTCAGGACAGTGAGAAGAGCGTGCAGCAAGCTCACTGCCCTGGACTTCAAGAGAGCAGACTTTGGCCTCTTCAGGAACCTGCTCAGTAAGGTTCCTTGGGATACAGCCCTAGAGGGTAGGGGGGCCCAAGACTCTTGGTTGATATTCAAGGCTCACCTGCTGCAAGCTCAGGAGCGATGCATCCCAACTAGAAGGAAGTTTAGCAGGAGGGCCAGGAGACCTCCTTGGATGGATAAGGAGCTGCTGAGCAAAATTCGAAGGAAAAAAGAGGCTTATAAAAGGTGGAAGCAAGGTCAGGCAGCCTGGGAAGAATACAGGGATGTTGTCTGAGAAGCTAGGGACCAGGTTAGGAAAGCTAAGGCCCACTTAGAATTAAACTTGGCTAGGGATGTTAAGGATAACAGGAAGGGATTTTATAGGTACATTGCCAATAAAAGACAGGTTAGGGACACCGTGGGCCCTCTCCAGAAGCTATCGGGAGAACTGGCTACCCTGGATTTGGAGAAGGCTGAGGTTCTTAATGACTTCTTTGCCTCAGTCTTTACCGGTAAACGCTCTGACCACACCACCCAAGTCTTGGAAGGCAGACGCGGGGACAGTGAGGGTGGGGACCCTGGGCCCACTGTGCGGGAGGATCTTGTTCGGGACCACCTTAGGAACCTGAATGTATACAAGTCCATGGGACCGGATGAAATCCATCCACGGGTCCTGAAGGAGCTGGCAAATGAAGTTGCTAAGCCACTGTCCATCATATTTGAAAAATCATGGCAGTCAGGTGAAGTTCCCGATGACTGGAAAAAGGGAAATGCAACCCCCATTTTTAAGAAGGGGAAAATGGATGAGCCAGGGAATTACAGACCAGTCAGTCTCACCTCTGTGCCTGGCAAAATCTTGGAGTGGATTCTCCTGGAAGGCATGCTAAGGCACATGAAAACCAACAAGGTGGTTGGTGACAGCCAGCATGGCTTCACTAAGGGGAAATCCTGCCTAACCAATCTGGTGACCTTCCATGAAGGGGCTACGGAACTGATGGACAGGGGCAGAGCGGTTGATGTCATCTACCTGGACTTGTGTAAAGCCTTTGACACTGTCTCACATGACATCCTTCTCTCTAAGTTGGAGAAACATCAATTTGATAGGTGGACCACTCGGTGGATAAAGAACTGGCTGGATGGCCGCATGCAGAGAGTAGTGCTCAATGGCTCAATGTCCAGCTGGAGACCAGTAATGAGAGGTGTCCCCCAGGGATCGGTGTTGGGACCGGTCTTGTTCAGCATCTTTGTGGCTGACATGGACAGTGGGATTGAGTGCACCCTCAGCAAGTTTGCCGATGACACCAAGCTGTGTGGTTCGGTTGATACATTGGAGGGAAGGAATGCCATCCAGAGGGACCTTGACATGCTTGTGAGGTGGGCTGATGCCAACCTGATGAAGTTTAACCATGCTAAATGCAAAGTCCTCCACCTGGGTCGGAGCAATGCCAGGCACAGCTACAGGTTGGGCGGGGAGGAGATTGAGAGCAGCCCTGTGGAGAAGGACTTGGGGGTGTGGGTTGATGAAAAAATGAACATGAGCCGGCAGTGTGCGCTTGCAGCCCAGAAGGCCAACCGTATCCTGGGCTGCATCAAAAGGAGTGTGACCAGCAGGTCGAGGGAGGTGCTCCTGCCCCTCTACTCTGCTCTCGTGAGACCTCACTTGGAGTATTGTGTGCAGTTCTGGTGTCCTCAACATAAAAAGGACATGGAACTGTTAGAACAAGTGCAGAGGAGGGCCACGAGGATGATCAGGGCACTGGAGCACCTCTCGTATGAAGATAGGCTGAGAAAATTGGGGCTGTTCAGCCTGGAGAAGAGAAGGCTGCATGGAGACCTCAGTGCAGCCTTCCAATACCTGAAGGGGGCCTATAGGGATGCTGGGGAGGGACTCTTCATTAGGGACTGTGGTGAAAGGACAAGGGGTAATGGGTTTAAACTTAAACAGGGGAAGTTTAGATTGGATCTGAGGAAGAAATTCTTTACTGTGAGGGTGGTGAGGCCCTGGAATGGGTTGCCCAGGGAGGTTGTGGATGCTTCATCCCTGGCGGCGTTCAAGGTGGGGTTGGACATAGCCTTGGATGGCATGGTTTAGTGGGAGGTGTCCCTGCCCATGGCAGGGGGGTTGGAACTCGATGATCTTGAGGTCCTTTCCAACCCTTACTATTCTATGATTCTATGAATATTTCTAAAATGAATGCATGCACTCTAATCGAATATGATCTCCTCACCCTTCTCACTAAAAGACATTTTCGTCAGATGTGCTGGTTCCATTTAAAACACGGGTGAAGACATAAATTTTGTTCTTCACCAATATGCTATAACCCCTACAAGCTACTAACTTTTTCCTGAAAATTACATGGGCCTGAGAAGAAGCTGAAGAGAAAGGAGAACATAAAGCTTCTATACATCTCATTTTGTCAAAACTAGCTTCATGTCACCTTGAAAATGCAATCTATACACTGGAACAAAGGAACTTTCTTAATAGGTACATTACAATAACAGCTCCTCCAATCAATCTCCATTTATACTCATCCACATGGCAAAAAAAAAGGTAATATGAACAGAAAGAGGCTCCTCAAGCATTCCTGAAGCATTTTCAGGCTATTCAACTCATTGCATTTGCATCTATGAACATACATCCCTTTTTAGAGATAATATTCATTCGGCTCATCAAAAGTATCCAGTCTCATTTTTATGTTTGAGGTACAGATGCTTATTTATAGCTCAGTTAAATTAGAAAGAAAAAAAAAATAAAATACAAGAGCTTTAAATTGCTCTGACCTAGCTCTCTTGCAGGTATTCTGCAAGTACTGAAAACATTGGTGTCAAAGCCTTTCAGAAATACCAATAATTTAGAATCTGCTAGTTTAATAACCAGAGTTTTCCTTCCTACCTTGCACGAGCTCTTGTTCCTTGTTGTTCCCCGATATATCTCTCTGTAATCCAAATGTATGACTAGCCAGACACAAGTGGCTTGTGAAGATTCATTAATAAAAACTTGCATTTGTAAAATACTGAATGTTTTCAGCATATCTATAAATTTTCAGATCCGTATAAATGCAGTTATTTTAAAATTTGAAACTACATGCATAAAAATCATAGGCTATAAGATTGTCTAAGAAAGGCATACGGAGCATCTCTAAATTCGAAACATGATCAGGGCCTGGAGACAAGAGCTAGGCCCAGGTAATGTGGCTACCCATATACTTGAGGTTTGGGCGGTAGCTAGTTAGTGCTGTTTTATGGCCATCTAAAGTTGATGAGGGACTTAGTCATAAATTATTTATCTTTTATTTCAATGTTATTTCATGATAACCAGCTATTACATTCTGCTTGATTATGGTGCTGGTTTGCATTTTAATCTGTTTTAATCATTTTGAATACTATGATTAAGAGAGAAAGAAATAAAGAGGGTAGACCAGGACAGGCGTAATCTTAATATATACACGCTTAAATAAATTCAGTCTGGGATACCAGGCTGAAATCATGCTCACATACTATGAAGCATCCCCAAGAGCAGTAAAAGATCTCACTGTCCTCAGGCACCAAATAATTGCACTTGCCTCTCTCCCAACCTGTAGCTCAGACTGTGATGGGTGATTCCCTGGGGGACACAGCTGTGTGAAGGAGTAGCTAGGTGATGGAGGACACAGCTGACTGCAGCCAACGCAGGGCCCTGCACAGTATCACTGCAGAAATGCACCAGAGAGAAAGTATATGTGGGGGTGGTGAGGAGAGGAAATTGTGAAAGCTGTTCAGAGGCATTGCCAGTGCAGAATATTTTTATACCCTTCACAACTTTGAAGCAAGTAATACATTACTTCATATATGTTCAGTGTTCTCAAAAACTGGGAGGACCCAAAAACCAGTCCTGAAATAGGGAAACCTGAGTTGAACCAAGCTAGCAGTAGTAAAAGACATGTCCAGAAAACACACAGGGATGTCTTCAAAGAAAACACAGCAGTGGCTTTCAAGGTGAGAGGGACAGGCTTGCCTTCACACAAACATAGTCTCCTTTAGCTGTGGCAAAGAAGGAATCAGAAGGACCACTCCAAAGCAACTCATAGGGTTAAGGTGGCCACTTGCCTGTATTCGATAGACCTTGACAAATCATTTAACATGAACATGGCCAACATACAGAATAGAAATTCATCTATCTGGAAAGAATCACAAACCCCAACCCCTGTTTATCCCCATATGCCATTACCTGCTTAAATATCTATTTTGGCTGGATTCACAGGCAATAGGCAAACTCCAGTTTAACTTACATGCAAAGAGTTTGAATGAACACTGTTCTGCTACCTGAGCAGTAGGTGGAAAATGGTGCTGGTAATTCAAGATGATAAAAGCATACACCTAGGAGAAGCTAGGCAGAGAAAGCAGGTTTAACTGCAGACCCCGTGCTTTACACACAGCCAGTAAATGGACCGTTAGAGGCTTACAGTACCATAAGGAAACTTTACAGTTTTCTATTTGGATGGACACAAGCTCTGTACCTATGTACTAATCCAGGAATAACTTAAATGAAGTCTTGTTTCAGAAACAGGATGACGTTATAGTTATCAAAAAGAAACAGAGATTGCTTCAGCGGGGCTCTGTACCAGTATGACAGTGTAGAATAAAGCTGCAATATGTTTTCTAAAAAAATAGGTTTTGACTATTACCATTGCTACTAACCACAGGATGCAACCAGTTTCAATAGCATAAAGATGCCTTAAACCAGTATTAAGTTTTTCCCTGTTTGGGAATATACCAGAAGGTTACGATCAGGTCCACAACAGAGTGATAAAGTACCACTGGTATTTACAGAGGGCCTCAGAGCAAAACTAAACAGTTCAGACTCCACATTCAAACCCAGAAAGAGGTACTAGTTCAACTTCTTTGTACAAAAATCAAGAACAGACAGCTGAAGGACTGCAATAGAAGTGAGGTGCAGCCACCACCTCAGTGGTTTGCAATGCTGATGCCTATTGTATGTCTGCAGATTGCTTGAAGCAAGCACTGGGGAGTGCAGCCTGTTCAAATCTGACCATGCGCTGAGGCTCCCTCCAGGGGAGAGTAATGTGGAGCCAGCATTAGAGCAAGAAGTAAGGCCTCAAGAAGCCCCCCACTGCTTTTCTGAGCTAAAACAGAGTAAGAAGTCCTTGCTTAATCACAACAGTCAAAACAATGAACCAGAACACAAACAGGCTTGTTAATTTGTCATTGACTTGACTGAGCAACCACAGTAAATAATAGGAATTCAAATGATGCTCCATGTAGATAATCAATTGTCTCTTGTTGAGCAACTGAGATTGACGAACTGGTAAAAATATTTCATTCCTGCTTTAGTAATACATGGCATGTGGAAGACTCCTGACAAACTGTAGCTTGTGTAGTCTTATGATTTGCCTATTCCATTAAATTTGAGCATGAACAATGGGAGCTCAAACCTCTGGGTCGATGGAAGTTATGATCTATGGTTCAAAATGGACAATAGGTCTGAGACATACCAAATATTTTCTTACTGGATCATCAGCAACTTCTCCCTCTGTTGCTAGGTAGTTAATCAAGATGTGGCCTAAAAACGCTAAATGATTCTACAGTTTATAATTATTGGCTAAAACATGGCGGGGGGGGGAAGGGTTCAGTACCTGGCTATTTGCCAGGTCCACCATACTTTTTTATGAGATTCAGTCCATTGGGCTGTAATGAAGCCAGGAGTTAGAAAAGATGTCCTCTGATTATAGCAGAGGAGGAGGAATGCACATTCCTGCTCCCCTTTATTACAACTCCCAATTACCTCGACTTGCAGAAGGCTGATCCAGATGGTGAGCACAGGACTGCAGGCAAGCATGCTTCGAAAGAATCCTCAGTGTGGAAGGGTAGAATAAGCCATATGTTTTCACAAATTAGGGGTGACTCTCCAACGCCTGAATGATGAAGCAGAGCCAGGAGTAAGTTATGTATGATCCTCCCCGATGAGTGAAGAGAAATGTTTTATTCAGTGCCTCATGCTGTGAGCTATATTTATACCAAATGTATCTTTGTACATTTTAAAATGTTATCTGTTAGAGAATATTGCAACTGCAACACCAGACTATGGACACCTTCATTTAAAACCCAAGAGCTACAGGGGAACTATAGGTAGCCTTACATCATCCAGCTGTGAAGTTACTTGTCCATATGATTCAGAAAGGCCAAAGACCTTAAAAACCAGCTAGCAAACTGCCCTGGAGAAAGCCTTTTTCCTCTATGAACAAGGTATGAACCCTCTGAAATGATCTGACAAGATGGAAACATAACCAGCACCATGTTTTCTGATCTTTGTTATGGTAACTATCTATAATATCTGCTATAGTAAATGTTCAAGACTTAATTTTGTTTGCATCTCCAGTTTCTGGATTCCTTGGATTATGTTAGTTACTTTTTTCTTCATTTGCTTAAAATATGCCCCCCCCCCCCAATAAAATAAAATTCTACACACTAAACTGAAATTATTCTTTTAATCTCAAAATTGTTGCAGAGAATTTATAAGCCACCAGTAACAGAAAAGGCTGCTCGGGCAGAGGATGGGAGGGAGGCAGCCCTTTGCTTGCCCCACAGCCCCCAGAAGCTGCACCACCTTCAGAGGTAGCTTACAGCAGAGAAAGAATGCAGCCAAACAGTGCTCTCACAGAAAGACTTTATTTCAGATGGAAAGAGAATAATGGTAAAAGCAAAAGCAAAGATCATTCAGACTGAAAATCCATAGCTACTCATAAACATAATAACTACAATCACATTTATTGACTAAGTTGCAGAGTTAGAGCCCATAGGCAAGTTCATCAGCTAAGATGAATCGCCACAGCACCATTAACTTTAAAACTCCATGCTTGATCTCACTCACTGCGCTCCCAAAATGGCCATGGTAGGTTGGGGTTTTTTTCCCTTCTATTGTACAAAACACACCGACCATTTTTAAAAGTACATTTGCTGCACAACTTACATTTCACTTATTTTACACCTCACTGTAATTTATTCCCCAGCCTAATCTGTATCTAAACACATGCAGCAATGCAGCCTACCAGTATCCCACTTACGAAATTCATGAACCACAAAGACTATAGGAAAAAAATCGCTGAAGCTATCTCCTGACCTTTTAATCAGTCGTTACCTTCTGCAACAGAATTTCTCAGACCTCAGCCGCTCCGAATTCTTGCCTGTCTCATGTAATGAGCAGATGTGGCAAAGTAAGGCTTTGTAACATGATGAAAGTTACGATGACAGGTCTTTCTCTGCCAGATTTTTATGTTTTTACAGGCTAACACTGAACTGCAGCACCTTTTTTTTAATTCAGTTTCTGACAAGAACATATAAAAGAACATATTAAAGGCAACAATAAATCCACTAAAATATTTCTCTTGATTCAAGCAGATCCACACTTTACAGGACCATGCAATCATAGTTTGAATTTACCCATAAATATCAACCCCAACATCTCAGGACTCATGGTGCCTTGCACGTCCCTTCTACCACCTAAAAATAAGCCCATGTGTTACTTGGTGAGGGAAATGAAGATGATGATATGTAGGAATATTTAACTGACAGAAGAAAGAAAAACTGAACCAAATGCCAAAGACAATGATAAAAGGAAAACAGTCCTCTCCCTCCCCTGGGCAGTAAAGCAATTATGAGTGTGAGAGCTGCTCGGTGGTTATTATTGCAGGCTGAAGTGGTAGCATTCTCCGTGATTATCACAAATGTCTCCACCGGGAGGAGGGAAAAGGGAGGATTTACCAAGCAGCAAATCCTCTATTTCCCTCCCCCTGTTCCAATGATTCCTGCTGAAATGAGCCCTGACAACAGAGAGGTGCAGCCTTAGACAGCTCCAGCAGATTTATATTGTCACCCAGCAGAGCCAGACCAGGACAGGGCAGCCATGGTGACCACATCAGCATTGATCATCTCCTTGCCAGGCTCACCCAGGCCTGGTGAAAACCTCCAAGGGTCCCACAAAGCTTCTGGCTGAAAGCAGGGGCATCTTAGTATCTTTTCAATATCTTTAAAACACAGCCTTCTATCTCTTTTGCTTTAATCCGGGGCATTTGGAAAACATTTATGAAATTCAAATTCCAAGTTACTTCTCAAAAAAAGTCAAAGTGCTTCATCTTGGTATCAACATTTCCAAGTGTTTTCACACAATTAAAACTTTGCTCAAAATATTTTGATGATAGGACAAAAGTGGTGATATTAAAAAAAATAAAGAAAGAAAGAACTGGGGTTTCCAACTACCTTCAAAACTACCACAGCTACTGACACCTACCAGATCCCTCTACCAAACAAACAGGTAACTTCAAGGCTGGTCCCTATGTGAAATGGACAAAAACTGTGTCTAGCTATTAGGGTAACACCTGAGCAACGCTTTACAGGCTGACACAAACTTGCTCTGCCGGTGAGCCAAAACAAAAGTAATCAAAAATACAATAAAGCAAATAGCTTGTCAGGATGCTGAGCCCAAGATAATGCACTTCGCCACTTGGGCCATGCATGATGTCAGGGCTGGCCCCACACCAACACCACCTCACAACTGCTGCCCCACGAGGGTTAAAGCACAGGTAATTCTTGAATGCCTGATTTGCAAAACACTTCAGTAACATACTTCTAAATATCTACAATATAATTAGACTAACAATAAGGCCCACAAAGATTAAAATACGTCATCATCCCTAGGACTACTTCCTCTAGAAGTGAAGTGTATTATTAGTGGGATAGAAGGGGAAATGGTCTGCATTGTCTAAGCAATACCTGGTCCATTAAGGGAAAAAACTGCCTACTGGCCTGTTGCTTTAGTATTTTCCTGGCTAAACCGACATATGGTTCATTATTATTGTACATTACGATAGCCCCTAAGGAACCCAGCTATATCAGGGCCTCAGTCTGCTAAGCACTTGTACAAACACAGGAAAAGAGCCCCTCCTCTGAAGAGCTTGCTGTCTAAACAGAGGAGACAGACAAAGGGCTGAGATGCAGCGGGAGGGTTTATAAAACTCATCTTACATTCAGGGTTTTCTTTCCTCCAGTTGGTTTTTCTCTTTGTTGAAAAGAGGATTTTATTTTTCAAGAGACAAAGGAAAATGAAGGGAGGGACATAAAAAGGCTGAAAAGATGAACAGACAGCATGAAAACCAGAAACAGGGAGGTTAATGAGAAGAAACCAGGATATGAATAAATACATACAATTTCTACATTTCCAAGAGGAAGGGGAGAATCTTTTCACCACATGTGCGGAGGATAAAACAAAGAGCAACAGGTTCATATTGCAGGAAAAACATTAGGTATTACAGAAAAAAGTTTCATGAAGGTAAGACTAGGGAAACTGAGGGACAGGCTGCTGGGAAAGCTGGAGAGACACCAACACTGAGAGATGGCCTCAAAGACACATTGAACATTTACTAGGAATGACCTAAACGTAAGTGGCTTGGACCAGAGCTGGGGGCTGAGCTCCCTGCCCTTGCAATCACTCTCCCATTCTTCTTGCTCCAGTAGTGTCACCCCTACCACGTAGTTTTGGGTAAGGATCACTGCTCTGCTATGGTGACTGCAGGTACAAAATGAGCATGTTTAAAGCTCTCTCAGAAACACAATTAGAAGTGAAAGCACCTATTTCCCCACGTTCTCACTCATTTTTGTACTTACACTCCCCCAGACACCTAGCTATCTTGAGGTGTCAGTAAAGAGGGGTCATATACACAATGAAATATACCCAAAAGGGGGAAAGAAAACACAGCCTTTTCAACTTCATGTGAAAAGCCAAGCAATCGAAAGTCAAAGTTGAGCTTCCTGGGAAATGCTAAAGATACCACAAGTCCATCTTAGATCCTGAAGCCCACAAGCACTGAGACAGCTCTTCAAGGGCTAGACAGGAAGAAGGAACAGCAGGTTACACAGCAGCGTCAGCTGAGAGAAAAGCCTTTGCTGATTCCTTGAAACAGGTCTGTGACACATTAGGGAGGGTTGATGTCCTACACAATCCCCTTCTTTTGTGAAGGATCTTTTTCTACCTTTTCACTGAGGACAAACTGAGCACTTAACCAGAGCTGGGAGCACTCAGGGTTTATGATGGGGAGTGGGTGGGTGGTGTGGAAATACTGATGAGCCTCCAAGTGTCTTCCTTGTCTTGTGAAGTAGCAGTGATATCTAATGGCAGGCGAGAGCCCATCTGCTAGCTCCTGTTCTCTGCTTCTGCTGCACAAGATGATCTTTTCCTTTACTCCAGGAAAAGAACAGTGATGCCTTCTCCCTGATTTACATTCTGGATGATCAAAAAGAACCTGTCAACTCCCTCTGCTCTCTGCTGTTGAAGGGGACAGAACAAGTGGCTCAGAGACAAGAATACAAAACACTATCCACAACTCCCCATGGTCACTAAAGAGTGCAAAGTTAAGGTCCTACAGGGCATGTATGATGCATTGCTTGGATTTTGGATTTGCAATGGATAATGTCCTGTTTATGTATTGCTACTGAATTTCCAGCAGGAGAGTCATACCCATAAGATGCGCTCATCCGAAACACCTTTATTTTCCCCACAACACTCTATTTTCACCGTGGAATATGTTCCTTCTCCCCTCCTTTGAAAACCTGTTAAGAAAGAGACCATTATCCTGAGTGGAGAAAAGGCTCATATGAAGCCTCTTCTAGTCTTTCATAGAAGTTTCCCCACAGTCAAGATCAGCCTATTGCAGAAATAAACAGAAGTTAAGAGCTCTCTGTGTCTGCTTTCAGCATCACAGATGCTATTAATAGAGCAGCACTTGGAAGGAGTGAAGTGCTCCACAAGCGCTTATCTTTATGACCTGCCTCTAGAGGAGAAACGAGCTCATTATTGTTATCCTAAAATATTATTATATTAAAGCACAATAATATTGTTTCATTGTCTAGATCACAAGAACTTTGGTCTCTGAGTGGTTTCTTGTTGGATTGTTCCAAACACATAAAAAAAGGCAGCCCATGTTTTACTGAATCTAGCTGGAATTCAGGATTGCAGGGCTGTAGTAGTTCAGCTGCTTCTGCAGCCTGGAGGAAGGATTCACAAAGATCCTCTCCACCAAACCCAGGTTTCCCCTCTCCATCACCTCCCACCCCCAGCAGAGTAATTAGCCTCAACACTTAAAGAGAAAGGAAAAACAAAACTAAAAAACCCAAACAAACACTAAAGCACATAACCTGGAATCCTTATTCTGAACATTTTTCCTTCACTGATTCATCTGTCTTTGGGGAATTCAGTTAGTTACATTGCTAGACTAAAAAACCCTGAAGCTGTCCTTGAAATGAATGGCTCCATTCATTTAAGTGGGAGTGTGTTCTGGTTTTATTACCTGACCCCATATTTCTACAACAGAATCACAAGGCAAGTAAGTAAAATAACCTGTTCTCAACTGTGGCTGCCTGGTTATATCCTCCTATCACATTATTTTTTGTTAGTTTTCTAGGATTAATTCAGTGCACTAGGAAAGGATAATATCCATCACCTCCCCATGAAAACACAGTTTTCAAATATCATCTGAATGATTTAGTGCCACTCAACCCATCAACTTTGTCTTAGCAATTAAAACCAAGAGAATTAACTAATAATATGAGAGGAAAAAAAGAAGCAGTCTTAAATAACCATCACCAGAGCTCACTATAAACAACAGCAGCCTTTCCATCAGCAGACTTTATGTCAGATCCAAACTGCAATCATATACTTCAAAGAAAATAGAGCTGTTAAATTGTAACCCAAAATCTCCTAATGGCATTCACAAAAATGAGAGCTGGTTTCCTTAACCTTTCCATCATCCTTTTACAAGGTTTTCAGAGTGCATCTCTGGGAAGGTCTCTTCCCAAAACCACTCTACAAATTATTACACCTCAGACATGTCGGTGCATGACTACACCCACATCCAACACCACCACTTCAGCTGACATCTCAGCATGGACACCAGCCCAAGCCCCCAGAGCTTGATACATCCCAAACCAGGGTTCCCCTGTGCCAGCTGCCTGGAGCAGGGGTGGGGTTGTGCACCCATGGCTGCTCCCACTTGAGCATCCCTAGGGGGGCACCCATGGGGTGTGCTGCTGGACCCTCCATGCACACAGAAATCAGTCACAATTTTGGCCTGACATGCAAATATGTCTTTATGATTCCCGAGCTCTGTAACAGATAAATATACCTTACAAATGATTATCTAACTGCCTTTTTTTTTTTTCTTTTTTCATGGAGCTGGGCAATTATTTTTAAACCCTGCTATGAGGAATAATAGCTGACTTCACAGGGCTAGCTGTGAACAGCCCATAATGCTTGGGGAAAGTCCAGGCTGAAATGCTCTGTAGTTTAATGACATGTTACATAGGGAGAAAAAATGT
This sequence comes from Amazona ochrocephala, assembly GCA_039720435.1. Classification (NCBI taxonomy): domain Eukaryota; kingdom Metazoa; phylum Chordata; class Aves; order Psittaciformes; family Psittacidae; genus Amazona; species Amazona ochrocephala. Next base: position 36,816,172 of record CM077883.1, on the reverse strand, counting down.
ATTTGGAAGGAAATACTATTAAAAAGAGCAAGAAATAAAATGCTGTACTGTAAAATGCTTACAAGGGGGACAAAAAAACTTGACTATTCAATTTTCAAAAGATTTCAGAGCTTCTCTGCCTGGTCTATGATGAGTAAAATGTCCTGGTTCTGGAAAATACTGAAGATGACCTTACAGGACCTTTTTTGTTCTGGGAGACAAACTAAGGAAGGTAAAACAGGTGCTATTGTTAAGAAAGGGACATTCAGCCCGAGGATGATTATGATTGTTCAAGCTGTAGAAATTCAGTCAGAAAAATCTGCAGCAGCTTTAACTTCTATTAATAGTACAGAAGCATGTTCTGGCATTAAAATAATGAGGAATGCTAATTCCAGATCCCTTTTGATCCCATCTCTTTCTCTTTTTTTTTTTTTTAATGACATATCTATTCTTTTTATTTTAATGCTTCTGATTATTCTGCAGATAATTATTCATAAATAGTTTCCTGTAAAACCTGTTTAATAACCCGTTTTCACCTGGCATCCCCGAGCAACACAAAATTTCTAATTACTTCTAATTACTTACATCAATGGTCACCTCTCAAAGATGACAAAGACCTCCCAGAAACAATCCCATTACAAACGTGATCTTTGGATTCCTGGGTTCCTAAGTCACAGCCTGCCTATTCTATACATATGGTTTCTACAGAGCCCATTTGGTGGCTATAAGCCATATAATGCTGGCATTTCCAAAGCAGTCTGATTAGACACCAATTTCCTGACTATCCTTAAAGGACAATTTTGCAGCTGGAAAATTCAATTTCTTTAAAAATCCTAGCTGTGCAGTTGTTACTTTTTTAGAAGCACATAATAGATATTTTGCCTCCAGCAAAAAAGGTCACATAAATAGATACTGCAGCACTAAGAGCTCTTTCAAACAATTAAAAAAGGCTTGATCAGCAATTCATATATCAAGAGACCCATGAAACAACACAGTGCTGGGATGTATATCCAGTAACTCCTGTAAAACATGAGCTCCAGACACCCGCTGCAGCCAGCACCCTATAAATGAATAGAAAAAAGATGCCGTGCCCCCAGAAAGCCCTCAGCCCACATTAGGAAAGATGTAACAGATATCATTTTGATCTTGTAAGTTCTTCTGAGCTGCCTTATGGCCTGTCTGTACAGCATTGTGGAATACTGGTCCATGTGCAGAACACTCAGGCACTGCCAAAAAAATGGAGAAGTTTAAAAATAAACAATTTTTTTTTTAAATAAATACATAGCAAATGAGGAAGAGGTACTAGAAAGGAAAATGCACCAGTAAAGCTGGTTTCATTTGGTTGGAGAGGTAGTCTCGATGATTTGGCTATTAGCAACCAGTTAGGTGTGACTGAATTAAATACACATGAATTGTTAATGAGAATTCCTTTCCAGTGTTGCCTTTCCAAAGAGGTAAATGGAAGATGACAGCCAAACACCTGTCAGCCAACACAAGGAGGGAGCCACCATTCGCTAGCATGGCTGTTCCCTTCTCGTCTCTGCATTATCAAAGCAGCAAGCAAAGCAAAGGCTGGTGCACAGCTCCCCTCCTCAGGCAGTTATCAATGTCAATCTTTATTTGTCTGACTGTGACCACAAATAATGAACGCTTAATGGAAGAGCATGTGTTCCTGTGTCAAGTATAGCATGTCTCATTTTGCAACTCAGGCCAGGAGTAGTATTGATACAACACGCCTGTGTAAACATCAACTCACAGCAGGCAGGTAAACAATGATAAGAAATTCCTCTACTTCAAGGAGCTCACAACACAAAGTTACTTTGGGTACCACAACGAGAAGAGAATGGCAGCGCTTGAAAGCCACAGTTCTTTAGAGGGTGGTGGTGAGCTTTTCCTGGAAGCAGCAAGGTAGGAAGTTCAATGCAACATTGTGCAAAGTATTCTTAACTACGCATCCCATGTAGGCAAAGAGGAGACCAGAGAGCCAAAGAGTTTAAAAAACAGCATAAGCAGAAGAAAGAGCTTGCTGAAGGAGTGCCAGAGTGAGAGAAAACATTGCTGTCCAGATGCAGGCAAGAAAGAAATTCAAGGGCAAAGACAAAGAACAGGCTACACTGATTGTCTCTATTCACCCACCATGTAAGCGCCACCATCCCTTGGGGAGAAGGCATGGATGGGCAACTTCACATTTGCTAAAACCACTCAGAGAATAGCCTGCTGTGGTGAAGATACATGCAGCTCTGGATGCATCTCCTAATACCTGCTTCCCTAGAGAGCTGAAAGATGCCTTCTGTTTGACTCAGCAAAGGTCTGCTTATTTCCACGTGGAAATAAGGTCTGTTCCTATCCATATGGGGAAGAAACAGACTGCACTAGTTTCTCAGGCACCTCAGCTTTACTGGAAGAGGCTGTGGAAGGGGATCCAGCACGACATATTTATTAAGAGGGAATTTCAAAAGCTTAATGTGGAATAAAAAACACTGACATCTGGAATGCTCAATAGATCACCAGTACCTACCAGCCAAAGTCCCAGTCTCTACCCTGGCTCAGCAGCACAAGAGCTGCCAGAGACCAAAGCTGTGCTCAGTGAGGACCAGTCCTAAACCCAGCCCAGCAGCCTCTCACAAAAAGCAATCCAGCACACTGACTCAGTAAAACATACACCACACTGTACCTTGATGCACAATCAGATACCCACTTTTCAAGTCCGTCTGGTAGTCAGAGCAAGGACCTTGCTGCTGAGAGACACACCACACTGTATCTCTGAGCACCAGGCTGGCACCATGCAGGGGTTTACTGAGCACACAGTCAGTCTCTCTGGGTGTATTTCAGATGACAAGCTATGTGCAGTGTAAGACTGAAACCTCTAAATGAAGATTAGTCATTGCAATTCCTTGTCAGCAGGCTCTGGAAGTAAAAGTATGTTTCCAGTTTAGTGAAGCAAATGCATATTGCTTTTAACTTACCCTCTGAAGTGCTGTCACCTGTCAAAATCTCTTCACTAAGTCATGATAGCACACATCAGGAGCACTGAAGATGCAGACATACTGCCTCATGGCAAAGGGTTGACATTTCTTGGTGAGGACACGCAGCCCTCTGCTACTACAATAGCAACATCCTGACAGAAAATTCACTACAGCATCCCTTTGAGGAATAAAATCCTGGAGAATAAAGAGTAGCTAAAAAGCATGTCCTCAGAGGTACACTGCAGTCTGGATAAAGGCATAAAGATCATGCCAAACCACCCAGCTGAACCATACAGCCCAGAGAGAAAGGAAAAAGAAAAGAAAAGGGGTAAAGTAGGGAAGGAAAGAAAAAGTTAAAACCCACCACCTTACAACTATACCATACACCCAGGAAGCACTGGGGGGATCTACTCCCTTTATTGGCTTGTTAGCAGCCTTACAGCTGAAGCACACCAAGCCATGGGGCTTCTACTCATCACATTAATCTGCCACACAGCCCTTGGATATTCAGCTGCATAGAAAAGCAATTAAGAGTCAAGCCTGAGCACTCCATGATATTGAACGAATACTGGAAAATAGCATAAATAGCTTTTTTATTCAGTATCACCAAGCTAAACTTGGCTGCTAGCTTGGAAGTCATTTTTAACTAGGTAATTGAGTCTGTTGAAGCAGATGCTACCTTCTAAGAAGCTATTTGACTGTGCTGGCTAGAGAAGCCAAAATTCAGCATGTGACCTACTAACTTGTCTTTCCTTTAGCTCTGCTCTCACAGCTCAGGTGACAACAGGAAAAATACCTGCCTTTATAATGCTATGTAGATTCATGCATGAGTAGTAATAACTTAAACTAGACACACCACAACTCCCATCGATGTTATCAAAGCTAGTTTTAAACCAGCTCTGAAACTGATGGTAACAGCTTAATACAAGCTAATCACCAAAGTTTTTAACCAGCTTCTTGTGTGGGTTTTACAGCTGCAGTGAACTCATTGTCAAAATATCTCTATTAAGGCTCATGAATATGTGTCTGAGGCAATCACTGAAGCACAGACACACCCCTTGGTTACACCAAAGTAACAGATCAGGTGCTGGGCTCCACTATCCACCTCCACAGACAACTAATGAAGTATCTCAATCCATCACAATTCATTAGCAGCCCAGGACAGTGACAGCTCTATTATTTTTACCAAACCTGGCAGGGACAGTGTCTCTTTGTTCCAGTTTTTCATGTGTCTATAGTTTTCCTCCCCTTTCCATACATCAGTCATTCCTACAGGACAGGTTTTGATCCAGCCAGGGTGGCATGGGGAACAGTGTGTCTTTGAGTCCAGGCACATAGAACAGCTTGGATATTTTGCCACTGAAATAAAAGTATACTTTATAAATTGATTCTTTTTGTCTAGGGTTGAAGTATCAGCCCTCAAGAAGGGCTTGCATACCTACAGCTGTGACCATGGACTTTTACTGTATGAGCCTGTCCAAAAGAAGACACTACCTTCAGTGCAAAATACGTCTTTCCGAAATAATATTCACTTGAATGCTGTTAACTGCCAACACAGAGTGCTCAGAAAGCTTTTCAAGGGCAAATTCTCATGCCTCTGGTAACAATCATTATCACCTGCACTACTAATTCCATTGATTTCTGGCTCTAGTATATCACTACCTAAAGTACTTTTTTTGGGAGGCAGCATTTTTGTGACCAACAGCATTCAAGCATTTTTATAGGTACACTAGCCAAATAGAGTGCTATTCAGTGCGAGCAAAGACATCAGATTTAGTTCAGATGCTGATATTAGAGATATGTAGCACCATTCCCAGGGGTATTTAGAAGATATTCTCTGAAAAACAATATGAGAAACGGATCCTCTTTTTCCTTCCTCTTCTGGTTTCCAATCTACTACAAAGTTGTGATGTGTTAGAAAGCACCTGTGGAAACAGGGTAGCCAGGTGACTTGTCCTCTGCCTGCCAAAGAAATAAGGGTTTGAATAGTATGAAGAGCTTACTGAACTACAGGGAGCTTTTGAATTTAAAGAAAATAAATACTAATTTGGTGCTTTTAGCAATAGGACATGTTCTTCTGCTGCTGTTTTGTATGTTCCTCACATGGAGGACACTACTTAATCATTCCATACTCATACGCACAAGGACCAGTTGATTTGCACATATTGCCACCCCTCTGGTTTTGAAAACATGCAGACATCTTTTTTCTTACCATCCTTACCACACATGGAGAGCATTTTAGTAAGCTTTTGCAGCTGAGCTTAGAAGAGCTAGAACCTGAAAAGCTGAGATAAATTTCTCTGAGCATTACCACAAACTACAGACATTGTTAGTGGTTTTCACTCATGTTGCCATAGAATACATAATAATAGCATTATACAGATTCTTTAAATTATTTCAGTAAGCTACAGGTTGTTACAAAAGGTATCAATGAGCTGGTGGCAGGTACACAGCAGAAAGCAGGATGGCATTCAGTAGCTGCAATGCAGTGATGTGGACTTATAGGAACATCCTGATCAGCCTTGAGGCTTAAAGATTATCTCCCCCCTGCGCAACTGCTGGCAAGTTCTCCTTCCATATTAGCATATCAAAGCATACACCAACAACAAAATTAACAAAACATGAAGAATGAAGGAGACATACTGAAACTGAATTGAAAAAACAGAAAATAAGCACATCTGCCATCATTTCCACACATGTGTACTTTCAGCTGAATTTAAGCAGCCCTGCACAAGGCAAAATTGTTCTGGGCTGGTTTGGGCCTGATTATGCCTTATAGAGATTTTTGTTATTTGACGTGAGATGAAGTGAGTCTGTAAATGAATATCCACACATAGAACACTTACTGCTGTTGCAGTTCTTAAAGACTGTATCTTCCACTTGCATCCTGTATGGGAATTGTTCATACCATTAGCATACTGCTAGGTGCATAACGAGGTATGGGGCAGTGCTCGGTTAGCCTGCTGCTTCCCTCAAATGGCAGTGTGTGAATCTGGGCTGATAATGGTTTAAATACATTAACCAATTTAATTCTGTAAATGTGCATAATATATTGGCTAACTAATAATCTAATTGCTATTTACTGTGCGTTTATCCTAATAGTGATGGGTATCAAAATTCTAGGAATGTCAACATGATGCTTATATAGTTCTTTCAGATTTTTTGTATCTTGACTTACTGAACCTCACTGCTTTCCATCCAAGCCTGAGCTCATGTGATAGATGTTATATCTCTGCTACATCAAAGTAAGAGTTAGTGCTCTATTGGAGAGCCCTCTATCATGTTAGCATCTGTCTAACACTATAGGCAAATAAAAAATCAGTTAAGAAAGGCATCTGCAAGTTCACAACAGAACTGGACTCAATACATTTGTTTTCTCTTAATTTAACCCAAGCGAAAACCCTGAAAGGTGTATTCACCCCTCACAAAGGTTTATGAAAGGATTAAAAAAAAATAAAATCTGCTGTATCAAAATAATTATATAAAACATTCGTCTCAGAAGAAAAGGCTTGGATCACAAAACCCATTCAGCTTTCAGATGTAATCTTTTTAATATGAGGTTAGATTAAACAACATGAAGTGAAAGGGGTTAAGTATAAATCCATATAGATGCCCAAAGTATTTACAGTGTGCATTAAATAAATCATTTCATGTGAAAGGACAGTTATTGTTACTGGGAAGGTTTCCTAATTCACTTTCAGATAAAAATAAAGAGGGGCTGCATCTCGAAGCTTTGTACACTTTTTCCCTTCTGACAGCTTTCAAGTGGCAGCATATTATTTGGTCGCTGCTACATACAAAGTGTCTTAATTAAAGGTTGTCTAAAAATACAGAACATTTTCACAACCACATCTGCCATTAACTCTTCTGACACCCCGGTGGCATTAAGTACCAGAAAATTCTCCTCCTATTAAATAGCATTTCTCTCCCTGCGCTCTGCCTCACAGCAATCCTAACAAATTTTAGCAGCATGCCTCAATCAGTATGCACCATCGTTAGGGAGGTCGCACAGCCTGTTCTCTGGCACAGCAAAATGGCTTCTCTCCCGCCAGATCCAGGCTCCACTCCTAGCAGAGAGACAGCAACCCTATGCTGTACCTGAGACTGGGACACTGAGGCTGCCTGACAGCTTTGGATGTGTCCTTACAAGGGGCAGGATGCCACTGCAACATCCTGGCCACTGCTCGCCATCTGACTGCAGCAGGATCCTGAACCCACCTCAGTCTGGCCAGGGTTTCACCACCAGTTTATACACTAACCACAGCACCACGTGGTGACCCAAAACTGCTCCCAACCAGCCCTGTCACCAACCTGTCCCCCAGCCACTTACAAAAGGAAGAGCTGCAGCCGCATCCCAACCTGGCTGTCTCAGAGGAAGGGAGGCATTGCGAGACCACTCCACCTTGTCCTCAGGATAAAACTGACGCCAAAGAGACCAAAGCAGAGGAAATCCAAAAATTACTATACATGATACAGCTAGCTATTTACCCCAAGGAGAGTTAATGAGAAATGAAATCCCCGAAGTTACACCATAAGAGAAAAATAAAACCACTTTGGTTTTTTTTTTTTTATGTAAAGGAATCATTCCACAGGCAGACATTTGGCAATCTGGTTTTCTTCAGTTATGTCTGTGTGTGCGTGGCAAAGGGCTGGATTCTCTGGTGTCTAATAATGCAACTGAGCTAATTCTGCAGTATTTTCCCCAAAGGGAGCACTGATTTGTTTTCCCTCTGCTGGACTGCCTCCTCTTATGAAATTTGGAGGACTGCAATATCCTTCAGTCCTTCATCTAACAGTCAAATTTGATTCAAATCAGGCTTTCTCCACCAAGTTATATCACAGAGGAGAAGCACTGGCACTGACCAGCAGAGTGGGAGCATATACTTAATTTCCGTGAGAAGTTTGGCTAAAACAGGGCCAGTTCAACTCATTTAACATCAGGTACAGAGGGAATACATACTGCCTGTGGAATTCCTCTCTCATTCCGGCTACTCAGTCAAGCACTGTGCCTTCATACATATAAGCCATATTTTTGCAATTATCTGCAGTAAATACAGTTCATGGTTTAAGGAAAGGACCAACTCCCCAGTGAAATTAGGGAGTAGTTTTCTTCCAAGAGTCATTCCTGTCCCCACATGCAATGTTGAACAAAGTGAACTGGAGATTTTTTTAAACTCAGAAGACATTTTACTTCCTCCAGACAGAGCTTTGCTTGGTGCCGAGGGACAAGGACTTTTTAGACCAGAACTGTGCTGTTCTCTAGCAAATGGTACACCCCTAAGACACACCCACTAGAGCAGAGATTAATTTATTAAACATCAGGCAGGCAGTTTGTCGTTATTTAGGCCTTTCTGTTGTGGCTTTCTTTTTCCTTAAAACCTAGAACTCTTAAGCCACTTCTATTGATTTTTCCAAAGGTTAAAATACCTCTAGTGGATGTGTCCTAATGGAGCATTCGCACTCAAAGAACAAGCTGTGTGACTCACCAGCTGTTAAGCAACCTTTAATGCACATGATTCTGAGAACTGCAAAGAATATAGCACTACAAAGTACCCTAGGCTCCCTGGGAAGATCCTGATAATAAAAACTGCATTCTCACATTATTCCACTAGACAGATACGTTGATTGGTGGGATATCTGGTGTCTCTGGGGAAAAGGTGTTCCCACATAAGTGGAACGTCAAACTAGAAGATTCCTTTATCATGCCAAAGGGGTTTCGAGGTAATTTATTCTAGCGTGAAAACTCACTGGAAAATTATTGTAAAGCTTACTTACGTTACTGACCTTCAGAGGCAGGACTTATCTGTTCTCTGTGTTTGTACAGCACCTAGCACAAGAATGCCCCAGCCCCAGTTAGCATATTTCAAGTATTTACACTAAAACTGACCTCCCATGCCCTTATCATGCATTTTCTTCACCATTTCCTCTTGAGAGACAGCACTCTAATAGAGAAACGGAAATCAGCTTTGATTTTTATTGACAATAATGCAGAGCTTTAAGAATTTGAACAATTCTGAAAAGCTCGACTGGCACAGAATTAAAAGTCCCTCTCTGGAATTACAACAGAGAAGGTGAAATTCATATGAAGGACACGTAAAAAGAACGATGGTGCGATTTGATATTACATGTTTAAAGACAGTCATGGCAGAGGGAGAATTTTGACTAGAAAGGAAGAGGAGACTGGGATCGAAGCCAAAAAGTGGGAGAGTGTTCATGCCAGAGTTTCAGCTTGATATGCCTGTACTGCAAATGCTTCATGTAGATGCTTTAGGTAAAAAGTGCCCCAATAAATAGGTTTAACCTGCCTGTTCAGAAACAGACACTTGGTGAAGCATCTTTCACTCATATCCTTCACCCCTTCAGAAAGACTATTATTCTTCAGGTTTCAACGGGGCTGACACTGTGCACCTTGTCTCTTACAAGATGGGCAGAACAATGTAAGCAGAAGTATGTTATATCTGAGTTGATTACTTTAAAAAGCAGAGAAGGAAGGGAGAAATGCCCATACCTTCACATCTCCTCGCTCTGTTAATGTTTTTCAGCTGTTTTAGATTAAGATAAATGTCTGAAATACAATGGCATTATGTTTGAACTCCATTCACTTCAATACAAGTAGATTTTAAACAGGAAACTGATGGTCCTTTTGAATGTGAAACTCTGTATTAGAACCAAATGTAGCTCTTTAATCTCATTTGGTACATATACTGAAGTCATTATTACTTTATGAAACCTTTTTAAAGATTTATATATTCCATTGACTTGGACTTATATGGCAACTGCATTTTCTTTTAGGTTTAAAATTAAAAGAGAAAAAAATTCTTCAACATTCTCAGAACCGTTTTGTTTCTTTCTTGGCACAGAAAGCTGTTAAATGAAGTAATTTTCTCCATTGTGCAGCAAAGCTACAGCTACTTGTATGTCAGTCAAAATATACTTTACCCAGAAAACTCATAGCTGCTTTGTTACTGTAAAACTGAGGTTAGTCTCATTCTTCCAGTCACACAGTCATTAGATATAACCTCTGAAAAGGAAAAATAAAGTGCATACTATTGCTGTTAGCTAGATTGTCTTACTCATGTTGAAAGTCTGGCAATTGCAGCGGCATTGAGTGTGAAGCAATGTGGCAGTCACAGCCCAAACAGAGGGTCCAAATCCATCCAGCTAGAGGTGAGTATTTCATCATATTTGGGAGAGGAAAAACTGTGCAAGAATTGTAATACATTCATGCCCGAAGTAGGTATTTGTAAAGGCTACGAATTATTACATGAGAAGCAGCAGGAATAATGGCATTATCCATCTGACTGCTCAGAACCATCTCCTGACTTTCTAAGAAAATCATAATGTCATAAATAAGCTAAATAAATATTCCTAGATGTATAAAGTAAATCAAATAATACATCATAATAAAATCCAATGAAGAGAGAACGCTCACAGGCATACTGGTTGTGTATTTATTTGTGTTTCAGTTAACTGATGGTCTATGTTACTATTACCGGAGACTGCACAGACCTCAAGCATGATTGTATCACCATCATGCTGGGTAACTTGTAAACAAAGAGAAGCCCTGCTCCAAAGGATGGGTGACAGAAAGCACAACCATTGGACAAAGCAGAAGCACTGCTCCCTCTGTTTGACTAGATATGGAGACATGGAGGAGTTAAGTGACCTGCATAAAATTACAGATGATTGTTGCAGCAGATCTGGGGCCTGAAAGCAGATCTGCCACAGTCCAGCTAAGTGCATGGTCCAGAAACCACACCTTTACTGGCTTGCCACTTTTTTTTTTTCTCATGTGATTATGTACAGCTTAAATTGTGCCATGGCCAAGTGGATTCCCTGGTCAATCAGCTTATCTGGGCAGAACAGAAAGAAATGCTGAAAGCTAAACCATATGGAAGAGTCCCTCCTCCAACGATCAGGTTTGCTTCAAAGAGGGCACAACAGGGTCAGGCTCTTTCCCAGCACCATCCACAGTTAATTGAGGGATTCTGAAGGAAAGGTGGTTTCTAGAGAGCCAGTGTGGGCAACAAGGTCAGAAAATTCCCAACGGGAAAATGAAAGCAAGAAGGTTTGCACAGACACCAGTGCTGATCCAACAGGAGGAGGGATATGCATCCTGCAGAGAGGGAAAGGAAAAGTCACATTTCTCACAAAGAAACCAAAACCACAGCTGAATGGATTCTGATCTCTTGGGCAGCTTCCTTTCACTTTAAATAGGGCAGATGATAATGAGGTTTAAACATCTGTTTAAAAGCTCATCTGTAGATTAATAACCAAGCCTAAATTGTGCTTACAGAATTCATTTTCATCCAGTATAGCTGAAAACTTCACTGTTGTCAAGCAGAATCCCAGAAATGGGCAGAATAGCTCCACTGGAGCAAGGTACTACTCAGCAGATGGGTGGAAGGAGCTTTCATTTATACAGCTCAGTTATTGTCATCAACAATCACTATATTCTGGGAGAAAAAGACTATTTGGATGCCAATACCACCCTGTGATATGAAAACATATGGCTGAGACCTGCTCTACCAATTCTTTGCCCTGTATTTTTTTCTTGTGACATGAAAAAGACGAATGCAAGAGAAAACAGCCACCAACTAACGAAGGAAAAAGATTAAGAAAAAAGACTAAGAAAAAAGACTGACACCTCCAAGCAGGTGCTTTCTTTGCCATGATTGCCCCTTTTCCCTCCATAGATTTGAGCAAGAGCAGCCATGCGACAGACACACACCTGAGATATCCTTCCCGGGAGGAACTGTAAGGAGGAATTTCTCTTGCAGTCACTGCTTCTTTTTTTTTTTTTGTGGGGGGAAAAAAACCCCAAACTTTGCGTTAAATATTTTTTAACAAAACCACATATGCAACAGTTTGAGCAAAGCTGCAGCAACAGAAGACCATGAAGCCACCTGCCCAGTTACTCCTGTCACTAATGAAGCATGAACAATGTGGGAAGCATCTTAGGAGTAATTCTAGAGCAGCAGCTTTCTCCATGGACTTTACCAGTCTGTCATGCAGCAGTAGGTGATGTCAGTGGCTCATGCTCCCCTTCACATCCCAACTAACACAGCAGTGAAGGGAGAAACCACAGGGAAAAATGGCATCAGGGCCATGCTTGGAGGGGGTAAAATCCTGTACCAATATTTCTAGCTTCTCTATTTGTTCTAATCACCTTTTATGCAGAAAGGTGACCTACTTCCCCTGATACGAATATTTAAATTCGGGAGAACTGATGAAAACTAATGCTTTATTTTTTTCGCAACAATATTTCCTTACAGAAACAAAACCATGTATTACTCTGTTCTGATGTCCAAATTTAAGTGGACCCATTTCTTAAAGGGAATTACCCTCTCTACCCCTTTGCTACTTCACAACCGAACCCACATCAAGACAGTCCCTGATAAAACAACCACTTATCTATCATTACCTTTAATGACTTTCCATTTTTGGGAGAATGAAGAATGACACAATGGGCTCAGTGTTTCTGTGGCAGATGTCCATTCCCTCAGCTCTGGGCACCTCAGCTGAGGCACAATTCAGAGGATCAGAAACTGGAACCCGGGCACCCTGAAGTGCAAGGGAAGAGGACAAGTGTCAGGTCACAGTCATGACAAGGAAAAATCCTTTCCTTCGCTCCCTGTGGGTGTCCAGAGCAAAAGTTTCGTTCACATCCAGCCAAAGAAATACTGGGCTCAAGGGGAGTTCCCTTACACTACCAAATTACTATAGTGCCAACAACACTCCTGTTCAGCTATTCTAGCTGCAGACACAGCAGACCTATGCAAAATGTATAGCACCCAGTATAGTTGTTCAGGCAGAAAATGTTCACCTGTTCTCATATATCTTTCAGCAACCCATTTAGTTAAAGAGTGAAATTATACCACAGTAAGTTAAACTGATACCATGAGAAACACATCATTAACCTGTATTTTTTTTCCACAGCTTCTGCTAGACAGAACTGAAAAACTAAATGATGGCAGGACAGGAGCCAACCTGAGACCTGTTTACAACCATTGGTGTAGCTGTACTAGCAGAAAGCATTGCTGGTTTGAAGGGAGGGGAAGAGAAAAAAAACAGCTCTAGCACAAGCTACTTTACAATTATGAGACAGCCTCTCCAATCAATGCTACACCCTGAAGATTAGTAAATCCATAAATTCAAGAGTCCCCCACCTCTTCCCAGCCAGTGATATTCTTGAGGTATTGCATGACTATAACTCAGGCTGGTAATGACTCTTCCCTTAGCAAACAATAGGAGATTTCCTTAGCCATCTTCACCCAACTTAAGAACACCTGGTACTGGTGCCAGTCAAAGTGACAGACCAGCTGCACTCAGACAAGTACCCTTCATGGACCAGGACATGGAAGGCCATCATTCAAGTGAAAGCCAATTACATTAATGAAGTCTAACACTCTGGCCTGATAAGAAGTATGACTGTCTCTTCCCACCTGGTCCCCCTCCACAAATGTTTGTGTGACCATCTCTTTCCATTTGCATTTGATTTATGTGGAATATTCAGTTGTCTTGTTACCATGTGTACACTCCCAGATTAATTACTAGTGGGGCAAATGCAGCTGAAGCGCACAAGGTGAAGACAAGGACAACACGAACATGTAAGGTGGAGGAAGGAGATGAAGAGAAGGAGAAGCCCTTTTTAGAGCAAGAGGTTCCTGGCAGGAGGCACAGAGGGGAGACAGAGCTGGCTGCAGGAAGCCTTTAATGCCCATTTGGAAATCAGCAGAGACTTTAACAGTTGGCTCCAGGGAGTGCAACCAGCTTTAACACAAACTCAGATATTAACCTACCATTTCAAGTAAGCTCATTCTCCTCTAACTTGTATTGAAACCTCTGGAGGTACCTTTTCAGAATTATAACTTACACACAGTTATGTAAAAAACCCCAACAAACCCAAACAAATCACTACCCCACAACTAAGCTGCAAGTGCAATTTGGGGCTCTCCACACATAGCTACAACCAGTCCACACTCCTCAGATGCATGTATGGAACCTTTCAGGCTGCCCCTCGACGTGCTGAGCTCCAGCTCTGCTCACACTGGGGTCACTAGGGGCTTAGGCCTTGGAAAACTGAACCTCGGGGAGCTGTGCTGACAGCCTGAAGGGAAGCTAAATCTGGTTTTATGGTATTACACAATGTTGTGACCGCTGGATAGAAAGAACTGGGCCAATGCAAATTCATTTTGCTTTTGCAAACTTCTTGTAAAATCTTTAATGGGGTAACTCTGCACTAGGAGACTTTACACCAGATCAGCTGCTAACCTTGTCTGGCTCACCGTCAGCCACCCTCCCACAGCAAGCATAAAACTAATCTAAAAACATAAAGCTGCATAAACTTTGCATCATTCATGCTGGCTAATTTGACAGAAGTGTGATGGCACTGTGCCTCTCGATTCAGATCAAGTTTATATTACCAGATGATAACCTGAATCATGAACAGCCCCTTATTAATGATCAAAGCACCTGTGGAAATGTATCTTTGCCATGCCCGTGTTGCTTCACATCCACTCTCTTCAAAGCCTAAGCAATTGCCCAGAGTCTAATCAAAATCTATGCTGAAAGAAGGCAAATTACACTTAGAGCATGGAAATAATCTATTTTTGTGCCATCTAAAGCACTAATTCATCTGATATGGGATTTCCCCTTAATTTCCAGTAATCAAGGGCTTTTAGAGGGCAGCGCTAGTGGTTCCCACTTTGTTGAGGTGACTTTCCCAAGACCATTTTTTAACCTCTATCCAATATTTCCCACCCCCCATGCTGCTTTCTTAGCATACCTTCATTTTCCTCTGTTTTGCTATGTCTGTTACATTTGTGCTTCTAAAGCAAGCCTCCCCCTTTCCCATTTGCATGCAGAAAGGTGTCTCCAGACTGGTTCATACTAGTAGGTTTTCCCTCACAGTTAAACTATTTGGATTCAGAAGGTTTAGCAGCACCTGTCTAGATAGGTACCAGCAGATGATCCAGGTGACTGCAAGTGCTCATTTCTCCAGAATAAACCACATCTCACTGTGTGACTGGAGTGTCTGGATTCAAAACTTGTATTCCACCTGGTTGCTTTCCCTGTCTTTCACTTCGCATTTTGAAAGGATGTGTAGTGGGCTGCAGCTTGGAGCCCACTCTAAGCCTTCTCCATCTTGCTCAGCCAAATTTAGCACCAAAATCTTGCATAAAACACCACAATTTGAAACAAAATTGTAACATCAGATTATCCTTTCACCCCTAGGTATCCCCACTGAGAGGCAGCTTTGCCCCCAGTAAGCAACCCAAGCCTGCTTATTCTCCATTCCCTAGGTGAGGTCTGCAGGCACACTATCCCCTCCTGGGCCAAGGGAAAAAATAAATCAGGTATATAAATAATATACAATAATATACAGTAATATACAATAATACAAGCAGTAATTGAAAATGGACTAGTTTCTGGAAACATTCACAGCAATGAAAAAAAGGTTAATCAGATTTGTAAATGGCAAAGCCCTGAAGTCCTCAATGTCAGCAGTTTTTACTCAGAAAAGCAGAAAAAATAATCCAGAAAAAGTATTTGTACAGATAAATGGGTCAGAAACATTGGTTTCCAGGGGTGAATCCTGTACCAACATCAACCATGGTTTTCCATACTGATACAAGAGAATAAAAAAAGCAAGGCAACATGAAATAAACATGACTGATCATTTCCAAGTCCAGGCTTATACCTAAAGATAGTGAAGAGGAAATGAATAAATAACTAAGCTTTTAATAAGTGCATCAGTGCAGGAGAGACCTGCCATGGTCTAATGCAAAGAAGAGTCGCTGTAAGACAGCTTGGCTTCAGCAGCAGAACCAAAAAATCCAGTAACACATTGAAATGAACACTTGCATCCACCAGCAAGACCAAAGCTAGACTGCAGCTGCCTGAAAGAAAGGAGTGGGGGGAAAAAGAGATTAAAAAGAATGTAAATAGTGGTGTATCACACTGAAGAGAGACAGAAAAGAATCTGGAGGAGCTTCTTCAAACGGCACAAATCCCCTTTCTCTTCCAGCTCATGATATTATACACAGATAACTTGAATAGCCTTCACAACAGGAAAAGCATGTTTCTGAGAGAGACAACATGCATTCCCTGACTTATCAGCCACACAGAACACACCTGCTCCATGAAGCAGTGTAACCACACAGGCCAAAGAAATGCTGACTTGCTGTCCAGGCAGCAAATGTACATGGTAGGAAAATTGTGGATCCACTGAGGTCAGACTCAGTGTTGACTCAGGAGGCTGATGGTTCACCAGGAGGTCTGAAAGTCAATGTGTTGGTAAATATTACTGAAAATAACACTAGTAAAGTTACTCAGCTCTGCAATAAGACAGCTTGCAAAATATGCTCATCTTGCACAAACTGTCATGCAGTTTCTCAGCATCTCTGGTACAATGCGGATGTTGGTATGCAGTATGTGTTGTTGACATCAGGATGGCAATCCTAGAGTGATTGGTATGTCTCCTAATACAATGCCACATAGCTATTCAGCTCCTGGAATTCAGCTTCGTGAGATTCAATCACCCCTAACAAGAAGAAATAGTAATTCATTAAGCAAAGTTCTGAGAGACCAACAAATCAAAATGCTGCTTCACTGCAGTCACCATCAGCCCTGCTATGGCACATTTCTTCCTGGCCCTCTTTTTCTGTCCTGCTACATAGAAATTATTGTTGAACACTAGGGATTAAGCATGCCTGCTAATGCCACAGCGTCTAACGTAACAAGATGCTTCACACTTCTATTATGCTCTCCAATCCAGAATTTTAAGCATGTTTTAATGGAAGTTATCTTCACAGCACCCTAATGCAGCAAGCCAAGACTATTATCCTGTTTAATAACTAAATTGAGAGGAGAAATCCAGTGATTCACTCACATCAGAGGCACAGCTGCAAGACCAACTCTTAACTCCCTCTTGTGCACATCCCACAAGACCACAACAAATGTTTTTGCTTGGTATGATGTTCTCAGAGATGCTTGCAAGTGCCCCAAGGACTGTTTTTACGCTCAGTTACCCCATCAGGTCATTAAAATGGTTTGAGCTGCCCACTGCTCCAAGAACAGCTGGCCCATCCATCAGAAGTGGACATAGAAGTGTCCTTCACCATGCTGAGGAAACACCACACATCTTCATATTTCTGCTTGTTTTACACTATTGAAATAAAAGACATTTTTTGCTGTAGAAACAGCTGTGGCATGCTTCATCAAAAATCCTATTCAAGGCATGGCACTAAGCCGGTCAGATTCAGCTTTCATTTACAGCAGCAGCGGGCTAGGGATAATTCATGTCACTCAGGTGAATTTGCTCTGCTTTCGGAGACTGAGCCTCCGAGGAATCCACCCAAACAGGTCTGATTTCCTCCCAAACACACTACTTCAGATACATGCAATTACAGTTATGTCACCAGTGTTAACTGCGATTTACACTTGCCTGAGATCAAAATTAGACGCAGTGCACTTACAAAGAGAGGTGTTTGGGAAGACATGGTAAAATACAAAGGGTCAACTCTGCTCTTGCAAATTATGGGTCTCAGAAATCTCTATTTATCAGTGAAAAATATAATCACCACACATTTGCAGGTGTTGAGTAGAGGATTCACCAGTTTTTCCAATTTGCCACTATTTTACTGCCACTACATCAATTATTATCTTAGCCTCAGATGTCAAGTCTTTCTGAGCCTATTGGCTCATTTCCTAAAAGAGATAATAAAACCTCATTTATTGTTTACGCAATTTTAGCAAATACATAAGCATCCCAATCTGTAATGGAACTGCCTTCCAAAACCAATACAGGGTTCTCATGATGACTGGGTTTTGATGTTTACAGAAAATTAAAGCTTAGATAGTAAACTGATATTAGCTACATATTCCTGCACAGCAATACAGTAATCATCTCTCAAATAATTCCATCTATTTCTGGAGTGCTTAAGAGACTGAATCATGCAAAACCATCCAGTTCAGCAAGAAAAGAGGTGATAGGGGAAATGGAGGAAATTACAGAGCATGTCTTTACTCTGGGTTGATCCCATAACTACAGGAAGCCCAGCAACTGCAAGGAAATAGCAACAAGACACAGGCTACCTGCAAACCCACCACAACATGAACCAACACCTCCAATCAGAGCAGAGAAAAAGGGAATGCATTAACTACTTCACAGGGCTGTGAGGTGCCCCTGAATAATTTTACCATGGGTGATGCAGGTACAGCAGCACTACAGCCATGCCCCAACAGGGTGCTAAACCTAACTGCAGGGTGCTGCTCTGCAGAGCAGCAAGCTCCTTCCTCCATAGACGCACTAAAGGCTGCAGGGTGTGCTCAGGGGTAAGCAGAGAGGTGCAGGGTAGAGCTGTGTCCTGTTACAGCAGAGATGGTGACCAACAGATATGGTTCTCACCCAGCCAGGGATGGAGATGACTGGTGTGGCTCTGACCCTAATGCCGGACATACAGCTCACCATGAAGTCCTGCAGCAGCTGGGACACATCAGGCTCTGGAAATTTACATGAAAGGGTTTCCATCCTTCTACAGGCTGAGTAAAGACTCTTTTTTATCTTCCTCTCTACTGCTGGATGATCCAAGTTGGAAATGACAAATCCAGAACACTAAGGAGCCACAGTAACACCTGAAGCTTTATGTGCTGACAGGAGTTCCAGGAAACTCAAAAGGACCAAGCCCTGATACATGAAACCCTAAGTTTGGCTAAGTTTTTTAATGTGAAAAGGGGTTAGATTTTTTATCTTCTCTACAAATTAAAGGCTATCACTGATGCCTTTTGATGTTGATTTAGGGGAGGGGGGGGAAGGATTAAATCGGTGTGGCTTACTCAGCCTAAAGAGATAGTTCTGCTATTACTGTAATTAGCAGCTGCACTGTAGAGGAACTGATAACAGCCAGCCAACATAAACCACTGTCAGCTGAAAACTGGCCTCAGCAATCTGGGGCTTGGAGCTCGAACCTTTTACTTCTGGGAGTAAAAAAAGAACAAAGGGCATTTTGGTGGTGTCATGTCTTTTGCTCTCTTTGCTTGGAAAAGTCACAGCCAGCATCCTAAAACATGAATTTTACCAGTGCTTAGCCTTTAATATATGTCAGTGTTAGTTGACACTTTGAAAGGGAAAACTTTTTAAAGGGTAATAACGCATGAAAGGAGATGCATGCAAAGAAATACAATCTTAAACAATACTAAAAATAAATGTAGCTTAAAAAGCTCCCTTAAAAACAGCTGTTGACATTAGAGATTCAATTAAAACATAATTAGTTATACCTTCTCCGTTGAAATGAACAAGCATATTACAGCCTTCATCTACAATGAATTGCCTTTTACATTCATACCTTGCTTTTGTCCATAAAAAAGGCAGGTTTTACAAGAAGTGTTGTAAAGATAGGATAGTTCCACCTAAAATTTTATAGTCAAAGAAAACATAAAGTGATTTTTTTCAACCTACTCATACAAAGCGATATTCATTGTATTTGCAATGTTTGTAAGATACATTAAGAACACAAGTGGTCCTAAATGCACAAAATAGAAGAAAAGGTGGAGATAAATGGATGATGGATGGTTCCTGCTATAAATTCAGATTCTGAAATAGGTCGCTAAAGACTAAATCAATCTGACTCCTTAATTGTGATTTACCTGAAAAAGTAAGGCACTGTAAACTGCTCACCCTGCATGGATTTGTACAGACAATGTGCAACCAATAGTTTTCCCTGGGGCTAATGCTTTATGGAAGCATCATTGACCTGGTTTTCTAAGGAAACTACACGGATGTTTTCAATTCCAGAATGGAACGGCAGCCTCAGTCATAGCCATCAAACTCTGCATTAGACATTCATGCAGCATTAGGCATCCTGTAGCTGCCAAAGGCCACACAATGAGACATTGTCTGACCCAAAATTCATATAATTAGGCTGATGGGAACACCACCAGCGGACGGTGCATTGAGCATATCCTGATTCTGGATAGGCCATTCTTGGGCAGTCTGACTACCAGTTAGCTGGGAATGAAGTGAAGCCTGCTACTAGTGACAGACAACTTTGCTGCTAAGCCAGAGTGATGATGAAAGGGACATTTGGCTTGAAAATCACCACTGGGGAAAGGAAGGGCAGCCATGTTGTCAGAGACAAACAGCTGACCCTACTTTTAATTACTTTTTATTTTCACAGAGGGGCAACCCTGCCTTCTGGAAGGCATCTCTTTAGCTAGAGTTCCAGCAGTTTGCTACACCAGCTCGGTAATGGCCCAGCATTCATTATAGCATCTAATACCAAAAGGCTTCAGAGGCAGCAGTCAGCAGGATGAACACAGAGCTTGTGTCCAGGAGAAGTGTGAAATTCCTCTCATTAGCAGCGCCGCACGTTTGCACACGGACTCTCTCCTTGAAAGGCTGACCTCCTGCACAGCCAAGAAAGTGCTTTCCAAGAACCATGTGACTCCAAAGATTGAGGATGTTTTCTGGCAGAGTGGGGTTTTAATTCAAATTACTCATAGAAACTTACATTTTTGTGGCCTGAAATCATCTTCAACTGTGTCAAACACAAAGCAGTTTCATAATTGCATGTGACTCTTTTTTTTAAGTAAGTGACATAAGGAGAAAGAAATATGAATGTTTATGAAGCTTTAAACCTCCCTCCTGCACTTGCACAACAGTTGCAAATATTTCCAATAAAAATATCTTGTGACTTAGATTTCCAACAACAACAAGTGTATTGAGTCATTCAGGAATGTCATCAGTCTTTATAAAGCGATACAGACAGCAACTACACTCACCTTATTGTCAACTGTGTATTCAACATTACAAAAAAGTAGTTACATTTCCTAGTATTTAATTACAGTGAGGCTCAAATTCCACTGTTTTCAGATATTCCTGCCATTTTAAAACATGTGGCCTAAGACCTGCACAGCTGTAGTCATATCATTATGCAAACAGCATCCCAGCCATGAGTAGTAAGAATAGATCTTATTATCCGTATAAATTACAAACAATTTCACTACATCAATTCCCTTCCGATGCTTTGTGACGTAAGATATCACTCCTCCCATCTGCCTTCATCCAGAAAAAGCTCTCTCCAGTAACAGCCAGCAAAATGCACAAGGGATTACTCGATCAGCGCTGTATGCTTCTTTATAACAACAACATTTTACTGTCCATTAAAAAAGGGCAACACATTTTAAGGTGTTAGTAATGTTACACCAGAGGAAGCAGGAAAATTGCTAGCCCAGTTGTCTTTCTGTACCCTCAACAAAGGCTAGCAGGGACATAGGTGTAACACTGGGATCACATATTTCTCCCACATCAAGGCTACCACACCTGCGTGTACAACAGGAGGAAGGAAGATTCTTACACTTACAGTGTAAGATTGTTCAAATAACATGTAAAACCAGGTATCTGGGAAAAAAACCCACACAGATTTCAAATACAATGCAGTTCTGTGTTTGTTTGCTCTAGACCAATGATTCCCACATGCTGGCTACTGTGAACTGATTAATTACAAAGTGTCAGTAATAATATTTGTACTTACATTAGGACTTCAACCTCAGGATTCTTCAATAATGTCAATTAATTCATCTTCACAATACTGCCTGTAAGTAGGTGTCATTAGTTCATTCACAGATGGAAATCCTGAAGCATATAAAAGGTAAAATGAATTAGCTGATACAATGACTCAGTAGCAGAACTGAAGATCCTGAAAAACACTCCTGTTTTCTTCTAACTCTTAAAGGGAGGTGATTTACTTGCCCTTTGCAGTTAAATCATGGAAATAATTTCCCAATGTGCAGCAGGAACTTTTGTGACTCTATCAAAACCACTATTTCTAGATCATGCTCTCATTGAATTTCCCCTTTCATTAAAATAGCTTCTGCTGTTTAGTACACCCATCAAAATATAAAGAACATCAAAAGCAAATAAAACCTTTCACTAGATCTATAACAAACTGGAGCATGCTACCATTTTCTCAGGTCTGCATTATGGCCTTTTTGTGGAGGGTAAAAGTGAATAAAAGATAAAGACAAAGGACAAAATAGGAGATGACAGACTATTCACCCATTCACAGCAGTCGCATTTACAAGGCAATTGCCATTCATACTAATGTGGAGTGGGCACACAATTCTACCAGGTATGAAAGGCAGAAGAGCCCTTACACATGAGAGGAAAAAGCACTTTACTGTATTTCATCTCCGTCACAAGTGGAAAACCAATAATGAATAACATCAAAAAATCTCTTTTTGTTCTCCATTAGTAGCTAGCAAGAAACTTCTCTTGGTTCAATCTTACCAAAGGCTATAAATTTCTTGAGACAGCTAATCAATCTAAGCTAAAGTAGTGGTAAAGGTGTAAGACACATTTAGTGTGAATGTATTAACTGACTGATTTTCTTAACCAATAACCTTCTTACCAGCTATAAGTTGCTACAAAAGGTATGACAAAATATTTCCTACAAAAAAAAAATCCAAATAACAAACCCACATTAAGGAGTTTGCTAAGGAGAAATATTATCTGTGTGCCCTAGGTAAGATTTTATATGCAAACAAACCTTATTTCCCAGAGTTTAATTTATGGGCCAAATTAAGTCCTGGTCAAGGGATACTTCAGCTATTGGTTTCATGGAG
This sequence comes from Amazona ochrocephala, assembly GCA_039720435.1. Taxonomy (NCBI): domain Eukaryota; kingdom Metazoa; phylum Chordata; class Aves; order Psittaciformes; family Psittacidae; genus Amazona; species Amazona ochrocephala. The sequence continues at coordinate 36,793,601 of CM077883.1, read as the reverse complement.
CTCAAACCCCAGAACAAAAAAAGTCTAGAATGAATCCAAGTAATTCCTGCAGCCACACCTAATGCTCCTTAAGTAGTATTAGGAGGATGATAAGGGGGGTAGAGCACCTCCCATATGAAGGCAGGCTGAGAAACAGAGTATTGGAGCTGGTCAGCCTGGAGAAAGCTGCGCGGAGACCTCGTAGCAACCTTCTAGTATCTGAAGTGGCCTACAAGGATGCTGTAGATGGACTCCTCATCAGGAATTGTAGCGATAGGACAAGGGGTAGCGGGTTCGAACTTAAACAGGGGAGATTGAAAGAATAAATTATTTACTGTAAGATTAGTGAGGCACTGGAACAGGCTGCCCAAGGAAATTGCGGATGCACCATCCTTGGAAGTGTTCAAAGCCAGGTTGGACAGAGCCTTGAGCAACATGGTCTAGTGTGAGGTGTCCATGCCTGTGGCAGCGGGTTGGAACCGGGTGATCTTAAGGTCCTTTCCAATCCAAAACATTCTATGATTCTAAGGAAAAATTCAGCATCACATGATAGAGGCTGTTTACCAGGACTGCACAAACCTTTTAAGATCAGGCTCTATGATATTCACATTATTGTGCATATATGCAGGTATATATCTAGGGCACAGTCAGAATTGCACAAGCTATAGTTGTACAGATAACATTAAAGAATAATCCATATACCAAATGCTTAAGTGTTTTTGACACAACATCACTATATAAGCACATCATGATAGAACCAAATTCACTAAAACTAAGACAGAATAAGCTTTTTACATTTTAATCAAAGTTAGAAATTAGATGAGATGTAATTAATTTACATATCCAACTGTGAAAGCTTCATTAAAATCCTTAATATCAAGTAATAAAACTACAATAAAAGTTTTTCTGGTATTACAGCGTGTTTAATGCACTGAAAAAGGAAAGACTTTATAATCCATGATTTTCTGGACAATTTTAAGCAGTCACCTGTGTACACAAGTATGTATTAAATATATGGTCACATATATATATATAAATATACTTTTTCTGAGAACAAACCAAGAGAACACAGCAGTTATGAGTGTCTTCCCACATCACTCACCATCGGATAGAGCACTTCTTTACCTGCTAACCCAGGCCCCTTGGCATTCGCCACGTTGATTACCCTAAAAAGGTAAATCGGAAATTCAAATATCATACAGACTGAGGCATCCCTTAACTACCTTAGCTTTAAAATGGTCTTTGTTCTCTAATTAAAACATCTCTACTAGAGAGGCAACAGGTACAAGAAACACAAATAAGCAGAGGCAGGGTGAATAATTACTTTTTGCTATTTCTAGATCAATTAAATGCAACACTCAGCAGTATGCTCTTCCAGCAGTAGAATTCCCATTTGCTTCAGGGGCAGTTCAGCTTCCAAAATGGCAAGACAAGGAGAACAGAGGAAAAAAACAGAAGGGTGAGGGGTAGAGAGGAGTGAGAAACATCAAACAAAAAGCAATTTAATTTAAATACCTTTCTGTACTAGATTCTTACTACTAAAGTTTGCTTTTAAGTCTCATTTCAATCGATTTGCAGAAAAAATATGTAAAGAGTAAATTTAGATTAAATTGATCATTATAATTTATTTTATTAAAATAATATGGTGGAAAGGCCTTTCTTCCACTGAAGGGCTCTAGCTTTGATGTCTGATTGTTATGCAAATTCTGTGGAGTACAAGATATGGACAGAGAAATAATTAAGCTCAGGACTTGGTATGTAATAATTCTTACAAATGTAAATGTATCCTTGTTGGAGATAATGATGTGTATACGCACTGGGAACCACACACGTACATTAGCAAGGGCAGGAAAACGCCTGGAAGGTGCAGGTCCACGCAGATCCCTCTGAGCAGCGGGCTGGACAGCAGGGCCAAGCTGGGCACATGTGATAGGGGCATCTGCACCCCTGAGCACTGCCACGGAGGCTCTCATGGAGCAGTTTTCAGCACCAACACACAAACATTTGGCAAAACAAAGTGATCTTTGTTCTGGAACATAAACATTGACCATATACATCTATATGTTTCAAAGCACTAAATTAGAAACTGAACTTTGCCCCTTTCTCAGGCTTTGAAATATTCCTGCACCAAACACAGGCCTTCATTATCCTTCCGCCCAGGCATCCCTCTCCTGCTCCAGCACACCATATGGCCCCAGACCCTGGGACAAATTCTGCACTGATTTATGTCCTCTGCAGTCTGAGGGACTGACTTGCAACATAAATCTGGGGCACAGCACACATGTGTAGCCAGCACATTCCTACACACACTCATCTCTACCAGCCAAAGACAAGAGATTTAACACCACACCCACCAGAAACAGATTTGGGTTGGGGGCACATCATTGTAACCCAGGATAAGACGTAGCACAATAGACTAACCCTGCATGTACCTGCACACCTCTGAAAACCTCCCAACAGCAGGTAACGCACCAGCCCTGTCAGAACTGCTGTGGGTAGAAGCTGCTGACCGCGGCAGCGTGCTGGGCGGCAAAGGACTGGCTTTGCCACTGCCACCAGGCAAAAGCATCATTGGACACCACAGCAAGAGCACTCCAGGCCAATCCCTCTGCAGGAGAAGTAATTCCCAAACAGAAATGAACACAGTCAGTTTTTAAGGCACTGCAGCCCGTCTTCCCATCTCTAAAATGACTTGCAAGTGGAGCATGCAAACAGGGTGAAACAGCGTACAGAAGCTAAAAAGGCAGCCAGTGCCACACATGAAGAGAGGATTGCCTTTGTTTCAGCCACAGCTTGGTAAAGAAAATAGCAAATGAAGTCCTGCAAGATGAACACAGATGATGAGGTGGTCACATTAATGAGGGGCTCAGAGCTGTGAGGGGCAATGCCCCATCACACCGCCCTGGCCATGGCATTTGTCGAGCTGCTGCACAAGTGCTGCTCTCCAGAGAGACATTGGCAGTTCACAGCCCTCTGTACCACCGCTGTCAATACCATGGAGACACCAAGCATTGGACATTAAGGGGGAAAAAAAAGGGAGGAGAATTTAGTTTCCACTTTTTGTTCATCCTATTGACCTTTCGGCTTCACTAAGCTTGGGAAATACAAAGTGATCAAACTCACTTTTTTATTCATACCCATTTTCACAACTTACCCCAGACAAGAGCACAGGATGTTTACACTGAAACAAGAAATTGACGCATTTTAAGTACATTTCCTAAACACCCATCATTAAGAAAATATACATTCGGACTTAAACTTCCTGATCCTTTTGAAGTAACCCATTTTGCCACATATTTTTTGGTCAGTATCTGTACCACTACTGTACTTAAGCACACCTTCTCTGCCACTCTCTGGATTCTCTTCCACAGCACTGGGTGGGGTTTTTTTACCCATCATTCAAAATGACAAGCTTCCTGACACAAATGCAACACTCAAGTGAGGGATTTTAACTCTATAAATCAGATGATACCACAATCACAGTTCAATGAAGGAAGCAAAAATCAGATCAAATCAAACAAAGAGATCCCATCATCCCCTGCCGCATCCTCCCTCCTCCCCCTTCCCACCCAACCAGCAGCTCTGGAGTCCATAAAGGAGATCGGAGCAGAGCAGCTCTGGCACACACTGCTAAGCACAAAGTAGGACATATGAAATACGCTACAGTTTAGGGTTTGCTCTGTTGTTTGCACTCTCCTGCTGAAAAGTGCACCGGCACACTCACAAAACCAACATTTAAAGTGACCCGCAGCTACCTCCTGAAATATGCTCTGACACGCTCTATCCAGCAAGTTCATTCAAAGACGGTGACTACAATCAGCAACAAAAATATTGCGGGGTTTGCCTGGTGGGTTCATAGGCTCGTTAGTCTGAAAGCTAACAAGCTTTCTGTACTTCCTTTGCCCAAATACCACTGCAGGCACCATCAAAAAGCAAACAAACTTTATACGGCAATAAATTTTGTATTCAAATAAGCTTGTCAACACCAATTACCTGAACCACAACCATCAAATACCAAGCAGCACTTCCAAGCACTCAGGAAGGCAGCTGAAGCCCTGGCTCCACTGCAGAGCTAAACACCAGGCCTGGGCAGTGCTGGAGATCCCCAGGCATGAGTTTTACAGAACACAGCCAACAGCAGAGAAACCCCTGCCACGGCAGCTTGTACACCCCAAAGCTGCCAGTTCCTCTTACATAGGCTTTACTTAAAGGTAACAATTCGCACACCACTAAGTATTTTTCATGACTAAAAATTGAGAAAAAATCGTATTTTTAGACGCGGAATAACCTCAGCAATATACCACACATTACAAAAACATAAGTCATTTTTTTCCCTTAAAAACATGTTCTAAGGTATGGTCGCTGAATCGCTGGCAGGATTCTTTTGGAAGCCTTCACAAGCTAAAGAGTTCCAGCAACATTAATATGACAGAGTTTGAACTCCGGACACGTTCCAGTGCTACAAGCAGGGAACGAAATATTCCAGAAGAAACTCTCAGCACATCACATTAAATCACGACACAGAGCACTTCTTTTTTTTTTTCTGTAATATTTTATTTATATAGAAATACTTAAAAAAACATGAAGTAGCACCATTACTTAAGTTTTACTTTTATTATGTAGAACTTTAAATGTCAGAAAAATAAAACTCTTGATACAATTTCAAATCTTGTCTCAGCAAATATAATATTAGTATTTGACCATGAGGTTAAAGGCCCTTTATCATAAAATAAAATATACTTTGTTTTTAAACTTTGCTCAGTAAAGTACATTTAAGCTCAAGTAACGTCACCTACATATACATAAACAAGTGGTAAACAAATGTATTAAAATAGAAATACTAAAACTATAGTGGTGCAACAGAATTTTTGTAATTTCCACTGAATTCTATTTATACAAATGTTAGAAAGCTTCAACAGTTCCTTTTGACATATGTTTATACATTTCCATTTTTGTAATAATATAGAATAAAATATGCTTTATATCACTGAATAGAAAATATGCTGGGTGAAGCAGATCTAAAAGATTTTTTTTCTGAACCTATAAAATCTCCATCCCAACAGAATACTGTTCAAAGCATTACACATTTTATGGTTTGTAATTCCGTTCACAACTGTGTGATATTAAAATAATACAGTGTTCTTTGCCATAAGGCCATACTAAAATAAAAAAGATTTAACCCAGCTACAAAAAGTTCACTGAACTTAAATTAAAATACTTGTAAACATCTTTGCAATATGAAATATAATTTTTCAAGTCAAAAAAGAATAAAATACTTCAATCTGTATTAATGCAATTTATCTTTAAAACCTTTAAACGTTTTTAATATATATAAGAGATATGTTACAGTTTGTGGGTTTCTTTTTTTTTTTTCTTTTTTAAACTTTGATAAAGCTGCAGTATCATGGTTTTTTCACAGGAACTTCTTGCCCTTTCAAGAACATTCAGAAAAGTATCCACCCATAGATTTAATTATTTCATAATAAGCATCCTAGGAACTACCAGCACGGTTTACTAACAGTCCACACACCATTGTCATCATCATAAGCATCTTCTACTTTCAGTATTTTTTTCTATGTTTTTTTCTTTTGTTTGTTTATAAAAAAGGGGGAGTTTTGGAAGCTTCGTATTAAAGTACAGTGTAAAAACTAGCCTAGCACTAGAATGGAGTCGCCCGTTATTATTTATAGCATGCACCCGCTGTCACCACCACCACCCCCTGCCCTCCCTCGGCCGCGCCTCGCTCGCAGCCCGCATCCCCTTCGCGGGCCCCAGTGCGACCGGGTCAGCCCGGCCCTGCCCTGCTCCTCCAGGCCCTCAGGAGAAGATACGGATGGCCTGCGTGACGGCGCTGTGGCAGACGGGGCACTGCGGCTCCGTCTTCTCGCAGATGCGGTTGGCGCACTCCATGCAGAAGAGGTTGTGGCCGCAGGGCACCAGCGCCGCAATCACCTCGCTCTCGAAGCACACCGAGCAGTCGCGGCTGCCCTTCCGCCGCACGCCGGACGACGAGCAGGAGGAGCTGGACGAGGAGCTGGAGGAGGAGGAGGAGGAGGCGGACGAGTCGGAGGGCAGCCCCGGCAGGTGCGCGCCCAGCCCATTGCCGTAGAGCGGGTAGGAGCCGGCCAGCAGCCGCCCGCCGGGGTCGCTGCGCACCCGCCGCGCCAGCGGGTGCTCGGGCCCCGCCGCGCCGCCGTGCAGGGGCGGGGAGAGCCGCGCCGGGGGCGGGGCGCCGCCGCCGCGCCGGGGGCCGCTCACCAGCAGCGCCAGGTTGGCATTGGCGGGCGCCGCGCCCGGAAAGGCGGTGGCGGGCGAGGGCGCGGGCGAGGGGGGCGCGGCGGGGCCGCGCTCGAACTGCGGCCAGAGGAGCGCGGCCCCCGGCGGCGGGGCGGGCGCCAGGTCGAAGCCGGGCGGCGAGTCGAACGGCAGCTCGGAGCAGCAGTCCGGGGAGGAGAGGACGTCGCCGCCGCCGCCGCCGTACACGTAGCCGTTGGCGCTGCCGCTGTTGTTGTTGTTGTTACCGTTGTGGGTGAAGCTCAGCGCCGGGCTCGGGGGGCTGTAATCGGCCAGGCGGGCGCCGCCGCCCCCCCCCGTGCCGCCGCCGAAGTAGGAGTCGGTGGAGGCGCTGCCCAGTGAGCTGGAGCTGTCGTTGCGGTAGTTGCAGAAGGGCTTGCGGCCTGGGGTGGGCGTGATGCTGGGTGGCGTGGGCTTGCTCCAGAGGCTGCCCGTGCCGTTTAGCTCGAAGCCCACATCCGTGCCGTTGGCGTGGAAGTCGTTCTCGTCCGTCAGCTCGATGATGCCGCCGGTGCGCATAGCGATGTGCGCCTCGATCTCCTCCCGGGCCCGGTCCACATTCTCGGGCATGCCCGTCACCTCAAAGACTGGCTCCTTGTCCCGGCTGGGGGTCACAATGTAGGTGTGCGTCTGCTGCTGGATGCGCTTGATGGTGGCCCCCTTGGGCCCCACAACCAAGCCCACCACACGATAAGGCACCCGCACCTGGATGGTGGTTTGGCCGGGCAGGTTAGGGGGGCCAGGGACGGTGCCGTTCAGGGCTGTGTTCTTGTTCCGTGATGCTCGGATCATGGAGAAGTGCTCGGCCGCTGAGATGATCTCCCTGCGGGCCATGGCCACATCTTCCTTTCTGCCCGTCACAACAAAGAGCGGCTCCTCCCCGCGAACCGGGGTCTTGATGTAGGTGTTGGTCTTTGCCCGCAGAGCTTTGATTTTACAACCTGGGAACAGAGATGCGGCAGATGGAGGGTGAAGGGGAGGGGGAAGGAAGGGGAGGTGGTGGGGAGAACTGGTTACAACCCATTATTTGGGTGCAGCTAAGGAGGGGAGAAGAAACACACCCACCCGAAACACATTGCCCCCTACCCCAGGTGGTCGCTGGCATCTCGTCCAGTCATCCCAGTCACAGTGTAAAGTAATGTCAGCCCACAGCCCTGGCACACGCCCAAAGGCATAGCAAGTGGCCACCGACAGATACATCTGCCATGCAAACTGCCCCAAAACTACCAACGTGCAGTTCACAGGAAGGGCAACACAAAACGGAGCGTGCAGAAAAACTGCAAGACCAGAATAAGATGAAATCAAGTAAAATGAAATGCAAGCAGCCCTAACAAACCAAGACATCCGCCAGTCCGCATTCCTGCTCAGCACTTTCCTCTCGGAAAAATAAAATCAGTTCTTAGGAAGGTGAGGAGCAGCGGCTGTACGGAATGAGCCACATTCCCCACTGCGGATGCTTTATTCCAATCCCATTGTTCCACTTCCCCACTCCATTTCTCTTCCTTAAAAATAATCATCCACGATTTCTAAGTTTGGGGGGAGGAAGCATCGAGGCTCCGATTTTCCTCCCGTTTCCTCTTGCAAATCTTAACTTTTGCAGCTGGAGGAAGGGAGCGATTTTTTATTATTATCGCGGTTGTTCTTTTTTTTTTTTTTTTCCCATTTTCCTTTGCCCTCCCGGCAGCTGAAAGTGCATCCCGAAACTGATGCATAACGCTCCTCGGGAACATCACTACTGCACTTTCTTTGTCTGGGGAAGCCGACGCTGGCCACCACAGCACGGCTGCAGCTCGCCCGGGCACGGCCAGTGCGACAGCAGAACAGCTCGCCCGGCAGCGCGGCGGGGAGCCCCGCACCCCCTGCAGGCATGCAGTCCGTCCGTCCGTCCGTCACCCACCTTGTCTCCCCACTATCTCCGCGACATGCTCCGAGCTGGGCACCGGGACGCACTCGGTCATGTTCACGCTCTTTTTCCGAGGCTCGCTGTCGTAAATGGAGCCCGTCTCGTCGTTGTCCAGCCCCAGCAGGGAGAGCTGATCCAGGGCGATCTGGAGGGCTCTTTGGTCATCCAGGGTCTCTCCCCCGCCACCACCGCCGCCGCCGCCGCCGCCGCTCCCGTTCCTCTCCATGTCTGCGAAAAGCGAGCTGGGCATAGTCCCTGCGAGCGCTGCACCCTCCTCCTGCGCTCGGCTCAGTAGTAAAAGATCAGACACAAAGGAAAACCCAAGGCAGATGGCCAGCAGGAGAGAAGGGAAGGGAGGGTGGGCAACTGCTGGAGACCAGGGAGTTGTTGCCTTTTGCTTGTATATTTTGTATCTTTTTTTCCCTTTTTTTTTTCCTCCGCTCAGTGCAATCCGGTTTATAAGATGTTCTCAGGACCCCCCCCCCCACGGTTCCCCCCCGGAGGTTTTTTTTTTTGGTTTGCTTTTTTTTTTTTCTTTTTTTTTTTTTTTTTTTTTTGTCAGCTGGGGGTGGGGTGGGGGGGTGGGAAGAGGATAGCGAGAGGAGCTCCGATGGCTTCCCCCCCTCGAGTTCCTCGCCGGCCACAATGCCAAGCGACGGCAGCGTTTCTTTAAGGAGCCCCTCCCAGGCTCCACTCCACTCACTCAGCGTTTTTTTTCCCTCCTCTCCCCTCCTCTGTCTGAGGCGCTGCTGCAGCCAGACGGCTCCGGAGAGGCGGGCGGAGGGCGGAGGGACGGGGGGAGCGGGGGGGCCCCGCAGCGCACCCGCGATCGCTGACAGCCCCGCACCGCCGCCATTGGCCGGGCGCGGCGCGGAGGGGCCGGCACTGACCCCCCCACACCTCCCCCCGAGTCCCGGCCCGGCTCCGCTCGCTCTTTGTTATCGGATGCCGAAACAATACCGGGCCCCGCAGCCCGATTGCGATCCCCCGGCCTCGCCGTGCTGCCCGTCTCCTCGCCGGCCGGGTATTGCTTCCCCGCCCGCTACAGGCACAGCGCCGGCGGGAGGGAGGGTGTGGGGGGGTTGGGCTCTTTTGGGTGGTTATCTTGTGTTTGGCAGGGGGGCGTGTGCCGAGATGGGCGGACACCGCCGTGCTTTGTGTGCCGCCTGCCTCGGCAGGAGTGCGCTGCCGGCACCGGAGTCCGCCGCACTCGATGGAGGCTGGTACGGGGCGGGCTGCGCGCCTTGGACCATCCCTCAGGAACCCCGCGGGTCGGTGGCTGCACCAGGAGCGCAGATCCCCCTTAGGTGCTCCCGCCCGCCGCCGGGGTGCGCCCTGCGCCTGCGCGCCCTTTCCTAGCTCTGCGCGCGCGCAGGGCAGCGGCCAGCGCTGACAGGACCCGAGGAGCCCTGCCCCCGGTTTCCTCGCGCGGCCCCGGAGCCCTGCTCTGGGCTTCCCTCTGCGGCAGGACAACGGGAGCCGCACCCCGCGGGGGGGACGGGACAACGGGAGCTGCGGTGCCCTGGGAGGCGGGAGGGCAGCGGCTACGGAAGCGCCTCCTGCTCCTCCCTGAGGGCACAGGAGCAGCGAGGCCGCGGCAGCAGCACCTGGAGCGGGAGACCGGAGGAATCGCCGCACTTCGGGCTGCCCTGCATGGGGATCGGGCGGGGTGACCCAGCGGGTTACAGGATGCGCCGTGGCTGGCAAATCCTGCGCTCCCCGGCTGCCCCTAGCCGTGCAGCATCAACGCTTCAGGGTCCGAAGGGAGGGGACGCATCACGCCTAACTGCTCTAGCACTTCCTTACATCCATCTTGTTGAAGAATTAGAAAATAAATCACCCTTGCCCCTTCCTTGGACCTTGCGTGACCAAAAGCACTTTCATCTCTGACACCACAGGACACCCTTCACCAGTAAAACCAGTCTTCACCCATCAAGTACCTTGTCACAAAAACCTTCCTTTAGTCGGGTGACAAGACATGAAAGTGTCTTCACCGCTCTCATAAAATCGTCACCATCATGTTTTACTTCTCCAGCTTTTGTCCGTGTCTCTATAAGCATCCACACTTAGTCCTTGCCAGCTGTGAGGTACGAAAGACTTAACTTCTTACTTCAGAAATCAAATACTAAGTAATTGTTTTGCAGGATCAAGTTTGAAGGGCACAGACGTTTACAAGTGCCCACAGATCTGTTTAGCCAGCTGCCTGTACAAACAAGTGTAACAAGTCACAGGTAATTGTTTACACTCAGTGTTTATTGCAAATTACTTGCACTTCCTCAGGATGTTTGCATGTTTTATAACAAAGCTCCAGTGTTTGCTAGTAAGGGTATACACTGGTGATGTGCTTTACCAAGTGCTTGGCTTGTCTCATCAACCAAGGAAGTTCAGTGTTCTAATATCTAAAAGATTACTTATTTTACGCATTTACACTTCACTTCCATAGGGGGTAAAAAAGAGATTACTTTTAAGTGCTCAAGGAACTAGAAGGCTCTTAACTATTTTCAGCACTGAGCATCTTTCTTTAAACAGAGAAGAAGCAGATGGACAGAGCCTTTGACAGCAATAAAAATAATGCTGTTTATTAGTAAATAAAATGCAAATGAAAAGTCTGCTGCTTTGCAGCCTTTTTAACTCAAGGACTCTAAAGTCTGTGAGACAGAAAATAACTGTACCCATTTACCAGACAGGGGCAGGACAGGACAGAGGTGAGGGAGAGACTGTCAGTGTAGAGGATTGCTGTTGGTGAAGTCCACAGCAAAGGCCATCAATACTGAAATGCAAAGATATAAGGAGAGTGTCTGAGTTGTGCTTGGATTTTACCTGTTCTTTGTTTTTTCTCCTGATTTATATTACACCCTTTTTTCTCCCTCCTCACCTCATCTGCTTAAATTCTGATTGTGTTTTTGCCCAATACCCCTGTACTGAACATTCAGGTATTGACTAAGGGGAAAAAGGAAAGCAAGTTATCTTCAGGTTTATGTGCCTAAATAGGAAATTTTTTCTCAAAACAAGATTTCATGAAGATCTAGCTTTATTTTTTTAATGTTAAGCCAAAAGGTCAAACTGAAAATGTTTAAAATGCATTTCAGAATAAGCATGGCACTTCCCAGGGGCAGGGGGAGAAGGAGATGCATTTCTGTGAGACTAAGCGGGCACTGATGTGTCAAGCCTCCCATGAATCCCATGGAATGGTCCAACATCTTGAGGGCTATTGCTTTTTTACTATTTTAGAGAACTACAGGGAATAATAATAATAATAACAACAATAAAAAAGGTTATACTGGTCTGCCTTAAAACATGCACGCGCCAGCAGTGCAGCCCCCCTGGGAACACAGAATCTATGCAACAGTGTGCTCATATAGCAACAAGCAGTGCACACAAGATTCATACGGATCTACCTACTCCACAGAAGTATTTCTCTAGAATAACTTAATCAGATCTAAATTAAAACATTATCTATCCACATAATGCCTTTCATTACATAAAACCTCGAAACATAAGCAGCAATATAGTAAACTCCCTCTCTGAGGGAGAGACCAGCCATCTACCTACCAATTTACAGCAGCTTAACAAAAGCAGGAAGGGAGGATATGTTACAGGCAAATACAGGACTCCTTGCAGGAGGAGTGTAATTTTCAGTCCTTCTAGGTTCTCTCTGTTATCATTTCCCATTTGTGACAGAGGTAATAAAACTTCCTTCCTCCAACCTTTATTTAATTAAAGTGTAAGGTCTTTGGGGCAGTGAGCTTAGTGTGTGTACATACACTGCACTTAGTATGAAGAAGTCATGAATTAATCTGAGGCCTTTAAATACTACTCTAAATACAAAGCATTAGCAATAATAAGAATAGGATATAATTTTCATCTAGAACAGATGAGACCTCTGTTTTCAGTGTATCATCACAAAGAATAAATTACATGCATCTCAGGGAATAACTAAATTAAGGGTCAAGGAAAAGGATTTCATACCAGAGATGTGCAACTCCACTCTGTCCCAGTTGTTTACGCTTAAGGACACTGCTGCTTATTTGCCATAATCTTACAAATAATGTCCCAGATCCCACAGGCCAGATCATCAGTAGGCATAGGAGTATAGTTTATTCTGAGACAGTACGTGTGATTACTGGGATAAGATACCCAAATGAACCTTTTGCACGTGCAACAAACTTCAATTAGCAATCTGCAGACAAATGAGAAGTTCTTTCTTTTCCTGCAATACATAGCAATAGACAAGCCAGATTTCGCATTGAATCCCATATTAACCTACATTCAGTGGCAGCGAAATCTCAGAGTACTGTGTCAGAATTTATCATCTCTCAATGATGTTGCCTCCACCTCTTGACAGTTCTAGATGAGATGTTTATAAACAACAGCTCGTCCAGAAGCTGAACAACTACAGCTGAAAATATTTATTATTTTTCCACCAGTCGTTCCAGCCACTTCGGATGCCTTCTACTGAGAGATGGGCAGAGATCTCAAACCAGTATGGTTGTGTTAATAAATGACAAGAAATAAAATGGAGATGGAGTGGTGAGTGGCTTTGTGATACCTCCCTGAGCTGGAAGGAGGCTCAGGGGTAGGGAAGCTGCAGAAGTGCCTCTTTCCCTCATGGTAAGGAATGTCACATCAAAATATACAAAATGGGGAGATGCTGTTGATGATTTCCTCCACATGAGCTTCCATCCCCATAAGTCTAAACCTCTCCCTGTTACAGAATTCATTTGCAAAATATTTTCTTTTAAAACAAAGATCTTCTGGGACAACTTGTCCCAGAAGCAATTTTGCGATAAACTAGAAAAAGTCTCAGGCCTGTAACAGTCACAACCAGTCTCCAAAAACATTGACTTAGTGCTGTAAATTTACACGAGTTGATAATGGCTTTAGTAAGCTAAAATGCTTGTTTGCAGTATATTTAAACAGAAAAGATTCTTGTAATAGGCATCACACACTGTACTTTTTTCATATGCATTTGCTGTTGGTTTGACATGAGTGATTAGCGTGTGCATGTGTGTGGGGGATAAACTGCCTTGCAAGAATGCAGTTTTGTTTAACATGACTGATGGAAGGCGATTCAAAAAGCATAAAGATGCCTTTACCATAAATCAGAACTAACCAGCCAGATCACCTGCCCACTTCAAACTCTCCACCTGGATTGCGAGTGGCCTCCTTCACTTATTGTTCCATTCTGCCTCTCACTTACGAACAAGGGTTATCGCGCTGCATATCCGAATTAAGTGGTGTTTAACAACAGTGCTGACCAGCGTTTGAAAATGGAAATCGCTTCTGCCTTTCGCCTGCTCTCCCGTTATGTGTTTAGAGTCCAGCCTTCCAGGCTGCCCCTGCATGCAGCGCTCTCAATGGAGTGCTCCTCTGCACGCGGCTGTGGGATTGGAGCTCTTTGTTACCACAGCCCTTGGGCCAGTATTCAGTTTGTGATGCAGCACTGGCATCTCAAGGCTGCAAAGCACCTATCACACTGCGGGCACTATCTATTAAACAGTAGCTAGATTGAAAAAAAAAGAAGAAAAGATTTATATTTGTATGTTTAGACAGAGCTGGATAGGGTAGCTCATAACCTTGAGCCTTTTTTCATCAGTTTTAATCTCTGAAATAGTAAATGATAATTAAATTTTAATTTAATTTTAATCTGTGAAATAGTTAATTATAATTATGGTCATAAAACATGTATAACCTTCAGCTTCCTCTCTCCTCCATCCCTTTCCCCCTACTCAGTGCTGCTACAAGAAGGAAAATAATTGTCACTTTAATGCTAATTGTTTATAAATGCCTTTGTACAAAGACTATGTTTATATACAATGCCTAGGCAAAATCTAGGCACAAATGCAGTGCTCATAATAAATGAGTGAATAATCTATCCCTGACCACATCCCAGTGCTCTCTAAAAAAAGAATATCTAATTCCTGCCACAGAACTGCCTTATAGGTTGAAGTTCAGCTTATAAATACACATGGGAAAAGATTAGATTTTAATTGATAAGTATTAATCATCATCCATTTCTGTCTCTGCAGGAAGCACAATGTTCAAGCATCTAGTTAATATACTGTATAATGGATAACCTTGAGGCAGAAGCTCTTGCATCTGTCTCTATCTAAGAAAAAATGTCAACATCAGCCTTCGTTGTAGCAAAATACCCTGACATCTGAATGGAGTTGCTGCTGCTCAAAAATTGACTGTCTCCAGTGCAAGCCCTCCTAAACTGGGTGCAGTGCCTAACCTAGGGATGAAGCCAAATTAAAATCTTTATCTGCACGCACCTGTACTTGAGAATGTTTGAAGTCTGGTCTGGATTAGAACACTCTGTTTGTGGTGCATCTCAGCTCTGAACAAACACATTGCTCATGTGATGTTCTCACTGCAACCACAAAGCATTAGCACTCACAAGAGCATCATTGAAGATACTCAGGCTCTTCATTGAGAACAAAGCCATTAATGATTAATACTATGGTAGGAGAAAACGTAGCAGTATTTTTTGGCAGCTAAGATGTGGCAATGTCTGTCCTACATGCAAAAGACTCACGCATACCTTTAGTTTTTGCATAAGACGGTTCTTACTAACTCTGTGGGAAGAAGAATCAAACAAATCCCCCAAATTAAAGGGAAGTGAAGGAGATTTTCACGTCTAAAACTGGGTATATACAATACATCTCTCTCTGAGTGTCCCAGCAGATGCAGAGATGCGTTTACGTATCACAGACATTACTGTCCCAGCAGATGCTGTAAAGTTGTCACTTACACAGACGCTTACTGTCCCCACGGATCTGTATTTTGGGAGAGAATTTTCGTACCACAGACACTACTGTCCCTACAGAACCACATCTGCTGGCAGAGTTATTGTTTCACATACTCTTCTGCCTCCAGCAGATGTGAGAGACTGCCAGCACGACAGGCATTGCTGTCACAGCAAATCTCCATCTACAGGGAATTAAATTGCAGCTTGAACTACTGCTCTTCCTGAGCCCTTAGTGTGGACAACACTGACAGTGAGGAAGCAACATAAATCAATGAAAATATGATGCTGGGCACCTAGGACATCACCATTACCTCTGCCTAAATACAGCACTCAGCAGCGCTGCGTTTCAGGACGTGACAAGAGAAGAAAAAGGATTACTTGTGCGCTTCTCTCATACTGCCTCTCACAAGTACTCATTCTGAGAAACATTTGAAGGAAAAAGCACCTGATGTGACTTTCACATTACAGATCCAAGAAAGCACAAGTCATTCATAACTACCAGGTTGACAACCTTAATGCCCTGCTACAGGGTTCAGGCGTGTGTCCTAGGTGATTTTCAGCTTGCTTTTGAACAGATGCACGTTCTCATGCTGCATGAAAAGTTTCAGAGTTTCCAGTTTATTAACACCAGAAGATCTGATCCCCAGTTCAGAGAGCAGAAATAAAGGGGAGGGGATTGGTTTCAATCCCTTTAGTTTGAGCTTTCATCTTTTGAGACGCTCTATCACCTCCTCTCAGACTTGGGGTTCAACAGCAGCAGCAGCCACTTGCAGTTTTGCTCCTGTGCAACTGCACTTCAAGCAGCACCTTTCCAAACATGAGTAGGAAAATCTTGGGCCTGTGCTAAGGCATGACTATGGCTAGACTTCCCTCTGGAGTGAACCCAGCCTAAGGCCCATACCAGAGCATGTACTTACATATAAATAATATGTATGGTATGTGAGCCTGGACTTGAGAGCTGTCTTGGGCCTTTGTTTGCCTGACTGAGTAGATGTTTCCTTTATGATTTGGTAGTGGAGAGAGAAAACCTCCCCTGGTAATTCTGCAGTAATGTAAACCCTACTTGAAGAAACACCATCCAACTTTGGAATTCCCCCGTGGGGAGTCTGGGTGTTTATCTTTATCTGAAGCATCACGAGCTGTCCATTGGCAGAGGCAGGACACACAAATTCCCAGAGCAATAATCTGATGCAGCTCAACAAAACCTATATCCTTGGAGCAGATTGTGGGAAAGCATCAAGATTGTGGTTGCTCTGCCAAAGCAAACACGATGTTTCAAGCCCCATCATCTGCTCTGCAGTTCACACCCTTCCAGTGCTATCTTTTTCAGATGCCATGCCACACTGGTTAGTGGCAATGGTGTTGTCATGTGTGACTCATTCCATTTTACTGGAAATTAGAAAACCACATGCTGCACTGAAGAACTGCTTATTTATGTAGTCACATCATTCCAGAGAGCACTCCTCCTGCCATTATTTGTATACAGATTCTTTCATCCAGAATTTTGGAAATACAGCTCTTTAGCAGGGTTCATTCAGAGGACAGATTAATCAATAGCATATTGCTCTTTCTAGGGCCCACTAAGCCCTCTGTAGTTCCCACTGCCACCCCACAAAAGCAAGTGGTATTTTAGAAGCAAGCATCTTCATCATTACAGGATGTGTGGGAAGCAAAACAGAACGGATAATGGTGCAACTGGAGTTGTGTTAGCAGAAGAGTCTGTCACATACGTATTTGAGCTTTGGGCAGGTGAATATTACCCACAGGGAAGAACACAGACTACTTTTGTCTGCTTTTCTTTATGGAGTGCCTTTACAAAGCCTCATCAAATATTTCCTGAACACATCACAATGCTACATTTACTGTAGTGATTAATGCTCAGTATAAGTAATGAACTGGCATATTTAGGACAATAAAATAAAATGCTAAGAGATGTCAACAGTGCAATCTTTCTGTGGGATAAGAATTACCAGATAAAAACATTAATGCTTTTAAGCAATATTTCATGGTGACAACAAATTGAGCTGGTGAATCTTTGAGTTCTGAAGCACAGATCTGGAATTACGTGTGTTTCAAAGAACTTCATTTCCAAGATTATGAGTTTTTCTAGCCTTTATAAAATTAGTGTTACTAAAGCAGTGCACTAACACCAAGTTAGGTTTGATTGTGTGTTGACAGGCAAAGGCTGACCTCAACAAATTCCTAAACTAAGAGATCGCATTACCCTCTACAGTTGCAGATAAATCCAGTCTTATCTTTAGATGAAGAAACTGTTAATCAGATTCAGGCACCACACATTTATGAAGAAAGAAAATAGAAATGTGAGCCATTCTTTTTTTAAAGGTTAGCATAGCTTAAACATTCCTGAAAATATTTATTGTCATAACAGCCCAGACCTGCTGAAATGTTCTCGCCTAGGATTTGGTCTTTGACATTCCTGTTGACTTCAGCTGCATCAAATGGCTGCCACAGAAAGCAGAATTTAGCAAGGAAGAGGAAAAGACACAAAGTAGTAAAAAGACCATTTGGAAGACGATGTGTGCTTTCAGTGTTACTGACTATCCCTCAGGACCCGAATTAGAGTTCTGTTATATTTTAAAGCACTGCTTTCAAGCTTGCTGGAAGTGTCAGACAATTTGAATAGATCTCCATTTTAATTTCCAATCTAGCAATATGGAACAGCTGCCATAACTTTGTGCAACGTGGCAAATTCGACATCCTCATTCCTCAAATGGCAATCATCAAGAAGGGACTCTGAAAAAAGCATAATGTGCTTCCACTTTTACTGCCTTTTAGTATACTCCCAGTCAAAATTGCTCTTTAGATAAAGAACTCAAACCCTCGATTGTACTTTTAACTTGCATTGCCTACAACAGGAAGCAAAGGTGCTGGGTGAAAGTTGATGAGATTTCTAGAACTGTTTCTCCTACTTCCAGCCAGTGAGCTGGAGGTTAGTTTACATCCTTCTGGCTTATGAGCCACGCTCAGTGTTAAGGGCTGCCAGTCAGGACTTCCCCCCAGCTGTACTGGGAAGATGTAATGGAACAAGCCCTAGCTCAGCCTCAGCAAATCTGCCTTGTCAAAGCCTCATGGATTCTACAGCTCTGGCGGCCAGGGCTGTATGAACTCAAGTGTGTCACCCTCATGCTTTTCCTGCTTTGTAGCAGAAAGAAAACGTTGAAAGTAAGATGGAAATAACAATTATTGTGTTTAGAGTTTTTTGTATTTCTGACCGTGTTAACTTAAGAGAGAGAATTGAATCCAGAAGAAAAACACTTTAGGATTCAGATGAAAAGCCTTAGCACTGTGTCCCATTCTGGGACTGTCTAGACAAAGTCAGTTCAGACACATTCAAGGGAATTTGTGTGCATGAGATGAGGCATATTTCTAAGCACAACCCCATGTCATATGTAGTTTGAGAAGGAATCTCTTTTTTTCTAGGGTGCTGTAGCATTGATGAGTTGGAACAATGTCCCATCTAGCTCACATTTTGTATTCATTCACAGATTATATATTGCGTGCACTTAGATAAAGCTACCTCCCACTCTTTTCCTTAATTCTGAATAGAAAACTTTAAAGGAGTTCTGAGACCTATCAGCACACATCATGTTGTCACCAGCGCACCGAATTAAAAGAACAGAAACATCCAGCAGAGGTAGTGTTGTTCCAGTTTCTATACAAATAAAACACAATTAAAAAGTCTCTGGCATGGCTGATTTCAACTGCTAAATTAACATCTCTGCTCTCATTTCTGCAACACTTCTCTGCTACTGAGTTTGTGGTTTCTTGCCTTCCACATGATACAACCAGCTTCCGACCTTGAGATTCCTCCCGTCGATAGTCTATATTTCTCATGAAACTCAATCTGCAAACATGAAGCCAACTCTCACTAATCTGTTTTCTGTTATCAGTATACTAACAGGTACATTTATGTACTGGGGAGGACACACATCAGGGTAGGATGAATGTCTCTTACTTGAATTTGCCTCTAGCAGTCACCATTTGAAATACAGAAAGCAGAACAGAAATCTTTTCCAAATGGACTCCAACTTTGGATGGCTAACTTGATATCACTTGTAGTAAATAAAGCTAATTTCTTCACAAAATTCCATCCCGCCTTCTACCACACAGTCAACTTAGATCCCAAGGGAACAGGTTAAGAACAACAGATAATACGGGAAGGCAAAGAGGGCAGGTTAACTGTATTTCACCTCCATCCTAGAGTGGTTGGACATGGCTGCATGGGACTGGAAGCAGGCTGTAAGCTTGTGTGATCACCTCCAACACCAGTTTTTATCACAATGCATTTTCCTTCATTAGTGGAGACATAAGTATTACTTAGAATATAGAGATTGAATATATAGAACAGACAAAAAAATGTAAAGAAGCATATATCAATCAAGCTGCAGAAAAGTGAAACCAGGACTCATTCACCACTGATGATGGCTCCTCAATATGCCTAAGCTTTCTTCAATGTGCAGGAGAACTACAGCTCCCTGAGCTCAAGGGGAACCTGCTCAGCCTGTCTCAGACACAGATTTCTGCACAGCTTCTCTGGGCTACACTAATTCTGCTTCTGGGGAGGGCCCACCCCTACTCCCTTCCTTACTTTCACTACAGTTCCTGCCTGTGTAGCTTGTGGACACTGGTGGCACAAACACGTTAACTCCACGTGGCAATGAGTGATTCTCTCAGCCTGCGTGCATGCCAAAGAGCCTAATCTGCTGAAGAAATTATACGATGTGCAGCTATTTGTATTGAAACCCCTGCAGAAACAGCCCTCCCCCACTTCCTTCTCTGCTAGCTTGCTCTAACAGCAGGCAGACATAAGTGAAAGGAAAAACAATAAGAAAGGAAACTTGGGAGGGACAGGTTAGAAGCAGAAGGAAGAAGCAAAAGGTCTGACTCTGCAGACTGTATTCATGATGAAAAGCATTTGCACAAATAACCTAATTGCATTCAGAGAGACTGCCAGGCTGAGTAAAAGTGCTACAAGTGCAAGCAACTATTGTAGAGGCAGGAAACAAGTAGGAAAAGAAAGAAAAAGGAAGCCCCACATGAATCAGACACCTGCACAGAGGAGAGCAGCCCCATTCACCCCAGGAAAAACACATCAACCAAAACACTAACTGCCTTTGAGTTATTGCAGAAATATTTATAGAGCCTTTCCCGACCTCTGCCTTGCTTCCTGGCAGGCACCACCACAGAAAGAATCCTTACCACTGGCATCCCCTTCTTCCGCCAAACAAAAACTCAGTCCCTTCCCAAAAGCACAACAAAGGCAGTCAGAGACCAGCTGGGCTGCCAGAGCCTGGTCACTACCTGGGGAAGGAGGAATGTCCACCCAGGCAGCCAGGGACACACTCATAGGAGACACGGTAACTACTTTCACAGGAGGAGAGTGGGCATCTCTTCCTGTGGGATGAGTTGGGGGAACAGCATTGATTTTGCATAGATTACTCTCAGCAGTGAAGAGGCCAAGGAAGTGGGGGTTTCCACCAAAACCCCATGTCTCTTCCAGATGGTCACTTCTTTCTTTATAAAGCATGATGAGACACTGAAAACAACTGGATGTCCAGTAACTGTGTTGCTCCTTTTCCAGTGAGCTCTTTCAGGAATTCTCAAAACAGCTTCTATGACAGCAATTCCGAGTTTATAAATCATTAAAATAATGCATTTATTTATCAAAAGCTCTCCTCCTAAAATGAAACACTAGAGAGCAATCCAATAGTTCCAATGAATACATGAATTTGAATTCTCAGGGCTCATGCTAATTGGCACTTTTCAAACTGTTCCCAGTTAGGTTTGTCCATAAGCTTGAAAAAGAAAATCAAAATATGCCTCTCTGAGATGGGCTCATGTTTGTGAAACAGAACTATTAAATCAGTGAAACCAGGGACTGAATTCAAAGCAATGATGGTTCGAGATCATACATTAAAGATGACAGGATCTTTTTAAATCATCTCAAATATGAAACACTTGTAGTACCAACTTACAAACTTATCTGAAAAACACACACTACCACCTACTGGCAATTATTCATATATGTTATTTACATACTGATAAGTGGTAACAGTATGTGCACATTTGATTTGCATGAGCTTTGCTAGGACAAAGATCAGGCTCCATCTTTACAGTTACTAGACTTGTATTTGAAGAAAAACATATTCCTCTACACGTAGTTCCCACAACATGTGCCCAATTTATTTCCTTCTTTTCAGTAAGAACTTAAGCCAGAATAGCTGGTTTATTTAAATACTTCTTTTTTAAGGTTGTTCCTTTTGTCAGTGAATCCTTAATGTAAGACTGGGGGTTTTATTTTGCTCAGCTGGAGAAGGTACCACCAGGTTTACAGCCCTTGCTATTTTATACCCACCGTTCTGGAAACTGGGCATAAATGACGGTGATGGTCTGGGACCAGGGAGGAGAATTGGGGCAAGTCCTAGGTATGACCACTCTATGCATCAGTCACACAGAGTCTGTGAAAAGGAAGGTCATGGCTGAATAGAAGAGGTAACACCAGGGAGCCATCATACTCTGAAACATCTTTTACCTTGAGTGATTCCTTGCCTTTTGCTGCAGCTCACACCTTCTTGCCATGAGGTTCACAGTGATGCCACAGAAACATCTTGAGCTAAAAGCGCTGTGATGTATGTGCCAGAAAGTAAATGTTACTTAAAGGGCCACAGGTGAATACCGCAAACATTGTCTTTGCTGAGCTTGGATGACATGTTTTGCAGCCTGCATGCTCTCTCTGGAGACCTTCGCCTGCTGGCAAAAATCTGATTGCTGATGTGGTGCTGGTGTGTACGATGCCTAGTTTTGGACTATATATTACTTACATTCAAAATACAAGTCAAAGCTAGGACCGTGTCAACAGGACCTGCAGCATGACTGAGCCCTCACCTCACCACAAAGGAAATGTGTCAGGAAAGCTGGGACTGACAATACTGAGTCACTCTGCGACCTGCAGTGCACTCAGCCGCAGCCCCGGTGCTGCAGTACAGCTCCTGCCATTTCTTCTGTGAGATCACCTTCCAGAGAGGATTTTGGTACGTGGGTAGGAATGTCAGAAAGATAGTCTGGTTCTGAGGTAAAGGCTCAATGGAAGCCAAAGACTGAGATTGTAAAGAATTACCCCTGCAGTTCTACAAGGGCACCTGCCCACATGACACCGAGTTAAACCTAAGACAATGCCTATTCCAAAGTCAAACCAGCAACAGTAGAAGCTGATTGCCAGGTATTACAGCCTTGCAGGAAAACAACCTTTTCATTGTCTTATAAATAAAACATTCTATCCAACAATGGCATTGTATGTGTATAAATAAATAGATATTTTAAAACTAATGAATGTCACTATATTTATAATCAAATGTATAGTTTAATTAGATATATTTTTACATGAGTCAATTTTAATTATTATTTTTTTTTCCTATTACTTCTAGGTTAATTAAACACAAGGTTTCCTGCTGGCAAGTATCAGACTAGCTCAAGACGGGCCTTCAGATATGCTATGCTAATGCCTGACACTCAGGAACAGACACTTTTCGTTCTCTTCAATATGTGCATTACAAGTAGTATTTTAATTGGGCTCCCAATTCAGAAGGCTGGAATGAGCTTGTGAGTCATTTTCACAAGTTGACTCACATGCTGCAAAACTGAAGAATTTGATGCTGGGGAAAAAAGAAAAGGCAAAAAGAAAAAGCCATAGGAGGGTGGATTTCTGCACATCACTGTCACTGGGGAAAAGGGTGAGCATGTCCCCAGCACCCAGCTGCAGCAGCACAGAGAGTTCAGCAAGTGCGTTACTTAGACGAGGCTTTTTTGTCTGTAACTGTTGAAGAAAGGATGCTCTTAGAAGGCTTTTGTTTCATAAGAGCGGTGATTAAGAGATTATATAAAATATTATCATTTTGAGATTCTTTTCCCCTCAGCAAAGGGACCAGTCCCTGCATCACAGGATGCTGGGTTTCAGTGTGTATCAGTGATTGCACTTCAGCAGCTCCATTTCAAGACTGTTTAACATTATTGACAATAGGGAGAGGGATCCTCCTCTCCCTTAGGTACAACCCTGCAGACTCAGATTGGAGACAGAGTCAGATTAAGCTCTTTTTTTCCTTGCACATCACTGCTGAGGAAATGTCCCACAGCTCCCACTATACCCATGTGAAAACACTGTTGTCTTTCTATTGTACTGTCTGCATTGCTTGTGTAACCCTCAGCGCCTCAAACCATTTGCATGGGTGCAAGGGATGGGAACTCAATCAAAACAAAGCAAGTGGAATCAAATCTGCCCTCCTCTTTTTGCTGTGTTAGCTTCAAACAGTGGTAAAAAACTATTTACTGAAGCAAGTGTGAACTGCAATGCACAGAAACTAAATGCATGCTGAGTAAAAGGCTTTTCTGAACTGTCACTTTTCCTGTTATTAACATTTTTCTTTCCATATCCTTAGAGGAATCCATACAATACACAAATGAAGGGCAAATTCAGAGAAGGCAGAAAATGCCAGGGTGTTTTTCATTGTCCGGAGGACAAATGCCAGAGCCCTTCTGGGACATTCAGAACATCTAGTCACTGCATCTTATTCAAGGGAAAAGCCATCTGTCAACAAACTAATCACTGGACAGATTCAGAGACAACTGAAAATAAAAAGCCAATACAAACGTGCAGATGAGGTTCCAGTCAGCAACTAGGCACAGAAACAAACAAATCCTGTCCACAAAGCCTGGCATTTGGGTCCAGCCATTTTTCACTGAAGTCAAAAGCTGGAGGGGGGGGCAGGAATAATGCAAGTGATCGGCAAACATAAACTTTCAAATCAATCAATATGACTGGAAAGGATGGTCATGAACCAAACCTGGATCTGAACCCTGCCTACATAAGCCAGCAACTGCTGTTGCAGAATGGAGTACGAGCGCAACAACTGAGCACACTACCGCATGTTATAACCAGTAATAAAAGCCCTACTACTTTATATTTAAGCATTCAATAATACTGGACAATTTGGTGCTTAGCTCCTGGCTGAAAGCAGCCTTCATTTTTGATCAGAAACACACTACACCAAGGGATGTACTCCAAGTGACTAATGTTCACAGTGGCCAGGATTCCATCACCAGTGAAAAGTGAAGCATCTGCCCCACGTGTGGGCCCAACTCTCATATTTTTTTAATGAGTGTCTTCTATGACAAGGGACTTGATACATGGATCTTTGCCAGCCTTCCTCTTGAAAAATGAAAGCCCTCTCCTGGGTCACCATAAGTATACTTTCCTCAAGAACAAAGCCACAAAGGAGAACCCTCTGCAAAGGAGTTCCTCAATGATGAGGCTCTGCAGTGGCTTCATTTTCTAAACCTCACTACAGGATGTGCATACAAATGGCAAAAGGACTTCAATTGTTTTGATTCTGCACCAGATCTTCTCTCCTATTGGTGAAAAAATTGAGGAAAACCAGGTTATTTCAGAAGACTAGTGGGTGCCGTGTTAAATACACAACTGAGTCAGACTTCAGTTTCAGCAACCTGGAACATGAAAGAAGTTCAGCTTAGCACTAGCCAGAATCAACCTGAAGGAGTCAGAACTTCTGAGAGCTAAAATCATAATTGCTTCCTTAAAGGCACCACTCGAATAAAATTAAATGCATTTCTCCAAAAGCCTCACTAGCAGAGCAACTGATTGGCCCTTGAGAATTCCTATAGAACTTGTCATTCAGCATGAAATCAGGTCAGCAGCTAAAATTAAACACCCACCTCTCCCCTGCACTGCATGTGGAGTCATCGCTTTTAGTATTGCTCAGCCTCTCCTTCCCCAAATGGGTTCATTCTTACCACAAGCTTAAAGGACGTCTTATCAAGGAGCACTGATGGATACAGTCATTCCTGTTCCAAGATGAAACTGTTGGGAATCAGACTCGCAGTCCCTTTGACTCCATCTGCATTGATTAGTTTTCAGGCAGCCTGCCAAGGCAGTGTGCTGCCTCTTACCCTCGCCACTGCTAATCTGCCTAGGCTAGGCCTGCAAGCCCTGCATAAACTGCAATTTCTCTTCATTAGTGATTCTGCCTGCATGAATCTGATAACATATGGGATATTATCATAAAACAGCGTATTTCACCAATTCGTTTTCTCCTTTATGAAGATTATGAATGCACTGCAAGTGCATTGGGCAGGATAAAACAGAAGAGTCTACTGTACAGTTTATCTTTGATTTAGTTTCTAAAATGCAGCAAGCCTTCCTTTTAAGTTCACATTTCCCAATAATCCTGTGCTAATATATTATAAAAACTGCTGACTCTCTCCCTGATTTCCTCTAGTTCATTATGGGGCTGATCCACATGACATGTCAGTTGCCTAGATTGAGACTAACGATGAACAGAGCTAGCAGATGCCGCACAATGGAGAAAATGGGAGGTACAGTAACTGTGCAGTCAGCCCTACTCACTGCCACAGTCTGACTAAGCATGAACACGAAACATGATCACAGTTTGACTGCAGATTATGTAATTCCAAACATATGCTTTATGCCCCCTCGCTTCCTGCCTATTGCAGATAACGCAAGTCTGTTGGAACGGGCAGTTTGTGCACAGATGAATGAGTGCTTTGTCTGGGAGCGATATGGATGCAGGTAGACTCCTACCTACTTCTGAGATTTATTAATTAGCACATGTCCCCATTTAATGAAGTCTGCGTGCCCTCTACTGGTACACGCGTGCATTCCAAGAACATCAACGCTCCTGAACTGAACAGCTTGACATATAGAACTGCTATTGCAAGCTCCTTGGACAATGTGTGATGTGTGCATGCTTTCTGTGGCTTGCTTCCATATGCAATACAGAACAAAAAAAGTTAAGCCCTCTATTTATTCTAAAGTTCAGAGCTGTTTCATTCTTAAAACTGTCAGGCTGGTTTTATGCCTCTGTTTTGAGGGCATTTTCTGCTAAAAGTTACTGTTCTAATTTCACAGTGCATGTCTCTTTCAGAGAAGATTTTGCATGCACTGATCCATTAAGGATCTGGGAGTAGGGCGATGTTGCAGAGAACAGAGAACACAGAAGCCTGCAGCAACCATAGACTTGTTCTGAGCTGCTCTCAAGACGGAAAAAAAGTAGATCAGCTTTCCAGGATTAATCCATAATCAAAAGCTACACTAACTCCTGGCTAATCTGTATCCATTACTGAGTACAGACACATGCAGTAGAGGTCATTTTAATAAGCAGTACGCTCCTTAAATTACTTCCAATGCCAAATCAAGTCAAGATTGCTAGGGATCATAACCAAGGGATCATTTGTTTAACCCATCTAACAGCCTTTTCTGCAGACCCTTCTAACTATTTACACTGCCAAATAACAATAGCAACAGCAGACTACAGAAGAATACAGAACAGCTCTTTTTAACAGGGAAAAATAAAATATAGCACAACCCACAGGATGGGCAGGGTGAAAGGGGAACCAAATGAAGACAGATATGTCCATATACTACCAGCTGGTACCAGTGCCCAGATTGCAGCTGATAGTTCCCTGCAGTTGGCTGGTTCCCAGGGGGAAGGGACATGCCCAAGTACCACTCATACATGGTGGCAGAGCAGAGGGAAAACATATCTTGCTGTGCCCTAGACCATGACACATCCTGTGAAAAAACCCTCAGAAAAGAGAATACTTTTATGTCTCACTACTGGCATTTACAAGAATAACAACAAAAAAGAAACAGCTGAGTGCATGGCTGACTCCCTGCCTTGGGAAGTGTGTTGGCATATGCTGGTCTGTTCCTGGCAAGTGCACAGGTAGCACTGTGAGAGTGTATCAGAAGGGTTAACCATTGCACGTCAAAGGGAAGGTGCAGGGATGAATGTAATTGAAAACTGGCTGGCTCAGGAAGTATTAAAAGCTGTGTAAATTTTAAATGTTGCTCATCTACAAGACTCAATTCTCAGCGCTGAGGTAGTGACCTACGCCTGTGAGGTTTGCTTGCAAAAGGAAGTTACTGCTTAGATGCATATCAAGGGCTACTATCTATTCTTTCCTTTCCAACTGAGCAGAAGCTATTGCATCAGCATGTGAGTACAAACCGGAGTCTAACTGCTGCAGAAGACAGAAATGTCAAACAGCCTGTCAGGAATAGAAATCAGAGTTACATTCAGTCCTGCCTGCATGAAAGTTTAGCACGGAATGACCTATAGTGGCATCTTCTCGATATTTCTGTGATTCCACTTCATTATTAAACTCCATTCCCACTGTGGTCTCATCCAGACCAGGAGAGGTCACATCCAAACATGGAAACAAAGACACAGCATCAAACACAATTTTATGCCCATACTGCTATTCCAGCTCTGTTAAAGGATCATGATCCACCCTGGGGAAGGAAGGAGAGCCAAGAGGCAGGTGTAGGCAGGTACTTTTCAAATGTGCTAAAAAGCATGAGTTTCAAAGCAGAACCCGGCTGGAGGGAGTGACTAGGCTCACTAACTCACAGGTAACTAATGCATTTTGAAAGATGACCCATTTTGCAGAGTCAGGGTACAGCACAGTGTCTGCACTGTGCTTCTAATAATGCCTGTGAGAGCGACAAGGGACACTGCAGAGTGCTGTTGCAGGTATGAGAAGCTGTATGCGTAGGTGAGCAGGAGATGGAGCCAGGCCAAACACGACAGGCCCACCTTCCTGCCATACACATGCACGCATTATTTTACCAAATCCAGACAAAAGCTTATTCATTTCTATTTTAAGGGTGCACACGCTGCACTAGAGGCATTCTCAGTAGCAGGTATCTGTCCCTACGTGCTCAAATTATCTTCTCATAGCTACTCCTTCTGGCTGGTGATGTCTGTCAGAGCTGTGACTGCCAGTGCTAGCGGTTCCCCCAGCCACTCCACATTAATCACTTAACAGCAGCAACCCAAACTTATAACAACCCAAACTTATCATCTATGTCTGAAAACTTCATTCTGGTTGTCCTCACTTCACATTTGGTTGGGCTGGGAAACTAGATCAACTCCCTTTCCTCCGTCTGCTCAGAAGGTACAAAGGAGACGAGAGCTAGGAGACTGACTCTATTTTTATATAAATATATACTTATATATATATAAAAATCTTGGGCAGATGGGAAAATTCTGCCTGGCTCCAGAAGCTTATATAGATAAAAATACATATAAAAACTGTTGGCTTCCACCAGAAACAAGATGTTGTCCTAGACAGACCTGTGGCCTGTCCCAGCAGAGCTGTGCTGGTGAAGCAGAAGGGATGAGGGAGCAACTGGCTCTGAGAAGCCTCAGCCCATGCCTTTCTCCCTACACTGCCTGCAGGCACAGGTGCTCTCTCTGCTGAAAGTCGCCCTGCCCACTGGGTGGTAGCAGCATAACTGTCAGACCAGGTTTCTGAAGCAAACAGGTTAGCTCCTGGAGCCAAGCATGCATTTTCCCATCTGGCCAGGATTAAAAACACGTTAGGTGGGTTTCCTGATTTCCTCCTATGATCCTTGGAGCTGAGTGCAAAGGAAGAAGAAGCGAAAAAAATAGCAGCTGTAGAAGAATAGAGTGAGGTAATACATACCAGGAATGTTATTACAGCTTCCAGCCTGTGAGGACATTAGCAAAGACCTTCAGGTAATAAGATCCTGAGGTTCAGTTGTGCAGAAGACTGTGGGAGATTGTAGTGGGAGTCCAACAGACCTTGCTAGTCTGTGGACCACCTTAGCTCCTTATTACTTATGCTCTATTCTGCTTAGCAATGGGTGAACAGTAAGATCTTAGCTAATAGAAATAACCATGCTTCAGTTTTGAAGCAGAAAGATATTTTATCACTTTTCTTGGATCCAATTAATGTCTGAGTATTCAACTCTTAAGATTAATATTCAGAAGGTCGCTTGCCAGATCTATCTTCATTTCTCCTCCATGTCCTCATCAAGCAACAAAGAGTTTTATAAGATTGGATTTTACTCCTTAGGCAAAAACAAGTAAGAGAAAAAAAGTCTTCATTTCCTGTTAACAGACCTGGCTTACTTAGTGCCTCCTCATGCATTAATCCTAAGCTCACAGTACCCTTCACGCTTGGCATTTGCTATTACGTGTATCCTCTCTACTAACAACCAGCAGCAACCACACCATTCACTGCAGAATCAAAGCAAGTGAAACTTTTCTCTCATTGGTAGTTTAAAAAAGGAAATAGGCTATTTCAACATTTTAAGAGCAATTCCTGCACTCAGAATGATGTTAAAGTGAACTGGGAGTACTCACTAACAGTGACCCATTGATGAAACTAGAGAATGAAGTCCTGTTTCCACCCAAGCAGCAGATAGGCTGTGCAGTACAAGTTCTACTGCTTCCACCTCAATCTTGTTCTGACGTCATGTCTAGGACTGAGAAAGTTGCTCAGTCTCCACATCCATTCAATCATACTATTCTTGGAATTAGATTTGTGCCTTCAGGCCTCAACCAATTCAAGATTCAGTTGTATGAAGCATTCATAATGTGAGACAGTCCCTGCCCCAAAGAGCTTACATATAAATAGCACTTTCTAAAAGCAAAGAGCACACGGTCAAGCTTTGCATTTCTCTATCAGACCATTCGCAAGGATGCTAATTATTGCCATGATAACTATGGTTTTATAATGTGAAAATCTTGTCTATAGGGAATCAAATCTCATATCCAGCAAAGCAGCCATCAGATGATAGTAACTATTTTTAGGCTACTCCTGACCTTTCAGAAAGTAAGGACTGTTCAAAAAGATGATTAAAATACTAAGTGAATTATGCAGAGAATTGAATAGTCTGAAGAAAATGTAACTTAATTTAGTCTTGCATAATGCCTTTGGTAACACGGTTAGATTCTTTTGGCCCACGACAGTCACATTTTCCACTGTAGTGTTAGGATGTAAGTTGGGCTGGTTATTGGGTAATAGAGAGGGCTTTCTTATTTGTGCAAACTTCTTAACCTTCAAGAGAACAAAGATTAATCAACACTGAAGAGGCTGCTGTCATGAGATCCAGTCATAAGATTTGTATGGACTCCTGCAGGGGTTGCAATCCTTAAAACTGGTTTGGAATAAAATCTGAGATGGGAGCACATAGAGAAAACATTTTCAACATAAAACCCAACATGGTTACTAGTGATGGAATAAAGGAGGTTCTACCATTGCAGTAAAGAAATCTGAAGAGCAAAGACCAGTTCCAGTGCATGAAGCAGACATTGTGAGGTAGGCAGAAATAACAGGCAAGGCCGTCTGGTTCCAAGTTTGGTATCTAAAGCACCCAGCTGGCCTTCAAAGCAAGTCCTTCTCATTTTGAAGATGACTCCTGAAATCATTGCCAGTGTACCTTTAGACTGGCTTCTCTTGCCATGTGTTAACATGGAAGTAACATAAAGGGACAGCTCTGTATCTTAAAGCAAGGTATCTAAGGGGCACACAGCCGTGTGGCACAGGCAAACATCCACATGTAGCTGCTGCCTGTGTGGTTTCTAGAAACCAGGGACAAGACTTTCTAAACAGTTTGAGACTGCTGACCTCACCCTACTCGACATCAACATTTCCACTCTTAATGTCAGGAGATCTATGCAGATGCTGAGCAAGCTCTTGAGAACTGCCTCAAATGACGTGTATTTGAAAAGGGGTGGGCTACGCTGCCTTTGCCTGTGGCCATACTTACCTGCTTGTGACACCTGCATCTGAAGAAGCCTTAGCAAACACTCCTTCCTAATGAAGATGGACCAGTGAGTTTCTGAGATTCCTTAAGTAGGAAATAAACCTCCTTTCCAGGCTTGTCACATGAGGCAGCCTGAGACAGGATGGGCTCAGCTTGTCACATCAGCTTTCTCTGAGCTGCTAAATGTATTTCATTGTGGCTTACAATAAAGTGCTTAACGCTACCTGGAAGTTGGTGTAGCAGGTAGTACAGATCAAGCTGAGGATCTGCGAAAGTACCAAGCCACGATCACATTAGAAAAAGCCTCCTTAAATCCATACAAAATCATTACTTATCTACCCAGCAAGTAAAAATCCTGAAACATCCGAGTACCGAAACATTCGAGTACCGAAACGTCCGAGTACCGAAACGTCCGAGTACCGAAACATCCAAGGCTTTGCTGCCAGACCTCTCAAAACAAGGGAGAAAGGGAACAAGCACCTAGTGGGAACCAAAAAAAATGAAGGAGCTGAACTTCAAGAGAAGGATTAGCTGTCTGGGTAACTTCTGGGGAGAAAGAGAACCAGAGAAATCTGGAAGCAGTTGGCTTGTACAGCTGAGTGAAGAGCAAGTTCCTGATGAGGAATCAATGGAAGCAGTCACAGGGTTCGAAGGCTGGGCTGGACGCAAGGGAGATGGTGCTCCAGCTGGTTCTGCTGCGGTAAGAGCACGTAGGTCCAGACCTGCATGTTATGTCTGAAAGCAGCAAAGCCAAATCAGCCAAAGCCCAAGGGTCCTGTTTTCTCAGCTACCCCTAATAAAAATGAATGTGGCACAGGAGAGGATGGTGAAGGCAAGTGCTCTGCATTGAATGTTTTGCTGAGTTTTCCATGGGCTGTCAACAGCTTTTTGAGCACTTCAGGGCAGCCAGGAAAGAAAGAAAAAGAAAAAAAGGAAAAAGGAAACTAAAACTAAAAGCCACAGGCCAAGCTAA
Source organism: Amazona ochrocephala (assembly GCA_039720435.1). Classification (NCBI taxonomy): domain Eukaryota; kingdom Metazoa; phylum Chordata; class Aves; order Psittaciformes; family Psittacidae; genus Amazona; species Amazona ochrocephala. Next base: position 36,762,070 of record CM077883.1, on the reverse strand, counting down.
AGGCAAAGCAGTGGCAGCTGAGCACTACAGCCTGCAAAGGGCGCCCCTGAGTACCTGCACATCACAAAACCAGCGTGTGCAGAACTGAGACTTGCCTTTGCAGGAGCCAGTGGCTGGGGACACAAAGGTGCACAAGGGGAAAGGGAAGCAGAACCCAGGCTCCGTGCCAACCCAGATAACCAAGGGGACCGGAGGAAGGAAACCACAAAGCTCTGCAGTAAACGCAGGGATTAGGAGAGGGGTAGATGAACCAGTCAGACAAAGTAACTGACCCCAAACTCTCTTCTCAGAACTCAGATAAGATTTCTGTTTTAAAAATATCCAGTGCTCTCCTCTGCTCTCACTTCCTATAGATTTTTTACTTAACACTTTCTGGTTTTGGCTGGGAATGGGTAAGAAAGTGCCAGGATACTGCAAGGAAATCTGTCTGTTCTCACAGTGTTTCTGGCCCAACCAGGAGTAGGAGGGAGCAGGACTCTCAAGAGAGAGTCTGTTTCCATTTAATTTCCAGGCCAGTTTTGCAGACTTACAAGGTCAGAGTAAGGTGCCAGACTTCTGGGTGCTGCTGAAAAAACCTTGAACCCTTGGAAACTTCCTTCTCAGCTGTCAGGAGAAATGTTGCAGACACAAAGGGAAGAGGTTTGATGGTGTCACTGGTAGGCTACTGACATCCCATTAGGAAACATGGAGGGACAGAGCCTCCCATCCCACCTTCTTTTTCACAAACCTCTTTCCTTCTTTCCAAGGCCACATCTCTGTTTTGTTACAGAAGCTATTTAAAGCATTAAGTCAAGGACAGCTCCTGGGTTGCACAGTACCAAGCAGACACTAAATACAAATTATTTCATTAACCATTTAGTTTTTCTTCCAGTTCTGTGCTTTACACCTTTAAAAAATAAATGGGAGAAACATTAATCATTGTGAGCTGGGTGATGAAGGTAACATCTGGTTCAAATGCCAGAAGGGTTTGCTAGGTGAGGGGCCCTTGCAGGCTACTCTCTATTTGCTGTAATTCCCTGGAGTGGCTGGGGGTGTTTTGGAGAGGCCAGAGAGGAAAAGTGTTCAGTGCTGATGACGGAAAGGCAGGAAAAGCCTTCCTGAGAGCAAAGAGAAGTAAAGGCAAAGCCTTGTGGGAACTGTCAGCGTGGGTGTAACTTGCTAGAGGTTTGGTTTTCCCCCCTCCTCCCACAGCAGCAAAGCCTCACCAGCTCTGAATTTCAGCTCCTGTCACGGCACTACTCTGTTTGTGTAACTCTCCTCTACAGGCCAGCCCTGACAAAACCTTCAAGAACTTTGTGATGTCTCTAAGTGTCAGTAAGCAAATGCGGAAACGGTGCTGAACCTGCCACTCCAAAGGCTTGTGGAGTCAGCACAAGAATTTGTCAGGCTGTTCACCACTTCCCTGGGGTTAAATTCTCAGCCCTTTTGAATGTATTTATTTTCTTTCGCCATACCGAAGAAACCACCCGTTTGAAAACATTTGCTTTTAAAAAACCTCAACCTATCCGTAACCAAAGACAAATCATATTTTCTGGAATCCAGGGAGGGAAGACGCAAGGATCCATGTCTTAGATTTCGAAACAGTCACCTCGCCTCTAGATGCAGTTCAGACCCTTAGGATTTTCAGATCTTTATTTTTCTAATGGAAGAAAGTTACTTCGGCCCAGCTTTCTCTGCTGCCAGCACCACTTCCACACAGTCCAGAGGAAGCAACACCTATCCCCACTCTCTGTTTACATAACTGACATGCTCAAAGCAGCAAGATGTCCCATTCCACAGAGCTACCAAGAGACAGAAAAACAGGATATAAAAGCAGCTGCTTGATTTAAGGTGATGGCAACATAGGATGCATAAAAAAAAGTAAGTTTTAGTAACTTAAAAATACTTCTAAGCAGAAGTGAATTCAGAATTAATCTTAATGTGAGCTAACAGTGAGCTCATTAAATGTCACAGGGTAGGAATAGCATTTGTCTCATTGTTTACAGAGCATATTTAATAAACAAATATCATGCTTTAACCTCTGACTCCATCGGAAAGATTAATTTCTGAATCCACCTGCATATTTCAGAGACTTTCTGAAGTTTAAGAATTCTTGTAACGGGAGAAATGGCTTTGTAGTACGATCAGACCTAATGGATGCTCACATTTACACATGGTTCCCTCCCTACATGGATGTGTTTTCTGTTTGTTTAGGAATTTTGTGCCCTCCCCCAGTCAGATTTGCACCTCCCACCTTATGCTGTCCAACAGGTCTTAGAAGGCCTCTCTGGAGAAACTTCCCTCAGAAAGATTCTGGCACATCTAGGAAGCGCATACATGCAAATGCAAAGAGCTCTCTTGGAGATACCTTGAAGGCTTTCAAAACTTGGCTGCGCATGGTCCCAGGCAACCTGCTCTAGGTGACCCTGCTTAAGCAAGGGAGCTGGACACGATCCCTAGAGATCCCTTCTAACTGCACCCAGTCTGTGACTCTCTGGTTACAAACCCAGGGCTCTGGGTGCTGGGGAGAAGCATAAATGGAGACATACTTTCATCCATACAGAAAGTCTTTCACACTCTCCTGTCCTTGTCTGCCACTGCACAATCCCATGCCTCTTTTCCCCAGGTTTCTCTTCTCTGCTGAACAGCCACTTCATTCCCTCTCCCCTTTACAGTATTATGATGGCTGAACCCTGAAGACAACTTCGAAACGATCCATCAGGAGTTTCTACTCAGACATGGCAACCAAAGTAAACACAGTTGGAATTTTGTCAGTCAAGACATTCTGGAGATACCCATGGGGAAACCGTCAGGAAGCAAACACTGAAAAACAATAGAAGTGTTACTTAAATCACAGACGTTCATGCAACTCTCCTGAACTTGGGCTTGCTTTCCTAGAAGATGTACCATATTTAAATTATTTTAAGAAACAAGATGTGGAAAAAAAAGCTCACCATGACAGACAAGGTGCATCCTTAACTGTGAAGTAGCTACAAGATTTCCAGTTGCCAGCCATGCCACAGCATCTCTCCAAATCTGTTTTAAATGGCACAAATAATCAAAATCCCTACAGGTTTTATTAAAAAGTAACAAATACTGTACATACGCCTGCTGTATCTACAGAATGTTTAGAATCGGAAAAAGGAAGAATGAAGGCTAAACATTCAGAAATGGTATAGGTAATGGAAAGCTGGGCTATTAATTTTCAATGCTGCACAGATGGTAGGAAACGAGAGCACAAATGGATATCCAAAAAAACACCATAAACGATATGCAGTTTTCTGACTCTGAGCTTAATAAACACATGCAAATACTTTCCAGGCATGTTAGTTAAAGTAGTCATAATGTGCATGACTGCTAAAAGAAGGCCCAGGGCTGGTAGAGGAACTAGGAATGAGCCATCTGATGGTGTTAATTATATAAGGTGTCATCTACCATGCCAGAAGAAAGGATTTTAAAACCCTCTGAAGGTACAGAGCATTTGCTAAAGCAACTTTTGAACATCAGCATCTTGTTCTGAGATTATTCAAACAGCAGTAGCTCCTATCATCTGCTCCCTTCTGGGGCGAAGGACAACTAAACGGTGTGATATATAAAAATACACAACCTCTTTGATGTTACACGCTGCCAGATAATTACCAGAACTGCACAGCTGGCTTAATGTTGGAATTATTTGGTTGTGTCTAAGCATTGTGGGTTTTAAATGCTCAAGGCCTCCTATCGGTACAATCTGAAGTCATCAGCAGTAAATTAACATTCTGAATGTTATTTGGTCACCCCATAAATTCCTTGGCACTTTTTTCAGTGCACTAGGCCTTGACCTAACAGCTACCCTCTGGTGATCCAAGAGTGGAGTTTATGTTTGTAGGCACTGAACGTTAAGGAATCTTTGAACAAAAGCCATAAGGCAGGTATGTAATGCATCTAACAATCCACTGGGGAACTCAACAAAAACATGAATACTTTAGCCAGCCTTACAGCTTTAGGCTTCAGAAGAAAATATCCTCATTATTAAGCCACTCTCTCTTCCAAGAGTTTTAAACCACAGACTCAATAAACATTTTGGCTCCTTCAATAACAACATACATATATGTGTGTCTCTCTCTAGGAAAGGAAGAGTTAATGAACATAGCAGATGATGGGGAGTTTCACCAGCCTTCCTAGAATACAAGGGCTGGTAGGCCCTTGACAGCAGCAGCTGCAGGCTCACTCACAGCCTGCTCCCCAGCTCAGCTGTCTAATTACATACCGGGATGCATGGAACCTCTCTTGGCCTAACAGCTGTCTCCCTTAATGGATTGCCCAGTTCACTGCTTCCAGACATCATCAGTTTTTCCCTGCTCAAATCGTCTTTGCACACGTTTGTGTTACTTACTTCTAGTTCAAACCTGCCCTGGGGAGAGAGGAATGGTCAAATTCCAGATTACCTTTGCACAGGCAAGAAACAGAATTGTTTTATTCTGGCATTCAGGCTGGAAACCAGATAATCCTGTAAGTGAGCTGAACTGGTCACAGTTTGAAGCTTTAAGAGAAAGCAGTTATAATTTCATAACAAACTTCAAAATAAATATGGTAAACGTGTGCCTAAGTCAAAGGGTCCTCTTTAAAGGATACCGCAGATAGCTGATTTTTACTTCCTTTAGTGGAAACAAAATACCGTGGATAAGTGCTGAGATGTGTCTCTAAGTGAGGCTCTTATCGTTGCAATCTTCTCACTGAGATAGGAGTGGGGTAAGCAAAGCCAAGGTTAGATACTGTTTGGCTAACAATAGAAGCATGTGGTGCCTTTCAGAGCACGAATGCCAGTTTTTTACTGCAGGTGCTCTTGTGGTGTGGCCACAGGAGGAAAGCGATAACTGACATCCTTTTCCATTCAATTTACAGTCAAAAGAGTATATGTAATTTAGGAGTTGACTGGCTGAAGCTCAGCCCATATGGTAGCTGTTGTTCAGCATAGGAAAAAAAAGAAGTACAGTACTTAAACCAGAAAGAACAGGCAGTCTGTGCATCAACTCAAAGCTTCAAGGGGGTTCTGGCCCACTTTCATTCATATTTAAATATGTGCATTCACACTGGGGACAGGGACACTGAGCCACATTTCCTAATATTGCAAATTACTGCTTTAAGTATTGCGTGTTATAGACAAAGAGAAAAAAACCCAACCTGAATGCAGATTTGCACCAGTGTCCCATAAGAAATGCTGAAGGTTAGAAGCAAAATCAGCTGGAAAATACATAAAGAGCACAACACAGACTATGGTCTGGTCTTTTTTTCACAGTGTTCATCTCCCATTTGCCTTCTGATCAGTATCTGTAAATGCCCAGAAGTCACTGTCCACAGCATGCAATTGTGAAAACAAAGAAAACACAAACTGAGCAGATCATTTTAAATACATCCATGAGGTGTAATGTAATTCTGAAAGGAAATGCCTGCACTTATGAGAAAAAATATAACTGATTTTTCTTTTCAGTCTTTTTCCGAAAGATAGGCAGTTATCACCGTTTCCTTAAAAACATTTTAAAAAGGCAAATACCTCCCATTGATCCTTATAGAGAAAATGTTACTCCAAAACAAGAAACTAAAAGAACAAGACCAAAATGAAAAGGGCGGGATGATGATTTCAGGCTAGTTTTAGCTTTGGGGGAGTACTGTAAAATAAATGTTCACTATAGGGCACACTGGCTGCTTGCAAAGAACATGCGATCGTGCTGGTATTTTGACTTATACTCTACAGCTATGGTGCTTCCCAGGAAAGCAAGGAATAAAGGAAAATAGGCAAAGAGAAAAAGCAGCAATCTGGAAGGAAGAAAAGGAAAAGGGGACAAAGCTTTTTCACACTTGGATTTCACTACTGTCCAGCTAAGTTTTTTAAAACATTTATGGCATCCCTGGGGACCTTAAACTGATACATGACTCAAAGCGGAGATGTGGTTATTAAAATTGTGATTAGCAATCACAAGCGCAGGGCTTGTGAAATTATGCTTTTCCTGTGCAAACAAATCCCACAGATGTGAGCTTTGGTGACATCGTATTTCACATCACTGTATGCATTAGCAGCTATTGCCAAGCAGCTTCAATTTTGGTCCATTTTCCCTTTAGTTTAGGATAGGACACAGATCACATTAATAAGCCAAAAAGGACATGTTCCAGCCTGAAATAAAATCAATTAGAAATGGTCAAAAATAATTTCTACAGTCTTCCAACTTGTTCCCAAACTGTTCAGTGTGTTGCAGTCGGATCCTCTTGGAACTGTTTTCTCTTCCTCTTGCATGTGAGAAGCCATACAAACGTAACAGGAAATTGAATATGCAGGAAGAGCGAAAGTGACTGCAAACAAATTGCTCTCAGACACACAAGGGATCTGAAAACGCTGGTTTGATTTCGTTGATTTTATTGCCATTACATGAGGCACTAACTTGGCACTAGAAATACCAAACAACATAGAAGACCTATATATCACCCAAAAGGTAAAATGCACACGAGCCAACACATGGAAGCACCAACAAAGGAAAGAGGTTTTCTTTGCTTCAACCCAGTAACAGGCTGTGGCAAGAATATTAAGTTCTTCTGACTCAGAAAATATGCAGCTCATCACCCCTTGCAATACCCTGGGTGACAACATGAAGGTATTTTCTAGAGAAACTCACAGGCAATTCAGAGGTGCTTTGAAAGAACCATTTGCAAGAAGTTCCACTGAAAACAAGTTATGTTAAATGAGAAAATTGTCTTTGCTGGTTCACGCAAAATTGGCCTTTTCTATAAATGAAGGACATTTGCTGTAGGCAAACTGACACATTTTGATTTTTTGTGATGTTTCTAAAATTTAACAGTTGGTCATTGTGAAGAAGAGTTTCCCTTTGCTGTTGTGTTTAAAGCTTATTTATAAAGCTACTTAAGTGATAAAATTAAAAGACAACGCCTAACTTACAGCTCATCTAAATGTGAATACACTGTGGGTTGGCATATACTGGACGCGTTACGGATATTAAAGGAGGTGCTGAGTATTCAAATTTACTACATTTTCAATTTTGAGCAGCCAAAAGTTAGTTACACATCTAAATATTAGCAAAAGCATGTTATTATTCCATACTATACTTCTGCAGGTTTTATTAGCAAGGCCAGGAGTCAGCCTTAGTGATTTACAGTCTGTAAAAAGGATGATGTCATTGTAATATGAAGGTCAGAATCCCCAAAGACAAATTATCTTAACAATAGAGTGAGATCATTCCATATACTTATCTGCTCCAAGTGGCAATAATCAAACAGACCTACATGTAAAGCCTGTGCTGAGTATTAAGGTAAAAGCTACAGAGGCAGTACTTTCTCCAGTGCAATATAGTAGAGTGTTGTAGATTTTCCTCTGAGGTTCACTCATGAAAAAGCTTACTCTGTGAGGGTTCTAATCCCATTAATTTTTGTTAAAACATTACAAAGAAAATCTCATAAGCATATGTAAGCTTGACAAGAAGATGTGGATCCATTTCAAATAGAAACACTGATAACTATGTGGAACTAAATAATGGGGCTCATTAAAAAAAGGCAATTGTCTCTGAACTTTCATGTAAAGTTTAATACACAGCTTTTCCCCTGCACTAAAGTTCTACAGGCTGGTTAAGAATCAAATCTGTGTAACGAATAAAATCCCCCATAAGCTCTCAATCGAATAAATCAGTTTAATTTCTTGATATCAAAAACTACCAAGACAAGAGAATTACACCAGTTTATACTACCTGAAAAAAACATCCACATTTTGTTATTACTTGAATAATTTCTATAGAATCCTACTGGGTGTACCTCCATTACCTGTGCAAAACTTTCCTGTGGGTATGTGGGGTGGAGGTTGCTGTGTTGAGGTAAAAAGAAAAGCTGTCTCTACAGAACAGGGAGTGTTGCTAATTATCTGCCATAGGAATGTGCAATTCATCAAAAATTAAGAAAGTTTTAAAAAATGATGAATTAACTTGTAACACAAGGTCTCCTCTTATGTAGAAGTGATGAGTGTTGAATTGTTAGCTCGCCTCTTTCATCTCAAATAAATAGAAATAGCCAAAGTTCAGCGCTTCTCAAGTGAAAAATAAGTCTTACATAGTAGGTTTAATGAAGAACTGCAATTGTGCTCCTGCATGAGCTAACTAGCTTCCTGGTTGTAGGTGTTTCATTTAAACCTCTAAGAGGACATAAAAACACATTCACATGAATATAGATCATGGCTTCCGTTGGGTGATTTAAATGCATCTTACAGCTGTGGAGAAGGATTTTCTCAGTATTCAAAACATCCTTCTTAAGAAAAGGAATTATTAACTTACTACTTTCTTTTTATACATATCAATAAAATTATACTCACCTCTGAACCCACATATTCTCTTTGCAGCAACCCTCATCCTCCTTCCATTTGCCCTGCACCAGAACTCTAATACTTTTGCCTGACAAACATCTTGTGGCACATTCTGAGTTTACGGTAAATGCTCCGCCAGGTAGACATGTCTCACAGCTCTTCCCACCAGATTCCCACAGTATTCCAGCACAGCCTACAGAGTTTCTAAAGTCAGGTCTTTCCATTACTGATTAATATGGGTGTACTGGAAAACTGACCATCATGAGGAAAGACACCTCCTCTACGAAATATGTTGCCTCTGGGTATTCATTCTAGAAGATTAGGACAATTGTTTTTTAAAACAAGCAAACAAAACCAACAAAAAAGGCTGTTTCTTTAGCAGGAAACGCTGAGAGTGGAAACTTAGTCTCAGACTTCTTTCATGAGATAGTTAAATGTTTGCTCACCTTGCAGATCATCTGTGTGGGTGAAGGTGAATGATGCAGCCCTATCAGTTGATCTCAGGAATGTGAACCATTAAGGAATCATCCTGCCCTGGGGGACCCAACAGGGTGTACGTATGGAAGGCTGTATGAATTAATGCTTCGTAAACCGGTAATGACTTCTGATTAGATATTATAATACATCCCTGAGTAATCAGCAGGAAAAAATACCCCAGATTTTGCCACACAATCCGAAAATCATTCACTTCACTTCCCACAAGTATGCATTTAGCTTTTTAAAAACCGCTGTACAGCAAATTATGTAGTGTTCAAAAAGACATTTGCCAGGGCTAAAGGAAAAGAGAAAACACATTTTTTTGACAAGGTAATGAGTTCCTGGAATGTTCTCCCCTATTTTTATATCTCAAATAAAAAGTAGAATGCTCTTTGGTATTGTCATTATATGTCAGTGATGAGTATCGTCACCAACTGGCTTGATATAACAGCATCAGAAAAGGAAATATGACATAATAGGGGAAGGCCCCGTATTGCCTTGAAACACTGAGTATATACCTATAACTCAAAAGATTTGTTTAAATCCACAAAGTAAAAGGGATGCAAACCAAACAAACTCCTCTTAGCCTTAATTTTTAAAAAGTGTTTTAGAGGATAACAACAAAATCAACACAGTTCAAAGTCATGGAAAACATCCTTTGATTTGGAAATTAACAAAACTTGCAGAATTTCAGTCTCTAAGTATCAGGTAATCATTATTTCTGCAAACCTCTGTATCAACTCCATAAATCTTTCCAAACTAATCTTTGTTGTAGCAAAAAGGCCTTTGAAAAAGGCCTACCGAGTTCTTATTTCCTCTTCTATAATGTTACCTCTGGTTTCACAACTTTCAAAAGTGAAGTTTGCCCATTTATCCAGTAATCATCCTTCTCTCTCGTGGCTCTGATTATTGCTTCATCTACAACAGCATTTGTTGTCAACAGAGTGTAAAGCTTACACTGTGACTTTCTGCCCTTTCATTACTTATTCAGGATGATTAAAGCTGATCTGAAACAATTTCAAATTGATTTTTACATCTGAAATATTAAACAGCACAACTTGTTTCTCTTCCTCCTGTTGAAGTGCTGGATAATGATGTTGTGCAAGACTTCATGTTTAACTCTTTCTCTCTCATTGAGCCCAGAAGAAAGGCCAGTTCATAAGAACCAGTGAGAGAAGGAAAGCTGTAGCTCAGTTCGTAGTCTCATTTGGTATCACTTGCCCAGTCCCCCAAAGATTTAGCCTAAGCACTTGATTCACAGAAGGGATAACTTGAGACTTCTCTAGTAAAGGCACAGTACACACACACTTGTCTGCTCCAAGCCAAGCTAGGGGTTAACGAGGGTTGCATTTTGAGAAAACCTTTATAAAATGAAACCCAAGATAAAAAAAAATGAAATAGAACAAACTATTCTTTAAACATTTACCCTGATGAAAAGCAGGGGTGACTTAGCATACACCGAGCAAGGGGAAAGAATCAAGACTAGCATTCCCCCTGTCTTGCCAACAGCTCAGTATTTAGCAGATTTACTGTCAGCCTCCAGCCCTTCTGCTTTGGATCATGCAGGCCCAGATCAAGAATTAAATCTAGAGAAAAAGGCATCTGTGCAGGGACCATTAGCAGCTCTTTGTTTTAAAAACTGACCAATGTTTCCAAAGGATTCAACATATTTTCTTTTCAAATAAGGATTTTGCAAGAAGCTTATCTGCAGTGAAAAAAAAACCACCATTTTTTATGAAGTATTACAAAAGTCACTTTTACAGTTACAGTAAAAGACCACAACACAGACATTAAGAGTCTGTCCTTCAAAACCACAGGTCTTTCATTTACTCGGTGGTTTGGGATCTTTTGTTTGTTGTTTTTAAAGTAAAAGACTATATTTGGGGGTTCTCGTATGCATTTGGTTTCTTCGGCTATCATGGTGAAGCTGCAAACATTTTCATGTTTTTCTCTAATTTGATGCCAACATCAAGCTGGAAACTTTTTTTCATTTTTTTTCTTTTTTTTTTTTTTTTTTTCACTGAAAACCAGGATTCTGATGAAATACAAGACCTGAGGTTTTTAGGAAAAACAAAGTATCACACGATTTGTCATAAAAACATTGAGCTGGCAACAGTTAACAGCCTCCTTATGCACAGTAGCTTGCTATTCATAGGAGTGCTGGTAAGTCCGCAGACATACCTGTGCTCTCCAGTAATAAACCTATGAAGAAAAAAGGCTCAGCTAGCATTATCACAGATACCTGCCACTTTGTAAGTCAAGAACAAAACGCAAGCGGCACAAAAACCAAATCCTCATCTGGCAGAAGTCAAACAAGACTTGACTGAAATCACATAAACCACAACGAATTACCCAAAATGAGATTCTGGTCCTAAATCTCAAACTATACATACTAAAACCTCAAGGCTAGGCTGTATTACATACCACACTTCCATGTAATGAGATGCAAAAGAAGTACATGTCCTCCAGGGAGGCAATGAAAGGGAGTCAATGCAAGGGAGTCAATTTGCCACACCAGTGCAAATACTGTGCAGCACAGGGCCAACACTGACGAGTGCCTGACACAGCATGTATGGTTTTCATACTGTTCAGCAATTCTTTCAACTGTCTTCATTGAACCAGTCCTTTGGTCCTTCCAACACAAGGTTAAAGCTAATACCCAACATCAACTGTTTTTGACCTCTGTGTTCCCTCTGACTGTCTGCCCACAGCACATACACTCTCTGGGGTATCATGGCCAGTAGTGTGGGAACTTGGCTCTTTTGCTTGTCTAAGACTGAATCACACACAACATAACAATGCCACTGCTCAAGTCCAAACTGTTAATATCAATACTAAATCTGTTTATACAACACATGCGAGGGAATCTTAAAGTTACTTCACCTTTCAGACATGTTTAGAAGACACAGGTGTTTGCCATCCCTTTCAGTTAGCTATGAGGAAATAGAGTTTCATTCTTTCTGACTAGACAAGTTATGTTACCTGCAAGCTCTAGTGCAAAACCACAGCTCAGCCTGTCACTCACTAACTCTTGACTACACAGTTAGGTATTTTCCTTTGTCAATCACAGTTTTAGCATCTTTGGCTTGAAAGAATGATGTTGATAAGGTCAAGTGACAGCTATCAGAAAGCAGGACAGCTGCTGGACTTCCCTTTTCTACAGCCCAAACTCCTCTAGCCCAGGTTGGCAGAGGCTTCCTCACGTGCTTTAGGGTGCTCAACTGAGAGACAACCACAAGAACAAAGAAATAATTAAGGAATTTCACATATAGCATTTTCTTACAGGAGAGGAGAGCTCTGTCATTTCATGACCCAGGACTCACACCTTCATGCAGCCCGTGGTTCTCAGAACAATATCCCCTCAAAACATGCTTTCATGCAGTTCCTCAGGCTCCACCTGTTCCAGCATCGAGATTCAATAGACGACATGATTCACTGCTGGGTCCTGGCAGAAAGGGATTAAAAAGATTATACAGAGCTGCTTTTTATACAGTCAGTGAACTGGTACCCAGGAAATCACTGCTGCTGGGAATGCACAGCTCCCTTCCCCCTTGTGCCCTGAAATGACGAGCCTGCACAGTCATAGAATCATAGAATAGTTAGGGTTGGAAAGGACCTTAAGATCATCGAGTTCCAACCCCCCTGCCATGGGCAGGGACACCTCCCACTAAACCATGCCATCCAAGGCTATGTCCAACCCCACCTTGAACACTGCCAGCGATGGAGCATTCACAACTTCCCTGGGTAACCCATTCCAGGGCCTCACCACCCTCACAGTAAAGAACTTCTTCCTTATATCCAATCTAAACTTCCCCTGTTTAAGTTTGAACCTGTTACTCCTTGCCCTCTCACTACAGTCCCTCATGAAGAGTCCCTCCCCAGCATCCCTATAGGCCCCCTTCAGGTATTGGAAGGCTGCTATGAGGTCTCCACGCAGCCTTCTCTTCTCCAGGCTGAACAGCCCCAGCTTTCTCAGCCTATCTTCATACGAGAGGTGCTCCAGTCCCCTGATCATCCTCGTGGCCCTCCTCTGCACTTGTTCCAACAGTTGCATGTCCTTTTTATGTTGAGGACACCAGAACTGCACACAATACTCCAAGTGAGGTCTCATGAGAGCAGTGTAGAGGGGCAGGAGCACCTCCCTCGACCTGCTGGTCACACTCCTTTTGATGCAGCCCAGGATACGGTTGGCTTTCTGGGATGCAAGCAAACACTGCCGGCTCATGTTAAGGTTCTCATCGACCAACACCCCCAAGTCCTTCTCCACAGGGCTGCTCTGAATCTCTTCTCTGCCCAATCTGTTGCTGTGCCTGGCATTGCTCCCACCCAGGTGTAGGACCTTGCACTTGGCATGGTTAAACTTCATCAGGTTGGCATCAGCCCACCTCACAAGCGTGTCAAGGTCCCTCTGGATGGCATTCCTTCCCTCCAACTTATCAACCGAACCACACAGCTTGGTGTCATCAGCAAACTTGCTGAGGGCACGCGCAATCCCACTGTCCATGTCACCCACAAAGATCCCTGAGCGACACCACTCGTTACTGGTCTCCAGTTGGACATTGAGCCATTGAGCACAGCTCTTTGCGTGCAGCCATCCAGCCAGTTCTTTATACACCAAGTGGTCCACCTATCAAATTGATGTCTCTCCAACTTAAGAGACAAGGATGTCATGTGGGACAGTGCCAAACGCCTTACACAAGTCCAGGTAGATGACATTAACTGCTCTGCCCCTGTCCATCAGTTCCGTAGCCCCTTCATAGAAGGCCACCAGATTGGTCAGGCAGGATTTCCCCTTAGTGAAGCCATGCTGGCTGTCACCAAGCACCTTGTTGGTTTTCATGTGCCTCAGCATGTCTTCCAGGAGAATTCGCTCCAAGATTTTGCCAGGCACAGAGGTGAGACTGACTGGTCTGTAATTCCCTGGGTCATCCATTTTCCCCTTCTTGAAAATAGGGGTTATATTTCCCTTTTTCCTGTCATCGGGGACTTCACCTGACTGCCATGATTTTTCAAATATGATGGACAGTGGCTTAGCAACTTCATTTGCCAGCTCCTTCAGGACCTGTGGATGGATTTCATCCGGTCCCATGGACTTGTATGCATTCAGGTTCCTAAGATGATCTCAAACCAGATCCTCTCCTACAGCGGGCCCAGGGTCTTCATTCTCACTGTCCCTGCGTCTGCCTTCCAAGACTTGGGTGGTGTGGTCAGAGCATTTGCCAGTGAAGACTGCAGCAAAGAAGTCATTAAGAACCTCAGCCTTCTCCAAATCCAAGGTAGCCAGTTCTCCCGATAGCTTCCGGAGAGGGCCCACATTGTCCCAAGTCTGTCGTTTTTCGTAATGTACTTATAGAAGCCCTTCCTGTTATCTTTCATATCCCTAGCCAAGTTTAACTCTAACTAGGCCTTAGCTTTCCTAACCTGGTCCCTAGAAGTCAAGAGGTTTCTACCAAAATCTCCAGGAGAGAGAGGGAGGCAGAGAAACAAGCTACAGAGGCTTGTTTCTTCATGCTTTCCTTTGCAGAGGCAAACTCTGACTTGTAATTACATTCTGCCTGTCAGTGTATATTCCAGATAGCATACTTGTGCACTATCTATTATTGAACACTTCTAGAGCCACAAAGCAATCTCATTATGCAATTAAAGCAGTTACTATGAAGGCACTCAGACAAGTGTGATGATACTATTTTCCACAGCATTTTTACATTTCTTCTCCAGGTTTTCACTTTCACACCAGCTGCACTTGAATTACCCACTGGCCTTGATGCTTAAAATGTTGGATGTGATAGGAACAGACTAGACATTGTTTTAACACAGGAAGGTTAATTCAAAATAACCTTCCTAAGCTACTCATACTGCATGACAGCAACATTACAAGGAGAAGACACGGATTCATAAATAGGATCAGCTTTCAATCCCCAGACCAGTGATAGCACCACTTGTCACGAACATACTGTGCCTAGTCTCCAGGGGAACTGCAGCTTCAGCTGCCGCTCACACAGCTCCTTCTGTCAGTCACTCCATAAAGCAGTGCCAGCTTTTTCTTCTAAAAAGACATTCACTTGACCTCCTAAAGGTAAATGCTACCATGACAAGAGATGAAAGACAGAAAACAATCAGCCGCAGGTATGCCCCATAGTGTGTCTGCTACTATATATCAGCATCAGTTGTTGGCTCTGGATATGTCTGCAAACCTGAGGAAATAAATCAGCCTTTGGAATTTGGCTGATTGTCATAAAACCATCATTTAAAGGAGCATTAGAGAAATAAAAAAAAGGACTTCAGGTCAAACACACATATTAGAAGCAACCAAAAACCACTGCTTGATGGTTATTATCAGTCCTGCTGTGAAAATTTTTGAGCTTTTTTGTCATCTCAGTCCCTACTCCTACACGGTTGACCTTGACTTTGCATCCTTCCCTTTGAACAAAGTAGGACTAAAATCTGAGAGCACTCAAGCGGTAAGTCCAGCCAAAAGGTTACACTGCCTTTAGATGTGGCAAAGGAGTAGGATTCCTGAAGCTGCCACGGAGTTCAAGTCCTCTTTAAGCATGATTAAATCTGCCTCTTCATCATGATCAACCTTTCTACAGGTCCACTAAGGACAGCATTTAGACTTGCATTGCATGATGGCCACTCCAAACTATTTTATTTAATCCTACAATTATAAGACAGCTCGATGTTTCCTTCTTCAAATGCTAAGAAATCATCACTACAACAAAATATGGCCTTCGCAGGGCACACCAAGTTAGAAGGCCAGGGATCATTTTGTACTAACTCACTCTTAAAAGAGTGTGTTAAAACTGTGGGCTCTTTCTTCTTTTTTAAGCAAGCTATAAGCCAGAATTATTGTCTCCAGAAGCTATTGGGAGAACTGGCTACCCTGGATTTGGAGAAGGCTGAGGTTCTTAATGACTTCTTTGCCGCAGTCTTCACCGGCAAATGCTCTGACCACACCACCCAAGTCTTAGAAGGCAGACGCGGGGACGGTGAGGGTGGGGACCCTGGGCCCACTGTGGGGGAGGATCTTGTTCGGGACCACCTTAGGAACCTGAATGTATACAAGTCCATGGGACCGGATGAAATCCATCCGTGGGTCCTGAAGGAGCTGGCAAATGAAGTTACTAAGCCACTGTCCATCATATTTGAAAAATCATGGCAGTCAGGTGAAGTCCCCGATGACAGGAAAAAGGGAAATATAACCCCCATTTTTAAGAAGGGGAAAATGGATGACCCAGGGAATTACAGACCAGTCAGTCTCACCTCTGTGCCTGGCAAAATCTTGGAGCGGATTCTCCTGGAAGGCATGCTAAGGTACATGAAAACCAACAAGGTGCTTGGTGACAGCCAGCATGGCTTCACTAAGGGGAAATCCTGCCTGACCAATCTGGTGACCTTCTATGAAGGGGCCACGGAACTGATGGACAGGGGTAGAGCAGTTGATGTCATCTACCTGGACTTGTGTAAAGCCTTTGACACTGGCTCACGCGACATCCTTCTCTCTAAGTTGGAGAGACATCAATTTGATAGGTGGACCACTCGGTGGATAAAGAACTGTCTGGATGGCCGCACGCAAAGAGTAGTGCTCAGTGGCTCAGTGTCCAGCTGGAGACCAGTAACGAGTGGTGTCCCCCAGGGATCGGTGTTGGGACCGGTCTTGTTCAACATCTTTGTGGCTGACATGGACAGTGGGATTGAGTGCGCCCTCAGCAAGTTTGTCGATGACACCAAGCTGTGTGGTTCGGTTGATAAGTTGGAGGGAAGGAATGCCATCCAGAGGGATCTTGACACGCTTGTGAGGTGGGCTGATGCCAACCTGATGAAGTTTAACCATGCCAAGTGCAAGGTCCTACACCTGGGTGGGAGCAATGCCAGGCACAGCAACAGATTGGGCAGAGAAGAGATTGAGAGCAGCCCTGTGGAGAAGGACTTGGGGGTGTGGGTTGATGAAAAAATGAACATGAGCCGGCAGTGTGCGCTTGCAGCCCAGAAAGCCAACCGTATCCTGGGCTGCATCAAAAGGAGTGTGACCAGCAGGTCGAGGGAGGTGATCCTGCCCCTTTACTCAGCTCTCGTGAGACCCCACTTGGAGTGTTGTGTGCAGTTCTGGTGTCCTCAACATAAAAAGGACATGGAACTGTTAGAACAAGTGCAGAGGAGGGCCACGAGGATGATCAGGGGACTGGAGCACCTCCCGTATGAAGATAGGCTGAGAAAGCTGGGGCTGTTCAGCCTGGAGAAGAGAAGGCTTCGTGGAGACCTCATAGCAGCCTTCCAATACCTGAAGGGGGCCTATAGGGATGCTGGGGAGGGACTCTTCATTAGGGACTGTGGTGAGAGGACAAGGGGTAATGGGTTTAAACTTAAACAGGGGAGGTTTAGATTAGATCTGAGGAAGAAATTCTTTACTGTGAGGGTGGTGGGGCCCTGGAATGGGTTGCCCAGGGAAGTTGTGGATGCTTCATCCCTGGCAGCGTTCAAGGTGGGGTTGGATATAGCCTTGGATGGCATGGTTTAGTGGGAGGTGTCCCTGCCCATGGCAGGGGGGTTGGAACTCGATGATCTTGAGGTCCTTTCCAACCCTTACTATTCTATGATTCTATGATTCTAATATGGCAGAGGGGACAATAACACACATTAACTGTCATGGAGTCATCACTGAAGCCCAGAAGTTTCTTAAGATTTGTCTCAGGGTCTGAGGCCTTTCTCCAGCAAAAAAAAGTGCTAAAATATTCCAGGGTAGAAGTTCACACTGGCGTAAGTCACTCAGAAAGCAATGAAACCAGAGTGATTTATTCATTACCTGACTTCATTTATTAAAGTGTAAAAGAACCATACGAAAAATTCTGGAAAGAGCTCTCCACAGATGGGAAACAGCCAGCACTGAACTGGTGATGATGATCAATCTGCCTCCCATTTGTAATTCCACTTGAGAAGATGCATATTTCAGCTGTGCTTTGTGGCCACTTTACAAAAAAGCAGAATAATGTTACTGAATTCCCCTCCCTCTCAGGGGATAGCAAACATGTTTGTGAGCATGTAGGAAATGCAGGGTTTAAAAAGGCTACAGATTCTTTTGACAGAAGTTTTAATTTTGCTGCCTGTGCAGATTATTATTTATTATTAGCCTTTTACACCAGCAGCTTTTCTGGGGGGAAAAAAATGCATCTCTAGATCTCACTGGAGAACAGTGAGACATGCCATTTCTGTAAGGGTGAAGGACAAGCCTTTTATATGGCCATCAAAAATGCTAACAGGAAAACACCACTGAATTTCGCTCCCTGTTCTTTGGTTCAAATTCCAGAATCAGCAAATCTGCACAAAGATAAGCAGTTTCAGTTAAAAGAAAAAAAGTACATAAGTTGATAATAAAAATATTCCTCTAAAGAATCAGTGGGAGGTTATGGAGTTGGATCTCTGGTAAAATAGGAAATGAAGGAGGAGGGATGAATAGAGGGAGAGGAAAGATAAATTAACAATAAATAAATAAATAAAGCTCCTGTAGGAAAACAGCATCTGGTGAAACAGAAAGGTCTCTGCCAAACAGCCCAAACCACACTATTTCACGGTGTCTATTTTTTCCTCCTGTTAGTCATGATTTGCAAGAGTTTTATAATCATGGAATCATACAGCTGTAAAAGACCAATGGCCCCCAAACTTTTCAGTGCAGTTTATTTATAGAAACCATAAAAATAAATACTAATTTTTATCTTATCTACTTTTCAGTAGATCCAAACCAGAACAAAAACAAGTCAAAAAGCACACGACAGAGGATATGACTAAGCCACATCAAGTAGATAACAGACCAAAATTCAGAAATACTGCTAAATCAAAATGGTATTTACATGTAAATGTTTTATCTTACATGTAAACTATTTGACTAAACACCAATAAAATCAGCCAGGCCTACACAGATATCTCACATTAACACTTTAAGTATTTTCCTTCTCAAGGCTGTACTGAAGAAGCAAATCACAGACACCGCAAAGTCAAGCAGCAGAACTGCAAACTGGTGAAGAACAGCACAATAAGAAATGTACGCACATTCCAGCATTTTACAGACATATCTATGCATGGTTTAAAATAAGAGCTTCTACTCCACATTCTGCCAACCTCTCCCCAGCTTCACTGGATCCCAGTCTACAGAAAATCCCCAAGAAGCTTGAGTTATGGCTGTGGAAATGGCATCAGCTTTTCCAAAAACCACCTTTTTCCTGGTAACGCTACCAGTGTGGATGTTTGTCTTATACCCTTAGTCATAGCTGAGATGTCATAAGTGAATCCATAGAATTCAATTGTAAACTTGAAGTTCAAAAACAGTAATAAAAAATAAAAAGCTGTTTCAGACAAAAATGTGTCTTTACCTGGCTTTCTGTATATTCTGATAAGATTAATACCTATTGGTTAGAGGGGGGGTAATACAGCAAGACAATATTCCAGAATCAAATTGAAAGTTTTGGTGCATCAATGCTTTTTAAAATACTACTTGGCTTAAAACGTTTATTTCCAGGTCATTTTTCCTGTCATTGAAAACCTACATGATACAGATATTTAATGAAAAAGCTTTCAGAGGATATTACCTATAGACAAAATAAGAGGAGAAGAAACAACACAAAAATGCTCAAATTCAAAAGAACATTTACTAACTGGAAATTTTATGTAAATATTTTATCTTTAAAAAATCATGTTTCAGGATTGGTTTCATTTCCACGGATTTTGCCTATCAAAACTAATGTCAGCTGATGGAAATTTCTTATAAGCATCCTGTGAGTGGGGACATAGCAGTATGCAGTTAAAAAAAAAAAAGCAATTAACATTTAAGACCCTCCAGGGAAGGATTTCAAACCTTTTATGAATACCAAAGGACTGTGTGTGACCATTATAACAGGTACAAAAAGACCTAATCACTGTTTTCTTGACTCTCCTTATCCCATACATGATGCAACAAAGAAAACTATACTCCCTTGCCTCATTTCAACTCCTGAGTTTTCACAGGCAGTCTGGTATGAACAAGAATCAAATGAATCAGAAGCTATGTGAGAACTCAAACCAAGCATTAAAAAAAAAAATGGTGCTGACAAAATAATCCAGCTCATTCACATCCTCTCCTCCACATGCTCTTTTATTTCTGCTTCCAAAAGAAAGTAGGAAGAAGCACAGAAGTCTACACAGCATTCTGAACCAAACTAAAGTTACAAAGGAGAAACCCTAATAGAAATAGTAAAGCCTTTAGGTATTCTGCCCAAAGAATTGAGGCTGATATGATCAGGACAAACCAGAAGAAAAGTCACCTGAATTCCCAGTTTGAGTTCTGCTGCCAAGTCACACTGCGGAAGGTTTTAAGCAGACCTGCAAGCTTCTGTTCTTCAAGTTGCCTCATCTGTAAATGGCACTTGTCTGGCACTACGTTTATAAATGAAAAAAAATTCAGACAGATGAATTAGAAGAACACCTCTAATCAAAAGTGCAGTTTTACTCCCAGAATTGCCAAGTACAGTGTATTCACCTCCTGTGTAAATTGATCTCCAGTTTCTCATTTATGCTGGAATCATTTATTACCCCCACCCAGTTTGTGGAAACAAAGAATAAGCAAGCACTTAGCAAAAGCTGAGATTCTTTCATCCTTGTGGGTCTCAGGTAGTTGCACAAACAGGTGACTCTTTGCATGCACAAACCCATCACTTTTCTCAGGCATATGCCAGGCCAGGCTGTAACAAGCTCTTGAGTTTAAGGTTCCCTTTCAATCTGTCCAAAAAACCAACTAAAGATTCCTCAAGTAGCATTAAAGAATTTTCTGCCCACAACTTTTCACGAGAGGAATCTTGTTGCTGATTTGTCATCGACTGTAAAGCCTGCTTTGACCCACCTCTCTCCTCTAATGCTACTGGAAGGACTACTCAAGAAGATTGCAAGGTACTTGAACTGCGCTGCCTGCAACCTTCCTATAGATTTATTATGTCTTTCTCCACATATTTATAACCCAGCACCTCACACAGAATAGCAGAGGGTTCTGTCATGCACTGTGAGAAATGTAAAGGACATTTATAATTGTGATTATAAACGTTAAAGAGGAGTTCCAACTCAAAACAATGGCTATTTGGAGTCCAGGACTTTTGTCAGGACCCCTCTGCTATCAGAGTGAGTATTCTATCTAATAAAGCATTCCAAAAATCACTTTCTCTTCCATGCTCTAAATTTATCAGAAGTATAGTGAACAGTTCAAGTGTTGTATGTTTCTCTCTTCTTGTTAGCAAGGCGGCTGACTTTATGAAGGAGTGACATGTCCTATTTCCCACAGAATAAGGTTCCAAACATTAATGTCTCAAACAAGAAGAGTTAGTTTCTAAGGTTACCAGAGAGTAAAGAGATTGCATTCAGAGCTAATTTGGGAACTGCATGTTTTGGTATGGAAATATTGTGCTTCTTTCTCTGGTGTCTCTGCCCTCATCAATTCCAATATTGAGGCTGCAGCTGAAGTCCTAAACTAATATGGAAAGAGGAGTAGGAAAGAACACACAGTACAGATTTCAGTTTGCTTTTTCTTTTGGACTCCTGTTTTAAAATGTAAGTGAAGTTTGTTGAAAGAAACTAAAAACTACGTGGAAAAAAAAATGGTGAATAACCTAAGATTACGAGTGCTTGAGAAAATGAAAGATTTTTAAAGCAAGAAGGTAAACGAAGTGTAGCCAGAGACAAGAGAAAGGGACTTGCTGGCCACTGCTTAGTCTTTATCCTTCTCTGGGGAAATATTTTGGGGTTGTTTTTCTTTCCACAAAGTAGAATCATCTGAACTATCATATGGCTTGCTCAGTGAATAGTTATCATTCTCTAATAAATATTACCATCTAGAAGCTGACTGCTGTTTTTATACATTATCATTCGTAATGAGCATTGATTCTACTAAAGCCAGTAGAGCCAAATCACGTCAATTGAGTGTGCAGTTTTCAGAAAGCTAAAAGTGTACTGAACATTTACACATACACAATATTTTAAAAGCTGTGCATGCTTATTTTAAATACGTATTATATTTAGCAATAAAGCTGGTAATGGAAAATGAAATTATATAATGGTTAGCTCTCAATTAAATCTTTCCATGGCTTGCTCCATCAGCAAGTTATTTATCCTGCTTTGCAGAGATTTTCCAAAATTATGTCATATTGTTATGTATGTATAACAAAGCCAGCAAAAAACAGCTACATCAAATTACTTCTTGAATAATCCAGAGAAAAATGGTTAGAAATTCATGGCACATAAGCAATTAGATTCCCTTCCCACTAGTAGCTGTTACTAAAGAAAACAGATCTCAAATATTGCTGCTAGCATTTCTTGATGGTTGATTTGATTTTCTTCTGCTAGTTTCTGCTCTTTACAAATAATACTGTTGCAACATCCTGAATTATCATCCTTAAGCTGTTTGAGGTCCAACTGAAAAACACACCGTAACAAAATATGGAAGGTCTTGTTAAATCTTTCAAAATCTATGTTAATGCTCCTTCTGCTTATATAAGTATAGTAGATCACAGTTAACAATTACATAGTCATAATAATGACCAACCTGTTCTATTCAAGCACCTTTGTGACTGCAGGACAGATATCCCTAGCTCTGTCTTGGATTCAGCTAGCAGGGTAGCTTATTAGTCAAGATCTCATTACAAACATTCACACCTTGACTGTTTTTTGCATCCCATCCATGGCTATACCAGCTGGCAGTGCCCGAACTATGCAAGTTTGCTTGTTCAAGCTCTAATAGGGCTGCTGCGCAGACACCCCCCCTTGCAAAACACAGCAATTTATTGAACAACCTTCTAAGAAAGGCAAATATTTCATTTGCTTGAATAATTATAAACACAATGTTAAAAGGAAACATTTCCATAATGAGACCAAACAAGCTGGAAAAAGCTGTTATTTAAAATAAAAGTTAAGCATTTAAAATCATTCTACTTGTGAAATAAGTAAGAGTTTTCTTCCCCCTAAAAAAGCAAAACTGATACAAGTAAGTTCTCCCTGCTGCATTAATTGACACACAGAGAATACTTATTCAGGAAGACCAAGTGGTGCTAAAGGAATACAGGGCAATGACAAATTAAAGAAATTGTTGTATTCTGGAAAGCAAAGGATAACCTATTTGCATGGTTATCTGAAACAGAACTATGCAAATAGCACAGACGAGGTAGCAGAACATCAGTTGGCACAAGACTTATTTCCCATTCATCTAACTAAATATTAGAAACTCCTCAAGGACACCTACCAATTCAGTATTAACTATCTCAAATTCTTGTCCTTTCCTTTTACAAATCTAAGCAGCCAAATGGAAGGTAATTCATGCACCATATTTCTCTTCTATCCAAGGTTTCCATTTTTCTTAACTAAAACTCATGCCCTGTGAGGGCGTTTTTTTCCTATTAGTCTTGGTCTGAATCATTTTGGAGCCTTCTGCCTCCTAGACACCTGCAAACAGCAAGACATTTTGTATATTTTTGCAAGTGTTTCCCGTCACCAAATTCAAGACAACAGGCTAAATGGGTAGAAATTTCTGCAAGAGTCTGGAAACGCTCACACAGGACTGGCAGAAGTAGCTGTGTGCTCAGCTCAGAGATGGCAGCTCCCGGCTTAGGATGACCCTATGATTTTTTTAATGAGATGTGTCCTAAGGAGGGGAAAAAAGACAAATCTTGTTTGGTTGGCAATGCTTAGTCTTCCACGTGCTATTTTTGATCTCTGATTTAAAGAGGATAACATTACTGCTTTAGATGCCTGCTTACATGAGGAATGGAGTAAAACAAAATAGTTTAGAAACTCCTAACAGGCTTCATCTATTTGCACAGAGGTAACTATAGGAAGTACTGGTGAGTAACAAATACATTACAGAAATCAAAATAAATTTAAAAAACAGACTCAAAACCAATAAGGAGCTAAATTCAGTGCATAGTTTATTGGCAACAAACTAACTAACCAGCTCTAACTGTAATTACAGCTGATAAACCAGAAAGAAAGACAATTAAATTAGGACTTCCTGATCCCATGACACAAAGTTCAATAGGGCAGTAAATTTTTAAAAATAAGACCAATTGCAATGAATATGCCTATACTTTATTTAAATAAATAAACTATTTTCTCTGTATAAAAGTTGGAAAGGCTTAAGTTGATTAAAACATAAGCCACAGACATAGCATATAAGAAAAGCAGTGTCAAAGAACAAAGTCCAGATGAAATTTTGAATCTGCTGCATAGAAAATCATCCACCCGCACTTAGCTGAGTCAGGAGAGAAAGGAAGCAGACACAGCTACTTATTTCTACTGAGAGTTCTTTGCTTTTCAGCATGCTCCACAATTTTTTCTTCTACATAAAGTCCCTTTCGCTTCCTTACTGCATTCATGTACTTGCGGGCCTGGTTCTCTGAGTCTGCCTTTTCCCCAAAGTGCAAGTATTCTTCCTCAGTGGTTGGTACCCAGAATGGGTCACTCGAAATGATCTATAAAAAAAGGAAAAGAAAAAAAAAAAAAACAAAAAAGGTAAAGTAGTACAAAGGTTTATTAGTACATTTCAGGTAATCAATCTCTGAAGCAGAGAAACATGAAGGCAGAGTAGATAGAGTTTTCTGGAAAGCCCACGATTAGCTATTTAAGGAGAAAACAAGAGTTCAGATATACTATGTTACACTTGTGACAAGAAACCCACAATAGCCTGCAACTCAGCTGCATTTATCTGCATACCAATTTTATTTTAAAGCAAATTTAATTGTCAGTCAGCAAACAATGTCAAATAACATACAGAAAATTCTCAGTTTTCAAGAAAGAATTTCTTATTTAGAATATTATCTCACTATGATTTTATTAGAACTTACAGGAACTGAAGGTTTCTGCTCATTTCTGTGCCCTATGTTCTTCAATCCCTGTGAGTTGGACAGATGGTTTAAAATCATTGTTTCTGGTGGTAACAAATTTAGTAGAGCTATTCTTGCAGTTTAATATCTCAAGGGCCCTCCTCCAGAAGAGATTTCAGAAGTAACATGATCAGAGAATAACTGGGCATGTCTTTGTCCCCAGTTTATCCTATATACCCCATACTTCTCAGACTACTACAGAGAATATGTCAAAGATGAAGTTACCTTACAAACTCTTTAAAAACTTTCCCCATTTCATCCTGCACAGCAAAGCTATGACATTTTTAACTCTCCAAGAAAGTCTGAAGAGATATTTAGTCTCTACCTTTGGACTAGATTTCACACAAATTCCAGGCTTAATATTCAACTAGCTATCCAAAGATAACAATTCATTCCATTACTATTAGTGACTTACAGCAGTTAAGAAGTTTTGGTTTTCCAAGTAAATGTTTTAAGACCTAAAGAAAAAGTAGGACTTCCTCCACCAATTCTAAGTTCCTAAGAATCCACCTCAGTGGTGCCAGAAATTATTCCTAAGTCATTAAGACTGATCATCAAGTCTTAAGCTCACATAATGTGCATGTGTAATCAAATCTGTGAAATGCTCTGTAGTGAACTGATGTCTGGGTGACCAACCAAAATTGTATAGGGTTATGGTCCTGAGACTTAACTTTCCTTCCCATTAGTGGACAATCAACATAAAACAGAGTAAAAAAACCCAAAACTGTAGCATGGAGCTTAAAGAAATATAACAAGATCACCCCAGGGATCAGTGTTAGGACCGGTCTTGTTCAACATCTTTGTGGCTGACATGGACAGTGGGATTGAGTGTGCCCTCAGCAAGTTTGCCGATGACACCAAGCTGTGTGGTTCGGGTGATACACTGGAGGGAAGGAATGCCATCCAGAGGGACCTTGACACGCTTGTGAGGTGGGCTGATGCCAACCTCATGAAGCTTAACCATGCCAAGTGCAAGGTCCTACACCTGGGTCGGAGCAATGTCAGGCACAGCTACAGGTTGGGCGGGGAGGAGATTCAGAGCAGCCCTGTGGAGAAGGACTTGGGGGTGTGGGTTGATGAAAAAACGAACATGAGCCGGCAGTGTGCGCTTGCAGCCCAGAAGGCCAACCGTATCCTGGGCTGCATCAAAAGGAGTGTGACCAGCAGGTCGAGGGAGGTGCTCCTGCCCCTTTACTCTGCTCTCGTGACACCTCACTTGGAGTATTGTGTGCAGTTCTGGCGTCCTCAACATAAAAAGGACATGGAACTGTTGGAACAAGTCCAGAGGAGGGCCACGAGGATGATCAGGGGACTGGAGCACCTCCCGTATGAAGATAGGCTGAGAAAATTGGGGCTGTTCAGCCTGGAGAAGAGAAGGCTGCGTGGAGACCTCATAGCAGCCTTCTAATACCTGAAGGGGGCCTCTAGGGATGCTGGGGAGGGACTCTTCATTAGGAACTGTGGTGAGAGGACAAGTGGTAATGGGTTTAAACTTAAACAGGGGAAGTTTAGATTGGATATGAGGAAGAAATTCTTTACTGTGAGGGTGGTGAGGCCCTGGAATGGGTTGCCCAGGGAAGTTGTGAATGCTCCATCGCTGGTGGTGTTCAAGGCCAGGTTGGACAGAGCCTCAAATGACATGGTTTAGTGGGAGGTGTCCTTGCCCATGGCAGGGGGGTTGGAACTGGATGATCTTGAGGTCCTTTCCAACCCTTACTATTCTATGATTCTATGATTCTAAGAATGCTAAAAACCCACGAGCAATAGGAAGGGATAAGAAGTATCATATTATATTACTCAGGTTCTGTTGCAAATTTCAAAAAACTTATTTAAGCAATTGTAGATTTCCTCATAAAATGCAGTTACAGGTAATATATTTTTATTAAAAAGCCCAAAGGTAATACTATACCGATTTCTTAAACAAAATCTCCATGGAAAAAAGAGTGCAGACAAGTATTAGTTACTGTAAGAATCATGACAGTTATGACAATAACTGAGGACATCACTCTATCATTTCTGAAATATGTAATATTAGCACAAACATTAGTAACTGACAAGAAGAGAACAAACTTACCTCAACAACAAATTTTACCTTAGTGCTATGAACCTTTTCTAGTGCTATAAATTTTTTCTCCTGACAAATACTTACACTTGCCACAATGTATTTCAAACTAAGCAAAATTTCTTAAAACTTAAGTTACACGAACTAGTGAGAACACGAATTAAAAACGATGACTTAAGAGAAACAATTTTTCTCAGGAACATCAATGATTGTGAAGTCCTAATTTACTACCTCATCTTAAATAACACCTAACTCAATCAAACAAATTACACTTTCTGGTGAGTCAGGAAAATGACAACAGCAGGAGATGGCTATTTTGTATTGGGTACCATCATAGGTTCAGTGCTGCAAAATAGTATGTAAACTGCCTAAACCAGCTAAAACAATTTTCCTTTGTTACGGTGAAGTATATGCGTAGTCCTGGTAACTGACAGTGACATTCAGTCTCAATTATTCAGGTAGGAAATGAGTATGCATAGCATTGTCTGGCTGAAAACCAAAAGCAAGCAGAGCTCAGAAATAAACAGTATGAAACTTAGCTTTCCAAATGTTTCTATATCACAGGACTGTCTAGCCATAGAAGAATCTGCCTGAGTCATGCTCATTCTGATGTCTCACACAGGCGTTTAAAAACAATACCTAGAAACTTAAAGGTGATTCCTTGACAGTTTACATCAATAAAAAGAATGGTCCCTGCTTTTGGAGTTTGAAAGTTTTACCACTATTCACTAGAAATAAAGAAAAGGTGCAGTAAAAACTACTGGGTTTTTTCTAACTTTTGGGCAAAAATTGCATGCTGCTTTGATGAAGTTGTAGTGACGTTCATACTGAGCATCTTAATGATGTACAAACATCAGGGACTTCCCTGATCATGATGGGCTCAAAGATCTGAACAAACAAAATTTTCAAAGTCCAAGAACACGCGAGTAAGAGAAGGTGATTCATGCTCCATGGATTTGCTCCAGACTGTACTGCTGAGGGAGAATACACAGCTACAAACTACAGTAACTTAAAAGGCTGTTACTATCCCCTTGGATGATTTTTTTTCTTACATTAGCAAGAAATCTAACACCCAGAAGTTATGCCCAGAAAGAAACAGTGGAACAGCGGCTCTTGAAGAATGAATGCAACAGGAGTCCAAAAGCATACAAAACTGAACTTACAGGTCTTATCTACATGTAAATATTTAGCTACTGTAGTGATAGATGCTTAGAGAAAATACCCAGGTTTGACAGAGTGTCTCTTTCAATAATTTATGATAGACTTGTTCTGCTCATGTTAACTGAAATTTTGCACTTTTCCCACTGACGATAATTCTTTATGCCTCAACAGGGATGCTTAGCTCTCAGGAATAACAGGAGGCTCAAGTGTGTGCACTATTGAGTACTTAACTAGCCAGCAAAGGTAAACCTGCAAACTTACTGCAGCACAGAGGTACAGAATCCTGAGTGAACCTTGCAGAGCAGTGTTGTAAAGAGGCAAATTAGGTTTCAAGAGCCAACTCAGGAGCTAGCTTTGCTTCTCAATCTCAGGCACTACAGACTGCTTCTACAGCAAGTATGGTGGCATCTGAAAATCTCTGTTAGAGGATCATGTCTATCTGTATGGTGTAGACAGACTGCAAAAGATGAGGTTAATTAGAATACACTATTTGTACTACCACATGGTAAGTAATGAGAAAGAGGAGCCAGATCTACTGAGTCAGCTGCAACTTGGGGCACCAGCTGTTCACCTTCTTTAAGAAGCCAGCAAAGAGCCTTGTTAACGTAGCCCTAATATAACTACACAGAGGTGTTACTGATACAGTAATACAAAAATAGTAGGAAGTTTTGTTTTTACAAGTGAAGGTGAGGGCATGGACTAGACTCCCTCTTGTATTCACACCACATTGATGAATCACAGCAAATACGTATAGCAGGTGGCATCCATCATTCCCCATACTCTGTTAATACAGTGCAAGCAAGCAAAAGGAAAAAAAAACCGTTTCCGTATAATGCTCCAAAAGCATTGTCATCAATTTGCTTACAATAGCAGCTGTCAGAATGGTGGGTCTGGGTTTCCTGGAATCAGAGCTGAGGAGCTTTTTAGTCCCTGAGCTATTGTTTGTATTCATGTGAACTGGATA
The DNA here is from genome assembly GCA_039720435.1 of Amazona ochrocephala. Lineage (NCBI taxonomy): Eukaryota > Metazoa > Chordata > Aves > Psittaciformes > Psittacidae > Amazona > Amazona ochrocephala. The sequence continues at coordinate 36,733,208 of CM077883.1, read as the reverse complement.
AGGACGACTCTGGAATTCGTGACAGAAATTGAGTTTTTGTCTGGGTAAAGTCCTAAATGATTAATTACATTCTAAATGGACCGATCCTTCTGGAATATGATGTAGCCATTTAACAGAGGTAATTTGCTGTGGATCCTGGAAGATCCACAGGATCAAAGTAGAGAAGAAACCCACAAACATTATTTATTCCATGCCGCATGTCACTTTTAATTTAAAATTATTTAGATCTTTCCACACACTATTTTTTCAGTACAAAACTAAAACATATAGCCTAAGATTCATTTTAAGAACAGCAATGTGATGGTATCTTAACAATGCTTTTTCAGAAAGTTACACTCCTAAACAAAAGCTTCAATCAAAACAAAACTGGAAAGTCAAAACAGTATGCCTTGCATAGCTGAAACATCAAGTAATTCGGATAACTTTCCATCAAAGGTCTTCAGTCTGCCTTTCTCTCAGTCTGCCTGTGTGCCATGGTGTGCCTGGGAACCACTGAGAAGGGCACGACAAGAAAATTATCACAGCAAACCATTTATACCTCAAGTATAAGAGACAAAAGGTGTCAAGAGGAACCAATGTTAGGAGAAAAACACTGTAAACCCAGCGATGTGATGGTATTATCAGCACTATGGGAAAGTATATTTTAAAATACCACCACATGGCATTCGTTTTGGTAACTAGAAAATTCAACATTTCTTTTCTTCAGGAACTTTTGCTAGACCTTGGGAATTTTTCTTTTTAACAGTATGAACTAGCCACTGGCCTATGCTTATTTATTATTCAACACCAGAATAACCTGATGGGGATAATAGCAGCTTTAACAGTGAACAGCCCAGAACAAATACATGTTTATGCCTCCAAAGTGTGCACACTAAAGCAGCAAGAGAGCTTACTGCTCCCTAGTTAACACAACCAAGCATTTCTACACCACATCTGCAAGGCTCTTCTGAAAACAGTTTCTTTTAAAAGAAGTGAATTATAAACTAAGGTTTGTGTAGTGGATCACTAGACTAGCATTTACTCTATTAGAGAGCAAGTATTTTCTCTAAGTGCAGCCATATAAAATGCAATACAGTAAAATGAATTAGTGAACAGCAGCTGATACAGTTCTTAAATCTGTTATTGCAAATGCAATTCTTCAGTGATGGAAATGTTCCTTAATAGTATTGTTTAACAGTATTCTCATTGATTTACTTTATAGAAGTCTTGGGGGATAATTTGCTTAAAGTATGACTATAAGCAAATCACTAGAATTCCATTGCACTTAAAAAAAGAGTCAAACACATGCTGAAGAGTGTTGCATTGCTCACTGCAGAACTATGAGCCCACTCTAGGTATAAATAAAACACTGTTCATAATGAAGTCAGCTGGGAGTAGGTATTTCAAGGGAAGTGAACAGATCACTTCAAATACTGGAAGTGCAAGGATATTCTTTAGAAAAAGAAATCATTCTAAAGCAAGATGTTTCATTAAATATCACAACTGTTCAAACCAACACACCCAAACAATGAAGTCTCACAGGACTTGTTTAGTAACAGCATGCAGAGTAGCACAGGCAGAACAGCTGTCATTTTCTTTTAGCCTAACAACCTACTCATTAATTATTCAAACAATAAGTGCCTGTATCTTTATCAGAGACAAAATCTGAATACCTGTAAGACTCCATAAAAACACAAATACTATCAGCGTACTATGTTAATACTGGAAGACAACAGAGCATGTACTAAATTCTGTAAATGGTTATGTAAGCTAATCAAACTTTCCAGTAAGATTTGAGTTAGAACAGACCACTTCCAATACAAGAGGACTCAGAATTTTAAGCCTTAATTTGAGGATGATTTATTATTTGCATTTCAGTGGCATCCAGATGGCTCCAATAGTGATCTGGATCCCATTGTCTCGTGTATTTCACAAAATGATGGTATGAAACAGTCTCTGCCTAAGGCAGCCTAATTATGCAAAACAAGGTTGAGAGAAGCATCAAAAGCAAACAGAAGGGATCTGCCTAGTTCATCCAAAAGGTCAGGCAGATCTAGGAACACAGCCATGTTCCTTGTAGCATTTCCCCTACTGGTCCTTACTGCCTGGTGAGGACAGAAAATTTCTTTCTAGCCAAATACCATCAGTGTAGAAAATGCTTTAGTTGGACCATGAATAGAAAGAGCAGACTTACACTGCCCACTGAAGATTTTAAGTCCAGCAAGCAACATTATGGCCTTTGTGAACTGCTTTGTAAGAAATCCCATGTACCACTAAAATTCAGTGTGACTGAATACCACAAGGAGCCCTCAGCATGCCAGGAAAAACATTACGCCAGAAGCTGTTTGAAAAAAAAGAGCTAATTCAAAAGAACTATTATGCAGTTTCAAAGATGATACAGGCTTCAGTATATCAGAATCCTTTCTACCTTAGAAAAATTGATGCTAGAAAGACATTCACAGTTCAAATGGTGTTCATCACTTAGTAATGACATAAACTACACAACTAAAAGGGTATGATGATATGCACGTTTTCCACATCTGAAGCAGCTCTGTGAAATGGAAATTACCTCTACCTTTCAGGTAAAATGACAGAACTTTGCAGAGGTTTAGGTGACATGTGACCTTGAAAAACTGTTACCTGCCAGTAATATGCTGGGTAATGCTGTAAAAGTGCTTCTGCACTGAGCATAACCAAATGGTACAAGACTGTCTGAATACTGGCAGTGTGCTTCCTGAACAGAGGACACCGGGCAAGGTACCCAGTAGGAATGAGGTCAGATGGACCGAGTGGGCTTTAGACAGCGTCTCATACATTTTTGGGATGTAGAGTAGGGGCAGGGAGGAGACAACCTCAGAACTGGATAGAGCATGACTTCTTGACTATACTCCACCTGTGACCTCCTGATCCAGAAAGACCCATTATTTCACTAAGTCCTTCCTTGAGTACCACACATGGTGTAATGCAGAGGTACCCATGTGACTGGCTAATTCCTATGTTTAACCCAAGCAGCTACAGAGTCAAGAAAGAACTGGCAGCATTGCAGCACAATACTGCCCAACACACACCATGCTAATGCCTGCATGCACAGGCAGTTTTCCAAATCATTTACTTCCCTGTGAAAGAAAATATAGACTCTAGGGTAGTGTTGCAAGATGACATTTGGCAACTTTAGTAGCAATCTCCACATGAACAACTGCTTTCCATCAACCCCAGTAAACAGCATGATACTAGCGTATGACAAGGAGCTGCCATAACTTACAATGTAGAGCAGTTTGAATGCCATTTTTGAAGTGATTTCTGTACTACAGCATTGAAATACAATATTCAGTTGAAGAATAGGTAAACCCTTGTTTCTGATTTTGCTATTCTGCTTTCAGAGCAGTCAGGAACTTAGCCTGTTCTTGAAAGAAACCACAACTTAAAATCTCAACGAAAGATTCAACAAGTTTGTCTGTCATATTGTTGTTTAACCAACTGTAGGGTCTTATTGGTTTTACTCAGTGAAAACCCCTTCATAACAGGTATCTTATTATAACTTTGTAGGCCTTTACAAGTCCCAAATGCTTCCCATTCAGAAAGGGAGAGAATATTCTCTCTGCAGGTTCAGCCTCTTCATTTTGCTGCAGCCATTCCATTACAGTGGAAAGCAGATATCACTTCCTTTCCTGCTTAGGAGTACTAATTGACTGTGGGAAGCACTGAGCACCTGAAACACTTCCGCAGAACATCATCCAGGGGGTGAGGATTAAGCAGCAGAGGGTGGGAGAAGAAATATCCGCATTACCTAAAGAATTTTACTGAAGCACCTACACATATATGTTCCCAAAATAAAACAAGTCACATTATTTTGTTAAAACACAAATACTTTGTGTACCAGCTTGCCTGTTTTATAAATAGGTAATCGCAATGCCATATCCTGAAAGCAGAAAAACCAACTAATTTTCAGCCTCCCTTTTTACCAATTGTTTGATTTCACTGCAGTCAAATGCTGGCTTCACAGAATGCTGCTGGTGTGCATCACTACAGACCAACTCATCAAATAAACACCATATATCTCCTTCTAAAGATAAAGGGGATATAGAATAAATTTCAGTCAAACATTAGATGCTTAACCTACAGAGATATATTGGGAGTGTAGATTCCCTACAGGGAAAACGAGCATGCAAAAGCATTTTATAATTCAGAGATCCCATACACTATATATATATGGGGACAACCAAGGCCTTAAAATGCCTGAAGTCAGATATGAGAACTCTTCTTCCACTAAATATTACAATATTGAACTTTTACACATTTAGTTATTAAAAAAAACTTCATACAAATTTATTTTGGCTTGAGAGCATCATCCTTATTTGTGTCTCAATCAACAGACGAGCTTTAGCTTTGACTTCAGTCTGCAGCTAAAAACAGGAAGAAAGAAAAGGAGACATGTGGCTCTACTGTTGCATTTTTTCCTATTACTTAAGAAACACATATTAGGAGGGAAAATTAAAGCCACACTTTTACCACTTTTATTTACTACTTTAATTAGCTTCAGATGTCCTGGCAATACAAATAGCTTTTCATATTTGAAAGGTTCAAGGTTACTGCCAGAATTCATTTACATGCCTAAAAGGTCACTGGTCAACGATGTATATGAAGTTACAGTTCAAACCTAGTATAGATTCTCAGAGTCTCTCCCACCACCTTAGCCTGCTTACTGTTTAATGCAAGCTTAATCTCACCCAGCAACTCCTCTATTAAGCTCTCATCTTCTGAGTTGCAAACTGACTTACAATTCAAACAGAATGGATTAAAACTCAGCGTATAAAACTTCCAGATTCAGAATGCCTCACCACTTATACACCTGTGTCTATTAGTCAACCATTATGCAATTTAAAAGATATGAGTTAACAAGAATACTACACATTTCACAACTTTAGAACTAGTAGATGTCTTTTAACAATTTCTGAACTTGCTGAAAATTCAACTAGCATCTGAACAGAGCCACATGCATTATTTTTTTACTATAACACCTTCCCCAAGTGGCATTAGAGCTCCATCACTCTAAGCATTCTGCACTCGCAAATGTCTTCTTGCTCAAACAATCTTACGATTAAGATAAAATGATATGACTGAGTGAAAGATGTAACTGCAAAGAATCAAGAGAACAAAGGGAACAGGTTCAGGCAAAAACACACTAATTGAAGATGCATTATTAATTCAAGGAATAAAAACAAAAACAAAAAACAAAACAATGAGTTAATAATTATCCCAAAATTATATATTTTAAACAAAGAATTCATAAGAAAGTTTATACTGAAATCTAAGAAAATATGGCCAAGTACACACAATACACTTAACATTTGCTTTGGGATATCCTAAAGGAAAACACTTGGCTAACTTTTTTAATTAATTTGTTTAAACTCAGACCAAACTAAAAGCTCCCATTAATGTTCTTCTGGTGCTGTCCTCTACAGGCAGGAATAAATTGTATAAATATGACAAAAGAAATTAATAAAAAAGGAGTATCTAACAAGATAGACCTCTAGATGTGTATTGCTCCCTCCCCTGGGGCTGGAGGAATCTGAGCTATACAAAATACATTCATTAACCGAAGGAAAAAATTGGTAACTTCATTTCCAGGGAGACCAAAATGACTCCACTTAAATGTAGGCTCTACCACTGACCTGCCTATGCTTATAGTCTAGAAATTCATTAATTAAATATAATAATAATAAAAAAAATGGATTCAAATCTCACTTCTTTAAACAGACTTTATGCATGTGATTTCCCTGAGACTGTGTTTAAATTTAAAAAAATACCAAAATGTGTCTGTTTCACTATCTGTAAAATGGGGATAACAACACATTAGAAGGAATCTGTGCAGAGAAATACAAGTCCCAGGTACTCAGTTAATGTGCTGAGCACACTGAGAAAACACCAAAACAGAATCAATTTAGAATGTCATGGGAAGGGTCTGGATAGTGTGAGGTTAAAGCAGCAGCCATACACTTGGTAACATAGGAAATGGAAAACAAAACCAAGTAGCTACCACATTCCCTCTCCATTTCTAGCACTAAGGACAAAATAGTACAGTATTACACAGAGTTCACATCACATTATCTTACACAATGATACATTAAATAACTGGATTCAAATAAAATGCTGATGTTTATCATGTATATAGTTGTAAGAATTCCTCAGTAATGTAGCAATGTCAAACTCATGCCCAATACCTGATGAAACCTGACAGCATTTTTATTTATTTGTGGGTTTTGTTTTCAGCAGAATGCAGAGTGAAAAAGAAACAGAGAAAAGCTCTACAGATTACTCATGTGATTTGAGACACAAGACCCTTTTTTTTTCCTGGCTTCTCTGTCATGCCACCACTAGAGATTCTGAAAACTGTATTTATTTAGCAATTCTGCTGATGATGCGAGAGTAGCATGCACTCCCTCTGCCATCACTGCACAGAGCCAACATTGCTAGTAGCTTAGTAAAAGGCTTATTTTGTCACAAAAATACATGAGCATGACTTTCAATGTGACAAAAAACAACCAACCCTCCCCACTGACAGATTTGTCAGGTGGAAAGGTGAGTGGCTTACATCGTAATTTTTCCTACTACCACTGAATTTTAACATGCTAGCTGTAATTATAATCTCTCCTGAGGGTCAGTTTTAGAAAATGTTGCCAGTTGCTCAAATCTCCCTCTCCTATACATATGTATAATTGTGAACATTTTCCTACGTGAAAATCATAACATCTGACAGAAAGAACAAACACACTAATGTTTGGGGATAGTAGGGAAGGTCAAGTTTATGGTTTTTGGTTAGTATTGGAGCACAGTAGCCACAAATCCTAAAGAAACTAGCACAAAACAATGATTAGCTGGAATTAACACCATTCTGACTGATACTCCTTTAAGGGCACTGATATCAGAGGTCATTCAGACAACAGACCAGTTAAGCCACAAAACCTCACCAGCTGCACTTTAGATAAGAACAATTAAAACTAATCAGACTACTGCATGCAATCCTGCAAACAGTCTGAGATACCCAACCTGTTACTGGTTTACACCTAGACCACTACGCTCAAAAAGATGTTGCTTTATCTATTTTTTGTGCATACACCAGCTATAGAGGGTTGCCCTTTCTTTTTTCCTTTGCTTTCATTCAGTGTAGCTCTGTTTTTCCCTTCGGTTGTTCTCTGGGAAGACTTAGTTACAAGAAGATCCCATGAATCACTATTGAGGGAGGAAAGGTAAACCCTGCTCCACTACATTTCCTAACACCATTATTTTCTAACACTAGTAAGGCACCACTGCCAAGGAAGGCAATGTACTTTTCCAAGTGCACTGTTTCAAGGATTCCCAGCTCTTTTGATTGCACATTACTCTGCTGGTTTGCAGAGATCCTCCTTTTCCATTAGCATCTGTATAAAACTCCAGAGGCAGTCACAACAATTACAATACAGATTGTTACAGATTATTACAGAGATACAGAGCTAGTGAAGTATTTAATAGATACTACCTATTAGGACAATTTAGCTACAGGAAATGAAGAATAATCCACACCATGTGAAAAAACAGTGCATACTTTGGAGAGAAACAGTGGTAAACTGACCACAGCTGGCAATGACATACAGTATCAGTGGCTTCAAAAATCTGTAGCTCTTTCTACTCAAAAACTTCACGTTTGAAGTCACAAAATAAATCACAAGATGAAGCAAAAATCAGACTCTGTAATCTGTTTACAAAAGTTTCAATGGTCCTAACATCAAATAAAGGAACACCTGACTAAAAACCACAACTAACCAAAAAACTAACAAACAACAAAAACCCCACCACAAAACAAAACATAAAACCCGAGACTTAACTTATTTAAAAGAATTCATGTGGAACACTTATACCCACTGAGTCTGTCCTTGAATCTATTTTTAGGTCCTTCACTGGAGTCTTCCAAGAAGCAGGGTTTTTGTCTTGAGCAAGGAACTCTGATTTACAGCTTTTATATTTCTCCTTGAAGATCTACTATCCACATCATAGGAACAAAACACAGTGCACTCTCATGTGATGACACTCCTTATCAGCTTTCCCACTTGTGTAGTTCCTTTATACTTTCACCTTTTCATTTCTTTAAGTGACAAAGATGACCAAACAGTATGATTTTGAGGACACCTCACTTACTATCACCAGACTTAATTTTGAAAGAATGAAATCTATTCCCTTTGCCTTCACGTATGAAAATGTATGTTGACTCGGAAATACAACGACAAAAAAAAATACCCAAGTGTCTGCTAACCCCTAATGCTAATCATAGGCATTAGATTTGCTGTTACATTTTCTATTATTATTAGGCTGGGGTTGTTTGGTGAATGTTTCTTGCTTCCCACCCCCCAAACAAGTTTACCAGAGAAGTCACAAAAAACGGCACATAAAATTCAGGAAAACACACTTATGAAGAATCAGTTTCATTTGTGAAGAACATACTTTCTATTGAAATAAAAAAGCATCTCATATAAACAAAATATAAATACATTTCTCAACAGAACATCTATAAAAGGAAGTAAGACTAATATAAAGCTACTTTTTTCCTCTTCATTTCCAAAAGGAATTAACTGAATGTCTTGACCAAAATTTAACCTTTTCCGCTTATTATTCCAGCCTGCCACATCTACAGGAAATAGATCACCAAAACAGATGGAGTGAATAGATATTTTTACCTCCCAGTGGCTGAACACCAGCTGCGGACTGGCCAGGCCACTAGTTCTCTTCCTGATTTCATCAGCAAAACCAAAGCTTTCTGCTACTGGCAGGACTGCCTTTATAATAAACACATCCGTCCCCTCTTTCATCTCCTCTTGTAACACTCTGCCTTCTCTTTTGGACAGGACAGCATACACACGACCTGCAAAGACATAATTTTAATGAATTTACCAATATATTCATATTCTGCATCATGAAGAGAAATAAATATTTATCCAGGGAAATTCAGCGTTAAGTAAAATACATAATCTCTTTGCTAAAATTCTTCCCTTGTAAGTGGATCAATTAAGTGTACCCGTTAAATTCAAACAAACATATTCTGCCAGTACAACGTGCAGAACCATGAGTAAAACTTGATAAATTATTACTGTATGGATCTAGATGAAGCTTGCAGTAGGTGCATTTTATATCATCACATGGCTATTTTGTTAAAAGGGACTTTGCCAGATGACGTGCCTAACTTACTTCACTTCTTATAACCAAATATTTGAGAAACAGTACTAAGAAATATTACTGTGTTTCAGGAATCGTATCTTTGCTGCCTTCAGAAGTTTGCTTGGATCAACATATCCCTACATGGTTCTTTCTCAGATAGTAATAATAACAGCAGAGCTATTCCAACCACAGAAAACTAGTTTATCTGAAATACTACATGTTTATATTTGATGTGTTGCTAGGCTTTTAATTAATTCAATCTTAAGTTCGCCACTGATAATTATTTTTCTTTTCCAAATTAACACTCAATCCATTGAAATGCAGTGTATATATCATGAAAATAGCTGTGAAAATGCCTGTGTTTGACTTTACAGTAGGCATTAAGTTATTTCTTTAAAATGTTTCTGCAAACTTACAGGATATTTTACAGATAAATACTAATAAATACTTTTGTGTTAAGATAACAAAACCACAAGAAAACCTATGCACTGGAAAAATATTTTAGGAATACCTTCATTTACTGATGTGAATAGTTAGCAAGTGTTAGATGCACAAATTAAAAGTGCCTTGATGAAGAACAAATTTGTATTCATTTCTGAGAGGTTCAAGTATTTTATATTATATTGCACTGAAAAAACATTAATGCTGCTACCTCTTATACAGCTGGACAAATCTGGCTCTTACTGGAAAAAAGGAGAAATACATCCTAATACTTGTCATCATTTTGACTTGACAGAAAGATACCATTAAGCACTATAGCCACACACATTGATCTGCATACATACTGAAAGTCTTTTGTGGGACACCAGAGGAAATGTTGGAGTGTGTTTATTTGCCTTTATCTTTAAATATAGAACCTGGTCCTTGTTCAGGAAATTCAGCACAGGCACACAGGTAGTGCAGCTAAATCTTCCTGTCAGATGCAGGTAATAAAGCATCAGTTCATCACCAATTGCTCCTGAGTTCACTGTTCTCTAATAAAATGTGAGTTGAAGTGTTCTTTCTATCACCATTGATAATTTTATCTGCTTGTGCCTTCAACGGGACCTCCTCACTGTTCATCTGACTGTAACCTTTACTATGCACAATAGCCTTCTTACTGCTCATGAGTAGATTGAGGAAACACTTAAGATTCTATATTTAAAACTCACAAAAAGATTAAGCCATTCCGAAGATAAGTCACTGAGTTTGCCATGCACATACAGCCTTTGTTAACATTAACGAAGCAATTTCAAGCCTATGGAAATTTCACTGAGTCCAGAAAATCTTCACATATGAAAATGTCATGTCTCAGCAGAGCTCACAATTCAGTAACTGCTTTAAAAAGCCAGATTAAACATACACACCGTAAAAGAGCATCACATCCTGGTCACTATACATATACTGTGTATGTATGACAGTATATATTAAGGCCATTTGTTAAAGCAAGTAAGCTCAAAACCACTAATGGCATAATTCAAACTATTTTACTAATTATTTTCAGTAGGATGTAGAAAACTTTGCATACATACTAATGAGATAAGTAAGGTAACATTTATCACAAAGCACTTTAGATAAACATATTCTAGCCATAAATCACTGAAGATTATTCTTTGAAAACATAAAAGGCAGAAGAGAATTTATAGCTTACTAAATGATTTCTAGCTACATGTATTTCATCCAAGTAGTCTGGAGTACTGTCCCAATTAATGCTATCACAAAGAAGCTACATAAGGTGTTTAGTTTTACCACTATGGGAAGACTGCAGTATACTGAAGATACTGGCTCTATCTCTGCTTAGCTGAATGGCATCAATCGCCAAGAAATACTGTAAGATCTTCCTATTCAAAATAGTTAAAAGGTATTTTGAAAATACGATACTACTTCAAAACCAGCTTCTAAGTCCTGCAACATGTAGAATAAGTCCTATGCATAACAGACTCACTTTAAATATGTTTTAAGTCTAGCTCCTTAAAATACTAAATAAGTCCTGTTCACCACTTCACAGAAGGACACTTGTGTGCCAAGTGAAAATGCTAAACAATTTCTGTATTCCCTGCACATTTAAAAAAAAGCTTTGTACAGGAAAGAAATACTGTGGAAGGACAACAGGATCACCATCGGCAAGAGCTTAGGGGTCACCGCAAGCAGAAAAAAGGGAAGGAGGAGCTGCTATTCTGTTTTGAAATCTGCAAGTTTTCATTCATACCAATGATAATACTCTAAATTGATGTGCACTGCCCCCTAAAATACTGTGACAGAAAGTCTTAATAACTTTATTTAAAGAAATTAAAGACATGAGAATTGCTATCAAAATCCAAAAGCAAAAGCTACAAGAGAGCCTCGTAAAGTCCTTTCCCTAAGTTTCACTGATACCAGCAAAAGGAAAAGACAGCCTAGTTTTCAGTCTCCAGAACACAAAAGAGAAGGAAAGAAAACCTCGAAAGGTAGCAATATCAAAGGCACAAGCTAATAATAATTAAACATGCGACACTAGCTGAGAATATTATTCACCTTTCAGGAGTTTACACAGAAATTCCATAATGCAGGAGTATGTAAAAATTGTTTGGGTTCGTTTCTTTTTTCCTAACAAACTAACTACAGAAATGAGATGCTCAAAGTACAAACTACTGGAAAACATCAGGTGTACGTAAGATCCAAGTCAAAATCCAACGTCCATTAACAGAACACATACACACTTCAACCCATTTCTGCATTCCTCTTTCCATGTTCCTCTCCTCAGCTCCAGTGTAGTTTATTTTCATTATCAGAAAAGTCTGATGGAAAGAGCTTTATATACTGAGATAACAAACATAAAAGCACTAGCTTTCTCAGAAGCTAACATCTTAGAAACAAGCAGATTAATATGAAGATAAATTAAACTCAACTGGGCATCAATGTACAGAACACCAATTGGAAAAATAAAGTAACAAAAACCAGTGGTTTATCACATGTCCACTGCCAAGTCTTACTGGTTAGCAACCACACTCTTTGCTTCCCCTAGTAAGGATGCAATTTATTACCTTAAACTTCCATAATAAAAATTAAACCCATGAATTTGTAATGACAGAAGTGCATGGCCACAGTTATTACCACACAACTCACATTCATTAGACTGGACTAATTTGGTTGCATGTCTGAACCCTAAATTATACTCATTTAATATATATACATGCACATTAGGAAGCCATGTTTCCATTTGGTTTTATGGCACAATTGATGAGCCGATGCATGTTAATTACATCACTATAAACAATCATGCTTCTTCGCAACTAGGCATTTTCAAAACCAGCTTATACAGTGGTTTTGTGGTTTGAAAATTGATATATTGCTTATATAGAGCTTCAGAAGTGTTGTGCTAATGAGCTCCTGGAACAGTGATGTGCAATGTTACAAAGCCTAATTTTGATATGCATTCTTAATTGTTAGAAGTAATTAAAGAGAATTTAAAATGCAGGAGTTCTACATCACATTAAGTTTTAGCTTAAGGTAATGTGCTAATAAGCTTACCACAGGCCACCTTTTGCCAGGCCTATTAAAGAGAATCACCAGAGCAGAACAGGATCATGCATGCATACAAAACAATTGCTCATTCGAATGGCATCTCTTTTCACTACATGCAATCATAAATTTTGCTTTTTGAACCAATTTTTTTTGTGTAACTCCTATCATTATGCTTCTGTGTACAACAGTGGGGATTTTGATAACAAATAACAATTCTTTAATTATTCTATGTGGGACATACTATAATTTCTGCCATGATCAGTGTAGTTAAAGTAAATTAGCTGATAGCTTAAATGCAATGGAAGCTAAAGAGTAAAGAGTTAAAGAAGTTAAAGAGTATCTCGGTCCATTGGATCAGATTCCATATGCAAGCAACTCCCATGGAGAACTCCAAGAACAAATGTTAGGGTAAGCTGAGTGGCACTCTAAGTAGGTCATTTAAACAAATTTAAGTAGGCGTAAGTGGTAAGGTAATACAAGTGACACAAATTTGCATGCGCTGGGTTTGAAAGTGAGCAACTTGCATACCAGAAGGATACAGATGCTACAAAAAAGTAAATTAAAAAATTACCAATGGGACTGTGAGATCTTCTCTTCTTCCTGATTTTATTTATATATTGATTATATTAACATAAAACATCTTGAAATGGCATTTACTAAGATTCTGCACTTATTTTACAAACAGGGTAGATTTCCTCATCTCTCCATGGAACTAATGCTTAATTATGAGGCACAATATTAATATTCATGTTTACTGAAGTTGGTATTACAAAAACTTCATAAAAAGCCAACATTTTGTATCTTGCACTTCCAAAGAAGTGTAGCACTGCTATTTATGTGTATGTTTCAGATAAGCTAAAAGAATGATAATTTTCATTCAGAATAGTATGAATACTACAGGCACTACACTACTACTGGAGAACTATAAAAAACTGCCGACAAAACTTGTAATCAAGTCATACTTTCTGATTCCATCTAATAATAAAAGCTCACCTTGGAACTAAGAAAGCAAATTCTTGAAAAAATTTTATTTTGTCAGTCTTACCTAAAACTTCTGCAGTAGCCATAATTTCACATGTGTACATTGCTGCCATAAGCCTCTGGGGTTTTGCTTGCAAAGCATAGCGACAGGCTTCCTTCATGGTGGCAATCAGTTGTCCAGAGAAGGGACCATAACAATCTGCAAGTAAAGCTTCTCCCTTGTGTTTACTGATTTTCTCAGGTGATTCTGTAACACTTTGACTGCTGTCCTGGTGTTCATTCACACTGCAAACTTCATCAGTGCAACTGCTTGTTAGAGTAGTATCTTCATTTTGGTTACGTTCTATGGCATCACATTCCTCTGAATCCTGACTGTTAGTTGACGGAATCTCTCCAACTTTATTTATTTCCCATTTTTCCACTGCAAAACAAACACCCATGAGGGGCTCTTCACACATGGGACCTGAAAGCGTAGCCAGCTGAAATCCACTTACTATGCTGTTATCAAAGTCTCTGTATTTGCTCACTTCTTTCACAGCATTCCCAAGGCACTGCCACACAGACCTTTTATAGCCCTCAAAATTATATAACAAAATATTAGGCCCACACTTCCGTGGTCCAAATGACCATATCTGATCAACAGCATTTCTCCACTTTCTTCCCTGCAGATGTTGCTCCAACTTCTGTTTGAATTCCTTGATCCTATCCATAGTCTTCTGATTAATCTCATGTTTTTTTTTATCTTCATTCAGAGATGTGTTGAGTTGTTCCATAGTTCGAATTAAGTCGCTATTTTCTTCAAGAAGTCGAGTTACCTCCTCAGGAAGTGGCATTGCTCTTACACTGAGAGTAGCTTGTTTATTTGGAGTAGACATCGTAACAAGACCATCTGAATCAACCTGAATTCCTTCAGGAGTTTTATTTTGGTCCTCTTTTGTTTGGTGTATAACAGCAACTTTCTGCTGTTTTCCTATTTCTTCATTCACCATATCAACTTTAGGAGGTCTTGTTATTGTCTCTCGGAATGGTATAATAGGTGCTGAGACACTAATCTGTACCTTTGCAAACCTATAAAATAAAGTTTAAAAATTAGTTTCAAGCTTAAAAAACACTTTCAAATTTGGGGGTGGGAGGTAGAGCAATGGTCTTAACATGGAACAGATGCCCATGAATAAATCTGATTGCAACACAGATTACTAGTAAAGCATTTCAAACTCAAACTCTGAAAAAACTTCATGTACTTCAAGAAGGAAGTGTGGCCTCTTATGTCTTCATAAAGATTTGGAAAGGAACTGAAGAAAATAAAAAAGAACACTGCTGTGCCTCTATGTAAATCACTGGTTCACATACATCTTGGTAACCATGTGCTAGTGTTCTCTCCCCTCAAATGATATACAGTAAAACTAGGGTTAAAAAAAGAGAATAAGGATGATCAAAGGTATGACAGTACAAGTAGCCTTCAGATATTTCAAAGATGCAGCAGAGGTCTACAAAATCATGAAGGGCATGGGGAAGGCTGATGAAGATTAACTGACAACCAAACCACAACAGGCCCTGAACTGAAAACAACTAAGGCCCAGGAAAGGATTATGCTTACTCTTTTTTCACTCTTCCCCAGACATCAGTTCTAGGCCACACTGCTGCAGACATGGTACCGAGCATGATGGACACTTGCTTTGAACCAATACATCTGTTCTTACAGTGAGATCATAAAATCATAGAACAGTTAGGGTTGGAAAGGACCTTAAGAGCTAGTTCCAACCCCCGGCCATGGGCAGGGACTCCACACACTAAACCATGTCACCCTTTGAGATGCTCTCAAAAGATGAAGCACTGGGTACACTGAGCAGGCTTTTGTGAAGAAGTGTGGAGTCACTGTTCCATAACCTTGTGGGTTCAGATCAAGAGCAGCTAGGAGAGCTTGGAGAGCTGCTATTCCCATTTTCTCCACACTCCTGGCACAGCAGATTCAAATCTGTGCAGGAAATTAGCACTGCAGCACAGAAGCAGGGGGAGTGTTAACATAGGGTAAAAAAAGCACCTCACAAATTCATAGCATGATTAGCTAGCAGAAGCCCTAAGCACTATTATCCCTGAAAACCCATAGGATCATTCATAATTGTGATCTTGTAACAAATTTAAATATACAAGGCGCTACTCCAAAGGTAAAATCACTGACTATCTACATTGGAATGCCTTTGCGTGGGCCTGAGAAAGGGAACAAATTTCAAGTGAAACAGCTAACTCTTGAGCATCACCAGATAGGGTAACATTGTTTACAGAATTATGCTATCATTTCATGTATAGACCTGTCAGTAGCAGCCTTTTCTCTGCTACAAAGCAGAACGCAGTCCCTCTCCCTCATACACCCCAAGTAGTGTTATTTTGTACAGTTACTTCAATGAAAATTTAGTAGTGCTTTTTTTATGAAGTTACTTACGTGAGTACAGCTTCATACAAAACTAAAATATAAAAGCAACTATGGGAGATAATTAAAATAAATTTACCATTAACTACAGAAAAAGATTAAACTATCAATTTGGTACCAGAAAATCCTATTATTTCAGGTCATTAAACGCTTTTAGTTTGTTAGAAGAGTTTATATTGGAAGATTCTCAAAGATAATGGAATTTCCAAATGAAAGACAACAAACATTTTTAATACTGCGGATGAATCTTACTTTTGGACTGATGAAGAAAAGGTAATTTCAATCTCTGCCATTAAAGGACCACAGAAAGCACAAAATAAAATGGGGTACGAGACAGTAGACGAAGATTTTGGTTATGTTCCACCCCAAAAAAAAGGAAAAAAAAAAAATCATACCAAGGCAGTTCAGCCTGTTTAACTAAAACTAATTTACGGTCTGCTTTGCAAGGGTGCTAGCAATTTTTAAAGGAATCATTCCGGGTCAAGAGTTTAAAGATACAACCTAAGAAGCTTTGTTTTTTTAAACTAAGCTGCGAAATACCCCACACAGTGAAGAGAACCTGTGGGGGAGATAAAAACAATTAGGGAAAACCAAGTACAGCAGACCACAAAAAGAGAAAATTACAGAAGTTTCAGCAATATTGTAGTACTGGTAGTTACAACAGTGATAAAATCTGATTATTAAGGAACTGATGCATTGTTTGCAGCAATGCTATTAACCAACAGCAATTTTTTTCACATTAGTTCAGATTTATTATTTGCCTTGAAGTGAGCACTCTGCAGGAAAACCTTCTGAAATACCACTCTAAAAGGTATTTCACAAGATGAGGAAAATTAATTACTAGTGATTAAAGTGCTCTAAAAGTAAAAGCTTCACATCTTTGAGTATGCCAATGTGTTATTTTACCACCCAGCTAGGAAGTGCAGATTTGCTATAAACATCTCCATATTTATTCATAAAGGATCACCTGTTTTATCTTCAAGTATAATTTCATGACTTCAAAATATCCTGTGTGGTATTTTATCTGTTTACTGTAATCACAGGAGCTGAAAATTGCCAATGGCACCATGGTAAAGCCCTGTTTTTTCAGCACTGTGAAATGGATGTTTATTAAGTGCACATTATCAGCATCTTGTTCAAATACATTCTGGACTTAACTCAGCTGAAGAGACTGGAATACTGAAAGCTTCCCATCAGATCTGGAAAATACCCTGTATTTTTCAGCTCATCTGAAGGGGGGAAAAAAATGGTCTCCCAGCAGAATCTCCCAGGAAACACCTTGTTTGGAAATGAAACATTCCTATCACTGGTACAATAATAATCCTGTGTCTTCACAGATTTGTAACAGCTTTTTCTAGCTCCTTTATCTGAAAAAATTATATGCTACTGGCCATTATCTCACTGCTACAATTACAACCTGTGGTATAGCAAACTAGCAGCAGATCAACGGGCAATGGAGTTTATCGTTTGCATATGAAGGTATAAAAAATAATGTTTGATACTGCCAGTTAAATTACACTCAGGTTTTAAAACACATAAAGTAACCAAGACCCTAATTGGAATGACCCATTTCTAAGACCCAAATGTTATTTACCTTTACTTAGACAACATTCCCGCTAATGGATGTTTATATAGAACTATTTTATTACACAAATGAAGTTAGTTTCCAGACTACTAAGTCACTGATCCCTGTAAAGGAGATGCAGTTAGATTTTCATACTGCTATAGTTTACATTCAGAATCAAAATTAGCACAAATTATATTCCAGTATGCATGACTTAAAGGATGAATTACATAATTGCATGGACATCTGTGAGGCTACTACAATGCATTTAAGAACACTTATTCTTCAGCTGTATCTCATTCTGAAGCTAAAACATTTTGCTGCAATCAGTTTTAGAACAGCCACTACTCAGCATCAAGCCTCAGTTCTAATTAGCAGTACCTACAGCTGAATAGCTGCCTACAATAAAACAACTACCACCACCTAAAATTATAGGTACTGATATCTAGGCGAAAGAACCCATCAGCTTCAATCTATACAATTCGAGCCTTAAGAAACAAATGCCTTTGAACTGAGGACTGCACAGACTTAGGAGCTCTAAAGCAACTTATTTGAAACACAGTATCAATATGTAATACTGTGTTTTTAAAAGTGGTAAGAATGTGTTGCACAAAGTTGTAATGAGGATAACTGCTAAAACACACATCAAATTTTACAACTACTCCAATCTAGCTTCTGTAAGAAGTTCCTGTTGTCTGATATTAACTGGAAAGGACATGTGTACAGCTAGACAAACATTCAGTCATCCATCATCAGGTTTGCTTTCTGGTTTAGAACGAAAAGAACACTAAATGCACATGGACAGAAGCACCAGAATTTTTTTAGTAAATGAAGGTACAGGAAAGGACTGTATCTGACAACTATTTTCCTACCATGTGAAGAAACATTAGATGACACTAAATGTATGCATATATGCTTGCAGAAAATACTGCTTATTAATAAGAGAACAGATTAACATTAAAAAAAGAAAAATCAATCTGAAGACCAAGGGAAAAGACAGAGTGTGCATGAGACAGAGCATTCCGGTCTTGGTCTTTCTAATTTTTGAGAGTTCATGAATCAGACATGATTCTCCTTGTTTTTCATTTTGTACAAACGGTACATCACATTCTTAATTGGACTTCTGAACCGATTGCAATTTATCAGCTCTAGAAAGGGCCCATAAGGTGTGCAAGATGTACAGAAGTGATGAGCTAGTGGCTTCTGCCCAGCTGCAAGTAATTTTATAGCTACAAAAGGTTACATTTACGATCCAACGGTAAAACCACTGGTGGATGAAGCTTCTATTTTACTCGAATATAAATCAAAGATATGCATCTGACAAAGAAATACACCAGACACCTACTGAACTAAAAATATGTCTTCCTCCTTGCCCCTCTAACCTTTCTTTCAGGTCATCCAAGCAGCGCTGAAGATGAACTTCTCCTGCTGTCACTAGCACATGCTCTCCTGTCTCCTGGATTAAAACTTGGACACATGGATCAGCTTGGTTTAAAAGCTTCATTCCTTTGACCAGCTGAGGCATATCACCTGGTAAAATAAGGTATTATTAACAAAGGAATACTTAAAGAGGAGTACTTGAACTAGGATAAAGTGAGAAATAATAACACTCATTTTTATGGAAGTCTAAACAAAAATACATATTTCAGGAATGCTTTCAGTGAAGTTTCGAGGTCTTTCTGTGGGCCAGTTTCTGATTACAAGTTACAAAATGTAGTATGGTTTAACAGCAGCAACTGAAGGCATAAGCTATACTCACGATTTGTTACTAAGAGTTTACGTACTGATGATAAAGCATTATACAAACGTAACCACTGCATACATTCGAACTGATTGCACATTTTTGTTTTACATAGTTTTACAACAGGTTTAGTATATCAAGATAGCTACCATATTATCTTGCTTCCTTATATACAATTAGCTCCAGATACAGCTCATAAACAGCTCAGAACCAACAAAAAAATTGAATGCTATCAATATGAAGTGATTAAAAAATATAAGGAATTCACCCCTCTTTTTCACAAATTATCAAGAGATTAACCTTTCTTATTTATCACTACCGTTTAGAGTCATCTTTCAGTAAATACTTGTATTTCTGCGCAATTTTTCATGGCTAGGTGTAGTAACTTGTAAATCGCTAATGCTTAAAATGCTCCAAAGACATAAATAATAGCATGTTAACTTTACCAAAATAAAAGCAAAAATGATCCCATATGGATCACTTAAAAGGCTTAAGAGCAAATAAGCACAGGAAGGGTTTAAACTATCTGGAAGCCACTGAAAAGCTTTAATGCTTACAACCTGAAAAGGGGAAAAATCAGGCACGTGAGAGATTTTCAGTGAAACAAAACACAGCTGTCCCTAAAATGAAGGCGTTTAAAAGAGTCACCTTAAAGTTAATGGAGAATGAATAACCACAGCTGAATCAATTTTGGCTAGATTACATCAAAGCTATGCATAAACATCTCAGGTCAGCAGCCCTTCATAATTAATATTAATTTTAAAAAATTAATTATGATTCCTTTTTCTGGCTTTACATATGGGGTAAAGAATATCCACAGGCTTTCTAGGTATGCACATTCATATTCAGAAGGAAGAGTGACATTGAGCTTGTCATTTACTTGGAGACTATTGAAAGAAATATGATACTGTATAGTTAATGCTAAACTTGTAAGAGCATAAAAGAAAAGTATCCTTGAAAAACAGACATAAAAATAAACAAGAAGTGGAAAAAAACAGAGTGTTAGTTCCCATGGCCAACACAGTTGAACACTTTCAAACCTGTCTTCTGCATTTAAGCCCACTGATGAATAGATTCATTTTTTTTTTTTTATTTCAGAGCTTATGAGAACCACTCCGGAAGATTTGGACATGAATATGAAGACATGCAGTCATTTTGTAAAACATACATAGGGAAATAATTTGTATTGATTTGAGTCACTTTTCCAAATAAGCAGATGCAGTTGTGAAGTAGGTTTGCTCTGGAAATCTGAGGCACCCATATGGCACAGTGTGTTAGGGTACCTCACAACTATATGTAGCTCACTGGACAATTGACTGCCTTTAAGTTAGGGCTGGATTGGCCAAATTTTGCTTGTCTTCCTGTTACTGCAAGGAGCAGCTGATTTTCAGGAAACTTTTGCAAGTAGCTACGTTTGAAGCTTCCATCCCTCTAACAAATTTACTTCAAACCATAGACTCAGAAGTTACCAGGGAGGAGAAATAAAGTAATGGTGTAAGAATGCTAACGCTTCATTTCCTTATGGAGAAAAATCACTCCAAAATAGGTCAGCAGTTCTCGAATTACATTCCTTTAACATTTTCAACTTAATGCTACACTCAGTAAAACAAGGAACTTCCAATACTTTCAAAGCTGCTTTAACAAATGCAGGACGTACAACATATGATTACACAGGACAAACAGGTGCTAAGCTGTACAATCACTTTCCAAAAAACATGCAACGCCAGTGCTAGAGAATTTTGTAACTGCACAGAAAGCCAGTTATTTTGGTTCTACTAACACTACAACAAGAGATTGAAATTGGGCTGAAATCCAAATATATCCAGACATGTAGTACTCTCTGGTTGCGATGAGGTATCAATTAGAAGCAGTACTGCAAATCTGCACAATGAGCTTAATGATGCGACATTAAAAGAATGTCTGCAGAAGGGAAAACACAAAGATACACTCACCTTCACGGGAAAAGAATACTGAACCTTTAGCATCACGTACAGCCTTACTTGTGGAACAGTGAAGTCTGACCATCAAGGGCACGACAAGGTCTTCTGTATCTCCTCACCTACTGATACATGACCTAGCCAGCTAGAATTCACTGGAATAAGAAAGTACAACCCTCTAGGCAACACATATTTGTTTCATACTGGGTCAGTCTCTTATTCAGTGAATAGATCATAAACTAGCCAGATGATCAAGGGTGGGAAGATGCATTGCTACCACACTGAATTTGCATTAGCATCTCCATGCTCCTTTAAACTTACCTGGATGTTTTGGCTCAACAGCTACCCGCACAATTGGTGTAGCTTCAAAGTTGAGAGGCGTAAATGGTGGACAAGCTGGTGATGTTGATAGAGTTGCAGACTTTAGCACAGAATCTTGCAGGCCTCCTATTCCTAATACAAATTGGAAAAAGAAAAATGAAAAAACATTGAAAAAAAACAACAAAAAAATTACCCACTGTCATATTCAATGAGACTGAAGACACGATCATCAAGCTAAAAAGAAAAAAAAAAAAAACTGAACTTACTCTAATTACAAAAATCAGATTCAAAAATTCCTCACTGTTCATTTAATGTATCTGTTAAAATATTTGCTCACAATCTGGGTAACTCAAGTCTCTGGAGTGACATTTGATATTAAGTCTCACAGTTCCCATTGCATTCCGTCTGTATTTCAAAAAGGCATGTTTACCGCTCTGAACAGAAAGGATATGAGGACTTTTTTCCTTTCTAACACATCCAATCCTTTGTACAGCTTAAGACTTATTTTTGCTGGTTTAAATTTAGAAAAATTTAGACTGCAAGAGCCCTCCAATGGCCACCCAGTCCAACCTCCAGCCCAAAGCAAGGCTAACTTCAAAGTCAGATCAAGTTGCTCAAGGCCTGGTCCAGTCTAGTTTTAGAAACCTTTAATGATGGAGACTGCCCAGCCTCTGTTGGCTAGCTCCTCCAGTGCTTAATTACTCTTACTGTGAAGAATGCCTTTTTTTTTTTCCCTTTCTTTCTTCCCACACCCCTTATGCCCATTTGGGATTCTCCTTTTCTGCAACTCGAATGCTGTAAAATTTAATTTGTGACACAGTAACCTATTCATTCTAATCCCAATATATTTTATAATGCTGGCAAGTTGGAGAAAAGCGAGCTTAAATTGTAGTGATAAGAAAAAATACATTAAAAAAAATTAGCTATAAATCTGCAAAGTAGCTGCTGTAAATGCATATTTAGCCTTGGCTGGCTGGCACATTAAAGACAATTTGAAATTACTGCCTTCAAATTCCTAACCAACAGGGCATCATTCATAATTTAGTCAGTGCTATAAAAACACTGCCAGAAGTGTTTGAGTAATAAAGACAACAAATAATGCTGATATTGATACATACAGTCACTTTTCCCGATTCTCCTTCCATCATAAGCAATGAGCACTGTAGTACTTCTAACGGAGTATAAATTAAATGCCCATATAACAATACAAGAAAACTGAAACCTTCAGCTCCTAATCTATACCTGCTTAAAAATTAAATTCACGATTGTACATTGTGGTGTATTTCTCTCCTTCCTCCTCATCTCTGCTACATGCCCTAATAGTGATAAGCAGAGAAGTTCTTAACTTCAGCTCCTTATTATCACCCTAATACTTTTTCAGGTTTTTCTTTTGGCTTAGTCATCTTTATTTGAGGCAAGAAACAAAGAGGGTCAGCTTCCACCCTATGAGATCATGAGGGAGCTTAAATTCTGAAGAGCCACTCTGCTGCAGAGCTATCATCTGCAGAATCAGGACATTTCTACAGCTCTGAAGGCTGAATGTCTGGCCAGAAGGATATGCCAAAACCTAAAATGTCATTATTTAAGTAAACCTGCCTTAAACTAACTGGAAGCAGAACAGCATTCAATGGCTTTAAAAGCAAGATAGCAGATGCTATGAAGAAAATAAATCTGTATAAACTCTGTGTTGCACCTGACCTATGACCAGTATGTATTTCCTCTTTTTCATTTATTCAACATGTGGTTTGAATGAAAAACAAATGCTGGATCATCATCACCACCAGGGACTGAGAAAGGGATGGGCCCATTTTATTCTGATCTTCTCCAGCTGGTAAAAAGAAAATGATTTAGAGTGGGAGATGAAGAGCTTCTTTTCACAGTGTAACGTGAACCAGAGAAATCAAGTTACCAAATCTTACTTCAGATAGACTCACTCACTTAACACATTACTGTACTTTTACAACCATAAAGAAAATTTAAAGCTCTCTGCTCTTTTGTCTCACATCCAAAGGGAAAAACCCATGAATTATACTAGGGTCTGGCAACAACAGCATTTTATAAAAATACCCTGTCAGTTTTCATGAAAATCTGTTAGGTTTGGAACCTGAGTGTTTTAATTGCTTAACTGCGTGAGCTGGCACAGAGCAGTGTCCAGCCCTAATGAATCTATTTCAATTACAAATTCATAGTCACGAATGATAGCAAAGAAAAAAGGAAATTCATAATGATTAAAGGTTCTTGGACGCATTTTTACATAATATAATTAAGAGTAACCACTAATGTATTTTCAGAATCACATTAGAAAAAGACAAAACATAACTAATTCCAAAGTACCACATGGTATGTCAGCGGAAGAATTCATACATCTTAAACTTACTTATTGTTAATCCCACTGAAATATTTACATACTACTTGTGATCACAACTCTTAAGTGTGTATTAATATGTTAATTATGTGAACAGACTTACAAAAGTCACTCCAAAATTGAGCTTATAAATATGCCTCTTGTTTAAAAGATCTGTGTCCTTGTTTCAGCTGGGATAGGGTTGATTTTCTTCCTAGTGACTAGTAGTTAGTACAATTGGTTTTGTCCTGTTCAGCCCTTCAAGACAGACGTTACTGTAATACACACATTTCACTTCACATTTCTTTCTACAGTACAATAATTTTCAAAAAGAAAGGACCCAAGGTACAAAAAAACTGTGTAAGCAATGAAGGGGAGATGAAACATTGCTCTTCTGTATTAAGTTAGCTTAAAGAATGAAATACTAAAAAGCTTTGTAAGTATGTTTGAGATGTACAATAGCCAGCTCTCAAAGAATTCCTCATTGACTAAGCATGCAGTCTGCCACACAATTCAACATACACACTGGTAGGCAGTTTGCAGTACACTGCTTTTATTTATTCATTTATTTTAAAGAGAAACCAGACTTAGAAATGTCTATAGGAATTTTCAGACATGAGCGTTAACTTTATCAGGAAACTACTTCTTTTCATTAACTCTGCCTGTGGTGTGCCACCTGATTTCTGTACAGAAGAATAGATGTTGATTTATGACTGTTTGGGGAGTGTATAAACTTCAGACACAAGAGTTTATTAAAAAGCCCTTATGAGAAATATCACATACTTCGGTACATGTGTAACTACTTCTAACATTGTAGGTAGCAAAGCCTTTTCTTCACAGTCAGGAGTCAAATCACCTTTTCAGATTTTATAATATAAGGCAAAGAGCCATATCTACTAAACAGTTACTACTATTAAGTGTATTTTTCTCTTGTGCATAGTCCTGTTGAGATTAAGGGGATTATAGTGTAGAGAACTACAAAGCAAGCTACCCATGCTGAAAAGTCAAGTCTACCAAGGAATACCATCTGAGATGTGATAGTAAGTACGAGACTAGATTATATTTTCTTAAATTCATTACCTAAATGCTTTGCTCCTACTGCAGAGTAATACTTCTGTTATGAACTAGCACTCCTACGTATTACTGGTCAATAAATAAATACAGTGCCTGAACTCAACTGGACTTGAATAATAATGGGCACCGGAAAATACCACTCTCCAGGGCTCTGTCTGTGTGACAAGGACTTCACTGAAAGAAAGGTAATTTTACAAAGTTTCACACTCAGACAAAAACACCCAGACAGAGTAGCATTAGTTCTACAAACTTGACACCACTTATAAAAGAAACAGGCAAGACTCCAAATATGACGTGGAGATTTAACTTTAAAAAGTTTACAAAGTATCTCTCATCCTAAAGAACCTAATCCTACGTGTAAGTATCAAACTGTTTTTTGCTAGCATATACTAAGAGTATTTGTATAAATGCAACTAGCTGTTTTTTACATAGGCTATGTTCAGATTACTCTGACAAATCATTCACAGTGACCAGCAATAAATCTATCTGAAAGTACTAACTGTATTATTTCAACAGCCATTGTCAATCTGTAGCTTGGAAATAAGACATCCTCTTAATAGAGAAAGAACTCATGAAAAGCCTGTGAGATAATGTTATGAAAGATGTTCTGAATTTGGTTGATTGTCCTTTAAAAGTAGACTAAATTATGGTGTACATCAGGGAAAATTATTACACAGATGGAGAAATGTGAGATTTACAATGGTCCTTCTTTTGCTGAGTCCTTTCTATTGCTTGCCCTAGAAGATGAGAATACTAAATCAAGTATATACCTATTTGTATCACTAGTGTTTTTCACCACTTGATAGAAACTAAATGGCAAAAATAGCTAAGAACACCATAAGCAAAATTTTCAAAAGGAGTAGGAGATTTAAGACAAGCCTCCATTTACTTTTCACCTCTATGTCTTGCTGGTAACCACTATACATTAGACAATCATTTTGCTACCTTTAAAGATAAAGTACACATTTCCAGCTGAATTCAGCTGAACACATAATAGATCAACTTCAAGATATACGCAGTTAGTTTTAGCAGTTTATGCTCTTTCAAGATACAAAAAATGAAATAGACACCACCACCACGCATAACTTTTTCAATCAGATAAGGAAATAATTTACTTTCCAGTATGAAAATCAAACAAAGAAGAATTAAAGCTGTTTAAATTTAAACTTCTGCCACATTGTTACTAGCCTCAGCACATTAGTTCAGTGGATCTTTATCTTCTCTCACTGACTATATCACCACTTTAGAATCCATGGCTGCTCTGGAATGGAGACATGTCAAGCTTTGGACTAACACCGTAAGGAACTAAGTAAAGCAAAAAGCAAACATTAATCTTCCTACTAAGACTCCGTCTCCACTGAAATACATCACTTCTTATCAACATTCTCTGTTTAGAAAGATTAAGACTTTACAATATGCAAAGCCTTCTGGTTTAAATGCTCCATGCACTAAACTAATATCAGTGAAGAAAGACCATGTAAACGCATTGTGATTCATGTAAAAAGATGCGCGATGTGAACTTCTGTAAATCTACAGAATCTGAACTCTTAAAATAACAATGTGCCTTTTGTTTCAAAGGGAGTCTACAAACAGACTAAAATCTCTATAATCTTCTCTGGGCAGTAACATGAATACCTTTTTTCCTTCCCCAGTGAGACTGTTGAAAAAAAAAAAAAATATTTTTAAAAGGTGCCTTAAAAAACACATGTAAGAAAATAAATTCACAAATCTTAAAAATATGATTGGCTCTTGGATGTTTCCAGTTTCACCTCAAAGTAAATAGGGTAAAAGCCAATTGAAACAGAAAGGAAAAATATCTTTGCCAAATGTTAAATATAAAAAATAACGAAAATAATTCCATATCAATCATCATTCTCCTTCGATCTATTCACAGAATTCTCCTTTTCCCAATACCTAGGATAAGCCTAGAAAAGATTATACCATTAGCACAGTTACTCATTAGGATGACTAATACTGCTTAAAAATTTTGCTAGGGGAAACTGGCTTTCTGGTGGGATCAAACTCTGCTACAATAGCATGCCTTTTTATTTAAGAAATCTGAAGATGTTTTACAAATTACTGGGATTAAACGATGGCAACTGTAGGGACTTTGGACAAGCAGCTACTACGGTTTAAGAATGCCTCATATTATACATTTATCGCCTCAGATTTTAAGCATGTTTCTCTTGAGTCTCATGGGCAGCGCATAGAGACATCTGAGGGCAGAACTTGACCTTTCTATATTAGAAACTGTTTCTGGAAGGGAAGGGAATGTAAATCAAGACACAGACCACATTCTAGTTGAGATTTCATCAACTTCTTCCATAATACACACCACATGTTAGCACAGACTGACGGTGAGCGTCCTCATCTGCAATTGTGCACTTCCCCCTCAATTTCTACTTGCTTCTGAGGCCAGTGAAATTGTTTGTATGGAAAACAGAATATTGTGAAGTTTGTGCATGACTTCAGCTGTTCTTGAGACTTTCCAATCATTTAACAAAAAAAGCTTAATTCAACATTTTCTTTTGTATTTAGTTTCCTCTTTCCCTGCTTTTTTGAGCTTAATCTCTAAAAATTACCAGCATCCAAGACTGTCAAAGCCTCTGTCCCGGTTTCTTTATGAGTTGCAACGGAACACTTTCTACCTAAATACATGCTAGAGATTAACAAGCAGAAACATGAATTCAGTTCCTCAATACATAGGTGTTACGTTATAGTTTTTATTGTAAAATGTTACTTTTAAGTTCACAGCAGTTTGGGGGAAACTGAACATAACTTTCTGATCACAGTAAACTCAGCTATATTATTAATAATGTTATAACAAAATTCCCTCTCCCCAAAGGACACAATCATGCCATAAGACATTAAATGCACTAAATGACTTTCGACACAAGAAGTACCTCAATGCTTTACCACTGAATCATCAAGCAGTAAAAGATGAAAAAGTGCTCAGGCACCCTGCTGAGTTCTTTAAGGAAAAAGACTAGCAGTGCAAAGAACAAAACTGTCTGCTTTTATAGAACTGCAAGGAAAGCAATAATATCATCTAACAGCATGTTCTGCTAAAATCTCTTATTGCAAGATTATAGTTCTTAAGAGGATTGCAAGTATCTAATAAGCAGACAAGTAACGTCTTTCTTCTGCTGAAATTCTTTTGGGAAAAAAATGCCATATATTTGCTAAGTACTTAGACTGCATGATAACATACATTTACTAACTGTTGATTGAGTTGACAATTGTGATTATGAATTTTCCTATACTTTCATCAGACTATAAACAATAAACAATTTCAAGGAAACTACAAAAACCCCTTTACATTAAATAGTAACATCTTTAAAATGATAAAGGGAATGGATAGAGATCTATCTGCACTAAAGCCTTTGCGAACAAGCAGACACCAAAGCTGAGTCAGGAATTTGCTTGCTAAAATATAAATTTACCTTAATGTAAGCAGAATTAACCCAAATTCAGTTAATATTCCAAATCTGCCTTTTGGGTTTACAAATAGGTGTAGTCAAAATGAAATATTGATTTCCTTAAGCTGCTTAATGAGGCTAATAAACATAGAAGATGAAAGTA
This sequence comes from Amazona ochrocephala, assembly GCA_039720435.1. Lineage (NCBI taxonomy): Eukaryota > Metazoa > Chordata > Aves > Psittaciformes > Psittacidae > Amazona > Amazona ochrocephala. The sequence goes on along the minus strand of CM077883.1, from coordinate 36,704,588 downwards.
TCTTGGATGTAATAATGTTTTTCTTATGCTACAAAATTATTTCATTTGTCATGCCATACTAATTTTTGAAGCTGAAAACTGAAGTAAATGATCCTGATTTTTAAATATTTGTGGTTAAACTTAATTTTAGCACAGAAACTTAAAAAGAAAGTTCATGCTTACATCTGTAATCCAACCCCTTTCCTCTGCACGTAGTCTGAAATCAGTGCACTTGTAGAAAGGTAAAAACCAAACCTTTACTCCAATTTAAGTTACTTTGATCTTTTAACTGTAAAGCACTCTTGATAAAGGTGGCAAATGGTCCCTTTTGTGGTTTTATAAAAATGTTAGTAGATCTATTCGGCAGAATACATGTAATATATGTTGCTTGAGTCCACACGTTATAATTCCTTTTCACAGACCCCTCAACTTGAGATCACATGAAAGCAACAAAACTGAACAACAGTAAGTACGTGGCCACATCTTTGTACATTTGACTACACAGACACTGAAACTCACTTCAGTCAGCCCATACATCAAATTAATACTTCCATTACCGCATGTGGAAAGCATTTAGCACCATATAAAACTCTTCAAGGGTTTCAGAAACACAAACCAAATTTTAGATTTATAATTACTTTGAATAAATGATTTTAATTTGACCTGACAACAACACATCTGAGTTTACTTATATTTCTTTTTTTAAATGACTACCAGAACTTCAGAGGCAGTTTGGCATGGTTGTTGTTCCAAACAAATGGAATTTAGGAATAGTTGTTTCAACATATTTACTTTGATAATCTGAAAGTCCTTTGAAATGCTGATTTGTTGGGTTTTTTATTAGTAGTAGTAAATGTGCTTTTGTAAATACATTCATGAAATCGCATATTATACTGGAAAAAAAGATCAGCTGAATTTATATGGAACATCCTACACCAGGAGGTTTTGTCCCACAAACCTAAAGAAAAAGAAAGCCTTCTAGACAACACAGCATTAACTATGCTCTCTAAATAAAATACGTTTTTTTTTTGCTGATGAGAAACGTCTCACAGGTGTAGCTCTGGCTATTGCTAGGGAGCCTCCCTGTTTGGTGGCACTGGTAAACACATGCTGGTCATCTATTGATGACTTCTACTGGTTCAGTTAGAAAAGTATTTAAAAGAAGAATAAAAATTCTTTTGTTTGTAATTCCTGTAGTGAAACTCTAAGACTTCAGCTATGATCCTGACACCTGCCCTGTAGAAGATGGAAAAAGATGGGGCTACTGACCCATCACAAAGCTGTTTTGTACACAATTACAAATTGATAATAAATCTTATCCATGAAAAATGTCAACAAAACCCAAGAAAACATTGAAGTGTTTGGTGAAATACTTTAGTTATTCCTGATATTCATATTCAATTAAGTGTGCAGAAGGAACATATACTAAAAAACCTAAGATTCTTCACCCCCAAAATAACAGAACAAGACAAATCTCTATGTTCTAGCAGTCCTCTAGCAAAGACGGAGTTTTTACTGCTTATATTTTTGGACATTAAAGAGGAGAAAAATGCAAAATATTTTAAAATAAACCTGTCTGGCTCATTAAGCGTATATTAGAAAAAGAGCAGAGAAATCTGATGTCTGCTCTTTTGCAGGACCACCATTAATAACATCAGCTAAGCACACATGCTCAGTTCTGGAAATCTATTAAAATCGGATCCTGTTTTCTTATACCTGTAACATGAATATATTGCAGACCAGAAGTATTAATAAAAACAAGCATTTCTCACTTTACTCTCTTAAAATCTTTGTAAAACATTTCACCTACTTTGAAGGAAGGGAAGGCGGAGGCAGCAGCCAGAGGCTGTGAGGGAAAGCATTGAATCAAGTGTGCTCTATTAGATTGTGCATGGAAAGCGTTTAACATTAGAGGAAAAGAGATGGAGGCAAAGACTTTCTATTTAAAAATGTAGTCAAGTTTAATATCATTTTTTAATTAGACACTGGGAAGACACAAAACCCCATACAGTATTTTAATATTTTTATGATATTACTTGAGGCTAGATGAAAGTGAAAATCTAAAGTTCATTAGCGGTTTTTGAGTACACAGCAAACTGAATTCCTCTATTTTCCTGACCAAATGCTTCCCGCAACAGAGCAAATTAACTAATCTCAGCTAATAGATCAATAACTTGAAATGATTTCTTCATAAATCAGACTAGTTATAGCATAGTCTAACAACCAACTGACCATTAAGAGAAAATGACATTTTAGTTTTTAATCAGTTTTAGGAATGTGTACTGAAAATGGGCAGATTTCATGTATATACTGCTTTCTTAAATTGAAGATTATAAAATATAAGTAACATCTGTTACTTCCCAGAATCAATTATAAGTGGTGTTAAAATTAATGAGGCCTTCAGGCACTGATCTTGCAAGGAATTAATTTTAATCTGTAGAAGTCTTGAAGGTTTTGTCATGTTTGCCTAGAAAAAGCTACATGAACATATTGCTACAAGCCCTGCATTACATATCCTAGGTACATGGGGAATTTAGAATCTACTACCAGAAGTGCCAATTACTAAAGACAATGGTAGATAGTTTAAAAGCTCATTAAATTCTGTCCATCCTTATGCTGATCCTAGAACTTAACTGTAGAATCCCAATATACTTGATTTACACTTCATCAGTTAAAGAAAATATTAAGCCTCCATCATTCAATACACCAGGCAAAATGCAAAGATAGACTATTCAGTTACTAGGATATTTCAGACATCACACATAGAAGCAGCATACCAATTACCAAATGTGTACAATATCCTGTGGGAAATGCCCTACTGAGTCACTGACCATTTAGCCTGTTAACTTGTAAGACATGCAACTAACTAATTAAAATTCAATTTTCCAAGACCTGACCCAATGCCTAATGCTTCCCTTTAAAGGCAACCCCCTGCGCCCCACATTACATTTGCCTGCAAGTCATTTCTGCTTGATTAATTTGTTGCCTTGGGAAATACAGCTTGAAATGTTCCAAAGTACCATGAATAATGGATCGTTTCAGTCTACATTATGCAGAAGTTGATGTTTATTTTAAATACAATAATTTTCAAAAAGGATAAAGGATAATAAAGAAGAATTCTACTTTCAGGCAAAAGAAACCTTCAAATAGTCAATTTGTAGTCAGAAACAATAACATTTAGGGGAATAATTAATCAAAAAAAGAAATTCTAACAAAAGAAAGCACCTTTCCAATGACTCAGATTAGGACTACCTGACATAAAGGGTGCACAAAGAGATGGCATGGGAGGGAATAGGAGATGTCTTAAACACACTCGTTATACCAGCAGCCTAGGAAGTTAGCAGTAATGAGTTATTTATCATACTCTCCAGTTTAATGGCAAAATACCTTCCAAAATAAACAGAAAATGCATCCAAATTTAAAAAGAAAAGAAAACCAAAAAGTTATTGCCATATGAAAACCCAGGACTAGGCCATTAATACTGATCCTGGATTGAACGGCAGAGATACGCTCCAAACCCATCAAATACAATGTAGCTAGAATAGTGACAATTTTTTAGTGAAAGGAGAGAATTCCAAAAAGTTATTTGACAACACACACATTAATCATTGACAAAAGTACCTAAGAAATACAGAACGATAAAATTCTGGAGGAAATGTTCTGCAGGCCCTTCATTATTCCAGTCAAAACAGGGGTTTTGTCACAGCAGTGGAAAAAAAAAAGCCCAAAACAACCAACTCCTTTTTCCACAAAATTAAAACTATGCTTCAATCATGAATTTCACAAGTCAGCTTCGCATTAGGTATTTCTGGCAGTCTGCATCTGTGTAAAATAAGCACAACAAAACCATGTCGATTTAAAACATAAAACAGTGTCTAAAAATTAAGACTGCTACTCCTCATACCCCAAGCATTTTTTCCCTAAGGAAAAAACCCTGTTATTTCCCCCCTAAATTCTGATTGTTTCAGATAACGTAACATTGAGAGTTATTACTGTAATTCATAGTCCAAATAACTTTGACTTCGCAAAATACTGCAACATATTAACTTTTATTAGCTTCAGGTCAAGAAGAAAATGGAGAAAAAAAATTATACAGATCATTCCTAAGATCTGAGAATTCTTAAGACTAGCGCAGAAGACCACATAATTGAGTTGGGCTGTAAAATGTTCCTCTATTTCAAAATGGAGATATTAAACATAACTAATCTTAATTTTAAGTCCCCCTTGCAAATAAGCAACCAATAAGATCTACTATTATTTACATCCCACCGGTTTACAGGCAATAAGAACTTCCCCAACATTGCCCTCACTGTTATAAACAGGCATGAGCCTCATGCTGACAAAAGATACCAGGAAGGGAACTTGTGGAGCTTTAACATCTCCACATCTGGAAAACCCTTAGTGTTTAACTTCCTTTTCAACAGTAGTAACACCAGTCACTGATTGTTTCATTTGCATTAGAGGATAAAAGGAAGAGAGACCTCACCCCAAAAGATAGTCTAAGAACACTATCTCAAATACAGCTAGGGTGATCCAGCAGCCAGTTGCCCTGATTCTGGCTTCCCAGCACTGGCATGTGTCAAACTCTGGGTGAGCCAATTCGTGATACTGAATAAACAGAGTAAAACTAATCTAATAAAAAGGCAATTTTCCCTCTCACCCAATTTTCACTCCCTCAACTAAGAAAGCATTAATACATTTGTAAGAGACACTGCTCTGAAGTGCTGTCCAAAAAAAAAAAGGCAAATCAATATATTAATCATGACGCTCCTACGGCATGATGAAGCCAACCAGAAGTACAGGTTTAACAATCAACATGTTATAAAACTAGTTAAGAGACCTTTTTTCCTCTCCCACCCATGTAGGAAGTGCAGCTAACTCCTCATGGGTCTGAAACAAGTTAATCTGTCTCTACACCACAGTGCCACCCCCTCAGAAACTAGATCAGGTGGGTTAACATTTTGCTGACTAAGCAGAAGAGCCCACAGATATGGTATCATGTATTACCCACAAGCAGCAGCAGTGATTCGGCTGCTGCTTCAAGACAAAGAAAAACCTTAAATCACAAGAAGTCAGCTGCTTTTCTGAACAAAAGAAATGTGACTGCTTGCCACTGTTATGTATCAGCTTTAAATGCTTTGGAAGACTTGAGGGTAGATGAACCTTTTCTACTAAAAATAAAAAGCATTTCTGCTAAAAATGGCTGATTACTCAAACGACTTTTTTTTGTTGAGAAGCAATGCTTCCAACACAGTATGTCATACTTCCTGGTGGGATTATGTACACAAAAGAATCTGATAAAAATGGAGTAGGATTTTAGTCTCATTTCCAAAGTAAATGCAACTCCTGTAATCACACAGTCTCCCCTCAACAACTTTTAAACATGTTGTCAACTTCCACTAAGTCTACCAGTGAGAGAGAGGAGAGGGTTCATATATAATTAAGTTTCCACAAGTTATGTGAAAATCAATGGCTAAGTACTGAAGGGAGACCAAAATTGGTGAGCTCACTGAAAAAAGGGCAGGCAAAACATGATCATTATATATCCTGCTTGGAAGCAGCAGCCTGGCGACCAGCATGCGCATCCTGACTGGCCAACTGGGACACGCTGCTTAGAGGGAAGCTGAGGATTTTAAGGACACCAGTCCACAGGAATCCAGGCTTTGTTAGTTCTACTGCTCAGAGAGCTTGATTTTTGAACGTCACAGAACAATCTTTCATGGAAAAACTCCAAAAAATGTAACCATCAGGATTCCAAATATTTTAGGTCCCATTTTGAAAGCTTCTCAACACACAGCTCTTTGCATCAATGAACCATGTAGGCTATCTTCAGAGTTCATCACATGTGCTTTCAACTTCCTTGTCCCAAACAGCTCCAGATGACTAAAGAGGGGGAATCAGTTTGAATGTCTTTGCTGATATTTAACTGCAGTAAGTGATATAACAAGACCTACCAGCAGGTTTGCCTTTTCAGTTAGATCAATGGGTTCAGTCATGCAACCCACAATGGGTGACCCAATGCTTCATATTGCATAAAGCATGATTTGTGCAAATCTTAGCATATGACACTTGGAAAACACTAAGTATTTAAATGAGTATTTGTTGCTCAACATTATGTTTCAGAAATCCAATTAGTCACCAAAACAGACTTCTATCAAAGTTGGCAATGACAGTACTTTGGCCAACGAAGCTTAAAATGACAGTAACTGATAAACTGATTTATCCCCCATACATTAACTTGAACTGTATAATTTATACATTCCAGTGTGCATTTTTCTATTTCCCTACCTTGTCTTGGCTCAGGTCTGCTCACATTCAAGTCAATAATAGTTCGCTTAAACCAACAGTAAGTGCCTTAGAAAAATCTGCCCACCTCAAATTCATTAAGATGACAAAAATAATCTCTGTTCTGTGAGGAAAAGGTTTGACTCGCATCTCTGCTGGGGTCCTGAAATTTATTGCAGTTTTTCTATTGCAGTATCACTGTCTTCACACAGACAGGCCTAAAAACAAAGATGGCTATATAAAACACTCACTATCAAATTAGGTGAATTCATATTAGGCAAAATGTCAAAAAAGTCAAGTCGGCAGCTGTTCTGTATCTCTAGACAAAAACTCAATAGTAACAGCCCCTCAAACATTACCCTTATCTACCTGTAACAGGAACAAAACAATTCTTTATAAATAGTTTCTTATAAATTCATATTCTGAAACACATAAGGTGTAACTATGAGTATTATCTATGCTTGTTATTGTCAATTCACTGAGTTTTGACAATGAAATTAGAATAGCTACTACTAGATAAGCACAAATGGACTTGAGACTCACACTGCTTGGCTTGCAGCCTCTGCAGAATAATATTTTTAGTAAATATCAGGTTTTCCAATTATTTACTAAATGAAAAACTACTACATAAACAATCTGAACTTTGAGCTTAACTATCCAGTGCTTCCCCTTTAAAACTGTTGTTTAGCAGTGCTCCACAGTTTGACATCAGTTGATACTCCTAAATATAGCTCTGCCCTAACTCCCCCCCACAGTTCATAAACCAGACAAAGCCAGCTTCGTGACTCACACCCTGGTACAGGCCAAACAATCCTCACAACACTTTTGCAATTTAATTTGAAGCACGAAACAACATCAAAATTTGGAGAAAATATTTAGAAAATAACTCACTAAAACACAGCCTTTATTAATAACCTCTTGACTTTGCAACCTTCCCATTTGTTACAAAGACTGATTCTCTGCAACCATGCATGTGTCTAAAATTGATTCCAAACTGGTCTTCTTCACCCAAACTCCCATGCCTTCACTGAACCCCCCTCTGCTTTTTCTGAACTCCCTGAAGAAATTTTAGTGACAACAGACAATGATAGCAAAAGATAAATATATAAAGTAATAAAAGGCTTTTGTGATTAGTTCAAATGTAGAAGTAGAGGAATTTCACAACCACAGATGGTATTTATTGCAAGAATGCTGTACATTACAGGCACTAGGTCTACTACACAACAAGACAAGCCCTTCCAACCCAAACCATTCTATGACACAAAAGGAATCTGTAATGCTTCTTCACATGTGGGTGTGGAAGCATGCATCCCCTCCCTGTTACACAGGAGGCCTGGGTAAGCTTACGAAGTGCTCCAGCAGGAAGTAAAAGCACATTCAAATAAATTGCTCTCTTGGATTAGTGGTTTATATTGCATAAACAATGCCAATTAGGAGAAGAGCTTGTGCATTTGCTAAGGTTGTGGTTAACTAAAATATTCTTATATAGTCTTACTTTATTGACATGGGTAACTAAGGTAGTCAAAATTAAAAGCTGAGGTAGAGCAATAGAAGGAAAGGCAGAAATCCAAAGAGAAAACAGGAGGTTGACACTAACATTTGGGGTGGGGAGCTTAGTGGAAGAAGGGTAGATTTCAGAGCCATATTAACACTCCAAGACAGCTGAGGGAGGTCCAGCCTAATTTCTACAGCCTGGTTACTCCTCTGTGTAGAAGGCAATTCATGTAGCTATGAAAGTTATGGAAACATTCAGAGCAGAATTTTCCCATCCATTTGTCATACAAAAACAGCAGCTTGTCTCAGGACAAATGAAGTATCTAAGGAAAAAAAGGAAGCTAAACAACACGTTTTCATGACAGCGGCTTTACTTAACACTACACTGTGTCTGAAACCAGTACGGTATTTCCAAGCTGAACTAATAAGTAGGCACACCACATTGATTGCAGATTTTTGGCTTTCAGAATACTCTGTGAGATTAATTTGGATTCAAAACATTTGTAGATTTTCTGCATGAAGAAATGCACATTAAAAAACATAATCCAAAGTTTTCACTACACTGACAGTACTGTGAATCCATGTGAGATCTCTACCCAAAATTGAAATTGCTACGCATTTTTGTACTGTATAAAAAATGGTGCCCTCAGGCTTAACATTAAATAGGAAATAGAAAACAGTTTAAAGGATAAAAGGATAAAGTTACCTCATTTCTATTCCCATTTCTTGTGAAAAAACATATGGAAAATTACACAACAACTCTTTAACTACTCTAATCTGTCAAGGAATCCTCATCAATACCATAATTCAGATGCTCTGAATATTGAAATAATGCGATATTCAACCGAAAATATAATCGTTATCAGCTGTGTCTATATCATGAGAAACTGAAACTCAATGAAAAATAAAGAAAACCACCATTTTTCACTTTAGTATTGCTTTGTTCACAGGATATTGGTTTAAATATAAAGATGGGGGAAAAGCCTTATTCAATCAATGCCATGTAAAGGAGCTTCAATTTGGCAATAACCTTCAAAAAGGGATTATATAGAAATAGAGAACATTGCAAATTCCAAAGAATTATAAAAAACACACATACAGAGAATAACTTCCTGAAGTACTAAAGCTGAAAAAGGTAATATTTCAGAGAAATTACCCAGAAATCAAGAACTATGCAAAAATAGCAAACAAATTCAATTTAACCAACAAAACCTAGATGGCCTAGAAAAACTTATCCATCACTCTTTCAGTGCCTCCTACAGGGCACAGACAGGATAAAGTTTTGAGACAACTAAACTGTAATTTATAGGTCCAAATATCTTCTCCACCCCCTAAGTTACACATGGCATATTCCAGCACTGATAAATATCAGAAATGAAAATACTTTGTCACACTAATAACATTATCTAGACAGGTAGTTCGTGTTATTTAAGGATGTTGGGAAAAGCACACTGTCCTGACTGAGACAGCAAAAGGATACAGAAACAGCACCATACACAAGAAAACCTATGTTATGAACAGAGATGCATATAAAATATATTCCTAAAACACAGAAAATAAAGATTATCCATACAAATAATGTCATGATGTAATGTTAAGTTTACGCACTTCAGTGCAATTCCCTCACTTAAGTAAAAGTCTAGACTAAATGATACCTATGACACAGTATTCCAGTTACATTTTTATTTAGTTACCTGCCCTGAATTATACTATGACTTGATACTATGAGAAATACCTACAGTGTACAACTCCCTTTTAGAACATGAACTTTCTACCTTTGCAATGAAGCAGAAAAATTTAATGCATCTGATATAAATTGAACTTTATCCTGGCCAGAAGAGCTAAAGGAGTAGCCAGCTGATTAAAAGTACATGCTTCTTTTCAAAAATCATAGAATGAAATGTCACTAATTCAAGTAAACCATCACAGTAGCCTGAGAGATGCATTTTCCATAAAAAAAACACTGCAAAGCTTAAAATACTTTCAGAATAAAACTTCTTTTCTGCATTGCTAATTGCACACATTCTTAAAGAGATTTGATTTATGGTGTCTTTTTTTACGTCTGAATTGCTATACATGAATTTACAAGTATTAAGGCATACATTTTCAAACTCATTTGTGCTTAAAGTGATTATTTTGTACGTGCTCCTGAAATGACAATGCATATTCCCAGCTTGAATTTTAAAAAACCCAAGGCCATATTAAACAAAAAAAATGTTTCTTTCTGAAAAGTTTCTAAAAGTTTGAGTTCTACAGCAAACTACTTCTGCAAAGGGAATTAATTCTCCAGTGTTTCATTCAGAAGTAACAAAACAAGCTAATACTATTTTGTAGAGAGAAAGTAAAGGTTTAATTATACAATCTAAATACAGATCCTTGTTAAATCAGGTAATTTACACCTGTGTTGAAAACTGAACCTTAAACACTAATTCCTCAAATTAGGCATGCTTGCTGAATCTCTCAACCATTTACTCCAGCACCCCAGTGTCCAAGTTCATCCCTGAACTGATGTTTCCCGCTTCTTTGTACAATATTTCATAGCAGCACTAACAGGGAGGATATTCTTAGAAATGGAATTCATAGAATCACAGAATTCTAAAAACTTTGAGTACAAAACTGAAGTTACTTTGGTTCACCCATCATAGAACTTCATTTAGTGATGGATACCAAAGTGTCTTTAGAGATTTTCAATCAACCAAGGCAAATTAGATGCCTTTAGATGCCAAATTAGATGCCATCAGAACCACATCATAAGAAAGGAGAGAGCACATGGCTGTATTACAAACTGCCACCTACTAAACAATATTCTACTTTTAAAGAGGAAACTGATTTAAAAAAAATATAAAACATCACAGAAAATAGCATGCCCCAAGTAATGGGGGCTGGGGGGGGGGAAGGGGGTAGTCTTCAGGCTCTTCAAATGAAAATGTGAGGTAATTTCCCCAAATCACCATTGATGTATCAGAGTATGCTGGAAAAAATCCCAAACACAACACTACAGATGTGAGCTCAGCCAATCATCTCAAAACTTCACCATAAAACTTCTACTACCATTTTACACAGGTGACACTAACTAATTTAACACTCCTTTTACAGTATTGGAAAAAAGAAGTTCATAAGCCAAGTAATAAATACGGCTGGTTATGCAGGTAACTGGTTTTCCTTTATTTACACATGGATATTTTCAGTTTCATAGAGGCAGAGACTAAAAACAATACACTGATCCTGACTAAAGAAAGTAACTGGTAAATCCTGGGGTAAATCCCTATCCTCTCATTTTAAAGACACTTGAAAGGTCCCATCCAACTAAGTACTCACACAGAAGATTTGGAAATTTGAGAGATAAGCCAGCTAGTATCTGGGACCTAAACCCACAAACAGTTAGCTACTGAAAGGCTGAGTAACATCTGCCCAGTGGCAACGACTACGTAAGTCGATTTTCCACACTTGAACAATGAAAAGGAATCAATCTCCTTCATCACTGGCCTTGAATTCTGATCAACGTATATTAGTGCAATAATAGGCATCTAATAAATTTGAAGTTCCGAGGCCAAAAATAACTTCTTTCTGAAGCAAACAAAGGAATGACAGACAACTACCTCCACCTCAAACCCTATTTCCAGTCTATTTCTAGATCTTTTCTATTAAGTAGCCACAGAGCATGTGCCTGCTGCTGTGCTGTGAGTTTCTGCAAGCAGCAATGGTATGAAATTGTCTTGATTCTTGTTAGTACCACTGATGCCCGTAGACATATAAGTAGTAACAACGAACACTGACAAGTTTGGGCAGTTTTCCTTGTGGTACTATTAGGGAAATCTCAAGCATCACCAAGTATCTGTCTGCATACAAACCCCAAAGAATCAGGAGTGCTTCCCTCACATTTGGAAGATTATTTAGAAAAGTAGTTCTTGCTTGCATGAAAGCTCAAATTTTACAGATTATAATACCTAAAAGTTGCTTTAAAACAATACAGAATGTTTTATTGCATTCTCTCCTTTCTTCAAAAACTTACTTTTTTACATGGTAAGTAAGTGGTCAAGAGCAAACTTGGAGGTGTTTCTAGCTAGATTAATGCATTATGATTTTAGCTTCATAATATCATAAGGTTCAATTTTTAAATATAAAAAAACCCTTCTATTCCAGTGGCAAGACTAAACACGTTTTTAAGATCTCATAATGAAGTCTTGAAAATTAGAGCAGAGAACATTCCAGAAGAACTAGAGAATTTAGAAGTGGCTTTCTTCAGAAAGAATTGCTACACTTAAAATTTCCTTTTATAGTCTTAAGAAGCTACAGTCAGAAAAATAGGAAAAAAAAAAAAATATAGCTACTCAAATAGCAACCTAAATTCTTCAAATTAAAAAAACACCAAATCTAAAAAAGACTTTATAAGGGAACTATTAGCCATTTGTAGCATTCTTCCCCCCCAAAAAATCATAGCTGGGTCAACAACATCCATGCTCTACCTGTGACCTAGAACATGTCATATTTTTTCCTCTCCAGTGACATGTTGATATTTATTTGAAAAAAGAAAGTAATGAATCACTTATTTCTTTTGCAATAAATTTTGTCAAGTCAAATCCCCTGAAATGGAATCACAAATAAAACTGCAGAAATGGTAAGGCAAACAGGGTAAAGGAAACTTATCAGATTGTCAGCAGAATACACTTCTAATTTCTTTTGATACTAGTTCATTAGCTGTGCATCATGTTATGTTACACTGCTCAATAAGCAGTACAAATTACTCAGCCTGCTCATTGGCAGCACACACAGCAAAAAGCAGTACTGCAAAAGGACTAAGGCCATTACAGCAAACATAGAGTCAAGAAAATGGTTTCAGTTTCCAGCACTGATGAGGCCTAACAACAGATTAACTATTGTCATTAGCTCAAAGAAACAACTTGAACATATTTAATTTTTTCAACAATTTAACTAATCATAAAACATGAATTGGTTAGGAAATTAATATAGATACAATAGCGCGAGATGAACTCAACAGTTCACAGAGATAAAATGTCATTCAGCAACTAAATCCATTCAATTATATACCTTTTCCTGATTCATGCTGGATTACTAAACTAGTTAAAAATGCAACATTACTTTATTGGGGTTATAAGATGGCAGTTAGCGATAAAAATTGTAAGTGTTCCAAAACTGGAGACAAAGGTTTGAGTTTTCTTTGTTTCATTCACTATTTCAAGCTAATTTCAGTGACAATCTTGAGAAAGACTGCCCTCCTGTGTTCACTGATCATAGCACGCTGAGAGGAGACAGCCCCCGCAGCTGGAAACACTTCAAGCTGGCTATTTTATTTTTTATTTTTTTTTAATAATCACATTACTGATTCAGAGAGTGAAATTAGCCCACCAAATGTTTGCACAGAAATAAAAGGCTGGTGCAACAGCATGACTGTTCCTAGGGCTTTCACAGAAGGTGGCAATGCTTGCTAGTTGGCATCAGTCCTAAAAAGCCATTCTGGGCCTTTAAAATGGCATCCCTGCTTGCAGCTGCTCTTTGCTCTTAACTGAGGCTGCTTATTAAAAGCTCCTAAACTGTTTGATGAAGTCCTAAAGGAATAAAATGCCTGTTAGACACCTTGCAATGAGGTTCGCTATACTACTTCATATCAGCTCTTCACGCTAACTGCAGCTGTATGGCACTCCTCTTCAGAACAGTACAAAAAATCCTGAAGTACGAATCTGCAATCACCTACATTTCCCATGTTATATTGTTAACATGTCAAAAATCCTGTTAGTGCTTTATAAATAATTAAAACTTGAAAGAACACTGAATGGGAAAACAAGCATTTGAGAAATGGAAAACCCAAGGTACACAGCAGTCTGTCATGTAGGAAGTCAGTTCATAGTGAGCTGGCAACAGGAGTGACTTCTATATTCCTGCTTTTTATAATGTCACTTGGTAAGTTAAAGAAACAAATGCTCTTAATTTGATAGAACACTTGAAACATTGCTAGCTGCATTTGAAAACATTCAGGAAATGGCCTAGCCTCCTATGAGCATTACAATGAAGCACTACAAATCTAGTGGTAAGGGAAAAGCTCTGCTTTTAGCAGTATTCAACAAAACACAAAAACACTTAAATAGTCATTCAAGCAGCTGTAAAAGAAATCTGGGGTTTGTATGCTAGCAAACACAACGCTATTGTGCCACTTGAGGATAAAAAGCAGTATACATGTTAATTTTAAGATTCATGTTATACTGAACTCAAGCGTGTGCACATGCATGACTGCACAAGCAACATGACTAGAGATAAATTTTTCTACAATTAACAAAAATGTATCACTTTATGATCCTTTGATTATTTATTCAGAAAAAAAATAGCACTTAAGTTTAAAAAAACAACAAAACATAACATTGTTCACTTATACAAGTACCTAAACATGCTTGTACTTACACAAGTACCCAAACCAGTGTTTTCAGAAACATGTTCCTTTGTTTTCACATAGGCGTTTCCTTAATTACTTAGAAATAAGACTCAATACCCAGTACAGGAATCCTAGGCCTTTCATCCGTGCAGGATAGCATCATATAAAAACACTACTTCTTCTTGCTCATGTACAGTACATTTTTATACTACCTTCAACAACTGTTATCCTTACTGCACCCTCCCCCTTTTTGCCTAGATATATGTAAAAAGGTATTTTGCCTTCAATTATAGGACAGCAACAAGAAAAATAATGTGTGTGTATCTGGAGGGCACACACTTGCTCAATCTTTACTTATGCACCCAAATTACTTTTTCCTCACATATTGCTTTCTAATTTTTCCTTTGTCACTTTGGGGATCAACCACTAAGTTCTTTTTATTCTCTTCAACCACAAAAATATCAGAACAAGTGTTACAAAATGATGCATTTTCTGTATTTGTACTTCACCTCGTTTAAATAAATAAACGTCTAAAAATGAAGTGTGCATATACATATAAATAAGGAGAAAAAAGCCTTCCATAACACTCAGTAAACTAAAGAAGTTAAACACACCGAGATAACTAGATGATTGTCTATATCAAGCTCCTTTTCTGGTATATTTTTGTCACAGTAAGGAAGGACAAACCTTTAAAGAGAGTGTGGCAATTACAGCAGCTTGCTATTTCCACAGCACTGGATTATGCAAACACAGGTCAGTATTAATTACAGCATCACTAAGAACATGCAATGATACATCAGTCAAGCAGCCTTTGGAAGTTACATTCCAAGTACTGATTCTCTTTTTAAAGCCACAGCAGGACAGTATTTTCAAAACAGGGCATAGACTTGTGTCCAAGATCTATGATAAAAAATACTGTTTTCAATGGATATTAAGGAGGTTTCAAAAGACGAGCACAAAATGTGCCCAAGATGTCTTTGAATTGAAAGCTCTCAACAGATTTTAAGAGACAGACTTAGGTGACAAACGCAATTGTCACATTTAATGTTTGAAAGCACAGAGTACTTCTATATTTGGAATTTAAGCATGATTTTGAAATACGTCATTAGAATTTACAAATCAGGTAACACTATTTTTGTTAGGATAATAAGGCATCAGACCACCCGCAAGACCAGTACAAGTGAAGCCAGTACAGAAGTTCATATGGTCCTTAAAAAGGACAGAGTGATACAGAGAAGGCTAGCACTCCCTAAGCACATGTAACTGGACCATTTGCAATACAAGGCTCTCGCTCCCAGGACGCTCCGACCTGATGATCACAGGGAAGTTCAAATCCAGCAACTGCAGACCACACAAAATGCCTATGACATGATACAGAAAAATAAAGCATTCCTGAAACTGTGCATCAGACACATGATTTATTTCTGAATCACTACTTCAACATTTTTCCCAAATCAAGCCTCAAGATACTTTCATGGGCCCATTCCAATGACTATCATGTTTTTCATTCAGCAATTTCAACTAAATTTAAGTGGCACTTGGAACCCAAGGGCACATACCTAATCTATGTATCTCATATTATCTGTTGCTCCAGCAGCTAAATTCTCTTCCTGCAAGGTCTCTGTTCATTCAAAGTAGTACAAAGTAGAACCTCACAGTACCAGTTAACAAGTGTAATTTCCTGTCTGCTGGCACAGGACCTCTAACAGAAGTGCAGTGGAAAAATAAGTGGAAAATAAGACAGCACTCTCTCCTCAGAAGGCATTTTGTTCACATAGTTCCCCTTAATTTTCTGAGTGTAAAAATCAATAGTGCTTCTAAATTACAATCTCTACAAACCAGGTGCTTTTGCCTGACAAGAATTTTACTCTTCTCATAGAATATTCTAACAAATAATGTTTCAAAGAAGACTTATTAAGACTTGCAGAGGAGGGCCACGAGGATGATCAGGGGACTGGAGCACCTCTCGTATGAAGATAGGCTGAGAAAACTGGGGCTGTTCAGCCTGGAGAAGAGAAGGCTGCATGGAGACCTCAGTGCAGCCTTCCAATACCTGAAGGGGGCCTATAGGGATGCTGGGGAGGGACTCTTCATTAGGGACTGTGGTGAGAGGACAAGGGGTAATGGGTTTAAACTTAAACAGGGGAGGTTTAGATTGGATATGAGGAAGAAATTCTTTACTGTGAGGGTGGTGGGGCCCTGGAATGGGTTGCCCAGGGAGGTTGTGAATGCTTCATCCCTGGTGGCGTTCAAGGTGGGGTTGGACATAGCCTTGGATGGCATGGTTTAGTGGGAGGTGTCCCTGCCCATGACAGGGGGGTTGGAACTCGATGATCTTGAGGTCCTTTCCAACCCTTACTATTCTATGATTCTATGATTCTATGATTCATTATGCTTGTTCCCCAAGAAATTTTAATTTATTTTAAATCATATTTCATCTCGAGGACTACAAAAATGTATAGTGGTCACAGAGATTGTAAAGAAGAAAAACTGTCGACTAAAACAGCTGTAGAAGGAGGCAGTACTTTGTGTTTGCCATATTACATGAAAATTACATGCTGCTTAAAGTATTTTGACAAATACTTTCTACAAAACATTTCAGCTGCAAACTTGCAATACGAATTAACTAATACAAAGCAGTTTGTCTCTCCTAACTTCCCAGAACTCAAAATAATATGAGAAAATAACTTTCCAAAGCTTGCCAGAATGCCTATGCGTATGAGACAGGGACATAGTATCGCTCTTCTGCTGGATGCTCTTGAGTTCTGTTTGTGTGATAGCTTTGTATTTCAAATACAGTATGCTTCATTACCTTCTCCCTTCACAACATCTAAGCTACAAGCTTCTTGGATTTTTAACAATTAAAAGATTAGTATTTTATAGAAACATTAATTGAACACAAGGAATAAGGGATGAAATCTTTCCATTTTCAGTGAAACAACCTATGTATCAAGCCATGTCTTTGATCATTAAACCTTTGTATAAGCAAGTATAACGAACAAAAAGGCTGCTTACTAGGATCAAGCAGATTCTTCCTTGTAAGAAATAACCTATAATTAACAGGTAAAAAAAAACAACAAACCCTGAAGAAACAAAATATGAAAAACCCTTATACCAGGAATTTTGAAGTGGGAATAGCAGTCACGATTGTATATTCCTCATGGCAATAATTTAATTATACGGAGTGAAACTACAGAGCTTTCAGAAAAGCTTCCTTAATTTACTAGATTATCTACAAACAATTTCCTTATATGGCTGGGGAGAAATCACTGCTGGATGCTTTTAAACTGGAAGATAAACAGCCTTCAGAGCAAAAATCACTGTTAGTAACTGGAATAGTAAGCGTCTTGCATCACCACTGCTACAGATTCCTTTTGTATCATAGAATGGCTTGGGTTGGAAGGGACCTTAAAGATCATCTAGTTTCAACTCCCCCTGCCACAGGCAGGGACACCTTCCACTAGAGCAGGCTGCTCTAAGCCCCATCCAACCTGGTCTTGAACACTGCCAGGGATGGGGCAGCCACAGCTTCTCTGGGCACCTTCTGCCAGCACCTCACCACCCTTACAGTAAAGAATGTCCTCACAATATCTAATCTTAATCTATCCTCTTCCAGTTTAAAACCATTACCCCTTGTCCTATCACTACTTGCCCTTTTTAAATGCATTGCATTTTCTTTTGAGTGTGATAAATCATCATCACATCAGTAAAAGTGTCTATTGAGTTTTTGTAAATTGCAGCTTCACAAGGAAATTGGAGAAACAAATGAAAGAGAAAGTATTTATGGCTTTTAGTTTCAAATGTTCTTTAAAATTACACCAGATTAAAAAATAAATATATTCTTGAGCTTGTATGTTTTAGGTAAAACTGAAAGCCTGTTGTCAATATATAAAGAGACTAAACAATGATCTGGTAAAAGAGATGAAATCAAAAGCAGCCTGGCTAAGAACTCTGATTTAATTCCGATTTTAGAATTCCAATGAATTCTTCTAAACATGATAAATGTTATGTCACCATTTAGCACTTTGCTATTACTCAAATAATGTATTTTTCATTATGGAAAAGCTAGACCCCACTGAAGAGCAGCCTTCAGCAGAAGAGACTACTCTCAACTTTTTGGTAGAATCAATTGGTTACAAAAGTGTTTCCTGAAACTTGGATCAACTCTTAATATTAAAGACAATATAAATTCTCACAGCATATTCTTGATCTGCAGGAGGCAGCTCCATAAGTGTTTATTACTCGGCAAGCACAAAGAGAACATCCTTTCACTTTTACTGCAGTGCTTTAGAATTTCTATTTTTTTCCTAATTCTTAATCATTTCTTGAAGTAAACAGACCAGATACTTAATACAAGTTGATACTGAAAATGGTCAACTTGGGCATCACACTAGAGTAAGTTATAATTCAGAATTTTAAAATATTAAGCTTCCAAATAAATCTAATTAACTACTTATGTTCTGAATGCCAAGCACATGCTAAAAGCAACCAGGTTAACTGCCCAGATTACAAAATTCAGCCAGAGTTGAAGAGCTGATAGAGTATATCTACTGGTAATTTACCACGTATTTACATTTCTAAAAATCAGACAATAGACATGAAAATAATAAAAATCTTGTCTGTTCCTGTAGTTCGTACAGTCACATTCAATGAAAAAGTAAAGAACCAAATAATTTTTAAAGTTTACACTAAGTTTTAAACATTACTGATATTAAAAAGACAAACGATGGAAAAAGCCAGTAAAGAATACTATCTGTACCCAAAGCAGCTCAGAACCTGGCACAAAAGAGCAGAACTCAATTATTAGGACAACTTACCACTCTGAACCTTGTCCATGGAGAAAGTGCAAAATTTGCCACAAACATAAAAGAAATGATTTTTAGTACCATAGACCAAGCAGACCATAAATAAAACTACAACTATCTGCTCACTAGAGAAGATGTACTACAGAATTTCCACTGTTGGGAAAATATTATAAATAACCCATGCAATTTATAAAATAAGAGACCTTATTGCTGCCTTTAGCAATTCCTAGCAGCAACGCTTACCTGGCAATATTCTAACCTGAACATAACAGGCTAATGTAGTCCCTAGTTTTCTCCTAGTCATACACCTTTTCCCCCCCTCAATTCAAAGTTCACAGGAATCATAGTTTAATTAGAGTGCTTTCAGTTTTGACACACAACATGCCTCAAACCATTCATATTTATTTAAGTTTTCTTATCATTAATCAGATTAAAAAAATGAATCAGTGTATTTTGGATGATATAAGGATTCCATTTCTAGGAAATTAAACACTAGTTACATCTTACCCAGAACATTTCCTGCAGGTACTTCTTCAAGATCTTCAAGTTCTCTTCCCATAAGCAAGTAGAGATTCTCCAATGTACAGGCAGTCATATGAGGTACTAATGGCAGATCATCTGTGGCAGAAGACTGGGATGATAGCTATATGTAGAGTAAAACAACCAGTAATGAATAATTATCACTTAATAATGACAAACCTCTTTGCATTCGAAAGCTAAGAAACACATTCTAAAGCATTTTCATTTCAAAAGTATTAAAAACATATACTGTATATTTTTCCCCTTCCAAAAATGAAGCCTTGTGGCAAAAAAGTGAATGTTACAAAGAAAATAAAAAATAATGCTTTCTTTGACAATTTAGGTGTCTACTACCCCAAGTTCACTTTTCATTGTCACCGATAAAACAAATGGTTCAAAATAAATTTATAGGTAATGAACGTCTATGGTCACAATTTCAAAACATTTGATACCATTTTTTTCAATACTATTACACACCCCTTCCTGTTGCACAAAGTATTGTTTTTCCCTTTGCAAGTTTTCTTTGAATCAAAGCATGTACATACTGGATTTATTGTTAGCTACATACAACACTGAACTATTTCGGAAGAGTTAAGGTTTACAAGGAGTTTACAAGCACAATCAGCTATTACCACAATTACTTTGGTACTTTTTGGAATTTCTTACTTTTTTTTTATTTCATTTCATTGTCACCACTTACCTTATGCAAAGACTCCGCAGGATCATATTTTGGACCTAAAACAAAGACCTTTTGCCCTTTTCTCACCACACCACTGAACACTCTAGCAAAAGCAATGAAAGACTCCTTGCTGTCTGCTTCCTGTTTCACTGCTTTTGAGGTCACACTCTCTGCTTGATCAGTGAGCTGTCGTTCTTCACCTAATCAAAGTTAGAAAAATATGGGAAGCATAAAACCAATTTCTGCCTCATCATCTTAAGAAAAAAAAACCAATTAGATATTATCATATCACATATGATGACACCTTAAAAGACAGCAGGAAACATAAAATCATTTAGGTTGGGAAGAAAAACTTAGCCCAACACTGCCAAGTCCACCACTAAGCCACGCCCCTAAGTGCCAAACCTTTTAAATATCCCTGAGGATGGTGACTCAACAGCTTCCCTGGGCAGACTGTTCCAATGCTTGACAACCCTTTTGGTGAAGAAAGCTTTCCCAATATCTAATGTAAACCTCCCCTGGTGCAACCGAGGTTAGTTCCTCTTGTCCTATTGCTTGTTACTTGGCAGAAGAGATTAACCCCCATCACTGTACCTCATACCACTTGTTGCTCATACCCTGCTTTTGTACCAATTTGTTATTAGCCTGCTTGTTTTTTAAATATTTTTGTTTGTTGTTCATTTGTTTATAAACAGTTACTCTCATAAAAGCTTAGAGGAATTAAAGGTTATACTGGAATAAAGCATGCTAGTAAAATGTCCATAGGAAAGTACTAGCAGCAAGCTGAACAAACCTGCATCTTTCTACCCCATACACAAGGTCAATCACTGACCTTTCTACTTAAGAGTGAATATGACTTCATATTTCAGCAGAGCACCTCCTTCAAGCATTACCTATCTTCATTGACTAAGTACTGAGACCAAGCACATTCACAAGCTACAGGAAAAGGTGTCCATGGAATGTTAGAGCATTTACGAACTACAAGCTCTCTTACAAATCCCTCCTCACCTGCCATTCATTTCCATCTATTGAACTGTTTGGATTGTCATGCGGATATTTCTTTGTAAGATACTCAGCCCGTTTACAACATTTAGATACTACAATGAAACATCCACTGGTAAAAACAGACAGCTGAGTATTACATACCTTTTGTATCACCAGTGTTCCCAGTTATTTCAGGCGGATTTTCATTTGGGGGTTTTTCCAACAGCTCCTTTCCTTGACTTGCTGCCAATTTTTCTGCATGCCTTCGTTTTGCAAGTTCACGCCGATGAGCTATTTCTTCTTGAGTTAAAGGCCTACGTTGTATTTTAGAACATTAGTATTTGGAAACGTAATTTATTTAAAAAAAAAATTGTATCACAATAATTAGAATACTATATTTGGTATAAGCAAAGATTTATGCAGAATGCCTGTTGCCCCCATGATACTACAGGATCATATCATGGTATTTTATGTCAGCTAATGTTAGCAAACTCTTCTGCCATGATTAGGAAGAGGCACCATATTAAACTTCTGTTTCTTTTGCTAAAATCAATCAAGCTTTCCCCACTGATGTGTGAATTGCAACTTTTTCAGAAAAGATCCAAGCCTTTTTCCACCATGTCCAGTATGCTATCCCGACTCAGAATGACAGCTAAGGCTAAGAATACAGTGTACTAATCCAAGCTTATCTATACCAAGAGAGGTACAAAAAACTACCAAACATTTCTTCAAAATACACAGGGATAAAATACTGTCATTTTAAATTACTTGTGGTATCTTCGTTATTTTAAAAGTCTTTATGACCTATGTTCAAATGAAGGGAAAAGCCTTTGCAGGCTAGCTTTCCACAGCTATTAACTTTGTTAAGGACAAAAGATTCAAAATTGAGACAACAGCAACTAAAAATAATTTGAATATTTGATGCAATTTCTATCCAAAGTGAGTTACACATATATGAAATGTAAGAGCACTGCCTGAAATCCTGTTTTTTTCTCATATGTCGTGGTTTAAGCTTCATAAACCCATACAGCCGCTCTCTCACTCACTCCCCACTCTTTCTTCCCTCCGCTCCTGGAGGGATGGGAAGGAGAATCGAAAGAATGCAACTCCCACAGGTTGAGATAAGAACAGTTTAGTAACTAAGGTATAACACAAACCACTACTGCTACCACCAATAATAATAATGACGAGAGAAAAATACAAGGGAAAAGAATACAATTTCTCACCATCCAATATCAAGCCCGACCACACAGTGCACCCCCACCAGTAACAATAATGACAAGGCAAATACAAGGAAAAGATACAATAGCTCACCACCAACCTCAACAAGCAGTGCACCCCCACCGGTGCACCCCCTACCGGCTGCACCCCCCACCGTGCACCCTCACCACCCTTCCGGGTCTCTGCTCTCCGTTCTACATCCTGGACATGACGTGCTGTGGTATGGAATAACCTCTTTGGATAGTCTGGGTCAGGTGTCCTGTCTCTCCTTCCTCCCGGCTTCCCCTCCTCCCTGGCAGAGCATGAGACTCACAAAGTCCTTGGCCAGCCTAAACACCACCAAGCAGCAACTGAAAACACTGGTGTTATCAGCACTGTTCCCAGGCCCAAAATCAAAAACACAGAGCTGCACCAGCTACCAAGAAGGAGAAAAAATGACTGCTGCTGCTGAACCCATGACATCATATCACAAAAACAGTGATATGAGATTATCTTCTAAAGTCCAAACAAGGAAACTGATTTCACATCTTCTCTTTCCAATGCCTCCACCATTTCCGTTAATTTCCCATATGAAAGAGCTGAACCTGTGTTCTTGCAATAATCATTACAGATACTCTGAAGAATAATCTATTCTGTTTAGTAATTAAATCTGTGTGGTCAGATGCCTACATTAAAAAAAACCCTGTATCATTGTGGCTTAAAAGCAAGAAAAATAATTAAGTTATGAATATGAATTTTTTTTCATGAAACTATAATGCTTCCAATTTTTGCTTGCTTGTTTGGTGTGGAAGCAATATAAATATATATTGCTTTCCAGCATTAATAAATAATTTCTTTTCAAAATAATAATCAATGCATTTCTTTACATTATACGAATATTCTTAATGGAGTTGTACCTCAAGAGAAGAAACAGAAGAATTCCCTCTATGATAAAACATGCATTTGTACAACACAAATGGACAAACTAACTACAAAGTCTTAGATCTTGACTTCAACTCAAGAAAGTGAACATAATCCTACAGCAAAACCCCATCTACGTGATGTGTCCTTACTTGGACAAGTTACTTCCTCTCTTTAATTTCCACACTTAGAAAAACAGTTCAAATTTTCCTGAATAGTAGTACTAGTAATGATAAGAGGAAGAAAAGAGAACAGGCATATAAATAGAAAAAAAATTAAAAAATTATTGAATCATATGCCCATATCAACTATTCCACACTCCCCAAAAGGGAAGCAAACACTAAAGGTCAAAGTTTTCATGTGTAGCTAGTAGAGATACTTACTGGACTTACTCTGCCCCTAACTGGATTAACTGGGGGCAGAAAGCTTTAAAAAGATTACATGGCTGAGACCAACTCACTGCCCTTAAGATATTTTTATATTATAACATGGATACTTTTCTGCATACAACACGTTCTGCAAGAGATTTAATTAAAAATGCTTATTGAGACATTTAATTATATGAAGTTTCTTCTTAGCACTTGAGGAAATCACGTTCAACATAGTCATCATGCTTACCTCAAACTCAAATGCTCAACTCAAAAGAGTAAGAAAGCTATACAGAAATAAAAAACCCCTCTAAAACTAAGAGAGGCCCCCAGGATAAAACATAAGCATTTGAAGCACAGGCTTTCAGAACTCAGAACTTGGGACAGATACATTACATATCATAGAAAAGGCAAAATTGTCACTACAAACTTCTCAACTTTTTTTTTTCTTCCTTTTTTTTTTTTTCTTTTTAAAACTAATATCTTAGAGAATCTTTGTGACAGAATTAAGAATATGTAACTCTGAAATTTGGGACAGTGCTGTATGTCTGTTTGGTTTGTTTATTTTATGACAGAAGAGAGTGAGGCTTAACAATACAAAATGCAAAGCAGATGGTGGAGAAGAAAACTTTTTTATGATGATTTTTTTTTTCCTGAAGGCAGCTGTTCAAAGCTATTTAAAGGTTTGGAATGTCTGAAAAATTCCCAGAGGAGAAAGACTGATAGGGAAGTACAGATGAGACAGCCAAGTGTGTCATAAATGCAGTTTATATATGATGGCATAGTATACACATGAGGACATACGTATGCATTCCAACACATTTTATTGTCCAAAAATACTTTTCATTTATGTAAATAATCCTGAGAGTAAATGAAAAGAGTTTGTTAGCTTTTTTTTCCTTTTAAAGTATTTTTTAAACTATCAGTATATTTAGGTGTCAGCCCTAATATGTCAAAGGTACCTTAAAATTCTGAATGCAGTGGTATAAATTGCAATATATATAAGCACAGTTAATTATATTCTCAATTTGATAAGAGGCAGCTTGAATGTGGGTGCAACTTAAGCTACTAGGTACGACCTAGACTTCCATCCTGGTTTCTGTCAGAATTAATGTCTATAAAATGAGACACTCCTGATAGTATCATTAGAAACTACAAAAAGATAATGTTGTCAAATCCTCATACAGAACTGTAGCACACCAAGATCACAGAACAAGATTAATGCGTGTAAGGCACTGCATCCGCAAAAAAACCCAAAACAACCCAGTTTTAAATTACATCCTGATTTATTCAGTTTCTCCTGTGGGCAAAACTAATCAGAAGAAAAATCAGTTTTGAACAAATGCTGCCCAAACAAGAAGAAAGAGTCTTTCTTCTTCTTCCTTACCGTATTTCTTTCCTCTCCCTTTCTCGCTCTGTAAAAAAGGTTCTACTGCCTCATAATATTGGCAGAACAAAAATGGGACCATGCAGTCACACAGAAAAAAGTAAATGAAAGTTCTGAAGCAGAGGGATTCCCTGCCTCCAGAAAAACACACCCAGACACCATACATACGAATCAGGCACAAGCAACAGAGCTGACACAGACGGATAACCACATTTGACGACTCATCTTAACCTCAACTGTGTGGTAAACAAATGCCATGGAAATAATAATGTGGAAAAGAGTATAATATAAATACTATTAGCATGATGATAATGAAATGCATCAGATTCCAGGTAAGTAAGCAAGATACTGCTGACTACTTCTTCATTCCCACATTCCCCAGGATAACTCATTTAGTTCAAACTGAACTACAACTAAACTTCTTCATGCAACCAACCCTCCAAATGCAATAGCTTTGTATTATTAAAGAGTAATATTTATTTTTTTAACCTTTTAATCTTCAGACCATTTTAAAAAGGGAACACCACAGTCAGAACATAAACTCATCTCCAAAAGACTGATGCTACCATCAACAAGTGTCTGTGATAGATCTCCCATACTACGAACAATGTTTGTCAAGTGGCTGAGAATACTTTCTCTCTATACTTTTTACCAGTTTATATTCATGGACATGTGCTTGACCTCATGAAACTAAAGGGGTAATTTCTGTTAACATTTTTAAATCCAGGTAATTTATGGAGAATCCCCTGGATTACTCTTCATGGCTCTGCTCTTCAGTATTAAATTCTAGTTAAGTCATTGGCTGCTGTTCTGCTCACCATCTGGCACTCAAAAGACTTCTGACAACAGTATCCCTAAGGATAACTCTCACAAGTGCTGCAAGTTTGCTACAAGTCAGCCCAGAGTATATCCAATGGTCTTCCAAATCTTTATGAAGCTCATTAATTTCTGAATTAAACTGCTCGATGTCTATGGAACTATTTTCATCCACAAATTTATGTACACCTACTAAGATTATTTCCTATCTTTTCTACTGCAACTGAAAGCACTAGGCAATTCACAGTACAGACTATCATGTATATATAAAATGAACAACTGAAAATTATCCAAATCAGGATTTACAGAAAATTTAATACGACAATCTTACAGGGGTCCTTGCAAAGGGACCAATATACTCAATAACTGTTTCTTATTGTATTATACAGTGATTACCATTCATTCTGAAAAACAAAATGAAACTAATATTCAGTTATTCATATGAATATTCATATGAATGTGTCATACACTGCCTTGCAAAAACTCTTCACTAAGACACTGACGTTTGACCTATCTCACATACTAGATGTGCAATAAAGAAGAAGCAAAACTCTTCCAGAAAGTTACAAGTTCTTCCCTCTTAAGCTTACAACTGCACGAAGTAAATTATGCTCAGAGATCCAGATTTCATCCATTATTACTACATATTCCACTAACTACACTTTTGAACAAACTATTAATGTACAGGGAAGATGATGGGTTCAGATCACACTGAAAGACATACTGCCTTTAAACATAAAAATTAATTTACTTACAAGAAGACAGCAATTTCTTTTAGATGTTGGAGCTTTACGTATGTTCACTTCTTTTGCTCAGGACAATATAATGTCTTTTTAGCTAAAGAATAACTGACATTTTTTCCAATACGGTTTTAGGAAACAGCAGGAAGGAGACAGACAAAGTATACTACAATCTGTTGGCTTAGACATCACAAAACAAAGAAACAGTTATCACAGAATCGTACACTGGTTTGGGTTGGAAAGGACCTTAACATAATCTAATTCCAACACCCCACCCCACCCCCCCCCGCCACAGGCAGGGACGCATGGTCACACTAGACCAAATCACAATTTCCTGCAGAATTCTGTGAGAAAAATGCATGTTTCAGGGTGACACCTAAGTAAAAAAAAGAAAATCCTGATATAGAGCTGACTGAGGAGAAAGAAGCACCTGTCCATTTATCTAGAGGAAAATGGTTAGGCTATTACAGATTTTACATACCCTTGTGCAGTCAGTAAGTAATTTTAGAACATTGACTTTTCTTTATTACACTGAAAAATATAAATGGAATTTCTTCAGAGTACTCCACTTATTTATTCAGCAGTATTGCAAGAACAATGGACTCGAAGTAACATAAAAAGTTTGCCTCCTACTGCTGACATTGCATCACATCACTGTGACATTTACACAAAGTTCTGCAAAGTTAGTAGAGGATTTCATCGTAACAAACATCTGATATACAATTTAAACTAAAATTACCTGAAAGTAATCATAACAAATTACTATATGTTTCTCTTTTACACTGGGTTTGATAAAGACAGAATTCTGAACCTCAGGAAGAGCAAATTGGAACATTTATACTCTGTACATAAATGGTAAACTCTGCTTTTACTTATACACCTACACTCAACCATTCTGTTTTAGATGGCTGTTCAATGCAAAACACTGGTAGAAAGGAGAGAAAGAAACAGTATATACTGAATGAACACCTAATTCTGCACACAGCAATACTTAATAAATAAGCACAGGCATCATTAAATTACCAAGGCCTCATTACATAACTCAAAAGAGGCCAGTATTGCCCCCATTTCCCACTGTGTTTGGTTTTAGATATTTTAGTATCTAAAGTGAAGGAGATCACACTACACTCTCTTATCAGGAAGCACTGTAGACATTGCAGTAGATATTGTTTGTCTACTCTGTCCAACCACTGACTTTCAGAAAATTTACACTTTTACTTGATTTGGTTGGAATTGGCAAATTATTTCAGAAGTTCAGACAGAAGAAACTGGAAAACAAAACATGTTTGCACAACTCTTGTTTCTTTAGAAAACCTGATAAAAACTCAGGGGCATACAGGCACCATATAAAAGTCAAATTTCAAATCTTTCCAAAGACAGACCTAATATAAGCTGCCAACCTGTTGTAACACAACCATAAATTATTTTCCCATGTATTCCAGTGTTGCAACAGCTGACAAACTTTGTTATTTGAAGAGTAAAAGCAAAAACATATCAGGTTTAGCATAGAATCTATTCAATTTTAAAGTCACTTTCTTAGGAGATATTGGTTGCCAATAGCAGTCTCAAAGGAGGTTGTTTTAATTAAAAGTCCAACCTTTGTTATCATTTAATGTACACCCTGGACTTAGAATAGCTTTTTGCTTTTCCCAGCCTACGCTTGAGAAGTATTACAAGCAGATGGCAGAAAACTATAAAAATTGCAAAGTCAATTTGCAGCTTTTAAGTAATGTACTAAAAGGTAACATTACCCAAAAGAAGATGACAGAGCATGGATCTACTTTTTTATGTCCCCCTCCGGAAGTATAAGTCTTGCCAAAAGGAAAAAAAAAAAAAATCAATCTTTGAGAAACATCTCAGATTTAACATGCTTAAAACCAGTCATCCCTCCCAAAGGATGCACATAACCCAGCAGACAGGTCCAGCAGTCAAATATCAGAATATACAAGAACATTTATGGCTCCTCAAAAGTAACATGTAAATGGAACATACAACATATATTAATGTTCTTAAACAGGTAAATATGAAAACCCTTGTTAATTGACACAGTGTATGCATTCTTTGTTCCTCCCTATGTTCAGGCATTCTTATGGAGCATCCTCACGGAATGACAGTTTAAATATGTCACACATTCCACACAACCATCACTCAATTCTGTTAAGCACAATCTTCATTGCATAACGTCAAGTAGCATGCAGTGGCCAATATAAGTTCAAACATGCTTAGGAACCACATTGACATAATACTGTGTTTTTAAAGCAGTTACATTTTGTTTCATGGAGACAGCTTTCCTTCCTCTTTAAAACTAACCTCCTTTTCTGATTTAATCAAAAACTGCTTCCTTCTAGAATCTTAATGATTAAAATATCAAGTACACATTTAGCTATAATTACTATTTTTAAAAAAAAAATATGGAATCCAACTGTGACTTCAAAACAAAATTGTTTCAACTACCTCATCAGCAAAATTACATGGTGCTGGTGACTTCTTATCTCAAAGAAAAAGTCCTGTGATTTCATTTTAATAGTAGCCAATTAGTAAATTATTTAATAATTCAATATTAACACCAGCAAGAAACACTTCACACTCAACTACGGAGCAAGACACTGCAATTTTCAATTTCCTGGATAAAGAGACAGAAAAGATACTGTCCACAGTCATCACTAATATGCCTCCAAGTCTCCTACAAAGAATTCCAGGACAGTTTTCTCGTTTTATAGACAGGACGCTCATGCAATATAATCTCAGGATCTAACTCATCTAAATTTTATTTGGATTTTTGGACCAGCTCTGCATTACTTGGACCATCACTCAACTGCAATCCTCCATTCAATTTAGTAAACATCTTGAGGCTTTTCAAACCAGACTGATAATCAGAATTACAGATTTGTTACACAGTAAGTATTACGAGTACACAAATGCAATTATATTTGTGTTCTGAAAACCAATAAAATTCACAGCAGCATTTTTTTTATCTAGGGTGAAAATACAACCAGTAAATGACAACGCCTAAGTTATGTACTGAGTGCATCATTCACTGGAATGGTCACACAAATGGTCATACACATATTATAAACAACAGTACATGGCAAATTTCTTCAAAATATTCTTTCGTCCATTTGAGGAACTTTTTCTCTCTTTTAAAGGAATAAAAGTGTAACACATGGCATCTAACCACACACATAAAACAGTTCCCTTCTTGAAGGGGGATGACTAAGGTGAAAAGAAAAAACCCACCACTAGTGTATATATATATCTAGGAATCTAGACAAAGAAGAAACGGGACTGCTGTGCTGTACAAGGACCTGAGCAAGAACTTCTGTTTCAGATAATTTTAAGGACGGAACTCAAAGCAAAACTGCACCATCTAGTGTCTGGTCAATCCAGGAGTGTAACACATCTGTTCCGTGAACTCAAACTTCGTGCAAGAAAGACTTTTGGTGGAAGAGTTGTAGATAAGAATGAGAAGAAAAAACTGAAATAAATCTAGGAAGCGTGTGAAGAATCTAAGATAGTAGTAGAGTTTTATATATGACTACATCAACAGTATTTTCTGCACAAGGATTTATATTCAGAATCAGTCTGATTTAGTAAAGATTAGTGTTTTCAATATTACTTCACTGCAGATTGACAATCCCACAAAAACATAAAATGGCCAGTTAATAGAAAAACTGACTACTGAAAATGCTCCAGAGACTTAGAGGAATCAAAGTTAAGATCAAACCCATGCTTATAAACTTATCAAAGAAGTACACTTCCTCTGTAAATAAGCAGATGTCTTCAGCTGAAAGCAGTGCAGTTAAGTGAAATGAAATCAAGAGGGATTTATCCCTCAAAGAAAGATGGTCATTAAACAATAAAAACCTGTTTCAAAAAAATTTTAAGTGTATTAATACTTTTCAGTTCACTTCAAAAAGTCAAGGTTTTGACTACTTTAATGAACTCATTTTACCTTGCACTTGCAATGGACTGGGTGATCGCTTAGTTATTATGCCAATTGTAATGGGAAGTGTTTCTTGGAGTTGTTACGATCGTGCCAACACAACCTTAATGAAAAACTAGGAAAGCATTACAACTCAATCATATTTTCAACCAAGCATCCAGAAACAGCATACAATGAATGCATCAGGATATTATAACTGAAAAAAAAGTACTATTCTCCAGCAAACGTGTTGTTTACTCAACAACAAATATACTAATTCTAATATAATTAAAAAATCACCTCATTGAGAAAATCTCTACTTGCTGAGAAGATCCCATTTTATCTCAAGAATTCATGAATTATTTTCTCAGGACTGAAACAACCTATCCACAGTTGCAACAAAATTTTTTTTCCTCAAAGTATCTAATGTAGATCAGAAAGTGAAATGTTACACTTTCTTACCTTGGTTTATTGTGTGGTAACGCCTTTGCATCAACAGCAAACATTTTGGAAACAAAGACAATAACTGGGGCTGTTCCTTCACTACTGCATTTCATAAAAGCTGAAGAAACATAAAAGGAAATAATTTGCACAATTTTTTCCCAAAAGTATGGACAAAACTATGGCTTCCCATGAATTTTACAGGAATTACTGTTTTTTTCCTATTTCAATAGACTATATGCTGAAGACAAGAGGAAAAGTAGAAAATTACTGCCTACTGTTTACTTAACACTGCCCATATCTTCAAATCTGTTTCACAATAAAATGAGCAAAATCGTAAAAATAGAACTCCTGATAACAAACTACAAATACTCCAACTAAACATACTGGTTTGATATTTAAAGTTGAGTTCATTGGCTGGTTTAGATTAGAATGAAAAACAGAGAACAGCTTAGCATGAAGACCAAGCTATTCATTCACTACCTCAACATATTCTCTCTCTTTCAAACTAAAGGAGGAAGTCCTGCAAACATCCAGATGCTCATGTCTTCACAAAATCCTAACAACTTAACTGCAAGAATGGATACTCCTGAAAGGATGAAAGAGCTACACAAAACTCATTCAATACTTAGGAAATACCCACAAATTATTTTTTTCATCATATTTGAAACATATTATCAAATTTAAAACAGACACAATGCCATTCAAATCTTCTAACAGCATAGAAAATAAAGCATCTTCTCCTACTTAATCTTCCATCCTGTAAACCAAATTTATTTTCCTTACTGCCTAGCAAAGAATCTTCATCTGCCATAGAAAAGTTAAATCACTGAATGTAGTCTTTCCAGCTCCATTGTAATCTTACAGCACAGGACTTCGTCATTATCAAACTTCCTATTGCTTACTTTTGCACACAGACATCCCAAAGTTCAACATAACACTGTCTGAATACACTACTAAACCCTTCTTGAAGAGGAACTTTAAGTTAAAGCTGGAAACTCTGCCAGAACTGGACGTAAAATCATGATCTCAATGAAGTCAATGGTGAAACTTATACTAACTTCAAAGCATCAGGATTTCGTATCTTCATTTAACATTCTGGGTAACAAAACCTATTTGTTGCCCTGGAAGTCTTTTAGCTCTTGTTTTCATTTGTTAATCTTTTATCATTCTGGAAGATACAAATTAACTAAGAAATCAAGTTATACCTTGAGCTATTGAAATGTTGAAATTCTTAATGGCAATGTTTGTAGTAACAGCTAAGTTACATCTTACTAACTTATTTTCAGTACACAAACTACTTAGCCATAAATTCAACAAAAAAGGGTTTTCATTTTAAATTATCAAAAGCTGAGTCTAGTTAATCGATATAACTGTAAAAATGAAATCCAAATACCAACCTCTCCTGGCTGAAAATTAGTTATTTTAATACAGAAGTTGGAAAATATTGAATTCTCAATTACATAGCTTCTACATTTAGAACTAAAAACAAGTATTATTCTCATATCCTTCAAAAAGCTCAGTTTCAGAGTCTTAGACCTTACATCACCTGCAGCTTGAGCTGTCTAAAACCCACGAATGTATGGGATTGAAAAAAAATACACGACCATAAAAATAAGACATAATACTATCACAGTTTACTGATCAACATCAACAGTTATGACAAATAAAATAATTATAAACCTAAGCACAGATTACTACACATCTTATGATCCACAGACAAAACAACCAAGACAGAAACAACCTCCATGTTAGCAGCAGAACACCTACTCACCACTCTTCAGTTCCTGAGTTTCTGGTGGCAAAGAATCAAATGTTCTAGCTCCAACACACATCAGCTTTTCCACTCTCTCTGCAGTGATGTCAAGAGGACTGGGAAGTTTATTACACACCATGGCTAAAACACACTGCTAAGGATATATATTTATATCTTTGTATTTCCTTACTGAATGCTAATGAAAGAAAGACAAATGCTTTCCATGTTCATTTCTTTAAATCAACCTCATGCAGTAACTGCCAGCAACAACAGACAGCTAAAGCCCATCTCTCTCTGTTACAGTGCATGCAGCTTCCTCCCAAGTCAACAATTTCTGGCATTTATCTAAGGGCAGGAGGGATAATTAAGGAGGGATGGCTGTCCCTATGTGCAACTGGGAAACTAAAAATAGCACAATTGGGGAAAAATTTATAGAACTAATTAGGATTTATACATCAATAATTAGTGCATTGCTACTATAACATAGTATATTATAATATAAACAACAATAAGACTGTCTACACTACGGATGAACAACAAAGGCTGACCTTGCATATGCCTAAAACATAACACCAGATACTTACAGAAGCTCATGGGCAGAAGACCTAAGATACTATTATAAAAAGGAGATTGGCTCATCCCTCAGGAAAAACACTAGAATTTTGATATAAAATTACATAATGAAAGTGTACTGTTAAACTGCCTCAAGTTTCATAACTTACTTTCCAAAAAAAAAAAAAAAAAAGGCTGTGTATAAAAGCATGAAGATGGTAGAAATATAACGCTAACTGTAGACATGAAACAACCAAGAAAACAGGTCCAGCCAGCATAGGCACAGATGTGAAAAAGAAAACTGTACCAATTCACACACTGAAATATGTCAATGCTCTCTTTGTAGTCTTGCAACTACTAATAGCACAAAACCTAGTATTTTCTTTAAGGATACAGAGGACTGCATCAGATATTGGTAGCCACTGGCTACAAATGGCATTAAGATGAACTTTAGGGTCTGCATGCCGTGACTCCCGTGCACCAATTTTCAGTCCCAAAGAGGTGACTATCTTTTCAATTTTTTCTTTGTCTCTGTAAAGAAAACAATAGATTAAAAAAAAAAAAAAAAAAAAAAACAACCCCACAGTAACAATAGATAACAAGCATGGAAAGAGATCCCATGAAAACTTTATAGATCATCTCACCTTTTCATAACAGCTTCGTATAGACTCCATATGTTGTCCAGCACCAACTGCACAAACAGAGGTTTCTTTCCTTTTGACTGGTAGAACATAAACACACAACTAATTACCAGGAACTCCTCACTTTTAGGATAGGCTTAAGACTGCACTTTTAACTGACTATTACCTTAAGGAGCATGTAAAAACCTTTATTCAAAATTGAGGCAACTGTGCATTTCTACTTCAATAGCCTGTATTACAAGAATGGTAGAAGGCACAAAAAAAACCATGCCATTTAAAAGTGAAGGACAAGGGTTTCCATTTCAGAAAAAGAGCCTGATATTTAAAGAACATGTCTACCTTGAGCTTGTTTAGCACCCTTTTCTTAGCTATTAATCCTCACCCATGAAAAAATATCATTATGAAAATCATCAATATAAAATAGGGAAACTCCCCTCTTAACTTTTACTGGCAGAATCGCTTAATGCAAGAGAAATGTACTTTTCAGGGTTTGGTACAGCATTCAGTGGGTTTTCATTATGGTCAAAAAGATTTTCTAAATCCTAAATCCTAATCTAAATGAATATCCTAAATCTTTAGCTGTTGAAGGACTCTTCTAATAAGACAGATTCTGCACTGCCTGCACTGTTACTCTTCCATTCATCTTGTGTGTTTCATTCTATGCTGAATCCCTAAAGCTGGAATGTCACTTATTTTGTGAAGACAGACATTTAAGAGCACCCTCAATTGAGGTTTCCTCCACCTCGCTCTTCAGCGGTCAGTTTTGGAATGTTCTCTTCTCCAAGGGCTGATGCAAGGCTATACTAGGTACTTTATACCTCCATTTATGTCAGGTGAAAAGGTACTGAGGTCCATTTTCAGAATAGACAATGAGAAATATAATAATAATAATAAATTAGAAAATTAGAAACCAGGTAACATTTCTGATAACCTTCCTACCTGATCACCTTTCATTATCTTCTTTGCTTTTGTATTTAGATAATAATCTCCCCATAAAGTCTTCAGAAGTACTGCAGGCTTGATTCCAATCTTTTGGCTGTACAGTTTGGCAAAATGCTCAATGCTGAAAGGAAACAAAATGAATCTTGATAAAAGTGTAATGCTGTTTACACGCGCCTATCAGCCTAAGCAACAGACAGCTTATGTGAAAATTACACATAAATCTCAAATCCTTGGTTTATACCCATTTTCCCGTTTTCATTTTAGCTCACAATGCTTAACGTTTACACCCGCAAAAACATTTAGTCATAACAGCTCAAAAATGTCTGCAGTATTTGTATGGTTTTGTTTCATTTCAAGTCAGCTTCAAGGTTGAACTTGTTTATTTGAAACAAATATTTGTGTCCTACCCTCCCTCCCAGTAAAAACTCAAAAGCATAACACAAAAGTTCTAAATATTTATGTGATTATTCAAATTCATTCTATGAAAGATATCCCACAACACATTTAACTACGGTCTGTGATCAGACTGATACAAGTTAAAAACCAAGTATTCCTTTGATCCATATCTGAGCCATCAGATGGTGGTAATTATTTTTTCAATTACCTACTTCAGGCAGTTCTTGTTGCTTGAATCATTGCTTTAATAATGAGTAAAATCCAGAAAATAAAAACTGTAATGCCTTGTGTTATAAAGCCGATTCTGTCATTCAGCGGTTCACAGGAGTCACTAAGAGCAGGCTGCTTTCTACCTAAAGAGGGAGTCCTGAACATTCTATGGTTTCCTTGCTGAAAATGTTCATTGAGCAGTAATAGGAAAAAACACCCAAACAACTAAATCCACGTATCTGCTCCCTGTGCGCACAGAAACAAATCTACGTTTACAATCAGAACAATCCTATTTGCAGACAGTGATATTTCATAATCTGGTCTTTGAAATCCAGAATTCTTAAATTACACACCTAAAAAAAGTCCTGCCCATGTCAGCAAGGCAGTTATAAGTGCTGAACCAAGACCAAACATGAGATTTTTGTTTTCCAGAAACTAATCCAAACTCTGAACAGGGGGAGAACTTGTGCCAGCTGCTCCTCCATATGTATTTATGGCACTTTTCAACACCTGAGGATTATGAGAAAAGCATATGTACTAATTGCACTGGATGAGGCTGGCACTTCCTAATGGCTTAATTTTTTTCCATCCCAACAAGTAATAGTATATTTAGGAGCAGAACCCACAACCACGTAACAGCAAAGGCTTGTCCTGATTAAGAAAATGCTCAAATGATGTGTATTTCACCACAGGGTACTGCTGGCAGTCCAGAAGTACCTCTTGAAACTAATTAAGAAAAATGTGAAAATGTTCCTTTTGCTCCTCATTATATTATTTATCAGAACCAGGGTACGCCAGTTCACAATATGAAGCAAAGCAGTATCAGAAAGCCAACAATCTTCATTCGGCTTCAACAAACAAAACATTTTCAGGATGTGAGGGAAAATGAAGAATTAGGACAGGTATAAATAAAGAAACTAGCAGAGAAGAGTCCTGTGATTTGCCCAAGCCTTACACACACTTTGTGAGGGATAGAGCACAGATTAACACAAATTAGTCAATTGTGTAATGTATGAACAGCCTGACCTAGTAGCAGAATACTAACATCCCTTATGCCCAAGTCAGATGCATAAAGGTTTTTGGCTGAGATATAATCACGTACATGGGTAGTTCAACTAATATAATCTTTAAAAAGTTTCAATGAATAAAGTGGAAGGGGATTAAAATCTGGGGAATCTTAGCAAACATGCTACGTGAGTTCATATTCAACAAAAGCATCATAGTTCTTTAAGTGCCTCTTATATCAGTATAGTATTGGCAAAGAATAAACAGAAAGCCTATCAATCCTCTCCAGCATACCAATACTCCTATCACAAAAGTAAGGACAGGTCATATCTGGCCCATTTCTTCCCTGCATCTGAAGCTAAATTATAACCAATATTTAGATTTCAGCCTTATAGAAATTCCGCAAGTAGGGCTCAAGATACCTGACAAACATTTGAAGTGGCAGAGGCATAGCAAGCACAAAGAAACAATTAAAGCTTGAACAGTTATCATTCCACCTTAAATCATTTATCACACATTTCACTCTGCAGAAAGAATAGCTACCAACACACACCAAGTGCTAAAGGTTTTGGGGGAAAAATAATAAAAAAACCCCAGAAAATAGCACAAGGCTTATCTCTGAAACCCACAAACTACAGGCTTTCAAGCCCTTAGCACTGTTTTAGAGAAATTTTCTTCTCTACCTCTCTGTCTATATGCCAGTGTTATAACAAATGAGATGCATAACCTGGAAATACACCAGACAGTAAACCCCCATGTCTAGCAGTTCAAACTGAAGTATTTTTCTGCTAAACTTGTGGCACAAAATTGGTTTGTTTCTCCAGCTCACATTTGCATGAGATTTAATTCTACCTATAGAGAAATCATCAGAAGTCATGAAAGGAAGATAACTACCTGAAGTGCCACTTCTACAGAAATAACCATTATATCCACCTACCATTTAAGAACAACATGCTTGTTTTCACATTACAAAGGTGATCACAGCGTGTTTATGACCACATGTTTATATCAGAATGTAGTTCCGTAACCTATAAAACCTTACTAGTTGATCATTTACTTGCAAATATCAAGTAGCTTGATCTAAAGAAAAGCTTCTAAATTGCTTTTGAGCTTATAATTCTACTTATTGTAACAAAGAACTCCACCACATCATTTTATTAAGAGGCATTTTTCTTAATATTTAGCATTCCCCGGCAGCATACTTAGAATACTAAAGCTAAACCTTGACCACCTCTGAACTTCCCAAAACAAAAACTTAGCTATTTGTTTTCATTTATTCCCTTCCACAGGCTCTGTCAGTATCCAAAACAAAAGTAGACTGCAAATCGTTCAGTCTTTATCTACATAGGATAAAAAAAAGCTCTAAATAATTTCAACATCTCCTAAAGAAAATGTTCATATTCTGACTGCAAACTAGAGTAAGTTTGCAATAGTTACATCCCAAACACACTGTAACAACAGTTTACCACCATAACTCATTTTTTCCATGGAATGTCAATGAAAGTCAGGAAAGCTAAAGCTTTCCAGATATCAAAATACTGCTTCCCTCCACATCATAAAGCAGAATAGCAACTGTGGGCACCATATGGAAATGGAGGACTTCAGGCAAGACATGTTAATGTGCAGATCACAAAAGGTATCAGAAAACCTGGTATTGCCTTCAAAATGTCTCCCCTCAAATACATCCTCTATGAAAAGATCTCCTTCAGGCTAAAGAACATGTCAGAATTTGAAGATTTGTTTTTGACTTCCTTACACACTTATGCTCTGACTTTTCATTTTATAAATTATTATTATTCATAGAATCATAGAAATGTTAGGGGTGGAAAGGACCTCAAGATCATCGAGTTCCAACCCCCCTGCCAGGGGCAGGGACACCTCACACTAAACCATGCCACCCAAGGCTATGTCCAACCCCGCCTTGAACACCACCAGCGATGGAGCAATCACAACTTCCCTGGGCAACCCATTCCAGTGCCTCACCACCCTTACAGTAAAGAATTTCTTCCTCATATTCAATCTAAACTTCCCCTGTTTAAGTTTGAACCCGTTACCCCTTGTCCTATCACTACAGTCCCTAATGAAGAGTCCCTCCCCATTCATGACAGAGTAAAACTAAAATAGCACATTTTATTTTCCCTCTCTTCTGCAGTGATAAGAAATGTCTGTGTTAGACTACAAGCGATGTATGGAGCCTTATTTAAGAACTTAACTTTGACTTAAAAATCCTAGAGCTAATTTTTTTCTAAATGCTTTACAATACTAAATACATGCACTGTATTACTGAGTACATCTTTTTAATTGTATTTTCACGATGAAGACAACGACTCCATCTTGTGGATAGCAATCAGAACACGTGTAATCTCTACACTAGCCTGCTGACCTTTGAAACTAACTACTAAAAACAGGTCTGAAAAACAGAACTGATCATAAATTCAAATACAGTATTTCAGAAAACTTTCTAAAATTGTTCTATCCCCAAATTCTTACATTCATATAAATATCTCTGCAATGTTCTTTAGCAACTGCTGAAACAGAAATATAGATTCTAGGTAAAGAGAAAAGAAATGCACCTGAATTAATGAAGAACGGAAAAAAGCTAGATTAAGAGTGATCAGCATAAACACTTGAGGACAAATGTGCCATTTCAAGGACAAGTCAAAGTCTGGTACAGAAAAAACAGATCACAGCAATACTGTGCCAAACTGGACAGCTGAAACTGCTTCCCTGCTGTCAGTTGCTTGCCTTATGCTTGCTATGAATGTCACTGTCCCTGTAGCTGGAAGGTCCAATCTCCATGCGAAACAGCTCCTTCACTGCCAGTTTTTGGCCTAGCCTATTACAGCCTATCAAACACCAGCAATTACTAAAACACTAAGTTAACCAGGCTAGGCTGGTCACTGTATGGGTTCAGCAGCTGCCGTGTAAGTAAAACAAGGGTCCCTATCACATAGATCACAAAGCTGGCAGTATTTTCAGCTGTACAGGGTTAATAATACATTAGAACTGATTATATACAGTTGCATATCACAGAAAAACAACAACAAAAAAATCTTTAGAAATATAAAACAACTTGAAAATACTTCAAGATCAACTACTGTAATTAATTAAAAAGTCATTAACTAAACCCCAGGCTTACCCAAAACCCCAGCCATCAATTGCACTGGCAAACACCACATTTCCATGGTCTGGTGAAAAATAGAGATGTGAATCATCAGTATCTTCCAATCCAGCACTCCAGTCATAAATTTGATCTCCTGGTGCAGTGTCTGAAACATTTTCACTTTCTGTTTCTTTCTCAGCTCTTTCTTCTAAGACTTTAGAGGTAAAGAGTGCTCCAGTGACTGCATTGATCTACAGAAGGATACGTAAAACACCCCAAGATTCAATCATTCTTTCACAACCGTTGCAATTAAAATGCAATTCCCTCTCCCTGCCAAAATATAAAGAGAAGTTTGGCTTTTTTTAAGACAGCATGATTGTGATTCATTTTGCAATTTAAAACACCGACCTTGTATATCTAATCCTGACCACCTGAACACAACAGGAAGTTTGATGAGACTAAAATTTTGACTTAAATATCATGTACATGCCAACTCAAAGTCAGTCACATCAGGAGTGAATGAGATATAGAGTATCATGGGTAATACACTTTGTCTCTCAGATCAAGGAATGATGAAACAGAAACTTACTACTGCCAACAAACAAACAGGAAGGCAAAGAAAAAACAGGCAGATAAGTTCTTAAAAATAAGTTCAGGGGGGCAACCAAATCACAAAGTTTGAAACTAGCTTAACTTACAACTTAGAAGATGAATTAACTTCATGCCTGCATAAACTCATCAATATCAGGAACAGCTGAAATGCATTATTTGTCTATCTCCAAAGAAGTTGAACCAATTTAATAGGAAGAACAAAGCATTCAGCATATTATTTCTAAAAATGAAGACTCTCCCTGATGACTTGTCAAGAGGCATTTAACACTCTTCTCTATCATGAGCATTCTGAATAAAACTCAAACCTGACCAGAAATGAATGTATTTCAGTGTTTAATATCAGACTGGATGTTATGATGCTTGAAAAAAAATGGGTCTGCTGCACTTTTTTTGCAGCTATAAAGTAGTGAAAATTTATTGCAGCTATAAAGTAGTGAAAATCACAGAGTCTCTCAATTCAAGAATACAAAAAAAGGGGAAGAAGAAAGCCTCAACAAAATCTGCTGTGTGAACACGACACAAGAGCATCAGTACCTGTTCTAAGATGTTCTTAAGGTGTGAGTATGCTTCCTGAGGGGTGAGCTTGAGCTCCACAATCAAGCGATCAATTTTATTGATCACCAATACTGGACGTATATTTTCTAACCATGCTTGTCGCAGAACTGCTTGAGTCTATTAAGAAGGAAGTTGTTAAGAAAAGAAACATTACAGAAAGCTTGATACCATAAAAGTTAAAGAAAATTAAAATATAATTCTAAAATTTAATTAAATGGATAGTAAAGGACAGGCTGACAGTCAAACCAGACATTTGATTACACAGCATTAGTTATTATAGAATTCTGCAGAATGGCAGTTTCACAGCAAAAATGCTCACAACAACAACATAACACTCTTTATAAAAAGCCATGAAAAAAGCAATAACAATGTTATTTTGCATATTTTTTCAATACCCTCAGAGCATGTGTAAGGATAGGAAATTGATTTCCCTTAAGACATTTATTTCTTTTCAATACAAATACTCCATTACCTAAGAAGTAGGTAATACTCACTGTTTCAGCCCCATGTCACTAGACCCACTCACCAGCACTGCTCAGTTTTTCAGCACAACTCTGAAACTAACTACCCTTTCATACCTCAAATACACTGTCATTTATTAAAAGTTTTACAAAATTTCCTAAACTAGCTCATCTTTCATTTCTACATAATACACTTAAGGCTTTGTTTTATCTTCTCTACCTTCCTTCTCTATTTAATATACTTTTTTTCACCTGTGGACAGACTCCTTCGACAGCATCCACCACTATAATGCAACCATCACAGAGTCGGACAGCAGTAGATACTTCTGAAGAAAAATCCACGTGCCCTGGGGAGTCTATTAAATTAATCAGATACTCCTCATCACCTAGGATCAAACAATAAATTAGTATTTCAGAGCACTTTTCAAAAACATTTCTTTCAACCACCTGGTTACACTGCTTAAGCTATTAGGAATTTCTAAGGACCAGATCTACAGTAACCATTACACTGAAGAGAAACTTCAATAAAACAGGACACGCGTGAGCAGAGTAACATCTAGTGGCTTTGGTTTAATTTCACTCTTTATGCCAGTCTTCATCTTTTAGTACCCAACTACCTTCAGGAAATTAAAAACAAAACCAACCCAAACAATCAAAATCAAAAACCCTAACCTGGAACAAGCTTATAGTAGCGTTACAAGTAGTTCACTAGCTAAAACAAACCTGACTGCATTAGTCTGCATTTTAATCATGACAGAATGTCATTAAAATAAACCTTATATTCTTGATCAAATACCTCATTTCAACCTCGTATTCTTTTTAAAACATGTTTTTGACTCCATATTAGTAAAATGTCTTCAAGACATCAATACTGGAGAAGTTTTTTATATTTTCTACACTGCTTCCCAAACAAAAAAGCTGCTCAGTGGAGACTCCAGTCAACTTCCAATGAACTCACTACATTTATCATCAGCCATAAGCAAAATAAGATAAAACAGCTTTTCTGTTTAAGGGGTTATACTGGAGTCTAAATTTCAATACAACAGAAAAACAACAGACATAGGAAGTTTTAACCACTAAAAGTAAGGTCATTTCAGAGCCAACAATAAAACAGCCAGTTTACAACACCAAGCTGGAAGATCATTGATTTCAACTATTTGTTATAATCAGCTGTAGCTGAAATGGAATGACTAACAGCGGTTTTTCTGTTCACGCAGACAGCTATTCTTTTTTCTGCGCAAGCCTGTTAGTAATGTATTCTGTGTTTTCCATTTGCTTAGCTGAGGAAAAGACTAGTGAGGAACAAGGAGTCATAAAAAAGATGATACTGTAACTACACTATAAAAAAACCCATCTGAACCATTTATAGCAGTGTAACAGGCACCTCGACAGAAGTATACTAAACTACAAAATCATCTTAAATGTGTTGGGTTTTAAAACAAGGTCTTGCCTTCAAGCAACATTATTTCAAGACTTAAGATCAAAATATGAATATTAAGATCTAAATTAAAAAGATAAAGGCAACTATTCATATAGCCTCCACTCACAGATACAACTGAAGATGGTGTCTGTAACCCTGAGACAGAACTTTTCTTGGCTAACAGCTGAATGAATAGATGCCTAAGCCTTTGCAGTCATAGCCTAGCGCCAGGAAATACAAAAGGAAAAGTTGCATACAAAAAGATCTCAACAAAAACAACTAAGAGGCGGAGAAAATTAATCAAAATATGTATTAAAGCTTATACTTGCCAGCGTCGACAACTTACCTTTCACAAAGTGCAGTGAAATCGCACTAGATTTCATGGTTATCCCTCGGATCTGTTCATCTTCTCTACTGTCTAGGTATCTCAGCTGAGTACAGAAACAAAAGAAGAGGTGATAAATCTGTAGAATTATCTTCACAAGCCAAAAAGTACGATTGTTAGAAAATGAGGTTGAGCAAGACTAGGAAGAGAACTTCCTTAATTACCTCTGACTCACAATTGCAGCATGTACACACCAGAAATTTGTTATAAATGACAGTAAAATATTACCTTGCCTGCCAAGCGGCTGGAGATTATTCCATTGCTAGAAATTAGACAATCTGCTAGAGTAGTTTTGCCTGAAAAGAAAAATAGCTTAAATTAATAGAGACAGTGGAAAAGGATACAATGATATTATGAATGGTGACAACATTTTGTGTTCTAAGACACCAACATTAATAAAGGCTTCAAAATGCCACAAAAATAGAACTTAAAACAAAACTGATTATTCAATTTGACCTGTTAGGTGCACACAAGCTAATTTCTGAAGAGTGGATGCAACCTTATCCTGTCATGACTGCAAAAGCAGCTGAAATAACAAACATCAGAACTACATCAGAACCTCATCAGAACCTCAACAGATCATGCAATTAGACACATTTCCAGCGACATAATAAACTTCTTCCCTGAAATAAACATGTAAATATAACACACATATATTTTCTTTACACCAACATTCAGCATCACAGAAGTAGAAAACATTCAGTTTCAAGTACTCCAAATTATTACAGTGCAATGCTCTCTTAAGTTCTAAAAAGCTGCATCAGGGCAACAGAAATGGGCATAAAGCAAATTTACTTCTCAGAATGAGAACTAAAGCAGTTTAAAGCTAAAGCTGTTAAAACCTATTGCTTTAAAACAGCGACTCAAACATCTCACCACCATCGCACACACGCTTTTCCTCACGAGGCGCTTCCTGCCAACCACAAACACGTCTTACCATGATCCACATGGGCCAATATACAGATATTCCGGATTCCAGAAGTCTTCTTCTGGAGGCCAATCATCTTTCCCACACTCGTGAGGACCATGGTTACCTAACTGCGAACGGAGGGAACTGTTTTACTTAGCAGACAACTTAAGAAACAGCCTTTTTATTTTACGTCATTTATTCTACGTCAGCTGCGGCTGTTACTCATCGCTGAAACCTCCGGCACCAGGAGTGCGTCACGCCGCTTGGCCATCACGCGCTCTCCGCCCGGACAGCTGAAACTGACAGGGCTGGGGCCGTGTTGGTTCTGAACGCGCACCGGGAGGTTGGGGTTGGTCAGTTTCTCATTTCCTACGCTCGCACAGTCCCGCGGCTCTGCGCACCCGAAGTTGCCCCGGGAGGTACAACCGCCCGCCCTTTCCACACAGGGGCACCGATACCACCGCCTCCCTCGGGGCTGCTCGCACCCTCCCGCGCTTCACCGGCGCGCAGCAACCACAAGGGCCGATGCCCAGGAGAGGGACGCGGAGCTCTCCTGGTGTTCCCACGCCTCGACCAGCCGCGCTGGGCGCGAGTGCCTTAAGGGCTGGGTCTAAGGTGAGGAAGGGGAGGCCGCACCGCCCGTTCCCCGCGGCCCCTCACCGGTGTGTGCTGCGGAGAACTCCCCCCGCGCTCCCCAAAAGCTCCAAAGCCAGCACCCGGAAGCCGGCGCGCGTCCCGCTCCGCCCCTCCCGTGC
The DNA here is from genome assembly GCA_039720435.1 of Amazona ochrocephala. Taxonomy (NCBI): domain Eukaryota; kingdom Metazoa; phylum Chordata; class Aves; order Psittaciformes; family Psittacidae; genus Amazona; species Amazona ochrocephala. The sequence goes on along the minus strand of CM077883.1, from coordinate 36,659,960 downwards.
GTGACGCCGGACGGAAGCCGGCGGAGGCCGCGCACGGCGAGGACGCCGCCGTTGCCGCGCAACGCAGCGCTTCCCTGGTTACCGGTCCGAGCGGCGCTGGCAGTATGGGGCGACCGCGGTGTCTGTGCGAGATCTGCACCTGCGGGTAAGCTACGCCGGGGTCCCTGGGAGCGGGTCACCCCCGGAGGGTGGCGGCGGGGCCCCCTCAGCACTACGGCCCCACAGAAGTACCCCTTCTCTCGTCCCCCCTCACCCATCCCACTCCCGTGCCGGGCTGTGGATAGCGTCCTTAGCGCTGGGAAGGCAGAAACATTCCCATTTCAACAGTTTCTGGCTTCCGTTTCTTTCTAAAGGGACCTTCTCGGTAAATGTGAAGTCATATGTTTGTGCTTAAACCGGGTAGGGAAAAAAAGCAGACCTTGAAAGCATTAAAGTCTTTCAAAGCCAACTAGGTGAGACCCCAGGATCAGGCTTCCCCATGAATCAGAATCAACTCTTACTCAGGGCTCCAAAGAAGCCCTCAGAAGAGTTATGGCTAAAGCAACCTTGACAGAAACCTGTGCAAGAACTGTGGCCTTTAAAACATATTAATAGACTCATAGAATCATACATTAGGATTGGAAAGGCCCTCAAGATCATCTAGTTCCACCCCCCCTGCCATGGGCAGGGACACCTCACACTAAACCATGCCATCCAAGGCTATGATGTCCAGCCTGGCCTTGAATGCCGCCAGGGATGAAGCATTCACAACTTCCCTGGGCAAACCATTCCAATGCCTCACCACCCTCACAGTAAAGAATTTCTTCCTCATATCCAATCTAAACTTCCCCTGTTTAAGTTTGAACCCGTTACCCCTTGTCCTATCGCTACAGTCCCTAATGAAGAGTCCCTCCCCAGTATCCCTATAGGCCCCCTTCAGGTATTGGAAGGCTGCTATGAGGTCTCCACGCAGCCTTCTCTTCTCCAGGCTGAACAGCCCCAACTTTCTCAGCCCACCTTCATACGGGAGGTGCTCCAGTCCCCTGATTATCCTTGTGGCCCTCCTCTGGACTTGTTCCAACAGTTTCATGTCCTTTTTATGTTGAGGACACCAGAACTGCACACAACACTCCAACTGAGGTCTCATGGGAGCAGAGTAAAGGGGCAGGATCACCTCCCTCGACCTGCTGGTCACACTCCTTTTGATGCAGCCCAGGATACGGTTGGCCTTCTGGGCTGCAAGAGCACACTGCCGGTTCATGTTCATGTTTTCATCGACCAACACCCCCAAGTCCTTCTCCGCAGGGCTGCTCTGAATCTCTTCTCTGCTCAACCTGTAGCTGTGCCTGGCATTGCTCCAACCCAGGTGTAGGACTTTGCATTTAGCATGGTTAAACTTCATCAGGTTGGCATCAGCCCACCTCACAAGCGTGTCAAGGTCCCTCTGGATGGCATTCCTTCCCTCCAATGTATCAACTGAACCACACAGCTTGGTGTCATCAGCAAACTTATATTTAATATATCCCATCCAGTAATAGCCTCCACTTGGAAGGAAAGCCCCACTATTTCTCTAAGTTCTATGATCACATATGGAGACACACAGTTCATCATACTGCTGTAGCCTCTCTGGCCCAGGAAGGCTGGTGTGAGAGGGGACAGCAGGCAATTTTCTTTATAAATCACTGTTACGGTGGTATAAGCATTATCATCAATGCCACAGGTAAAAAAAAATCATGTGTCAGGTTTCCCAAATTCATAAGGGATTTAAACCTTGCAAAGTTCAGATAGATGGTCATAGGTTTGGAGTCAATACTGTTAATATTTTCAATTTCTCCTATTTCTACATTAAAAAATAAAGAAATAAATAAACTGGGGAAAAGAAAACAAACAAAAGAAACCCAAACAACAAAAAAAAACAAGCTGAAAAATACTCATCCTAGGATTCAAAGATTCAGTTTTTAATATTAAAAGAAAAAAAAAATCTAACTACTACATAAATTATATGAGTGTCATCATAAGATCACAAGAGCGTGATCATTATGTTTTGGAAGTACCAGGCCAACCCTGTGGCTGCAGATGGCACCATAAACTACAGGTTTCATTTTGACATTTGTAGGACAGACATAGCCCTTATGTGTTTCTGCACAAGAAATCTGTCTATCTTTTCATCAGGTTTTTTTTTTAATCTGTACATAGGCATAAAAGACAGGCAGTGTGTAAAGCTGAGAATGCCCTTTCTGGCCAAGGCTATAGATGTAGTTTGTCCCATAAATTTGTTTCAAACATCCTACAGTAACGAAGAATTGGAACACATTGTTTTCACAATGAGATAACAAGTCTGGTTCAGGCTCAAGTGTAAAGATGGAGAGAGAACACAATCTGACAGAACAAAACAAGTTTCAATTCAACCAAAACCTTTCAATTCAAAAACCAGCTTAACAATATAAATAAGTGAAGAAAACATGTGCCAAAGTTACAGTTTAAAGGAAACATAATTGAAGTTCATGCAGTCAATAAAAAATCCATTGTTGGTTTAGGCAGCACACTGTGTTTGCCTCACTGTAGTTACAGTGTTTCTGTTTTTAGGGGATGACTGGTTGCTTGGCCGTGTTACCTGGATATGGCCACACATATACATTGTAGGAGAGATTTCAAAGGAAAGAAAAAGATCAAACCATAGAATCATAGAATCGTAGAACAGTTAGGGTTGGAAAGAACTTTAAGATCATCAAGTTCCAATCCCCCTGCCATGGGCAGGGACCCCTCACATTAAACCATGTCACCCAAGGCTCTGTCCAGCCTGGCCTTGAACACCACCAGCGATGGAGCACTCCGAACTTCCCTAGGCAACCCATTCCAGTGCCTCACCACCCTCACAGTAAAGAACTTCTTCCTTATATTCAATCTAAACTTCCCCTGTTTAAGTTTGAACCCATTACCCCTTGTCCTATCACTGCAGTCTCTCATGGAGAGTCCCTCCCCAGCATCCCTATAGACCCCCTTCAGATACTGGAAGGCTGCTATGAGGTCTCCACGCAGCCTTCTCTTCTCCAGCCTGAGCAGCCCCAACTTTCTCATCTTTATATGGGAGGTGCTCCATTCCCCTTATCATCCTCATGGCCCTCCTCTGGACTTGTTCCAACAGTTCCATGTCCTTTTTATGTTGAGGACACCAGAACTGCACACAATACTCCAAGTGAGGTCTCAGAAGAGCAGAGTAGAGGGGCAGGATCACCTCCCTCGACCTGCTGGTCATGCTCCTTTTGATGCAGCCCAGGATACGGTTGGCTTTCTGGGCTGCAAGTGCACACTGCTGGCACATGTTCATTTTCTCATTGACCAACATCCACAGGGCTGCTCTGAATCTCTTCTCTGCTCAACCTGTAGCTGTGCCTGGGATTGCTCCGACCCAGGTGTAGGACCTTGCACTCGGTATGGTTAAACTTCATCAGGTTGGCAGTATCTACAATACTTTGTAGAAGTTATCACATATTATCTAGAGTTATCATATAATTAGTGTTTAATTCTAAATAATAAAATAGAAGGAAATAATCTTTCCTAGCTGTTCACAGACAAAAAAACACTTGGAAAAATTTTACAAATAAAGGGGAGGAAAGTCGCTAAGACAGAACTTCATTCTTTCTCTTTACAGGCAGATAAGAGCAGAGTAATGCAGACTAATGGCTGGAATTTGCATTGTTTCCTAAGATATTCCAGATCCATTTCTTATTTTAGAAGTTGTATATTTTTAATGTGGAGAATGAATAAGTTAATTTTACTTGGGATTGGATCCATAAAGAGAAGGAAATATTTCTGTTTCCTTATTTCCCATAGGTTCCAAATGTGTAAGCTTAATACAAGAGAAAATTTACCCCCTGCTAGCAAGTGAAGTCAGGCTTCTGATCACAGGCTCAATAGAAATGGTGAACAGCAAATACAGGATGTTAAATGGGGCTTCCAAAAGAATAAAGCCTCTGAAGCAGATGGACTCTCTACACAATAGTATTTGTCTACTCTAAAAGATAATTTGAGCATACAAAAGCATAAAAGTTTAAGTTTGAGATAGAACGATTACTGCTTTAGTTTCTTCTCAGTGTCAGCCTTTCCCCATTCTTTGCACTTTTATTATATTGCTGTAAAAGTCTAGATTCCTGAATAAATGCCAGTTAAAAAAGAAAGTTTTCTTTAAAATACAGGATGTTTAAAACTTTATACTGACCACACATACATATACACATGCCAAATAAAAACTATCAGGTCTTCCTTTCCTACTAGGAAAGTAGATGAATCTCAAAAATAGTGTCCATGCATAATTTCTGTCTTTCAGACCACAGCATGTGAACAGGGAGTTAAAAAAATAAAAAACTTGGAGTTGTGCTTGTTTAGGTATTTTAGTAAGTTTTCATTTCAGCGCTGAGAGATAGCATACACTCACCTCCTTCTTTTCTTGCCCTTCCTGTTCTTTCCCTTTTCCTTTCCCTGGTATGTTCTGAATAGGTGTCTCAATTGTTACTTGACTATCTGTTGACTTGATTGAAAAGGAGTAAGCACCTGAGGCTTTGAAAGGATCTGGCTTCTTATACAGGGTTACTTCATTTCTCATCTGTTGAACTACTGAGCCGGAAAGTCGGGCAGCTCAAACTAATACCAGCTTTAGGGATTTCCAATTCCAGATAACTTCTTTCAGTATTTTCTGTTTGGTTGGTTGGTTTTGTGTTGGTTCTTTTTTCATTTTACTTTTCCCAGGAGGAGTCCTTCACGTCTGTTTCTGTATTCTATTTTACCTTGCTATAATTTACTTTTTTCCATTTTTGGTATTCAGTATGAGATAAATTTCTTTTCAGACCTTTCAACTAGCTTCCTGAAACTTGAACTTACTCATACCCAGTAAGAGCTGTACTCTTTTACCCTTCTGTCTTTTTCACTTTTCATGTACTGAATTTTAGAAAATACATTTACTTTAAACATACATTTATTGTTGTATCCCTTTGCTTATATCTGAAACAGTATTGCAGGTTGTCAGCTGCAAATAGGAGGAACATCTTTCATGATATATCTCCTTAAAAGAGAGATAAAATAATAATCACATCAGCCAAAATAAAATTTTAAAGTTATGCTTGAAGCAAAATGCCAGAGATGTGTGCTATGCAAATTAGAATGAATATAACAAGATTTTCAAAGCAATATAGAAAAGAATGGGTACATTTTAATTTCCTGCAAAATTTATTCAGAACAACAGGTATAAGTAGTATATTAAGTCATGATATATCTCTTAACACCTTTTAACACAATGGTGTCATTAAAATAGGCAATGACAAGCAGGTGTAACTGAAATAAAACCTACTAAGAAAAACAGATGTCATTACTTCTAAACATGATTTTGGATTGAGGATTTAGTCAGTCCTTTTAAAAAAAAGGGTTGAAAAATCAGAAACGGCCTGCAGAGCTCTAGAAGCACAGAGAAGATTCCACACCTCTACAACTTTAGTCAAAAAACATTAATAAAGAGTTGTGGTGAAAATAGGTGAGCAGAGGCACAGAAATAAAGACAATCAATGAGGGAAAACAGTCAAAAGGAGGAGATATGAGAGGATAAATGAAGCATAGTTATTTTTACATATAAGACTAGCAATATTACTAAAGATTAAAAAAAAGAGAAGAAGGTGCATCTTGGTGGTAGCATCATCTAGAGGACTGAGATCAGCTGTATCCATCCTTTATATTCTGTATTAAGGACTAACTTGCATGCTGATGCTGTTCGTTACTTCATAAGTATACTGCGCTCTGGGACTCATGCCATCAACATAGGATTTTGGGGTTTTATCACTCAGAAACCATTTTAAACACAGCGACTGACATTGTTCAATCTTCCACATCCATTATCCACTCCATAGGTAGAGTACGTTTTTTTTCCCTAAATGAAACTATTCAAAATGATCTCATCTGATGTGTTTTACCCAGGCGCCATCGCTGCCTTCATAAACCCACAAGGATTTATGATAATGGACAACAGCCGTGCCTCACAACAGAGTATGTGGAAAAATATCCCAAGTATAGCAACATCTCTCCTCCCTTGAGCTTTAAGCCAAAACAAGAGTACCAAGTGCATCATGGGAAAATGGAAGGAATTACAACATTTAAGTAAGCGTTTTGAAGCAATGTGTTTCATAATTATTCCATGAAGTTTTTCGTATTTTCTTTTTTAAGGGGGGACTGAACATTGTATTGCAATCATTTTCAAAATGTAATCATTGCATCTTTTACACTTTAAACATATAAAAGTATAAATTTTGAGTATAGAAATACAGTTACCACAAAAAAGTCATTGAAAAACCATGAAGCACTCATACAACAGGATTTCCATGCTTTAGAGAATCCTCTAAACTGTAAAGATAACCAAAAATTTTTTGTTCTTGTTTTCAGCCTGTTTGGGAAATCCAGATCTCATCTAGCATGAACAAGCTGGCAAGCTGAGGAACTTTCTGTAATACATGTGTGGAATCTGAGATTGTGGGGAAATTAAACCTTAAGTAAAAGGATCACAGATTTCTTTTTATTTTATTCAAACACTTCTAAATTATTAGATGTTTAAAGAAAACCATCTCTAAAGTGGTTCAGTAGATCCATCCTGTCAGTGCACAGGCTGATGTTAAGCTTACAAAATTAAAGAGCATCTTTCAAGTAGCTAGGAAAAAGACATCACTCATTCCTTTTTAATAATATGACAGGAGCACAAACCTTTATTTTGAATACTTTTAATACTTTTTTTTTCCTTTCAGCTACAAGGACAGGAGGTGAAGCTTCATGTATTTATTGAAATGGCCAAATGCATTCTGCAAGATTGGCTGTGTGCTGCATATACTTTTAATGTAATGTGCCCGTATTTTATGGGCTATGGTTTTCTTTCCTCCTTGCTATCCCTCTAACATATGGCCTCAGATTGATTTTTCAGAGTAAACATTATAAGTTCTCATTTTTCCATATAATGAAAAAATTACAAAAGTGCCTCCATCAGAAAAAAATTAGGTTTTTAACCGGTGTTTCTCTTTTCCCCCATTTCAGATCTGATTATTTACCATACAGTATTGTGAAGCGACATTTTCAGGTACAAGAAGAATATAAACCAAAGACAGGAGATATAGAACTGGGAACTACATACCGGAAAGATTACAATGCTCATAAAATAGAACCAATGACATTAGTAAGACCTCTAGAGAGAAAACACACTACAGGAGGAAAACTGGATACCATACCAACCTATCAAGGTAATAGTACATGCCACCTTCAGAAAGAGAAATAACCAAAACGAAGGTAGTATTCTGAATTACCTATATTAGAAACTGATTTTTTTTAGTTTGGGCCAGAGAGTAAGACATAATAGAAAGAAGGTAATAATGCCTCAAAATGTTCAGCGCTCTAGAGGCGATGTTTACTGGTTCTACAAAAAGCCGCCTCTAAGGTTTTCTTGGCTAGAAGGAGAGAAACTAACTTATGCTTGGTTAGACTATCTCAGGCAAAAGTTGGTTGTAGTTAAAGTGCCAAAATAGTTGAAATAATAAGAATCAGGTATGGCTATTAAAACAGAAAGATTGAATGCTTTCTGCAAAGTGAGCAGAGAGCAGAGTACAGAGACAGAAAGAGTTGGAAGGGTAAAATTTGGGGAAAAGAATCTTAAAAAAAAAACAGTTATATTTCACTAGTTTCTTTAAGCTTAAGCCTATGCTAGATAGAAATGCATTTATATAAATACATTCTAGTTGTATTTATTAATTGAAAATAATTTATAAGGAAATTTAAATACTCGATTTAGCCTACATGCAAGTAGGCTATTTTCTATATAGAACACACACTAGATATGTACATGCAACTTTTTCCTTGAGGATACGGTCAAAATAGGACATCGTGTACATTTTTTTTGTCTTTTTTTTATCACACCAATAATAGAAGACAGTTTTGTCATATCACAAACACGCAGAAAATATTATCGTTCTCACTTATCTCCATTGTATTTGTTTTGAAAGATTTAATACCAGAATAATTTGGCTTAATTTTAGAGGAATGGTCTTAAGTAATTACACTTGTATGGTGAAGCTTTGGTTTTGCTTTAAAGATGACTACAGGTCATGGGAAGTTCAAAGGAGGGAAGCTACTAAAGCGGTGCATATATACCACCCACCTACAGAGAAGTTTGGAAATTCTACTACATTTCAAGATGACTTTGTTCCTAGGGAATTGAATCCCAGACAAAGTTTCAAACCTCCTTGCGTAGCCAAGATTTCAAATGTGCCTTTTGATGGTGCTACCAGCCATCGTACTTCTTATATTGCTCATCAACTGGAACCAAAATTCGTAAGACCAAAAGAAGAGTATAAGCCAAGCAACCAACCCTTTGTAGATCTCACAACCCACCGGAATGATTTTAAAGGGCTACCTGGGGAACTTGCAAAAAGCTGCAAGCCTGAAATTGCAAAAGTTGGCTCCAATGCTCATTTTAATGGAGTCACTGAATTCCAGGATCGTTTTCAGCCATGGCTGGTCTCCTTACCTGAGGTCCGCAAAACCAGAGAGTATGTTCCACCCTCAGGCAGCATCGATTTTAACTCCACGAGCCATCTTGATTACATTAAGCATGAAATTTCTCCTGCTTTCCCCATAAGACCAGTTTCTAATAGAAGAAGAACCAATGCCCCTTTTCAAGGGAGTACTACTACGAAAGAAGACTTTAAAGCTTGGGGTACTTGTCAGCAAGAGATTATTAAGAAACAACAGGAAATTCCAAAACCCATGGGAAAATTTTATGATTTAACTACATTCAAATCTCATTACATACCACATCAGATCACTCCAACACAAAGTTTCAAACCTGTACATGCTATAGCTCTTAATTCAGGTCCTTTTCAAGATGAAACTATGTATCATACAGAATATACTCCAAAGAAACCGGAGATCTGCCCAGCAAATTATCCATCTCCTCCAGGTTATGTCTATGTAAACACAGATTCTCATGGTCACAAATTCTTTCGCCAGTGTACTCCAGAATTTTTCAAGTCAGAGAGTAATCCTATTCCAAAGGAAATAGCTGTTGTGTCATAATACTGAACTGCAGTATTTCAAGCACCCTGTTTAAAGAATTGAAGCCCTACTTGTTAATTTTTTTCTTTAAAATAACACTGAAAGCAAATAATGCAAATTTTGCTTTTAAAAGTATTTAAAATAATACCTTGAAGAAAATGAAAGCAAAACCAGAAGTTTATTACAAGAATAATAGAAATTTGCCAAATTTTATAGGAATAATGCACCTTATACAGAATATATTCTTCTTCTGATCACGCATTCAGGTTTCCTTGACTTCCCAAATTTTATTACTCTCCATCTCAAGGACAGGTATTGTACATTTAATTCTTTCAGATTTTCCACAAATCAAAATTGTATTTGTGAAATAGCAAGTATCTTGTGATCATAATTTCTTTTCATAGTAAACAAATAATGCTGTGATCTAAATAATTAGCTCATCAGTCCAGTTTTTCATTTCAATACTTTGAGTAATCTGATAAGAAGGTATTTTTTCTTTACTTTTTGCTGCCCAAATCATAAGATAGCATCCCATCACACCTCGAAATTCCTAAAAGCCCAGGATTAGCATTTGTCATCATTACCTTTCCTTCATTCAGTTCTGAAGACAGTACAAATTTCTAATTTCTAACAGCAATTAATAAGAAGTATCCTTTCTCTGCTCCTGTACACATACCTGAGATCACCCAGACATAAAAAGCAGATCATTAGACTCTGTTTCTTGATTTTCCTGACCACGCTTTTTCAGTCTCACTCCCAAAGGAAACACAGCTTTGGACACACAGACACACTGTGACCTTCCCACCTGAGTAATTTTTAAACCCAGTGTGCAAATTCCATCAAATGTTGCAAACAGATTTCAAAGATTATTGATTGTTTTTCAAGTTTTTAAGGTAGATCGTGAGGAAGCAGAAAGAATCAGGCCCAAAAAGTTAACATCCGCCTGCTGCAGTTTTTGATCCTGCTATCTGATTTTTAAAGCTAAGCAGCCTGTTGTCACTGCCTGAGCTCACAGCAGATTCAGTCTGATGGGGAAAATGGCAGAAAACTATAAAGGTGTAAGTAGAGATAACACAAAATAGTGTAAACTCAGTTAAAAAAAATACCAGCCAAGATGCAGGAATCTGTAGAGGGCCTGGCTTGAGCCTGTCTGCTCTTCAAAGAATTACTTATTAAAAAACACAGGAAACAAAATTTTTCCAGAAATCATACATGCAGTGATTATGCTTCTGTATGAGATATTTAGTATTTTCTCTATGTATCTTTACCTGATTTGGGGAAATCTAGATGAACTTAATTTCAGTCCCATTATGTTCATGATTTAAGCAAGACCCAATAAATAATTCTATGATTAACAGTATCATGGTCTATCACAGTTACTCCAGGATGACTTTTTTCAGTATTGCAGATCTTGTATACATTGGTATAGGGCAGTCATTTGAGTTCTAAAGAATTATGTGCTCCTACTTCATAATGAAATCACCAATAAAAGGACTAAGATTGATGATGGATACACATCGTAAGCAGGAACTGGATCCTATGCAAGGAAGAAAGCTGAACTGAGTATATTAGCTGTGCATAAAGGCATTGTACGAGAGAGCTCCAGACATTATTAAAGCATCAGTTACTTTTATGTAATGTTTGTCTTTGCCCTGTGTTTTTGCAATATGACTCTGTTAAAGAAACAACAACTCTATTAACATTTTCTCTCTGAAGATTATTCATGTCCCCAGCTGGTAAAGACATTTTGGACTGAGAATGAACAAGGGCTGTGTAAAGCTGTGATAACCTAAAAGTAGGACAGGAAAAAGTACAATTCATTGTCGTCCTTCTAAACCACAGAAGAAAACAAACTACAAATGCCCTTTTCTTTATGAAACTTGAGTCATTCTCTCTCTGGCCACAACTGGGAAAACAAAGTCAAAACTGTGCATAGTTACACCTACCCACGTCTGTATTCTATACACAGTCTTGGTACCTCATGAGAAGTTTATACAATACCCTTCCTAAGATCCTGCAAGGTCTCTTTTCTAGGGAGGAAAAAAAAACTCATTGAGAAATGCAATCTGAATCCATGAAGTTACGTGTGCATGTTCTGCTGAAAATCACTCCTCCTCTGGGTCTGTGAGTGAGCCCACATGCTTTTTGTAATTTTCACAGATGTTTTTTTAGTTCTTAAGTCACTTCCCTTCCCCTTAAGTTATGGAAAGTCATTTGCTGCCACCTACCAGCGCTGTACAAAAATTTTTGGGAGGAAGTAGAGGGCATATTCAGATACATTTAATAGTTCCTCTGCAGATGTGTTTGAAGACTTTTTTAGGGTGGAGGGGACATATTCCCTTTCATTTCACCCATAATGTTTTCCCCCAAGTTTAATACTGAAAGAGAGAAGCCTTTATTACATTACAGTTGAAAAGCCGCAACCTGCTGATTGTGCTTCCAGCAAAAACATCAAATGATACTATAAACCTTCAGACAGTATTCAATACCTGAGCTCAACTTTTTCATAAGCAACATGTTTTTGAAAAGCAGACAAAATGAACAGCAGGCTCGAAAATTAATATTTCTCAAAATAACAGCTGCTAAAAAGCATTTTATGACGTCATGCTAAACCAAGATGTATAAGCAGAAAAGTTACTCATGGATTCTATCGGTATTCTGAAAGTGCTTTTCAGGCAGTATGCTATACAGCGTGCTCCACAGAACTGCTATACAGACTGCACAGAAAGAATCCATTGGTGACACAAAAGGAGAATTAAATAGATCCATGCACTTTTCCAGCGTTACTATTTAGGATAACTGAAACACCAGCATTTTATTGCTAGATGTTTATTTTCAATTTAATACATTTTTGAAGGCTTTTCTTGTTCACATTATTTATGTGACTCTTCTTTCTAAATACTATTACACATATTGGAAATTCTGAAACAAGATTTTTTCCCTTGGCTATTCCCATCACCTGCTAAATATAAAACATAGAGCTGTTCTGTTGGATCTAAATGAACTCTGCTTGGTGCAGTACATGAAGGCCTGGCAAAGAAATGTAACTTTATTCCACCTTTTTACAGAATCCTGATTCTAGATTTCAGCTGTCAGATCTGATTTATTTGGATTTTGGCAAATTCTCTTTTCCACTTTTGCAGTCAGGTTCCATCTATGGTGCCTCATAATAGCAATGCAAAGCAGACTGTAATGAAGCTGAGAATCTGTCTGATAAGCTGTCAAAAATAAGAACTAATCTTAGCTTTGGTAAAACCTCAGAACTATGGACACATAAGGTTGATAAAATAACACTTTGAATGAAAGCATAGGTACCATGAAAATCACAGTAATAAGTAATCTCTGGGTAATCACAGTATTGAATAATCAAACTAGGCTTTATTTCAGAAATATCAAAACTACGTTCAGGAAAGTAAAAGCTTCAGTTATTGGAGAAACAATAAAATAAATCTACAGAGGAGTGTCATGCCAATTGCGATAACAAACATTTACAGCACTGCTTCTGTATAGCATGCATACTTAACCAAAGATAAAATTAAAGCAACAAAAAAATGCTATTTGTTAACCTTTGAAGACTTTAAATATAAGGAAAAATATGAATAAGAAATTTCGGTAATAAGAAAAAATATATGTCCAAAAATCTTTATTAAACACTGTACAAAAAAATATTGCACTTTTAAATCAGACAATAAATATCTACAAAAGTATCTTACAAATGTTTTCTTTTAATTTAAAAAACTGTTTAAACAATCAAGACCCATCGCTGATTAAAAAGGTACTGATCAGGAATATCCTCTCCTTGCAGTCAGCTTCCTACACAATAGTCCACACTAAACGTTTTCTATACAGTAGTGCTAATCTAATTTTCAGTGATGCAAACGCATTGTGCAGGAATGCTGTTTCTAACACTGTTCTTACAGCATGCCCACTGATTACTGTGTAATGTAGATCCAAGTCAACACAAGCATTCAGACCTCCAGCATGTGCAGTAGTTTGAAAACTACAAAAAACCCATCTATCTGCTGCCTCTTATGGGGTTCTCTCTGCTTGCAGCCCTAATGAGACAATCTGCTATGTGGAAAATAATTTACCTGGGAATATCATAATCAGAATTTATCAAAAAGACTCATAGTTCATGGTCATGATGAAAAGTCATATTGTTGGAAACTGCTCAAAATAGATTTCTTGCATTTGTATATCTTTATAATTAATGATTGTTCCTTGGACATTAATGGGGGAAAAAAACAACTTATTCAAGACAGAAAATGTAGCAGCCATTATGGCCAGTTACTGGCTCCCCATTTGACTTGATGTGCAAGAGAACAGTGCTCACAAATGTTTCATTCACAGCTCTGACAAGTAAGCCCTGTATCTAGTTTAAAATCAATAGAAAAGTCCCATCATGCCACAACTTCGATTGTACTTCAGTGACTGGAGCAGAAGAGTAGAAACAATGGAAGATGACACCTCATTTATTCAAAACAGATCTGTTTCTGTTTTGAAAATTGTGCTAGCATCTACAATGTCTTTTACTGCATACACATAAATAGAAGCACAAAAAATTTAATGTACTTCTGTGTATTCATCTGACAGCTAATATCGGTAAAACATATCCTGTGAGATCAACCCTTAAGCTCAAGCTGTTTATGAAAATAAAGCTGCTGCCAAATACTTTACAGCTAGAGGCCACAGCTTCTATAAATTTAGAAATTGTGTTAAATTTGATAAAACAATGAAAACAAAACCTAGGGGTCAACAGTTGCTGTATTCCAGAATTCTTCAAAGGATTTTACAGCTTTGTTTTTCTCATAAGTTAAGGACAGTAAGCACTATCTGGTGTTTTCAGATAGTGCTTTTTCCCCTGACAAAATGGAAATGTAAAATTTTTACAGATGACATGCCATGATGTTATCTTCCTAATCCAGACACAAAGATGTTTAAAACATTAAAAGTTCCACTGCAGAGAGTGGATAATAAAAGTTTCCAGAAAAATTACTCTGTCCAGCATATCGATCTGCAATACTGGTTTTTCATTAGCCCCACGTTTCCATTTACTGTTATGACTAATGCCTTATTTACAAGTATATACTTTGAGCAGGCTAGTTTAATGAACCTCTCTTCTCACTCTTCACTGCAGCATCATGAACTTTCCATCTGAACTTTTCCAGAAGAGTTATATTTCTTGACATGACTGACAACATCTTTGTTTGTAGGCATCTATCAAGCATACCTTTAGTTGCTTTACAAATGTACAGTAGTGAGTTGTATCCTTGCATTTGCCTTCTGAAAAATATATTTAAACGTCAAAAGGCTTTGTAATGGACAAAAGATAAATAGAAGAACTTATTGTCGTAATTTTAAACAACTAGTGGATTCCTTGGTAGCTTTGCAGTTATTTTACTTTGCATTTCTGGCAGCAGTGGACTCAAAGCTGAGCGAGGTCACAAATAAGAGATGTGATCTCACTGCATCCATTTACCTATTTTCTGTTTCATAAAACTACCCCATCTTTCAGGAATTAACAGCTTGCCTAGAGACTCATGAGTCACAACTGGCGCAGTCATGTAGGGAAGTTTGCATAAAACAACTTCCTAAATATCCTGTTTCTAAAAGTGCTTTTGAGGCTTTAATATCAAACTGGCCTACTCGGAGAAAAATAACCCCAGGACTGTGAAGTACTCCTTGGAGAGGATAGTTTTACCTTTGATGTACAATCAAATGCTTGCAGAATCATTAGCGTACAACTGTGAGTCACTTTCTAATATAACTGCTACAAACTATTACTATGCTCGTATATAAATAAACATTTACACACTGCCACAGGCTGTGCCATTGCAGTGTTGCCAGGTCACTGGTCTCTTCCTCCATCCGCAGTACTGATCAGCCACAAGTTTGTTATTCTTTCTGTGTACACAATACACTCGTCTTGACTGAAATCCAGTCCCACAGTCCACACTGCAAGGCCTCCAAGGGCCTGTCCGCCAGTAGACATCACATGCCTCTGAAGAGCAGTTTCTTCTGACAGGAGACCTGTGGAGGAAAATAAATGGCAGTAAAATGTTTGCTTTTGTGCTAAACCCTTATTTGCAGAATGATAAAGCTGATGTTGGAAGGGACTTTTGGAGGCTGATTTGTGTTTTGAATATCTCTAAGGGTGGAGACTCCACAGCCTTTCTGGGTAATCCATCCCAGTGCTTGAGAATTCTCATAGGAGAAAGATCTTTCTCATATTTAAGTTGAATTTCCTGTATTTCATTTGTGTCCATTTATCACGCCTTACTCATGAGGAAACAAATGACAATGCCCTGTATCTTTAAACCAATTCCTTAATCCTGGAATAGAAGAAATGTCTTGAGGAATACTTAACTGACCCTGAAATGTTGCATGCTCTTCATGCATAGCCTCTCTCCTGAACACAAGTAATGTTTCTATGCAGACACTGAACCTCCTCAAACATTTGAAGCTGCCAAAGTGGAATCCTGGCTCTCAGTAGTACATGGAAGTTTCACAACATACTTCAGTGGAGACAAAATTTCATTGTGTGTGGAGCAAAAGTACTTTGACATGCTCACAATTCAGAAGCACTTCTACAGCAAGAACTATGAAGAGCTGGGCTCAGTAATCTAGAAACACGATAACAATTCCCAGGTACATACTTGTTACCCATTTATTCCCTGCTCTTCATTGCCCTGTATCTTTAATACGATCATCTAAAGAATCTAACTTGTAACTGCTTCAAACTGCATACCTCTTTCTTTCATCACAAGTATAGCTTGGCACCAAAGATCCATTCCGAAGTTGACATATAAAGTGACGATGCTGTAAGCCTACAGGGTGGCCTATGCAGTGACCAGAACACTAAAAAGCGAGAGAAAAGGATGAAGGAGGAGAAAAAGAAACAAATGAGTTAATAATAACAGAAATACCCTTCTAGGCAGTTAGCCTGTCATAATTGTTGATCTGCATTTCTCCTTCAAGCGTTCACCTCTGCTCAGATAAGGATTCTATGCAATTTTGCCAAGACACCAACTTTCCCACCTATTTATAAAGCTAAATCCATTATCTATGTTCTCATCATTTTCCATTCCTAGAGCTGCAACATCTTATCTGTAGCCCTGACAATCACAGACTTTCTTGCTAATGCCTGTATCAGGAAAGCAGCAGCAGTAATTCTCTTAATTCACTTCTTTGTTCACTGAATAATAATCACTCTGTTAATAATCATAAAAATCATATCAATATGAACACAAGTTTATGGCACAAATGAAAAAACAAAGAAAATATAAGAAAGCAGAGTTCTGTGCATTAAACATTGTCACAATTGCTGTTGTAGCACATTCATATACATCTATCTTTGGTGACTTCACAAGTACAGCTATGCAAACTGTTCTTACAAGACTGCAATGAAAGCAATGTACTAGCTTAAAAATGGAATGCATAGTAATGGATTAGCTTATAAAGTATACTGAAACTAATACTTAGTTTTTGTATCATGTCTTCAAACATGATAAAACTAGCTTGCTATCACAAAATTATTGAAAAAAAAAGGATTTGCAGTTCATGGATCTGAAAGGCAATTTCAGCTAGTGGCACACAGCTCTTTGTTTAAGCAATAGGGTTCAAAGAGAACAGGTGTTCAGCCAGTGGTAGGACAACACTGACACACTGTTATGATCGAAGGAGTTTCCACAGAAATTCTGTAACATACCTGTCCTTTTGTCTGTATTGTCCCCACTGTACACAAGGGACCCAGACAGGGTTTCCTTCCCATGGGACGATCTCCGTGTACACAAGCCTCCGGCAGCACTGTCAGCACACTGCCATTAGCTTTCACTTGTTGACAAGTTATTTGTCGATAGCGAAATCCACTGCCACATGATGCAGAGCACTCAGACCACGGACTAGTTATCCACCTACAGGATGCAGAGACAAATTTACAGCAGCCATGAAAGCATTGCAAACATCCTGGTAGTTTGCAGGGATCTGTTTGCAAATAAAAATCAAAAGAACTTGTCATTGCAAGTTTCAGATGTGAGAAAAGGTAGGATCAGCTTTTTCAGTTAAGCAAGGTCTTATAAATTTGGTCAATTGATGACTTCTCAGATAACTATGGTTCAGTATATGCCAAAAAAACTCAGAATGCTTGTACTCAGCAGGTTGTGGCAGATAAGCCATGTAGACCCCACTGAATTTAGCATTTCTGAAAGAAGGACAGCATTCTTTCCCCTAACTTATAAAGTGAATGGTACCTGGTGTAGTTACTGCTAAGGTAAGAGGTGTCATAACTCACGCAAATTTATTACATCAAGATCTTGCTAGATAATGGCTCAAGCAGAACATGTTATTTATTTATTAGAAGCTGCAAAGATTAGTTTGTCTTAGCAGCTAAGAACAATACTGGGGAAGTAGCAAGTGGTAGTGCAATTTATTTGATTTATTTGACTTGATCTTTTCATGAATCTAAGCTAGGAATACAGAATGAGACTTCATGTGTAGCACAAGAATGATAATAGGAAAAATATTCTATTCTCTTTAGCAATTCTCTCATCTTCTTACAGTCAAACAGCTTATATCCATTAAAGGCAGATTAATCTTTTACAGTCTGGACCTTTGTCTCCCTTTCAAAGCTCGAGTACTTTCGTGAACATTTGGTGCAGTGCACCACAGCAAGTCAGCAAGGACCAAATTTGGCAAACGCTTGATGCACAAGTTAAGCATATGCTTAATCCCTTATATTTGCTTAACTGCACTTCTATGCTGTGCTGGAGAGAAGCAATTAAACATACACAAAACACTTTGAATAACAAGGGTTTATGACACTGACTGTAAACCTAAAGCCTTTACAGTTCTATGGATATTTTCTAGAGTTGCTCTGGGATGAGGAGATCCTGCAGGAATCAGTAAGTGGGGAAATGGAAGTGGAAGTCTGAACATTTTGTAATTTCCTCCCAGGTCAGTAATTGCAAGAAGGCGGGTGAGATCAGAGGCATTAGGAACCAGACACAGGGCTATTTTCCAGGCATCTTCCCATACAGGAAGTGTGGAATACTTCATAAGGTAATTCATATTTTAGCATATATACATATAATTCAAGGTAGAGTTAATTACGTCAGTATGCACACAATTCCCTTCCACTGGTGAATACAGAAAGACAAATTAAAAGCAACATAGATCTAAACATTTTAATAACAGGGAATTTAGGTCCCAGGCTGTTTATGAAATAACTGATGGGTTTTGGTGGTGAATTCTCTGGGTCCAGCAATAATCAGATTGTTACATCCTGTACTGCAGTCCACTGAAAAGGCATGGCCTTGCTCAGGAGAGTACTCTTGTATCCTCCTAAGTCTCTGTCATCTGCCCTGAATGGCTGGATTTTAAGAGGGAACCTGCAACTGAGCCTGTGTGTTTCAAAATATTAGTTCTATTTCAGTATTTTTCCGCTGGCAAAAGGTTTGCTTGTTATGGGCTGGCTGGAGTTCAGACTGCCCATTTCAGATGATCTGGGTTTTTGGCTGCTAATAATGAAATATAAACAAATTTCTCTTGCTATTTATCTGTTGCTATGCTTTCTGTGTTTAGAACATACTGGCAGGATGCACTCCCACAATGTCAGTTAAGGTCTTAACACTTCTCTCCAAAGATTTTCCAGTGAGGGACAACTCCAAAATGTGTGCATGACTTTTCAGCTCTCATGGGTTTTCATGTTGCTGACAGTGATGGCCAATTCTTTTAAGCATCGGAAAGCACTTGTTTTGAGGACTCCTGTGGGATTTCCTGCTACAAACCTAGAGCCTTGCTGAGCTGGAATGCTCAAGGCAACTCAGGAAGACTAGAGGTGAGGTTTTGGCTTTTGGAATCACATGTTGTGATGTATTTGCCTGTGATATAAAGATTTTTGCACCAAGATTACAAGCTACCCCAGTTGATCCAGTGAGAAAATTGGCAGGGGAGGATATGCATGGAACGTGACACTGTGGTGAGGGGCATTAGAGACAAATGGGGCATTCCACAGTAAACATCCTCCTCAGAGCTCTGCTGGCAGGGAAAGGAGAGGAGGTGAACACAAAGTATCCTGGCTGCTCTACGCATGACAAGTTCTTTCTCTGTGTGTTGGCGCAGATTCCACGAAGCTAGCACACCAGTGCCTCAGAGAGACCTCCAGCTTAGGTTCTGAGGTGTGGCAGCAACAAGACTTGCTGCAGCAGCATGGGGACTTGCACAGATCTCATTTACCCTGCTAAATGAAGTGTTTCCCTAACTTGCTAGTGATCTATTTTCACATCCTTTATGCTTCAGGGATCATGATGAACCAAAACCCCCATTTCAATCTCAGAGTACAAGCACAGAAACATTCAATGCACATAGGGCACACGGAAATAAGAGTAGAAACGATTTTACCTGGCAGGGCAGTCATCTGTGTTGCACGACTGGTAAGTAATCACTGGCTTTTGCAACTCTCTGCATAATGATTCATTTACATTCTGTTTTTCTGTGTTCATGCACTGCAGCCTTCTGGAGCGGGTTCCTGTGTTCCCACAGCTAGCCGAGCAAGTGCTCCACTCACCATATTCCCATTTATAATCTAAAAAATGCAATTGAAAATAGCATGAGAGAGGCACTATACATTGTAACTGTGTCACATTTCAACTGATTTGGCAGCATATTTTTTTAAGCTAGATAGATACCGCATCAACTGCAGAACAGCAAATATTTCAGCATTGTGACAAGGGACCATAAGCCCAAGTAGAATTTCATTGTACTCAGCTTCCCCTCGAGTTCAGCCCTTACATATGAGCACAAAGTTCTCTAGAAGACAAATGGCATCAGCATATGTGCACACGAAGGGCAGAACCTGGCTCACAGTAGGAACTAATGAACTTCTTTTAAAACTTTCGTAACATTTTTCTACAATGAGCATTAAAAAGAGGAAACTGTAAATCAGGCTCTCCAGGTTTCCTGCTGCTCTGCAGTGAGTTTATTCTGAAGAAAACTCATCTTACTCCAGACACTTCACATAATTTCATAATTTAAAGGAACCCTGTACTAAACTATAGAAAGTATTTAATGCATAAATAATTTGCCACTGAGGCACTGGCAAGATGAAAAAGGAATTTTTTTAAAGAGCATTTTATATTAAAAACCGATCACCTCTAACAATTACTACCTTTCTATTTAGTCACAATTCCACACTTCCCCTTGCCCCACAGTTTTTTTTTGACACTTGGTAAAAGATGAAGTACTATGCAATGTTGACAGATTTTTATGTGATCACAGAAGGAGTCAGATTTTTCTGTAATAACCAAGAATAATTGATAGCTACCAGCTGTGTCCACAGGCTCACTCTTCCAGCACATAATGAATTCTTTAACTTATTGTTTTTCAATGTTTCCTTATTACTTCTGGGTTTCTTAAAATAATACAAAAGGGCCTTTTTCAAAGTGGAAATAGTTAAATTTACTGACTGCAACTATGACGGAGAGACTGTATTGTTTGTTTAACTAGGATGATACTGCTCAGAAGTGCCCTCAATATGCCTACTGTGCAAAAACCACCAAAGGAGATTTTGCAGTCTTACAAATGCATGGGTATTTTAGTGATGAAACGTTTACATAAGCATCGTTAAAGCTCATGATTAGAAAACGAAATTGCCCCAAAATTCTGATCAGCCTGACTGGAAAGGGTATTGGGCAACCAAAGGCAGTCCAGCTAAAGACTACAGGTGAATAGCTCAACACCTGGCTGGACCTGTTCAGAAATGTTAACTTTAGTGAGATATGTATTAGGACCAGGGTTTGCTAAACCTCTATTAGGACATTTTCTCATTCAGTTCATTACTGTTTTGATTTACTTTTGATTTTAAAACTAAACATTTTGATCATAGATATGTTTCAGTAAAATCACTTTGTAAATGTAACTGACTCCACGTCCCCATGTCTACCAGAACCATTCTCACCCACAGAAGTAAAGCGCTGCCAGTCACTGAGAATACACCTAGACACAGCACAGGGAATTTGCAAGATGAGATCTTAACTCTTAGAGTCCTTTGCACAAACAGTAAGCCAAATCATATCGATACGTTAATAGATAAAACACATACCAAAACTTTCAATTTCAACAGATACTTGTTTTTAAACTTCATTTGCATTCCCCAGGTATTGACTAGTAAGAGCTCTGGGGTTTTTTTAACTGTCAAATGGAGTTTGGTGCTTTGCTGCCAGACTTTAATCGATCTAAGTTTCTGTCTTTTTAAAAAACAAATTAAAATGTAACTAATTTCTGAAGCACTTTAAATGTATAAAACTGATAAAACGTTTTCAGATACTGCCTGCTGTATTGTCGTGGTGGTGCATATGTAAGATCCTTGTCAAATTCATCTATAATTCTCAGTTGCACATTTTATAACCTACTAATAGAAACATAGTTTTGTGCAAGTGCATTACATTGGAGAGCATCACAAAACATTCTTGAAAACTTAACATTGAGTTGAAGAGCATGCAGTGTGCGCTAGTATGATATGTTTAAGGGTGACTACAATAAGATGGCTGTATCATTGTCATGAGGCTGCAATATGACAATTATTAAAATTATTTTGATTATAATGAAGATATTTTCAAATACAACCTCAAAGTCAGCTTTGTTTCAGTTTGGTGTGCTGTCCTGGAAGCAATTTGTATGATTTATTGAAGGGGATGCTGAGAATACCTGCCCAATTTAAAACTGTTTAAGCAGCAAGACACTGAATCAGACAACATTCTCTCAGATTCTTAGCTACACAGATATGAAATGAGAACCCCAACGACAGTTGGGTACACATTAATTCCCATATCCAACTCTGAGTATGAACACTGCCTAATGACTTAAATGGGACTATTCACATATGTGACGTTAAACACGAATTTATGAATTACTTTCTATGTATAAAAGCAGGTTAGGTTTCAGGAAAGTCTTTACAGAGTGAAAGAAAATATTTTAAAACTTAAGAATTTGTCATATAATTTTCAACAAACCTTCCTTCTTGACATTTACCCAAACTGACATTAGTTTTGCACTAGCTGAAGTCCAACATTGGAATTGTCCAGCAAATTGACCAGAGTTGGTGTTCACCTCTAGGATACGACCCCCAACCAGGGTTCGGTATTCCATGGTCTTTACTTCCTCAATCGGGTTATCTCCAAAAAGCCAGTGAACTGTATTTCTGTAGCTGGGCAGCACCGGGCAACCTAAAAATCAGCAGCATTTTAGCAAGTTTTTCTAAACACATTAAAATGTTTGTGAATAGTATGTATTATTGTGTGATTCTATGTAGAAGATCTTGACAGTCCAAATAAAAACAGGAGTATGCATAAATTCACTGAAGTCCAGGTTATGGCCCAAAATCCTGACTGCCCCTTTAGGATTACCAGCTGTGTAAGCTGATGTATACTTACCACAGTTCTTTGTATTTTCACTTTTAGTAAGTTACAGAATCATAGAACGGTTTGGGCTGGAAGGAACCTTAAGATCATCTTGTTCCAACCTGGGCACATCCTCCTAGAGCAGGATGCTCAAGGTCCTGTTCAGTCTGGCCTTGAACACTGGCAGGGATGGAGCATTCACAAATTCCTTGGGCAGCCCGTTCCGGCGTCTCACCACCCTCACAGCAAAGAATTTCTTCCTTACATCTAACCTACATCTCCCCTGTTTAAGTTTAAACACATTACCCCTTGTTCTGACAAAAATTAACTTCTATGTGAACAAAGTAAGTGGGGGAACAATTATTTAAATAGAACGAATAGTTCATCCCGCACTCTACAATATGTAAAGACATTTGCAATGGAAGAGTTTCTCTCTCTTTTGGAAAGGAGTCAGGAACACCTTAAAGGAAATCACTGCATTTTCAGTCCAAGGGAACACACAGGGATGGAAACAAAGATATTCATTTAGACAAAAAAAAAAAAAAAAGACCAGTTCCAGGGCCCAGCTGAATCCCCTCCCACAGTTTTCAAGTCTTCAGTCCCACGGTGAGACACCCAGAGAACGCCTAAAGGATTGCCCTTTCAAAACATTTATTGAAAAACTGCATCAAACAATAATTGTGTGTCTACTCTGAGGCCTCCTCCTGGTAATGGAAAGTGTAGCAATGGTTAGGAAATCCAGAAGGTCAACAAACCTGGACTCTTAGGAATTACACTCACTTCTCCACGAGGCCCCTTCCCTTTTAATTAAATGAATAAATAATATAATTTAACTGACAAAGAAGAAAAGACAAAGTACCTATTCTCAGTGGATCTCCAGGTACTACACTGACATTTGTGCCAATTCCAGATGCCATTATAACACGCTTTCTTCTGCTTCCCTTTGATAATAAGGTGCTATTCTCTGTAAATCTTTGCTCTGTAAGACAATGCATAAGAAATATTCTTAGCAAGAATTAAACCACAGTGCTAAAAAAACCCATTTGTACCAAAATACCCAACACGTTAGTTATGAAGCAGAAGGATAAGTGCTTTGGTACTCTTCAGGATGAACTTAATTTATGCAGTTAAACTGTCTAACAAATGCATTTGAGAAAATGGGAAGGAAGGGAAACAGAAATTATTTATATATGTTTATGTAAGTTTATCAATTTTATTGAATTTTGTTTATTTGAAAAATAAGCCTTTAGCACTTAAGAGTAAAAACAGGATTTGTAGGATGTATGACGTATTTCCTGTTTCTCGTGGCAATGTTATTTATCATTTCAATGTCAGTCATTCACATACAGAAATGCTAAGAAAAATATTTCTCTCAGTGGAATCAGGCCAATTCCTCTATTTCATTACACGGAATTATGACAGAGTGCTACAACAGAAAAAAGAAGAAAATATTTTAAAACCTCATTATGCACAGAGATAGCATAATGTATGCAGAATCACGTGCCTATCACTATAGCAACTTCTTTTTATCATATGCCAGACAGAATAACTGCCAAAACCATGGCAATCTGTCAGTAACACGCAGTTCTTGCCACTTAGTCAACATTTCTGTTTTAATGAATGCGCATAGTAGCTATGACTCTCCTTCCAGCATGGCTTAATCTTTTGTTATATTCTAACTTCTGTGAGTCAATCTTTTGTTATATTCTAACTCCTGCGGGTCATTTTACATGAATTCAACTTTTTTCTTTGGCATGTGCAAAACCTCCTATTTGTCTCTGTAAACACTGGGACAAAACAGTCTCAGAACCACAGTGAGGCCAGTCCCACACAGGCAATAGGCTAGTTGCCTCATCAGTCCTTAGGAACTTAGATTAGAAAAGCTGCACAGATTTTACTCTACTCGAGTGCCCCAGGTCAGGCAGTAATTGCTGTAGCAAGGTCCAAAATGCTGATATGGTGTTGCTTTAGAGTCAGGGCAATCTGCAAGCCCTGACACCAGAAGTCCTCCCATTTCACTGCAGTTTTGCAAAAACATTGCTGAATTTAGACCTTTCCTATCCACTCAAGGTTTATTTGAACTAACATCATGTGACCAGGAATAGAAATGAAGTTCGGACACTTGTGAGCAATCTTCCCAGTCACATCATTATAATAATATTCCTTTCTGGAACATCTGAAGTTTTCATGTACTCCAGGAAAACTGAAACCAAGACTGGAGCTTTAGTCTACACTCATCCTCACACAGAGACTCCTATTATGTCTTTGGTACCTCTTCCTTGGCCAACAGATCCAAACATCTATAACCTGCCCTACACATGTGTGCCTAAGAAAGGAAGCTTTGTAGCAGGACTGGCCATGTGTAGCTGTGTTGTACTTTGTACAGCAAAATGGTGAGAAAGTTAATCTCTAGACGTGAATGATCCATTTATTGAGCTATTTGCAAGGCATGATTGCATTATACAGTATTACATTATTAATCTACTTACAATAGAGGCATTTAAAAGTTTTTCTTTACATTTTCTATTCTGAGAGTTAGCAGTTCATTTTCAGAATTTTTTGTTTTCTATGTCCTCATATAATAAAACAAAACACAAACCAAGCCTTTTCTTTCATTTCACTGCACTTTCCTGCAGATTTTCTCAATAACTCAAGCCCTAGATAAAAGTGTTGGCAACCATGTGACAGTGGATTTAGTTTTCTAATGTGTCTGTTGGTTTAATGGTTGCTATTTGTTGCCTGGAAGCAAGAAGATGGAATAAGTTTTGAAAAAGCCACAAGTCAAACCATCTGCACCTAGATCCACTATTTAAGGAAACGCAAAATAAAGAACAGAACTCAGGGAATCAGACACAATCAAAATTTCCAGGTTCATAATAAAGTGCTTAATATCCCTCCGACTATTTTATTGGTTAAATTTCATAATGGAAGTGGCTCAATGTTGTTATCAGTAAGGAATTCTCATTTAGCACTTACCAGTTAAGTGGATAACAGATGAAGCTTCAGCTTTTCCAAGAGCATTAGTTGCTCTGCAAGTATATATTCCTGCATCTTCATAGGACACATTCCTCAGAAACAAAGAGCCATTCAAACTCAAGAAAGAATTGATTTGTAGAATGTCTTTCTTCTTATACCATGTTACGTTTGGTTGGGGAACACCTTAAAAATGCAAGTAATTAAAACACTTATTTGTGAGAGATAAACCATAGATTTCATATTGCAAATTGCTACCGTAACACCCAAGAATCCTAAGTTCCTCTGTTGTTTCACAATTCATATAAAACAAAGTAACAACACTGAAGCAAACCAAGCACTTTTTCCACTCACAACAAAACTTCTTAGTTGTGAGTCCTATTAATAATTCAGTATCCCACTGAGATTAAAGGTTAAGCATTGTAAGACAAGCTCACAGAACAGCTTAAAACACTGCTACCAGTCCTACAAAAGCAATGTCCTTCTGCATCCTGCTACTGGAAGATGTGAGAATATTAACCTCAATCAGAGCCAACTGACATAAAGACCTGCACAACATCTTTTCATTCAACCTGCATGCCAGAATATATGAAGGAAGGAATGAATACTCAATTTCTAATTAAAAATAAAGAAAAAGAAATGGAGGCAAAATATTTCTCTGGAAGAAAAAAAGGATATATTTATCAATTAGATTGGAAAATACATGTGGCCAGTTTCTCCCAAAAAAGAAGACTTCCAGAAAACTACTTCAACTTGCAGATATCATATGTAAGACTTGTAACAGTGAAGTGTGAAGGAAAAGGGACAGAAAGAGATATTCACACCTAAACGAGGGGCCCAGTTGTTAAGCAGCCTCACAATGTTTTAGAAATCCCAAGGTCTATCAGCATGCACACTGTAACACTTGAACACCAAAAAACAGCATTTGTAGATAACTTGCCATTCTAAGTTTTGATCAGCTAATGACTTTGGTCATTTACTTTTAATTAGGTGGTTTTTCCACTGGCACAGCACCACCTCTGTGGGAGCAGTTCTAGGGTCTTATTTTCCTCAAACACTTGCCTTTAAACAGGTATTTTGTGAGTTGGCAAAGCAGATGCTTCATTGCTTGTGCTCTGAGTAAGCTGCTGCTGCAGAAGTGCTCTTTCAAAGCTCCAAAATCCTAGATAAACCACGAGATAAGCCTGGCCTATGTGGCATAGTGACTAGCCACAATGGTGCATGAAGGCACAGGGCACAAGACAAGCCAGAATAGTTAAACTGCTGCTCACCTGAACTCTTTCTTCACTAAATATATTGGTCAGCACTCACTGAAGACTACCAAACCAGGTTCTGCTATAGAAGCTGACCTGACTGTGGGACATTTGGAAGTTTCAGCCATGTTGAATGCTAATTCAGCCTCCTCTCTTCACAGATCATTGTGCAGTATTACTTTACAGATGATGTCTTCATGATGTGGAATAGCCTTTAGGAACAACTTTAACGTTTCAATCACTGGCTTAGCACTTCCAATGCACACCTCAGGTTTTTCCTTTACTGTAATAGGAACCAGACATATTTTTTGGAACCTGCTATTTCACTGAAGGAGAAAGCTCCCCCCCAACATTTTGTCTAGAAAAACAGCAGAGAAACACTCTTCTGCATAATCACAGATTTTATTCTAGACAATTTAGCTGCTGTTCAGTGCTTTTAAAATCTTGTTTTACTGAATAAAACTGTATAAAACAAAGTACAAAACTGCAGGGTGCACAAGGGTCCAAAAAACCAGGCTGTTTTTCAAGTTTCCAGAAGAAGCTTTATGCCACTTCAAAAAATCCTTTTGGAATTAGGATGAGATCTTGCTTTAAGGGTCTTTTTTCCATTTTACCCCAGCTTTCTGGCTAAAGTGTATCATTCTCAGACATATTTTTCCTTTACAGTGTACTTTCCATGGCCATTCAGGCACATATACTTACTATACAGATGGGCTGAAGAGGTGTTGTGAGGATCCTGAGCTGTTTTAATCTAAGGCCTAGAGGTTTGCAGCCAGAATACCCACACTGGCACCAAAATTCAGTAGACCAATGAGAGCCAAAAATAAGACAGAAGCATCACGGCTGAGACGGGACTGAAGTCAACAGATTTAAAGTCAAATTCCACAAAACATAAAAACGTTCAAAAATGTTCAAATTTAAGCTTTTAACCTGAGCCTCTATCAAACTTCAGCCCAATGTCACCCCATGGTACCTCCTCCCTCTGCTCTCACCACAGCATTCAGAAATGTCCCTCATTCCTGGAATTTAACTTAAGTAAAATATTTCCTTCTTCCAAACTTGGTTTGTATCCTAGAGTTTATCCCGGAAAAATTACCATGTCTCTATTCTCTATCCGTGTCTCATTCAGAGGCATGTAGAGCCTTTTAAAACCTGGGCTGGAGTTCAGTTTGCAGAAGAAACCTGCAGAATAACTTTGCCTCTCATTTTAAGTTCAGAATTAGGTATCTGTCACACACCTGAAACTTAGTTAAGTTGAAGCAAAGGATTCATCTTTCTTTCTTCCTCCAAAGACTAGTATACATCTCTCTTTAGGGGAAACAAGCAAGGAATACCACACACACAAAGGTAAATCAGACCAATTCTCATGCGAATAATGTGAACACACAAACATTAATTCCAGGTGTAAGGAGCAGAAGCGTGGACAGAGCCCTACACAGGAGTCCAGCAACCAGCCCAATGGAAAGGCACAATGAAGCCGTCCAAGCAATCTTAGATGAAGTGTGTGGTGGTAGAAAACTGTGAAAAAACATCAGTTGAATACATGGAAAAAACAAGACTATTACTCATTACATGTGGTGACAGCACACTGTCATTTTAGACTGGAGTTAATGTTATCAAGATACCTTCAGGGTGCATCCATGAATATGAGCTGATTGAGTTGAAAATAGTAATGGGATAATCATAACACTCCTGCATTGTACATTACCCAAAACTACTGCAAAGTAAGATTTTTATCTAAAAGTTCATAATTTCTATGTGAACTGTACGCCTCTGTGCCAGCCCCTTCACAATCATTTTGAGGACCTTTCAGGTTTTCGCATTTCATGGTTCTGTTTCTTTCCCCAACCTTTGTATTATGTGGAAAACGATCCACTGTCTGAGAGTGAGCCCAGGAAATACTGGAACATCTGCTTAAGAACAACTGGTATTTGCAATTGAGCTCTTTCTGTGTCCTTTTTCGTGGGCTCCTGGTTAGGTTTCCATTAAGAGTGCTAAGGCAAATCCTCAGCTTGAATGCTGAACTAAGGGAAAAAGGAAGATATCTTTCAGAGAAGAGTTCAGGGACCTGTTACAGGCTGGAGTACAGCGTGAAGGGACGAGAGGGGGCAGGACACTGCACATGCTGCAGTCAGGATACAGCTCTGTGTTAGAAATGAGGGGACTCTAACTCCGTCTTTGAGGGGAACTCAAACCTGGTGAGCACAAATGTGATAAAAACCTTTTGGAGTAATGCATCCAGAGAGATGCAGTAGAGAATATAGCCAGAAAAAAGGTTTATTGTATGATGCTATCTGCTGATAGACACCCTATAAATGGATTAAATAAATAAAGCAGGAGAAAACGACATCCCTTACAGTCCAGCTCCTTTGCATCCTTTGGCAAAGCAATGTGTACATTTCAAGCTCTTCTGGACAGCTTCAGTTTACCTCTATGTTCATATTGCCAGTTAAAAATCCTTTTCTGCATAATTCTCGTAAGACACTGAGTTCCTGTGTATAATGTAGTTTCTGGAATTCCTATCAGGGGAAACTCTCACTGTTGGAGGATACAAAAGAGCCCTATTTTTAGGTGTGTATTTACCTTTTTTAGTAGTGTCTGTGCTTGAAAGTGCTTTGCATTAATCTCCTCATACCATAGCATGTAACACAACTCCAGTATGCTGTCACCATTTATTCATTTCAGGCGTAAAAGGTCTCGTCATGCAGATTTTTGATGCTTTTTCTTTAAAGATTGTCTCCATAGTAAACTACTTCTGAGATACAATTTTTCCTCCCTGCTGGTATGCAGCACTGCACACTGAGTTAAGTCTCATCCATCAGCTCTTGTGAGAAAGCAGGCAAAGTACACAGTTCCCACATTCCTCTTGTGACAAAACTCTTACTGTAGCACTGCGAAAAGCACCAACTTTCCTAGACAGAAACTGCAGGATGGAGTTCAAGATATCATCAAAATGCAAGAAAAGCTCCTTTTTTCTAGGCAAATACTTAAGGCCTAAAACCTGCACCTTCACTACTCATGTAAATAAAACTCTAAAACGTTTAAGTACAGTGTTCTTATCCAAGTAGAAACTAAACTAATAAGCCAAACATGAAGTGTTAGTGTTTTGTTTTCCCCTCTAAAGAGCTGAAATTATACTTAATCTTTGGGACATACTTGTAGGACTTCATGGAAGAGTTCATCCCGAGCACAAGGTTCAATTCTACTGCAGAAGCTTGACTCTCCTGTCAAGGGCTGATCCACACAGAGGCTTCACACTGTCTTCAAGAGCCTTTTTCATTATAGAATTGTAGTGAGAAGAGTTTCAAGCTGGAGTTCCTGGCTTGATCCCCAGCCAGTACATAGAGGGGAAGAGGCAAGAGATGGACTGCAGCCACCTTTGTTTCCTTCATATCCCACCTCCAGGCAGATACAGCTGCAGATGAGCCCAAAGATATTGACTCACCCAGACTGCCAAAGGTTCAAAATCCCTGAGTGCAATTTAGATCCCAGTGATTCAAGTGGGAGATCAGTCACTGACATTCACCGGTAGCAGAATCAAACAATCATATCCTATGGCTCCAAGTCAGGAAAGTACTTAAGCACAGGACTAAACCCATCCTTATTAGGGAATGCAATTAAACACATGCTTAAAACTAAGGGTAACTGTAATTGTCCTTCATGAACAAAGACTTATTCCTGAACTCAGGCTTTCTGAACCCTAGAAAAACCTTAAAAAATCAGAATCTCACTCTTGCAATGGACCTAAATCCTCTGATGTGAAAAATTTCTACCATACACCTAAGCGGCCATAAAACTTTCAAATCAGTTTAATCTATTTTTCTGACCTCAAACACAGGTTATTTTCCACTAGCACTGGAACAGCTCTAAAATACTCAATGTTCCATGAAAAAAGTCATTTTCCACCATGAGTGGCCCTGGGACAGCAAATGTTATGGAAAAAACCTCCAGCTCCGGATGGGACTGTGAAACATGTGTTTAAGAAAAAAAAAAAGGGAGAAAAAAAAGGAATCCACACTATAGGGTGCCTTTAAAATATTCAGTGTTCAAAAACAAATTTCCTCCATCCTTGAAAGCCCTGTGAAATACTACACACCATAAAAATCTTGGCCTACTAACTACCTGCTCTAAAACATTGGATATGTCTTCAGAAATCTTCCCCCCAGCTATGCAGAATCTCATAAAGTATCCTGTATTTCCCATCCGAGAGCAAAGCAGAGCTGTGCTGGCACAAACCACATTTTGTTGCACTTCACTAAAGGTTTACCTAAACTTCAGAGGCTAAATTTGCATGTCACCTTTCAGAGGAAACAATTCTGGGTCAGTAATACACACAGTGGACGTCATCTGATTATTATTTATTCTGCACTCACTAACACCTACCGCGGACTTAGCAGAAGTTACAAAGCAATTTCTTTGATTGATACATCTTCATGTTTTCTCCAGCAGAATTCACAAGCTGCCTTTATATTCATCTGAACTATGCTTGGGCAATCAGCTTCTAGTGAACCCTGAGAAGCCTAAACCACGCTGCTACTGAAATTACCTGAATGAATCTTGCCAACTTCACTGGGAATAATAGTCTGGGACAGAGAACCAGTGTGAGACATTTTGGCACCTCATTTGATCTCCAGATCTCCAACCTGCCCTCTGGCACTGCCTCATTATCCCAGAGTCTTTCAAAGCTATTGCCTCTACATCTTTCTCCCAGCCATACAACAGCCCCTCTTCCTAGGTGGTAGCAACATCTGGCAGGATTTAGATATACTTACTGACATCTGGTGGTCTCCTTGGAGGGGCTCCTGAAGCAAGACCCCTTCCCATCCCACTCTTTCTACAACTCTTGTCAGGTCCTGTTTAGTTCTCTGGCTGTCAGCTCAAACAGAACTTGATCTTTTTTCCATCTGTAGAAGGTTAAGGCTAATATTTTTCAAAACCAGGCATTTAAAATAAGGCAACCATGCTTAGGCAGCTAAAAAGTATGAACTCAGATCCTCTTAAACTCAGAAATGACTGCTAAAGCCAATTCTGTAGTCGACCCCCAACAGAGACTTGGTTGGTGTGCATTAGGGCAATTCTGCAATTCAGTACTGTTATCAGAGACTGTTTTGCCTAACTGGTAGTAACGATACTTTCCCTTTACTGAATAGCCATGCTGTACCACCAAGGACCCAGACATTTATGGTCATAAAGTAGCTACATACCCAAGGACTTAGAAAACAGAATTCTATCAGAATTAAAGAACTACACAAGTAATGGCCTCAAGCTGCACAAGGAGAGGTTTGGATTGGATATTAGGAACAATTTCTTCACAGAGAGGGTGGCCCAGGGAAATAGTGGAATCACCGTCCCTGAAAGTGTTCAAAAAACATGTAGATGAGGCCCTCAGTGCCATGGTTTAGTGGTGGACTTGGCAGTCCTGAGGTCATGGTTGGACTTGATGGTCTTACAAGTCTTTTCCAACCTAGTTGATTTATGATTCTATGTTTTTATCCTCACAAACTCTGTAGGCTGGATCTACATTAGCAAGTAGTGGAGGGCAACAGGAATGTACTTCAAAATAAGCATAGTATGTACCAAGATCCCAAAACCACAGCCAATGTGTATTTGGATGAGGGTTGCTTTGGGCTGCTTGGTGAATCTTGCATGGGCTGTTGGACTTACTGCCCATTAGTATTTGGAAAATAACTGGTAGAGTCCCCAGGCACACCTTTCAAGTTTAGTCATATAAAAGAGATTCAGTTTTCAGGTTCCCAGACTGTTGCAAGACACAAAGCAAAGCACAGATAAGCTGTCGAGGTACATCTTTCAATACTTCCCACTTGTACTTGTTCCAAACAAAAACTAATATGGATGCACATATAGTAAAAAGAAGCATAAAAGCAACAGATTTTCCTTTTATTATACTAATTATAAATAGCATCATTCCTTTCTTCTAAAATAAGTCTGCACTTATTCCTTTAAGCCTTTGAAATCCATTATTAATATCTTTTAGAAAACATACAAAAGCCCTAAAAGAAACCAAGAGCCAGAATCCTGCTTATTAAACTGCTATTTTTCTTCTCTGAGATGTCTTCAGAGGGGTTAAGCATGGAAGACAAAGAACAGCATCAAAGATATATTTGGAATAGCGTGGGTAAATGAAGGAACAGATGGAAAATCAAAAATCATGATATTTTTCTGGAGCTGTTTCAAGTTCCAATACTGACAGCAAGTAGCTGGTCCATCTTTGTGAAACTTATGTGCAGAAAGATGGACCCTGATTCAACAGGTTTTGTGTATTCCTAACAATTTTTTATCAACATGTTATTCTTAGAGAGCCAAAATATATTCATAGGAATGCTGAAGTTGGATGAAGAATGGAGTTTCTACTTTTAAAAGCCGCTGTGCCAAGATATTTCAGAGATGCAATATAATGTACACAGTACAATCTCAGCTCAGTGTATTTACCTTCTGCTCTCTCACCAGCGGGTGGCAGACAATGCACATTTTATACATATTTTCATCTTTTCTCCCTATTTTACTTCAGCTCAGAACTTTCAAGGTTTCACAATAAATGGAGTCTGACAGTTTTAGTTTATTTTAGTAATAATCACAAGACAATCTTTTCTGCAAATACAATAAATGTTATCCAAGAGCAATTTGGAGCAATCAGTATTGATATTTATACCATGTGTGTTGATTGAAAAGCTCTTGGCTGTAAGAATGGAATATGAATCTATCCAGAACGTTATGAATATCTTGTAGCACATGCTCGTGTGGGAGCTATAAAAGTCAGTTTATTATAATTAGTGGAAAAATAGTTTTGTTATAAATGAAAAAGAGAAATCAATGCTATTAGCTTCAGCAGTTCAGCTAACTTTTCTTAATCTTTCCTTTGATGTTCTTCTGCTTATTAGGACACACTCCACTTTAGCATTTCAGGTTTTTCCCATCTGAATGTGACTTTTGGAGTGTGCAAGACAGACTTCAAAGGGATAAAAAGAACCAAATCAGTAACAATGAAAAAAGTAAAAACCCTGCTGTCAGCTGGCTAACCCTGCACCTAATATTAAACTTCACGTCCTTGCCGTGAGAACCATCAAACAAGAGCTGTCCTGTGTAACGTGCCCTAATGAACCCAGGGCCCCTTAAGTGGAATATACATAGTTCTCTTCAGGCCTTGAATAATTAAAGGCTGTATTGTACAGCTATTTGCCAGGCAGCAGAGGAAGCTGGGAAGTATATCTTTCCTTACATCACCTCTGTACTACCTTTCCCAACTGCCCTTGTCAGACTGCAGGGTAGGCTACTTCTACTTCCAGCTGAAGTTCTGCACTATGGCATGATAGTCTCTCCTAAAGGAGCCATCAATTTACCATTTTGCATATGTGCAGAATTTTCATGTGTTTCAGAAAGAAAATTCCTGAATAGACCTTACAGTGCTAGGCACAAAATTCACAACTACATACATAGAGAAAACCGTGATTTGAACAACGATGAAGAAGTATTACAGGTTTTTCAGTCTACAGAAAACCCCCTCAGAAGACAATGCAGTCAAGAAATTTAAAAGTAATTTGAGAAATCTGCTAGTGGCATGGCACTAATACTCTTCACACACATAGAGACACCTTCTTCACTAGATGGTTCTTACAGAGAACTGTTTTATGGGCTAGCAAGAGTCCAATAGATCAGATACATCTGCTTGATGCCACTGAGAAATCTGCATGAGTGATGTCTGTGCAGAAGGATCCTGCATAACTATGTATCAGAATATGAACACAAGGAGTCTTATATAGCTTATACCTCACTCAGGACATGCAGAGAAGTCATCCACAGAGAAACCATGTCCTTCTTTCTGAGCATTCAGGAAGGAGAGCAGTGAGGAAAATGTGCTCCAGATATAGCCAAGGTCTCTCTGACACTAAAAGAATGGCTCTCTTATAATTATCTTTACAGTTCATTCTGAGAGACCCCCAGATGATTGACAGTCACAATACATCACTGTCCAATAGCATTTTTACTCTAGATATTAAATGTAATGATTTGCAGTGGTACTGCTCCAAGAAGGCAAAAGGTTATTACTGTAAATCAACATGGCTGCTGAGGAGAAAAGGACCCTTGCAGATTCGTGTTGCCTGCTTGATGGAACAGAACTTTCAGAATGCTTAGAAAATATTAGCATCTTCTGATTCAAGCTGTTTCTTGTCTAATAATTCACACAATGTTTTATCAGCTTTCACGAAGTTCTCACCCTGTTATACCACAAACGGACTTATTTGGGGCTCCCACCTATTAGACAGATATATATTAGCATAAAATGCTGTTAAGTTCAATTTTCTGAGGTCAGTGGCTTATTACTTTTCATTAAGGAAATGAGAACAGAAAAACTCTGCTTACATCATTGCTAAGTTTTTCTGCTTCTAGGCTTAGTGACATTTTAAGACATGCAAGCTCTATTTTATTCACAAACAGTAATACTTCCTTGGCAATGACAGGAAATAAAGCAATTAGATAAATCACTTTTTAAGTCAACACTGGTGTCTTAGCATAGCTAAAGCTTGGCTCATGAATATACACAATTCTAAAACATTTGGAAATCTACAGTCCCATGTGAAAATATTAATTTATATTTAAATTGGTAACTGCTTACCCATCCTAACAATATTAATATTAACAGTGTGACACTAACTCTCTGCTGAATTTGAGATGTAGGTCAGTTATACATAGAGTTGCCAAACTATAGTTGGAAAATATTACTTCATCAAAGAATGAGCCTTGGTACAGCAGTGAGTAGCAGAGCCACATGTCCTAATATACGTCAGCCTGGCGCCACTATTGTATGCAGAGCTATTTGCATACATATATTTCTATCACTACTCGTGTTCAGTATCAACATGTCTTCAGATACGCACTCCTCCAGCAACACGAATGTGAACAGCACTGGCTTCTCTGAAGTCTCTCTTTGCACTCCGAGGCAATTTTCATGCATGTTCTTCAACAAGGTACAAAAGGCTGACCTTAGCTTATTAAATATTTGACAGACTATTACCACTGTGAGTTAAATCTTACAATTTAAATGTAACAGACAGCAATGATGAGATTAAAAATATGTACCTTTCCAACAAAGGACTAGAAAATAAAATGAAGCTGTGAACTGCGTAACACATGGAGCTTCTGATTAACATTAATGGTCCTCCACAGATGTTGAGCTAGAAAATATCTGTTTGTTCATGGCTCGGCGTTTGTCTTTGTTTCCTTACTGCAGCTGCAGACTGATGGCTCTAAAAGGTAAGTTTACTTCACCATCAGGTTTAAAGTTCTATTACGCTACAGCTGCAGATTTCATTTTCGGTTTTAACAACAGTCTAGACATATGTGCACCTCAAATAGGGATAAGGAAAGTTCTCTGATGAGCAAGTCAGCTGGCCGTGCCTGCTACTGCTGCAAGACAGTCATTCACTCTGGTGGGCTTTAAGCTCTGCAGTGGAGCCTCAGACAACTCCATGGAAAGAAAGGGACTTTTAAAGGCAGGTCTGTTTGAACATATACATGTGTGTATAAATTAAAGTGACAGAAAAGAAATAGTGCTGGTGTGGGTGACATGCCTAATAAAAACATGACTAATGATCAATGACTTTCTGCCATCACTGGTAATTTCTTTCAAGATGTAAGGTAAACTTCTGATTTCAGCATTACAAGGAAATTCAGTGCAGTTCTTTCTTACCTTTCATGGGACATTCAACTGTAATATTTGCTCCAGTTCTTGCCACAATTGTACCTCCAACCACTGCTGAGAGACTGCTGGCTTCCAGATTTGTGACATTTAACACAGAGGACAAGATGACAGGAATCTCTTTGAAATTAGAGGAATAACCAGTTTTAAAAGTTTTATTTGACTTTAAAATATAGATCCTGTATTTAAATTCATCGTGTTTGGAACAGAATACAGCTTGCAAAACAACGGCCAGAAAATACAGGTGGGATAGATACAAACAGACTGAGTTCACACCTGCTGTGTTTCAGGGCAATAGTACCATCTTATTGCTACCTATTAAATCAGGCACAGTTTCAGGGATTTCCAACAAAAGAAGCTATTTCACATTGGAGTGGGGAAGGATGCTTACATATACATATATATCCAAAAACCAAACAAAATCAAAAAACAACCTTCCCCCCCCCCAAAAAAAAAAACAAACAAAACCCAACCAAAAAACACCCAAACACAAAACCAAACAAAATACAAAACCCAAAACCACGTTCAATTCTGTGGCTGCTACAGTCTTACCTGCACGCAATAGCAGTGATGTTTCCATATCAGACCCAAAGTCATTAACCACCAGGCATCCATATGTACCAAGTTCCTTTTGAGTAGGATTCTGGATCTGTACTTTTCCAACAGTGTCCAGGATCACCCTGCACAATATTCAAGGAAAGACCCGAGTTACCACCCTGGGGCAAGCCCAGCTGAATGTTCTTGCAGGAATTACAGGTACAGCAGCCAAACTGCTTTTTAGGGTTTGCCATTCTAGACCAGTGCATGCAGTAACAGTTCTGCCTCCTCTTTGGTGACAAAGGGGAGCTCTAAGAGATACATGCATGGAAGATTCTTCAGATCTCCCCCTTCTACAAAGCTGTGTCTTAGTTGCAGCCCTTTGGAGGACAGTGAGTTTGCTACTGCAAACCAGAACCCCTCAGGAGAAGCAGCATGAATAAATCAGACTACCACAATTAAAAGTATTAGGTTTGGCAAGAAATCCATCTCTCCACAGCAAGCTTTGTTTTCTGCAGGACTGGGAAGTTCACAGATGTATGGTCTAATCTGACTTCCAAATTACTGTAGGCTTTGGGGGTTTTTTGGGGTGGCTTTTGGTGGGGTTTCTTTTAATTTTTTTGAGGTGGGGGGAGGAGAAGGGGAAAGAGGTGTTTGTTTTGGTTGGTTGGTTTTGTTTTTAATATTGTCATTATTAAAGCTAAAGCCCTCCACCAAAACCTCACAGGTATCTTGAATACCTTGCCTGCCATCTGAGGGACAATATATGAAAGCAAGCACCACAGGCTAGGGAAGAGGCTGAAAATAACTGCCTGGACTTTTCCCCTTTGTAACCTGAACTATGCCGAATACTCACTACGTTCAAAACACCTGTAGCTCTGTCACTCTGAGCACACTTACAAGAGACATACGCAAAAACATTAAAAATACTTGTGTCTCAACAAAACAAGTCATCTTCTGCTCGGCTTAAGTGTGGCCACCTGCTACGAACCCAACAGGTAAACAGCCCACTTGCTTCTACACATTCTTTTTCAGATGTAGTGCTATTAACATCACCGGCCTTTGAGTGCACACATACGCATGGGTTTGAGTACAACAAACCTGGATGTGAAAAAAATAGGAA
The DNA here is from genome assembly GCA_039720435.1 of Amazona ochrocephala. NCBI lineage: Eukaryota > Metazoa > Chordata > Aves > Psittaciformes > Psittacidae > Amazona > Amazona ochrocephala. The sequence goes on along the minus strand of CM077883.1, from coordinate 36,621,914 downwards.
AGAAACACCCTTTGTCAGTGTATCCCTTAGGAGCACGAATATCTGTCTGGGCTAAAATGAAGGCAACTTATGGAAGTAGACATTAGGAATCACACAGATACACGTGACTAAACAAAATACCATCAAGTCCAAAAAATGAAAATATCCCTTGCAACAAATTAATGGCAAATTATGCGTATTTTGCAAAACAAACATAACTGGTGGGAGCGACATGGCTCCAAAAACATTTGCTCTTTTTTAAATGGCTTAGTTTTGATGTCTTTGCTTTAATTGATAGCCCTGCAGAAGTGTATTTTTCTTGGCAGCGCAGTTAATCAGTTAAGTATGTTGAGAAATAGCCAAAAGCACCTTTATCATTTCAGAATCATTTTTTTTCATTACTCAAGAGCTAGCTCTAATTCCAAGAGGCTCGCACATGAAGTTAATGCTAATGTTATCAGGTGAGCTTCTAATTTATCAGCAATGAAGTAAAAGTATTTGCTCAGTCTTGAGCAAATATCTGAGTATAACATGCACTTGCTGTACTTGTCCTCCAGGTATAGTTCTCAAATGTGATGGCAGTACAGGTGCTTTAGTATTTTGTATTCCACTGTCCTCAAAAGAAATACTTGTAAATTCTACAGTATTGGGAAAAAGAAAACCAACATAAAATCTCATTCTTTCTTTTTAAATTGAAGGCATGCAGCTACAGTTACCTAAAGATTTACTGTGCTGAAGGATGGTGAGGGTACCAGTGATGTTTTCCCTCCTTCAGGAGAAAGAATGAGTAAAAACTGAGACTTTTCATCTATGAAAAGATGGCACAAGTTTTTAATGTGTTCCCACTATATCTGGTATCTAAATGAACCCAGTGGGATTCTTGAGTATAAACCTGTTCATTTTCTGATGCAGCTGAAATGATTAAGACAGATCACAAAATACAGCTAGAACACCCAAACCCAGTAAAAAAAGGCAACCCTTCCATGTAATATTGTAGAAATGGATGTTAGTAAAGCCATAAACGTGGCAGACACTTGAAAGAAAAAAAGCAAATTACTTAAATAGAAGGAAGGCACAGGGTTCATGCTTATCTCATTTTCACAACAGTATGCTTTTTGATATTGCACAGCAGGGTGGATTTTAGAGTTGATAGCAACATAACAATTCATTCAAAAATAAAAGATATTTACTTACTTGTCAGAGGCTTTTAATGCCTCGCCATCTTTTGTCCAAGTATATTTCACTTCACTAATACCAGCTGTTTCACACAGTAGATTGACAGTGTGAGTATTCTTGGACAGATAAACTGTATTTCCAATTCGTACAGTTACTGTTTTGTTGAAGGAAACTCGAGGAACTTCCTTTTGCCTCATAATAACTGGAACCTTCTGGTCAAACATTAACTTATCAACAGCTTTTGTGCTGAAACGTTCAGATTCATTTGGTGATTTGCCTTTGAGTTTTGAGGCACGTTTCTCATCCTGGGCCACCTTCCATTTTTCAGTAGCTGGTTGTGGAGGCTTAGATAATTCAGCAACTAATTGGTAAATGACCTGGGATGCCAAGTCATCATTGACTTCTCCAGTTTCAATGAGCTGACTCATGTTCCTTATCAGTTCTTCAAACTGCGCAGTGTCCATGCTGTAGGCTCCTTGGAGAACTGCTGCCTCCAGCCGTTTATTCTTGAATTCATGAGAGCTGAAGTCTTCTGCTGAATTACTCCCAAAGGTTCCAAGGTTTCGCAGAAATGGCTGATCATTTATTTGCCTGTCACCCAGATACAGCTCATTCTTCTTACTCCACATTTGCCACATTTTGCTCATTTTATGCCATTTAGCCCCAAAGCTGTTGGCCTCATTGTGATCAGTGTTACTGGCTTCACTGGCATGTTTTCTCAGATTTGGTGGTTCTATCAATCTGTTGTCAGTACCAATGAGTTTGAGTACAAATGTTTCATGCACAGGGCCTGCAATACATCGGTACACTCCAATATCAGCATCTTCAAGACTGTGTATTTTCAGTGAGCCTGACTTAGTGATGCCAAGTCTTTTAGAGTTTTGTAAGTGTTGTCCGTCTTTCTCCCACTGAATAAGTGATTTCTGGAACCTCCGTACAGGGCACTTAATTACAACAGACGTTTTTGGAAGTAAGTAGGCTCGGCTTCCTACGGTAAAATTAATGCGCTTCTCTTGTCTTGTTTGAATGTAGACTCGGTGAATACTGACAATCTGAGGTCCGTGAGCAGAATACTTCTCTGGAAGCTTTGGTTTAATCTCTGAAAGAAAACACAGTGTTGAAAAGTACCTAATCATTGGCACTCACGCTTACAAAATCTGCCTCTCACAGAATGCTTGACAGAGCTTCTCCTGGCTTTGTTCAAGTCAGATTGCAACATGCTGAGCTTTTATCTCAGTCACAAAAATGCAAAAATATGAACAACATGAAACCATAACATTCCCCTGCTCCAGCCAAGAATTCTATTGCTTCTTCCCCGTATCTCCTAACAATAAAAAGATATAGGCAATATGAAGTACATAGATGATGCACACGTACATAAATGGATATATACATGTCTTATATTAATTTATATCATACACACAATCATGAATAACCTTATATGATTATATTTCCTATATATTTTGTATTGTTACCTCAGAAAGGGTAGGCATGATGGGAATGGAAAAATCTAATGGAAAAAATTTGAACACTATCACTTTCCCCACATTTGACACTGCTGCGTGCAGAATGACCTAAATAAAAGAGAACCTATCCAAAAAGTAAGGCTCCCCTTGACTGTTATTTAAATTATTGGCTGGCCATGCTGGTTGTCTGGTTGAGTCAAGCCAAATTGATAGCGACATAGGAGGTGAAAGAAACAGTCAATGAAGACACAGTTCATGCAACAAGCAAAGCCACCCTGCAGCCGCTGGCTGAGCATAATTTCTTTGGGTTGAAAGATGAGTTGCTCACAGTGTTGTGCCAAGAAAGTAGGGAGGGAAGGATGGAAAGAGAGAAATAAGTCAAAATTTTGAGAGACTGAATATAATAATCAGATGAATTGGCAAAAGCAGACAATCACATCATTAAGCTTCACGCAGACTGGGGATGGAGACAGTATTATGAAGCTTCTTCTTCAATATACTGCAGGAACTTGGATACTGAAGGGTTTCTAGGGAGCTGCCTGAATGAACCACCGCAGGCAGGCTTTCCTAGCAGTGGCTGGATGGGCACACTGGAGACAACACGAGAATGACTGCAATGCTTTGAATACCACTGTGTTGACTCACTGCTGGCAGCTACTGTGTCCCACTTTGATCAGTAGAATTCATCTCACACTGGGTGAGAAAACACTAGGTAGGCGAGCAACAAAGCACTGTAGGAGGCTCAGAGCAAGGGCAGGCACCCCTCAAGTTTGTTCCATGGAAGATGAAATTTGCCATCTGGGAAGAGCTGGGAAACACTCCACATTGGTGCCAGAAAACAATCCAGTTGTGTTCGGTAACCCAGCCTTCTGGTACATAACAGAGAAAAAACTTGGAGCCTGCAGAATGAGTTGAGTTGATGAGCCAAAAAACGGACACACAAACCAAAATGATTCTCAGTGCGCCTGAATCTGAAATCAGTACTACTATCCACTTGGTACGTATGTAAATAAAATGACAGCTTCAATGATGACACACAACTGATATTTGAAAAACTGCATGCTTCTTCCATACATATGCTTCAAATATGCTGTGAAGAAATAGGTGAAAAGCTAAATGCTTCATGCATTCAATAAGTGTGTACGCTGTATGAACTACACCCTAGAGTGCATTCTTATGCTTATAAAACAAAATGATTATTTTCAATGTTTCGGGTAATGAGTTCAGACCTGTGGGGAATATCATGGTTTCATAATTACACAGCTTTTAAATTGATACTCGTTACCCACATACATGGTTCTCTCAACCATTTCACATGGTACAACAAATAAATTGCTTCGGCGCTCAGTTTACTAAAGTTATTAAAATAGCATCCTGTTTTTAATAAGTTATCGGGCCCCAAATATTTATTTTTAGGGAAGCACTCCAGTATTAAATCTTCCATTTCCAAAATCCAACTTACAGACACGGTAAGTGTAACTTTAAACACACAAATTTAAATCCTTCAGGCTGTGGTCTGTTTACACTAGTTATTCCAACATGGAATTAATACCAGTGCATACTTATAAATATGTTAACAAGTCTCATCCATTTCATTTTTTATAAAAGGAAAGACCACTAACTCTCATTAGCAGTTCAACACTAAAGGGTGTGTGTGTTTTTACTGGTGGCTGGTAAGCAAGGCCAGGAGTGAAACAAAGTTCAGAATTCTGGATGGCAGGCCATATAAGCATACAAGGTCAGGTGAACAAATGAGGCCACATAAGCATGCATTTTCTAGATCCTTAGTATCATCCAATCTCACATCTGCTGAGGTAATGGACTGTTTGGGAGCGTTTTTTTACTACAAGGTAAAGCTTGCTTAAGGGTTAGATTGTACTGGAGCCACTGGACCTCATTATCAGCTAGTACAAATCCATCTGCGTCTATGACCTCCAGTGGTCCTCTACAGCTTTAGCGGGGCCTCAGGTCCTGGTGACCTCAGGGCTAGTCTGGTGTTACTTCCTATGGCTCAGAGCCCACAGTCAGAAGTGTTTCTGACTTAATAGGGCTTATTAAGTACAAACCAGCTATGATTACTAGTCCCAGGGAAAAAGATTAAGTCTAAAATGCCTCAGCACTGTCAAAAGGCAGTAAAGAAGGAGCTCATCTGACTCACAGAATCATAAACTGAGGACACGCATTTAGAAACACTGCTTTCAAAGGCAAGAACCCCTAACTGCATGCATGCCATGACCCTCACCATTCTTCACTGGGTCTGCTTCACTCGTCTGCCTATCCTATGACCATGCTATGTCCCTGCCTTCTATTCACTCCCCCTTCAAGGCAGCCTGAACCCATGGCTGCAGGAGGAGGAAATACCTCCTGAACGTTCCCATGAATCCAAACCCTGCTGCTGCCCCTGCTCTGGCCCCTTCTAAACCCAAGCTGGAACTATGGATATGAGCACGTCTCGTGCCTTCCCCTGCCCTCTTGTTGCATAGCCAGGAACTGCCAGGCAGTTATGAGCTGCAAGGGCTTGCGTGTTCCGAAGGGCTGTGGAGATAAGGAGGACAGTGATTCTCTTGTATGACTTTGACCTGCACCCATTCGGCACAATCACACTCCCTCTGCAGTCCACTGACCTGCTTTCTTGGCACTATGGTGGAACCTGACAATCTAACTTTAATATCAGTCTGTGCTAAGCAATTTGCAACCCGGTTACACTGCCATTCAACTATCCACAATTAATTAAATTCAGATAGATATGCAGCTCAAAATATTTTATTAAACCTTATGCCAAGGACATTCCTGAAAGTCCACAAGGCTTTATTTAAGTGGAGTTTTGAACCTCATGATTTCGGCACATTAATCTGAAACGCAGGCCAGAAAAAGAAGTTTCATATTATGTATGAATCAGTAATTATTCTATTTCTTATTCTGTTTTGTGAATAATTTTTAAAGCAAAGCTTCAAAATGTATAAAGTAGCTATTCTTTGACAGCATTATAAACTGGGTCAAAACATGTCTATCTCTGTGCTCTGCGATCAAAACCAGGCTATTCAACGAAGGCTTCTGTTTTTCTCCTACCTCAAAACTAACAGCTCTCCTTTTCCCCTTCCTTTTCAGCATCCTAATCCCCAAATCTACAGACTAATAAAGTCTCCTTTAAAGTCTCCTTTATAAAGGAAGGAGAGCACATGTTCATATACAAGAAGCCTGCATTTAGAACTGCCTATTCTAAATTACTTTATGCAATTGAACATACTCTGTATCAGTAAGGTATTTCCATTGCTGTTACACATATGCAATTAGTGCAACTACCATCAGTATTGTAAACAACTGTGCCCAAATCATACAATTCCCTTAGACAATCTTCCTCAAATGATTTGATACTTGATTTTTTGAAGAGTGCCTATACTGTCATCACTTCCTGCAAAGATCATGAAACTGGGATTACCATTTTTCCAAGGAAAACTAGAAATTATACCTGATGCCATCAATGGCTCAGAGTTTCAGGTTTTGAATTCTGCCATGTCAAGTGATATGTCCAGTGTATACAAATGTATACAGTGAAAAGACAAGCCAGGACTGGATTACTATCTTTTCTAATATAATTTGTAATTTATAGTCAATTTATGTTCTGGTTTGGGTTTTTTTTTTCAGTTGGGATAGTGTGAAGGTTAAAGGAAAAATCAGATCAAACATAGGTAAGCATGAGGGTGAGAGGTGTGTACCCTTAATGCCTATTCTAAAACCACTTCTTGAGATCATCATCTTTATTTCTGACTGGTAAAAAAAAAAATAAAACAATCCCAATCCTGTTGTTCTGGTCTAGTAACTATGACACTAAGCTTACGCCAGATCAGGAAAGCTGTGAAAATATAGTGAGATGAATGAATTAACCTGCATACAGAGCTTTCTTGAAAAATAGGTCTTTCCAAATCAGCAAGAAACTGTAACATACTTACTGTTGCAGGCATTCATCTGACAAGACCTTACAAGCAGTGAAGGAGACAGACCACTACACATTGATCCATTTAATGTGACATACTGGCCCTTTGCTGTTAGGTTTTGGCAGGCAAGTTTCCTCCTCTGGATTCCAACACCGCAGCTTACTGAGCACTGTGAAGGGAAGGATGCAGTCAGGCTAAACTTGGTGTCCCACACCACACATGGTAATTTTAAACTAGTTTGTTGGTTTGGGTTTTTTATTTCTGAGAGAGAATGCACACACTCTACTTCATATGAATCCTGTGTTATCCAGACATTAAACTCTCTCTGCTTTTCCAGAAAAATAAGAATATAAAACAGATTTGTTCTAGCAAACAACTCAGGAACAATTAAAAAAACATGACAGTATTTCTTTATGGCCAACCATGGGCAGAACACAGCAATGAGATACACTACCTAAGAGAAACAATGCAGCACATTATAAACAGTTTGTGTCACGTCTCTCATCCCTCTCTCCTAGTTCACATTACATGAATCTTTAATTGCAGCTTCTAAATTCACTTTTATAAATCTTGTGAACAGGGAGCAGTAGTCAGTTTGCATTACATGGGAAAGAAGGAGGACATATTCCAGAATAATGCAAATGCTTTTTGGAAGCTCTACTATGAAATAGTTGATAGCTAAACATGTCTGGTAGAACTCACGCAATGAATTACAGGCTGTCCTTCTGCAAGTGAAATACAGCTCAAGGAGAGGGCTATGATCAGCCTGATTGTAGGCAGGGATGCACAGCAACTGTATGCACAGATTAGTCCAGTTTCATGTCTTGTGAAACCGTAAGCTGCTCTGTGAAGGTATTGATCCAAACAGCATATTCACCCAAGCAGAAAACTTCAGAGCTCATGTTGCAACTGAAGGGTTTGATTCACCATTGCTCTGGGCTGCTCACCTTGGACCACTCTCCAAAGACCAGCTGAGGAGGACAATCAACTTTTGCACATGGTTTACTAGTTGGTAATTTAGGTTCCTGGCAGGTGTCATCAGAGTGTTTCAGGAAGCTTCCATCCGTCAGAAGCTGCTTACAGTACACTTTGCGGATCTGAATCCCTCCTCCACAAGTACGTGAGCACTAAGGAGGAGAAGAGAACACAGTCTGTACACCTGCACAGACATCTGTGCTCACCCATCACATTGCTACTGTACACAAACACTGTAAGTCCATCTCCCCCATTATGCTCTCTTGAAAAATGGCATCTATTTTCAATTACAAAACAAGCAGCATGTAGAGAATTCTTCTGTTAAAATATTTAGCTAACATATTAGAGATGAGAACTTATGTTAAAACGTCATACCACCTCAATGCAATTAAGTAGTAGAAATCTTAAAAACACACATCTTACACATAAATCTGTCTATGTCCCTCACACCTAGTGAGAGTTTAGGAAACATTGTCCTAAATGAGAGAAAGAGAGCTAGAAAGAGAGAAAAAGAGAGAGAAAGAGAGAAGAAAGGAAGCAAGCAATGTCTTCAAACCAGGTTACTGCATTTGCAGAGTGTAGAAAGATGTCTGGAATAACTGGTATCCAGCCTTCTGAAATCTTAAAGAGGACTTTCCATCTCAAGGTGTGACTGCCTATTAGCATAGCAGTCAAACACAGTATTTCTGATGCTGGATTACTTTGTTCTAATGAAATCAGTTGAAACACATGCCAAAGTTTAGGAGCTGCCTTCCATGTTATTACACTGCAGAATTCAAGTACCTAGCCAGAGGAACACATTTAAACTATTTCTGTAATCTAGACATACCTCTTGCCACTCCTCAACATGCCAAACAGGGGGACAATCAATCTGGTTACAAGCTTGTAAAGAGTGAGGCTTTTTGTCTTTGCACTCTTCAGCAGCAACAGCAGATCCTCCTGCCTGCTGGCAGGACACGTCTCTCGTCTGTATCCCAACCCCGCACGTAGCCGAGCAGCGTCTCCAGGGGCTGCTTTGCCACCTGTTCCAACAACACAGGCCAAAGCTCAAGTGTTAGCAACTCACCTCAGATCAGGGAAGGAGCAAGCATACCCAAACAGAACCCAGCAGGAACATAACTGAAGGCGTAGCTATTGACAGATGGCTGAAACATCCCTTTGGTTTGGTGCTTTCGCAAAATTGTAAACTAGATATAAACTTACAGGTAACAAGGAAATGCAAAAGTTATGAACAATAAAGTAACAAAGAGCAATTTCCAGACAAATTCAGCTCCAGCATTTACTTTCAGAATGCTCTTCGTCAAGAAACTCCAGCCTGTTGGCAACCCGCTGATGTTTGCATTTATAAATGCAAATATATAAATAGACCTTTGTTACATTTACAAAACTCCCTTTAAATGTGTATATGTTTTCTATAAAACATCCTGTTCCTGTTAACTTCTTCCCTACATTTTGCAAGAGGAGGTTTCTGCAAACACGTAGAAACAATATGCAAAGGATCAGGGATGTCAGAGATCAAAAGTGGGTAAACAAGGCAGCACATGTCAAAATTTCACATATGGCTCTTTCAAGTGACCAAATCAGCTGGGTTTTCTTGGATTTGGATTGGGTTTTCTCTTTTCCCAGAATCTCCAGATAAACATAGGAAGCCATAAGAACTATGTGGGGCTACTAAACAGGCATGAAATTAAAATACTGCAAATCATGATTTCAGTTTTCTCGTTCAGCAAGGATAGAAAGCTAATATTCTGGATTTTTTGTGAAGTTGCTTCAAAATTCTCCTGGTACCACCAGAAGAATTAAGGCTGTTTTTCCAACTACAGCAAATATCTACATGGAAGAGATTTATTTCAGAAAATGTTCCCTGTTTTATTAGTGAGATGTGAAGAGCGGAAAAGGAGTGAACAAGACCAAAAAAAAAATACCCAACCCCAAAAGCTTGTTAAAGACAGAAGTAGTGAAATTTCATCCCAAAGCAAGACCACAGTCCTGCAATTTGAACCCTTTCTGAGAAAGCCAATGTTTATTTAAGTCCTATTAACCATTTCTTTGCCACAGTATGATTTCATTATTACAGTGTACCTTGGAGGGCAAAGCTTCGTATTGCAAGCAAGAGTCATTGGTGGTGGTCTCTTGGAACTGTCGCACAGGGTTTCATTGACAGCTTGCTTTGTCTCTACATGCAGACACATTGCAATGGCTTCTTGTGTTCCTGAATTAAAAAGGAAAACACTCATGAGACACTGAAGATGGATGAGATTTCTGTAGAGCTTACTCTTGAATAGTTCTCAAAAAGCTCTGAACATGAATTAGATAGAAGGCTTAAAAGTAACATCTCAAGTCAGAAAGAACATAAGTATTCATATATTTAACATTCAGAAGATAATTGTGAATTATGTCTACTTTAATTCTGTGATATTTAAAAGGCTTGACTTGACATTCCACCAGTCTGAAAACCAATGCTTTATTGTCTGTCCACGACCGGTTGCTTGATCTGCCCAGTTCTGTAATGCTCCCAGCCAACTACTGTTCTCATTGACAAAATCGGGGTAAAAGTGACTCCTCACTTACCTTAACTTTAAGGAGCAAACAATGTAATAAAAAAATGCAGAAAACTTGTAGAACTATAGTCAGGAGAATGGCTGACTAAATATAGAACCCTTCTCTTAGGGGCTACAAGGTGCAATAGTAGAACCTTTCTCTTAGGGGCTACAAGGTGCAACAGTTCTGAAGGCAGCAAATCTGATCCAGCCTAAGGCTTTCCTCACTCATGACTGTTCTTGGCACCTTCTAATCTGCAGCTTTTGCTACCTGGATCTTATTACTGAAGCATGAAAGATTACTAATACTCAAATTTCTGTGAGTCAAAATGAAAAGTAATACAAGTTTGCTTTAGAATGTCAGCTTAGCAAATACACATTTTGTGAACTACTTTTATTTTAAACCTAATTATCCAATTTTATATATCATATTCTTTAGAATGAGAGCCTTACTCTATTTCAAAGCTCACTTGCATACACATGGAAGGCGAAACGGTTTGTGACATATTTGGGGGATCCTGTGTATCTGGGATGTCCTGTACCAGCAATGCTAATGATCATAATCCTGTAGAACAAAAAAGCACTGAAATAATAAAATACCTATTTTGTTGCTTCCAAGTAAAAATGGCTTTTGAAGAGTCACCATTTTAAGAATTTAAATCCATTTCCTTCCTCTCTTTCACTTATATCCAGTGATTTTGCAAGGATATGGATTTGCTTTCAGCAGCTGGTTATATTTCTTTTCTTAGGACCAGCTTCTAAGGTTTCAAAGGGAGTTGCATTTTTGACTAGAAACTCCACTAACCACTTCATGGTATTAGCCATTACATGACCTCAAACCAGCACCACTATTCTTAACAAAGGTTCCTACAACTATTCCTGCATATTCTACACTGGAAGTTTCATCTCAATGCCAATGGTCCGTAACTCTCTCTCCTGCGCAACATATTCACAAGCACTGCTATTCTGCTCATAAACCAAAGTTGTTCCTTCCATCTATAAACAATTCTGATGTAGTCCAGCATACCAGCCAGCTCAGGCCACAGTCCCTCTTTGCAACACTTGAACCAGCCCAACTATTTCAGACAAATCAGCAGTGATTTTCACAATAACGCAGATCTCAGCTTCTTTCAGTCTCTATGGTACACCTCTGAATCCTCACCAGGACACATTTTCAGTTCAGAAAGACCTTGTTATATAAATGTTTTGACTACATCTATGAAGTGATGAAATTTTATAGAAGACCTGACCTTAACTATGATTGACAACCTATTCAGATCTCTTATATCAAAGTATTGACAATTACATTAACATAGAACACAAGCATTGAGTAAAAAGTATTTTATTAGCAAGGCTGAGAAAAAAAACCTTTAACAGCAAATACCATGCCCATAACACAGACATGAAAATGCTTGTTTAAATGCTTGTTTAAGAGGAGCAGCCTTCCCGTCTCCCTATGTAGGAAATGCACATCTGACAGTCTCCAGGAGAAAAATAAAGATTTAGAAATTGTGCTCTGGCAGAAACAGAATGACATTCCCAGACAAGCCATCAAGCCCATGTAAAGGATCCATATAATCTCTACTTTAGGTCAAAATCTACCATATGGTAGGAACCTTCGGTTTCAAGGACCTCCCTGTGTTTCTGCAGGAAAACCACACTCTGGTGATGCTGCTTTGAAACAGGCTGTGATAAGTAATATCTTCTTAACAGTTCACACAAAGGAGGGAAATTAAATAAGATTCCTTTCAGACCACATAAATTGGCAATAATCGCAAGGGAAATTTTAATTTCAGTGTTACAAAAACTAAACTGGCCAGCCAAATGAACAAGAGGCATGTCCTACCAGCTGATGGGGTTTCACTGCAACTTGCCACCTGGAGTTCATTAACCACTTCTGCCTTCAGCATGACCTACCTAGCTTTAATTGCGTTATGAGAAGGAATTGTTGGTATGTGGTGTATCTTCCATTTACTTAACTACAGGGCAGTAGTGATTCTTCCCCAAAGGGGCCGTATTGAAAGAAAAACAGCACCCTGTTTTGATGCTGTAAGTACAAAATGGATATTAAAGAGCTGTTAAAAACATACCACACACTCCTTTCCTGCTCCTTGGTTCTCGGTTCGATAGTTCTTTTCAATAAATAATTACACATAATTGATGTAGCATTTGCTTGAACTGAACTCTCAGAATGTCTTGACAATCAGATTTCTCACCCCAAACTATAATTTTACTTTAGTTGGGAACTTCAATCAGTGATAAATTTCTTATTCTGTGTCAATTAGAAAACGGAAAATTCTATTATTCAAACAAGCAAAGTTTTATATGTATGACTTTCTTGGCTTATAATATAAACATAGTAGATAATTTAACTAAAACATTATGTATGCAGCAGGGAGCATTAAGTATTTTTATAGTAATCTGATGCACTATTGTAGTAATTATCCTACTATTCAGTGAAATAGAATATTTTCTATTTTAACCCTGCATTCAAACCACATACATTTACATTCTTTCACAAGCTTTTCTGCGCAGTGAAATATACAGTGCATGAAGCTGTGTTAAAAGATCAGAATGTTTGAAAAAAACACTTCTTGTTTCTGCCTTTTTTAGAGTACAAAGAAAATGGGAGTGGAAAGTCGCTGTACAAGTGGTCAGAGGGTGGATTTATTCTTTACACATGGAAAAGGAAGGACACTCATTTATTTCTATCAGAGTGTCTCAGTTTGGTTACTGCTTAAAAATATGCATTATCAGCTGAAAATAAGTCAGAAGAAATGCCAAGTCCTGAATATGGTTGAGCCTCTCTGTAAATCCATTGGAACTGACTTATTTACACTCCTTTAAAAGAGCAGTCTGTGTCTGCACCTAATGAAACTAGTGATAGGAGTAACTAGTTGCCTACAACACTTTTGGAAACGCTCTCAACTTTATATACGAGTCTCAGAACGGCCATTGCTTTTCTTAAGAGCCCTTAAATTTGGCTGAAATTCATTAATTTTCTAAGAATCTCAGGTTTCTTGTAAACAAAGTGGTAAACTTTTAGCCGTTATGGTCCAGAGAAATGCCTGAAAACACAATTTGACCGCACCCCAAAGCTTCTACAGCCACAGCCTACAGAGCAAACAACAGGAAGTGCACGCGTATTTATTGTTTAATCTCATTATTTTTAAGCCAGTGTAATGACTTTAGGGGGCCTGAATGACAATTTTTGAAACAAAATGAATACAAATAACAATAATAACATTGAGCTCTCAAAAGCTGCCTCTTGCAATTCAAGGTATTTTTAATCAGGGACCCAGAAAATGGTAAGCTATTTTTTTAAATGGAAGATATCTCTTTAAAATATTGTAGAGAAGTGAAATCATTGACAACTCTAAAGAAATACTACAGATTACAAGAAAAATATTTATTCTCCTCAGGCATACTCTTTATTCTGGTAACGTCTTACCTCTCACTGACAGAACTATGAAAATCAAACTTATGCTGGGGACTCTTGCATCAGGGCCAAAGTTCTTCAGGTTGAAAAAAATCCCACATTCTGTGAATATGTGGGCAAAGCCTGAATTTCCCAAGCACATAGTTGGCTTATTTTCAGTTTGGGATTTCTTCAGGCATTGAAGACAAAATAGATCTTAAGCTTTCAGGATGGACACAGAGTTTCCTATGGGTGTTAAAGGAGCTGTCTGCTTTACGACAAGCTGGCCTGGATGACTTTTATTTGCACTTATGGAAAGATTGATGAGAGAAGTGTTAATTATGCTAACAGGCATAACACAACACAGCAGGCCTCAAAAGCAGCAAGTTTTGTGGCGCTCCATATGCTGCGTGACAAGCCATACAGATATGGTGCAAAAAGCACACAAAATGACCAATGACTCACGCTACTGATGCTCTATAACCTGCTGAATATCATGAACTGGAAAGTAAGGATGGTGTTTTGTAACGCCTTGCAGATCACTCTCTCTCTGTAATTCTAATATCTCAAGAAACAGTGGTTCCCTTCACACTTTTTCATCTGCTTTGGAGAGGGACCAGAGGAGATTTTGAATTTAAAGTCTAGCCTGTATGTGCATTTATAAAAAACGTGCAAGTGACAAGCAGTGAAATAGGGATTCAAACCTTGCTCAAACAGTGGCTATAAAGCTTCCAGCCTACTTTAGACCCTTCAGGCTTTTCCCTCATTTGGAGAGAGTTAAGCATGAAGAAACTGAGACAGGAGTTCTGAGGATGCAGAAATCCAAAGGAATAATCCACAGGAATTTATTTTATTAGCCATTGCTAGATACATACATACTAGAGAAAAAGTACCTAATATAATCTACATTACACTGGGATATTCCAAACTCAGACAACATTTATTTCTTGTAATGAAAGAGTTCATCTAATTGAAATGAGATTTAAACATAAAACTTAGCAGAAATGGATCAGCTCCTTTGAACTACACAATGGAAAAATAGTAGACAGTGAGATCATTAGTTAGTACATTGCAGTAAGTTGGAAACAGAAGAGATGTCTGGTTCCCTTAAAAATATCGGCAGGTAATTTTTGGTCTGTTTGAAAGCCTTTGCCAAGGCAGCAAGACGACCAGAACTGATAGAAGGAAAAAATCACTACTACCTAACTAGCATAACAGCACAGGGACTTCTGAAGCTGTTAATTGATAAAATATCCTGACAACTTCCCACATTTCCCAGGAGTATCAAGTAAGGAAAATGTCTAGACATAGTACCAGTGATACCACAGAAGTCCCAAGAACACAAACATATTTTCTTTTAAACTTCTTTAAACAGATAGTTTCTATTGTATATCAAACAAAAGGTTAGATTACTAAGAACACCTATAGGACCACTCTGGGTCAGAAAACCTCTCAAATTCATGAAAGGACCAGAAGTGAGCAACAGAATTCACACTCGGCTCCCTCAGCAACAAAATAAGCTGAACTTGCTCATCAGTCATTTTGAAGTTCCTTCATGCTGGCAAATGAAACTACCATCTTCAGGACAGGCTCCTTGAATTAACTGTCAGCTTGCATACCAAGTGCGGGTTTCATGTGAACGTTTTTGCACAGACAAACTCACATGTGAAGGTGTAGTAATGCAAATACACACACGTGCAATTGTAGGCACAATTTCATCCTAATCATTTCAGCCTAAATGTCTGCTTTTGTCCTCAAAATTCAAAAACTTTGGAGTTTCAAAACATTCATGACAAGATATTGGTGAGAAAGCATTAGTAAAGTGGATTAAAAAGATGGCAATGAAATAATTGTACATTACACAAATCAGTTGAGATCTGAAAAAGATAACTACAAATTTAGTACTAATGAAAGCCTTGTTTCTGCTTTTGAGTACAATTTCCTGACTTCTAAACATAATTCCCTCATTAAAAACAAGAAACAGAGACACTCAGTCACAACAGCTATTGCTACCATCACACGCTTATGCGTATATACTTGGACTATATGTACTAGGATTCTATCTTACCAGTCCTAGTGCTCACTGAAGGTAGGGGAGGGAATGGGATGCATCAGCTTTTCTGATCACATGTGCTAGCATCCTATGGATCAACCCCACCAATAAACAGCAGCAGTAGATAATAAAGTAGGTGCTTATCAGTCACTTACCATCCTGCTGGTGGCATTTTAGGACATCCCTCCTAATGTCTGTCTTCAAGGTTTGAACTGGATATTAGTACAGAGGAGGCTGCATTCTGTGAGCTCTAGACCGGCTTTCTGCCTCCAATTGTTTCTGTTCTCCCTTTTTCTACATTTTTTATTTCTTCTATGGGTACAACTGTCTTCGCTTCTCACTGATGTCATCAGTCCTGTCATATATAGGAGTGTTCACAATTCCACTGCCTCCACTTAACACTTCATAACTCACTTGTGTTCAGTCCCAAAGTATGGTATGTGGTAGCAACACCAACAACCTTGTCTAGTAACATGTACTTAGGACGACAGGGAGATTCGATTACATCCAAAAAGGAATGTGCCTAACTACTTGCAGACAGATGTATGGCACAAAGTTCCTATACAGTGATATACTGTAGTAAGACCTAAACAAACTTCTGTTTGATCTTCATGCGGGTCAGGCTAGAAGCAAGTCTCCCTAATTACAACTTTGTATCCCTACTGTGCTGTAGAAAATGGTAGCATTTCAGAAGATAAAGAATAATTAACATGGGAATTTTAACTATATACTTTTGGTTCCTAGAAACATGCTGGGATCACCAATTGCCTGGCAGCCGACAACTCCTTCAGCAACAAGGTTAAAGCAAGTTGCTCTATCAACACCTTCCTGCACCTTACTTAACCAAATAAAGTTGGTGTTTGAATACAGATTATAAAGAAAATGAAGTAGTTTGAAATCCTCTACAGATACCCTAGAAATAAGTTAAAACTTGAAGCTGCATATTTTCCTACAGATCTAGATAGCTAAGTTAGGGTAACACCAACCGAAGTCCCATCAATGTCAAACAAGGACAAATTCTTACAACTCAGGATAAACAAACAATCAAACAAAGGTACCTCCAAGACATGTGGCTGAACAAGGAGTAAAACCAATGTATTCCCAGTCATAAATCACACTGCCATCTTCAGCATGAGAAAAATCAGGTGCATAGGGGATGGGATCACTGTCACAGGATGCCTGGTGACAGACTCGTTCTGTTGGTGGTTTCACATCTTCACATTCCTCCTCAGGCAGTTCAACCTCAGTCTGAGTAAATGCAAGAAGAATTCGGCACTTCACCTCTCGCACCTGTATGCCACTGCCACATGTGGCACTGCATGGAGACCAGGGCTCAGGAATAAACCTGCGAAGAATCACAGTAGAAACCTTGTTATTTTATTCCATATAATAGTGTCTGTGTGCACACAGTTAAAACATACTAAAACATAAACGTATGTTTATACACAAAGAAGACAATACATAATACTATTTTTTTCCAAACTCCTTCAGTGGAAAAGAAAAAACTCCTTGAAGACATATCTATACAATATAAAATAGCTCCCTGGATACACAGACTTAGGCATGTGCCAAAGTATGTTTGCAGTTTGCTTAAATCTGAGAAAGACCATCACCTTATGTCATACTAACAATCAGTAACCAGAAAGAAGAAAAGCACTTTCCAAACCTAGCTATCTCCAGTGCACACCACCACAGGCTGCTGTTCAGGTTTCATCTTGTAAGAAGCCTCTCATCTTCAATAAAGAAGTCTAACTGGCTCAGTCTCTAATCCATCATTTTTATTAGAAAGCATTTATGCTCCTGATGAACTATAATAAAATTTCATTTTACAGATCATGGAATTTACTGAATAAAAGAAGGTTTTAGCCTGTAATTTTCTCTGACTTCAAGGGTCACATTAATATCTGATAGCAATTTTCAAAATGGCACTAGAGCCAAGGGGCTGAATTTCATTAATGAAGTCATCCTGTGTGGCTCTGGGGTACAATTTATAAGAAATCAAATACCGAGTATCATAGGGCATTTTCTCTAAAGGTTGCAGTTGCTGTTTATTGTACGTACAAATGCAGATGATGATCAAAATACAAATGGGAGATACAGGAAGATATATTTGACCAATGCTACAAACATTTGGAAAGAAAAATCCAACCTAAGATCCAAAGATTTTCTCCTTATCTTTGACTAAGAATTATCTTTCTCTTTACTGCAGGAAAGCTGCCCTTATAAATACAGGAACACTTGTGTAAGACAAAAATCAGAATTTATGCTCTGCATACACAAAAAGAATCAAAAAATGTCAACTCAGTGTGGTTGATTCTGTAGACAGTTTATCATCTTGAGCCAATAACTTCTTGCCAATATATACAGAGAAAGAATCAAATAGAAGAAAGGAGAATAGATGAGCGGGTAACACACAAGGATACTCTATCTAAGTCCTCGGGGTAGTCACCCAAGATGTGCTTGGGACTTAGCCCAGGACAGACTGTCTCCTCTGGAAAAGACCATTCCCATTTCCAATAAAGGTTATAAGGTTACTGGTTATTCTTTAAGGAGCTGTTGATGAAATACCTTTTCAAGTCTACTTTGAAGATAAAGATGTCAAATCCAATCACCTAAAAGTTTCCTTTCCTGTTCACAGCCTCAAAATTTTAGAGCTCACTGGTCCATGACAGACCTCAGTAAAGGGTGCAGTATCCCCAGCTCCTCTTGAAACCAAGGAAAACTGTGCAAAAAAAGTGTCCATTTGTAGTTATGTACCTAATTGGAAAAATAAAATTGATGGACATTTACAGATGAAAAGAGCTGGTTGGTGTTCTGACCACACATAACTGTTGACAGCCTGAAAGCAAATAACTTTTTTGGTAAAAGCATGGTAGCAGCATACCAGAAATTAATGCTAGTTTTGTGTACCGTTAGTTGAGTGCATTAAGACATTCCAAAAATAATGTATGATGCTTTCTTTTGAAATCCTGTATAAACGAAAGGAAAATTTGAACCACAGCAATCCTTTCATTCAGCAACCAATTGATTTATAAAGAAACTCAGAAAGTTCTAAGCATTTTTTCTATGACTTATAGCAAGCCTATATTATAATTGAGGTTTTCCTGTTGAATGTTAGTGTCTGGTATTTTTCAGCAAAGTGCAAAATAAAAAAACACCCCAAATGCTTTTTATTCTACCTTGGCATTTGCTATATCGGTCACATGACTATTTGGCTCTTAAAATCAAAAATTATAGAACCTTTCAAAAGATGACCATGTTAAAGTCACACTTTAAGTATCTTCAACAGAAGTCAACGGAGATTGCTAATACAAATTTAGAGCAAGGAACCAAGCACAACCAAAGCCTTCAACAGATCATTAATGCAAACTCCATCAACCACAGAACTGACACATCTTTTACTCAGTGGCATTCACAGCACAGACACTAATACTTTCTCATGCTAATACTTTGAACACAACACTTCCCAAAAGCAAATTCATTCTGCCTTCAATGGGCATACACTCAGTGAGTGTGCTCATCCCTTGCAGGTCATTGGGAATATATAATGAATGACAGGATGGTGGTAGCTCTGCTAAGTTGTCTGAGATCTGTAACTAAGTTTGTAGATGAGACTCCTTTTCTGATTAGGAAAAGGAAAAAAAAATGGAAAAATACAAATCCAAGCAGGCACAACTTTTCAATCATCTGCACAGGTATAAATGATGTACACACTACAGATGCATTGGAGAATATGTCCATGCTGCAGTGTTATCAGTCTTGTACTAATGGAAATGTGCATTCACCTGGCACACTGAAAAAGCCAGTGTAAGCTGACCTGGAAAATGAAGCAGTGACCTAAACTACTGATGATAAAACTGGTACAGAACAGCCCAACCCAGCCAAATCAAATCTGCTGAGAAAATTGGGGCTGTTCAGCCTGGAGAAGAGAAGGCTGCGTGGAGACCTCATAGCAGCCTTCCAGTACCTAAAGGGGGCCTATAGGGATGCTGGGGAGGGACTCTTCATTAGGGACTGTGGTGAGAGGACAAGGGGTAATGGGTTTAAACTTAAACAGGGGAGGTTTAGATTGGATCTGAGGAAGAAATTCTTTACTGTGAGGGTGGTGAGGCCGTGGAATGGGTTGTCCAGGGAGGTTGTGAATGCTTCATCCCTGGCGGCGTTCAAGGTGGGGTTGGACATAGCCTTGGATGGCATGGTTTAGTGGGAGGTGTCCCTGCCCTTGGAACTCGATGATCTTGAGGTCCTTTCCAACCCTTACTATTCTATGATTCTATGAACTGAAAACTTAACTCTGCAGCCTTCTGTATCTTTCTAAAGACTTGAAAAACATGGTGTCTATTAATATTACTTTTTTATTTTCCTCATGCCTGCAGTTCTTGCTTCCAGTTAAGACAGGAAATGCCTAAATCCTGGGGAAAAATAGACGACTCTTGTGATATTTCTAGTCCAACCCTACTGTGCCAAGGGGCCTGGATAAGAAGTTGCAGAAGCACCTAAAATGCTGGGTGCTTATGGGCACAGAACTTCCATGATACTGGCACCCCACCCCTCCCTGAAGCACCACCCTTGCCCGTTCTAAGCAGAGTTGCACTGCCAGGTTTTATCAGCCTTGAGTGTAATGTGTTGGACAAAAACGCCAGTCCATTTTCAGAGAGGAGCCTGTGAAGAATGTCCATCACCAAAAGCACAGTGGGGACACTTATGTGAAAATGACTCAAACACAGTGAGCAGGAGCCTCCATGAGAGACACCTCATTTCACATTCAGTGAATGCAACTCCACAAACCAAGTGATTAACTCTAAGCTCAGGTTGCTGAAAAAAAAAATATATCAGCTTTTAATGCATTTTAGTTTTGCCCTAAGCCATGACAGCGTAAGGCGGCTGAAGTGTCTATTTCTTTAACATACAATTAATAAAAAGATGCAAAAACCTTGCTGCAGCTTCTCTGCGAATCGCACTGTAACTAAGAAGGCTCGAGGGAAGAACATTTAAAATAATGATTGGTATCAACTGTCATCACATTCCACAACTGAAAACTGAAAAGGTCAGACCTGCATTTTTCTTGGCCTCACTTTAAGGGCAGTCATTTTTTATTTTGCTAATAATAATAATAATAATAAAAAAAAGAACCTTTTGAATGTTCCCCCTCTCTGTAAATTCAGGACACCAGCTGTGGTAGACCACAGCGGCAGAAGTATTTATCTTCCACAAGCTACTTTTGGCATATCCATCATTTGTGGGTTCTAAAACACAGCTGCATTTGTTCTCTTATTCATTATCAACTACGATATCGCACAAAAATATAGAAAGACAGTTGTAATAAAAGGATGGACTAGAAGTTGAGACTTCATATTGTGGTTAAAGTTTGGATGACAAGAGAATAGCTAAAATTAAAAGCGATGGCGTTTTACCAAGGAAATCATAAGCCCCCTGCTAGGCAGAGGTGGGCCATGAGCTATCACTGTGCCATGTGTAAACTACAGAAAACAAAGTTAAACACTTTCAGACCAGAGGGAAATCTTGTTATAATTTACTTTGGGAGAAGTTACAACCTATTGTTACAGTTTCTTTTTAAATCCTAAACCCCGACCCAAAAATCTCACTCCCGCTGGAAAAGACCACAGCAGTTAGAGCACAAGATTCAAAGCATCTATTGAGAAACTACTCAGGTTGCGAAACATTGTCTACATGACCAACAGGAGATATGCAAAATGGAATGAAGTCAGCTATTTCTCATTTCTCCTTACCTGACAGCTTCCTTAGAAGAATAAACTAAGAGCAGGCAACAGCAGAAGACAGGTAAGAAGAAACTGATGGGGAACCTGGCTGCAGCATCAGAGCTGTGTCCCAGGAGGGTCCAGAGTACCCAGACTAGGAAATCACAGCACCTCAGCAAAGAGAAGGATGGCAGAGAAGAGTCATCAGCAACAAGTGGAGGGAGAAATCTCTCAGACTTAAATGAACATGCTTCTGGAAAATGTGAAGAAAGAGTCTTAGGACAGATGAGGATTGTGAATGACAGATTAAGAAAATCTAGGTCTCCAGAGCAAGTAAAGAAGAAAAAAGATCCAGGAAACTGCAAAACTGCAGAGCTGTGACAGGACATGCACTGAGCGCTCGAACACATGGCTGCATTCACAGTGTGAAGCTGCAGTGGAATACATCGGTCATGTCTAGGAAGGCATGAATAACTGCTTTCTTTGTGAGGACGAGGTATAAGGGAATCCATTACAGAGTTTCCGGCTCAGCTCTATTATATTCCAAATATACTCTGATCTAGCATGCTGTGTCCCTGACAGTCCTCCCTGCATGTTCTGTCAGACTGCTGCTGAAGGATCCTAAAAACCTCAAGACTACATTAGCTTATGGTTGCCATGGTATGATTTCGAAATGCCAGAGATCATTTTCTTTATAGCTTCATGCTGAATCCTATTTAGCGGTGGCCTCGTATACCTTCATACTGATTTGCTGAATTTAACAGGCACATTTGGTTGCATCACCCCCTTCGATTATCACACTACTTTTATACATTTGCTACTACCCTGCTTGAATTCAGGGCCACCAATTTGGAGAGTGAAATAACCATTCACAGTAGGTTGACACTTGACTTGAGGGGCTAGAGCAGTGAAAAGTTTAAAGCACAGTCACCATAACAAACACCTGTTTGGCAAGAGGTTTCTTCTGTGAGTCAGTGCAGGTGTAAAGATTTTATTACTCATGATCACACCTGTTGTTGCAAGTGTGCCAAAAATCAGGAATAGCTAGATGGAGGAAGAAAAATAAGAAGTTTTGGGGCATGCTCTGCTCTCAGAGCAATAATAAATCCAAAGTAACTTCAGTAAGCTCATCTAAATGATTTTAAACTAATATTACTAAAAATGAGTGCAGAATTTGGCAAAGCACAACAAGATACTGCTAAAAATCTCTCATGAATGCCTTACAGAAAGTTACTACTTTCTAGAAAGTTATATACTATATACTGAATTTATAAGATATATATATCCATGAACATACACAGGGGATATAAGCAATTGTGTGGATGCCCTAACATACAAGGGGCAGGAACAAGTGCAGGTGGATTTAAATAATGCTTTCATCCTCAGGACTTAAATATTGTGAAGCTTACCCCCATCAGCTTTTAAGGGAAGTCACAAAATCCAGATGTTATTTCACACACACGCATGTGTAAAGTATCACAATTTACCCCCATAGATTCAGCTAAGCTCAGAGATCAGCAGGTTTTTCTCACTTTCTTTATGCATGGGGCTCAGCCCCCATGGAAATTCTGGCAACCCTACAAAGTACCTCTTGGTTTTTAATACAGCCACCACATTCTTGAGGTAACTGCAACGGCTGGGATAAAACTGAATTTATTTAATTTACATCTGCTGAAATGCTTCCTCATGCATTAATTAGGCTAAATTAAGATCCCTTTGCATTGCTTGAATGGTACAGGGACACTATAATAGAGCAGCTCTGCATCATCCAGAACAGGAGCTCCAGAAGCAAAGCTACTGAGATTCAAAATTAGGAACAGCCCACAACACAGCTCATCTCCCAAGGAGGGCCAACTGTCAGAGCAAACTGCATAGCAACAGTCATTCCAGATGAACTGCAAAATGTGCTGGAAATGTTTCCTCACTGTAATAGACAGTGTACTTACGTTGGCTCTTCTGAGACTTCCATGGTCTCTTCCATTTCATGTGCCTGTTTAAACCACGGCAATTTTGCTTCCACTGGAGCTTTTTCTGGGAGAGAGAAAAAAATATCAACACAACAAACACATTCAGTAATTCCTCCAAAATCAAAACAATATGCAAAAGTTAGCAGTATTCACTTTAGCACTTGACACTTTACACTGCCTACTGATCTAATGCTTTTGAATATGTGCTGGACAATAAAACATAAAATACAAGAAAACTTCCTCATGATGTTTGAGCTCCATCTTGACACCCCTCTTTGCTGGGAGGGCACGAGCAATTCAATTTCCATTCCTGTTTAATCTTTTACTTCCTTCCAAAACCTTCCCCAAGTGCAGACTGAAGTGTATATCTCAGTATGATGGCTTATCGTCATAATTCGAGTTTGTAGCTGAAAGAAGCCAAGACATAGCGAGCACACATTGCATTCCAGGTAGACTGGCTTCATTAGGAAATATTGACAGAATTATTTTTTTCCTGAGTTAGGCAGCTATCCCAAACCTGGAAATTAATTTAAAAAACAACGCTAGCTTCCTTTATCTGTCTAAGCATCCTATACTTCTGTAATGCTTTTCCTAGGAGTACTGTAAGCCATTTGAGGACCTGTGCCTCCAAATTTCAGAAGGTTCTTAAACATTCAGATCTGGTTTCTACTTCATGGCTTAACCCTGAATAGTTTTCTGCTTGAAGAATTCTTTAGAGTCTGAAAACATCCTGACATAGGGTAGTCTATAGATAGCTTTCACTTTTTCTATGCAAATCTCTATGGTCAGCTGTGAAGGTCTGAAGTACAGCCTTTCAAATAAAAACTGTAAGAACACGAGCAGAATCCACTAAAATGGTCCAGAGGGACACGAATGAGCAAGCGACAAGATACACGGGTTTCCCCCCCCATCTTTATTTTTTCCTTTTCACCTTCCCACCTACTGTTGTATGCCTTACCAACTGTTTTAGAGAATATTTACCAACTTGCATCATTGTTACAGGCCTTTTAAATATGCAGATATGGCGAAGAGAGAAGGAAACCAGTTTGATTATAATTTAATGAACTGATGAGTCCCACTGAGAATGTGGACACACTTAATGAGATGCAAATGAGCAAGATCCCAAGTGATACATATTATCATTCCCATTTTAAGTATTATTGAACAACTCCTCCTCCCCATGTTGAACTCATTAATTCTGGTTTTCCCAGTCTGACCAGGCTGTACAGATTCAGTTAGCATGTTCACCTCATGACAGTCTGGCCACATCATCAGCAAAAAATATTAGCAGGGCATTTTTCCTAGCACCAATAATTAAAATGCTTCCTTCTGCCAAGACTGAAATAAGTCCTAGTAAATTCTAGGTATTTCTTCTGGCATTCCTGAAAAAGGTTACCAGGGGCTTTTAATTCTCCTAACAAAAATGTAAAACAATAACAGACCCAGACAAAATTCCAGTTACCTTTTGGCTTGTAACATGGTACTGGCACGATGCACTCTTCTTTTATGTGGAGTTTAAGCTGTGGATTACAGCCACCGACGTGCTGCCCGCGGTGGTCAATGCACAGCACTACTCTGTAACGCAAGCCTCGGCCACAGGTCACTGTGCACTGCAGGAGACAATGCAATCACCTCATGCTGTTTCTTTTTCATTATGTTTACTAATACTGTTAAAAAGCAAGTTAGAAGTTCTGATGATGTGTTCACTGAAGTTTTTCCACAATCAGTGAGGTATCAGATGTGTGAATTTGCCCCTGCATTGCTGGGTGAATAAAGAAAAGGTTGATGCTGGAAAAAATGTCTCAAGTTTTGGGAATGCAAGTGATTTCTCAGGGTTCTGTAAAGCTTATCTGATTGGCAACAGTTTGAAACAGAGGTGGCTCTGTACTGAGAATATGCTCTTTCACAGTGGTCATTTTCAGTTAAAGCTGGGTCAGACGTGCTGCAAGAACAGTTTCTTCACTACATTAGTGATGTCATTTGGATGAACTAAGGAATTATAGAAGTGTTGAGCTATCTGACTTTATCAGATAACTACAGCCAAGATAAGTTGGCTTTATATTCTTGTTATTATAATGAAAGGTAAGAATGCTGGAAAATCACCTTTGCAGACTTGTCAGCCCCTAGACAGACATGTCTTTAGCTATTATATGCAGTGAAATATTGCATTTATCAAGAACTGAGAGAAAAACAACCTGATTGCAAAGGGGCCTGACCTCTGGCTCTCATCCCTCCTCCACGTAAAGCAGAAATTCAACAGGCATAAATAATTTTATATGGATTTTTCTCCACACAGACATATTAACATTTTGATTATCTGGCCAAATTACTTAGCGCAAGCTTCTCCTAGTAAGTCCTATGAATTATGCCTGCGGGGCTGTCTTTTTCCAATAGCCCTCTGCTCACAAACACATGCTAACAAGACTGGAGGCTTTCTTTAGAAAACAAAAAATAAAGATCCAATTTATTTTTCAACTTACCTGAGACCACTCCATTGCCACCCATTTAGGACAGTCAAACAGGTTGCAGGTTTGAATGACTTTGGGCTTAGGGGCATACATGCATTTCCATTCTTCCACTTGCAGTATCTCTCCATGAATAGTCTCCTCTACACACACAAAACTTCTTCTCTGAATACCACCTCCACAGGAAACTGAACATGCAGTCCAAGGGTTATGTTCCCACCTGGAAGAAGAACTCGCATATATTAAAAATAAGCCTATTTTTTATTCCATTGACTTCTATTAAAAGTGCAAAATACTGAATTCAACGTCAGTGTCATTAAAAGCCAGTAATAGTTTGGTTGCTGTATTCTTGCCATACGCTGAATAAAAATACAACAAATTACAGAACTACCTTGCATTATTCCAGGCTTAAGTTCATTTGCAAATTGGGAAGAGAAACAAAACTACAAATTTAAGTACATTTCACAAAATAACTAAAAATCTTATTCTCATACACGAGTAAAAGACACTAAATACACTGAGTTTGATTATTGGAATGATTTTACTTGCAAATAGTCTAAATACTCTGAACAGAATATTCTTCAGTTAATTTGCATGGTCACACACTCCTATTACCATTGTCAGAGACAATCACATGAAATTGAGATTGTATGAAGTCTACAGACAAAGACTGAACATTCTGTGCTGACTGAGGGTGTTATTGCCCAGTTGCTCATCACTGCCCACATCATGCAGGCTACCTTAAAAAAATCTCTTCATGCAAGAGCTTTTCTGGGCACTCTAATACTTGCTTTGGGTAAACCCAGCCGTTTAATTTCAAACTGTCTTCATCCCTAAGGACTGCGAGCAAATTAAATTGTGACAGCTATCATTTGGCTGGTCATCACTGCAGTTCTGCAAGAGTTTTCCACCCTCATTAAAATGTTGTTGAATGACTTTGTATTCACACTTTCCAACTTGCTTTAAGCAAAAGGCAGCTGCTCATCCATTTCAGCTGCTTTAGCTAACCTAGCTGATTGCTTCTGAAGCACAGCTATGCACAGATTAAGTCCACACAGCCCTGCCAACCAGCAGAGCTGTGGGGTAGTAGCCTCTAACAAAGGGATGATAACTTGCTGGGAAGGAGCATCTTCAGAATGGACATCTATCCACAATCTTAGACCTAACCACAACAAAGATGGAATTGCTACACCACCTTAAGCGAGAATTAAACGTCGGTTTTTAGGTTACAAACTCTGTTTCATTGATCTCCTGGTCTTCGCATGAATGTACATTTAAGCAATCACTTATCAACAAAAACTAACTTCAGTAAATGTCCTGCCTTTGCCATGTTTAGAGCTAACAAGCTCCTATCATAGCATTTGTCTATAGATTCCACTGACCCCCACACAATTTTTCCTCACCTTTCACTTACTATCTCTTGCTTCTTTCTCACCACCCACCCAAATCAAAGTAATGCCCCGTGAAATGCTTCAGTCCTGCAGCACATTTTATGGTTCATCAATGTCTTAGGTTAAAACTTATTCCCATTACAACTGCAGGGACTCAGAAAGGATCATGAAAAAAATTACATGCATTATGAACAATGGACTTGTCAAGTACTTCAGTATCCCACCAAAATCAGTTCATCAAAAGTAACTTAGTTATCATAAAGGAAGTCATAATCTCAGAGTAGATGAAGCAAAGGACTATGAATCAAAGATAAGTTTAAGTGACTACCACCCACTTTCTATGATCCTGCAGGTAAATCAAGGACACTTCCTATTTTAAGCAATTCATTAAACTGCCTACAAAAACCTATTAATCATGCTTAAACTCAACAAAAGAATGAGTCTAAAACATAGAGCAAGCCATGAAACATTAGCCATGGAGCATACACTCAAAAACATTCAGAATAAAGCTGGATGTCCCCATAAGATACCATATCATAACTACAAGATACTTTTGAAGAGCAACAGTTACACTTCTCTGACTTAAATGAACTACCAGTGTCAACTCATTTTCCTTAAAAAAGTCAGAAACTGCGGAGCAATTAACTCTTCAATGAATTAGCAGCTCATGGATTTATATATATAAGGCTCACTGTGCTATATGTAATGCTAGCCTTGCGAGTGTTTATAGCATGAAGTTTTATAGTTGTTTTTCTTTATCTCATCAGTTTCAAACACACTCCAGATTCCACACTCCCATAAGCATTCTCAAGATGGAGTGAGGTCCATGGCTACTGGGGAGAAGGGGGGTCTTGGGCAAGCAGTCAAGGAGATTCTTTCCAGAACCCACAGCTGTCAAGGGATCCTCAACAGTCCAACAAGTCTGAAATAAATGGAGGCATTCCAAAAGCTTTAAAAGAAAATTTTCATCCTGGGAAATTTTCCTATTTATTTCAAAAGAATTCTCCATCTGTAAAAATATTTCAGTGGGGCATTTACAACTCTAGCCACAGGAGAACCCTTTCAAGATCTTGTGGTGCGCACTGTGACTTTCCCACAACTTCCTCGTGTGAATGGGAAAGTAGTGGTAAACGCCACAGGACTGAAAAGCAGCCCTCCACATGGCCCTCGTGTTATGTAGGAGGTGTGATGTATGACTGCTGGTCAAGGTGAAGGAGCCTGTACAGTTTTGCCCAAGCATATCTACAGTGCTTTGGTTTTCTGCCTGCTTTGCAAGAACACTCTTGGATTAGCATATAAGAAACAGGTAAGAAAAGGCTGGAAAGGTGGAAAAAGCTTCAGCAGAACTGGCACAGGCTAATGCACTGTAGTTACTTGACAGGCAACAGCACAGAGAAAATACATCCTGCTACACTGAAGCAAGACCTGCATCTCTGCTGGACCAGATTCACCTCATGATGCAGAAATACAAAGTGCCTGTTTCAGCTGCTGCTTTCTTTCAGAAATTCCAGCAAGAAAGGGCACTTTTTTATCTTGTGTTTCTTCATGTGCCTTCCCAGTGTAATACAGCCCGTTTCCTCCCTCTCCTTCCTCCTGGGACCAACTCTGTGTCCTACTTGGCAACCTGCTATCATACAGTTCTTATTCTTGAGCATCACCCAGGAAGACCATGATACCTTCTGACAGGACTCACTGAGGTGTCGAAATGAGGTAGGCCTTTGTCTGCATTTCTCAGTGTTTGAAACAAGAGAACCTGCCCACAGCTTTACTGCAGACAATCTATCTCACCACAGTGTCATGCAAACGTGCTGAGCACGGTAAAGCAGAAAAAGGGGGGTTAAATTTCTCTTTCAACTGGCCTCGAAGCCCTGAACAGTTCAGAAGATGAAATACTCATGTAAATAAATTTTGCTGAGTTCCAGAGGAGACCTTAAGTACGAAGGAACTGGCAATAAAAATGGAAGGGGAGAGACACAGAACGTAATTATCGAACTTTATAGGACAAAGCTGTGAGGGAAAAAAACCCTGAATGTATGTATGAAAGCCAAAGTACATCACAGGACAGCAGATCCACAACAAGCATAAATTGCTACAGAAATAAACTATGACATTTATATCAGCTGCAATCAGTAGCTCCACTGAGCCGTGCAAGTCTATGATTTCATTCGTATTACTTCATATCTTTAC
Source organism: Amazona ochrocephala (assembly GCA_039720435.1). NCBI lineage: Eukaryota > Metazoa > Chordata > Aves > Psittaciformes > Psittacidae > Amazona > Amazona ochrocephala. Next base: position 36,592,642 of record CM077883.1, on the reverse strand, counting down.
TTCTTTAGAAAAATATACATTATTCATTTCATGACATAATAAAGCAGAGGATCAGCTTAGATAAATATGCATCTAACTCCATCAGCTATAATTCTTCACATTAACAGTAAATCTGGCTTAATGATTTTTAGTCTCAACATTTTTCATAGAACATGTAAGCCTTCTAGAGAAGATTTATATTCTTGTCATGGATTCAGGTAAATAAATAAATGACAACAAACTGTGCTCTGACAACTTAATTTTAGGCAATATATATTCAGACAACTCAGTGTCTTTAAAGGGACATCAGACTTGATGTTGATAGATAAAGTGTAGGACTAATGAAGGAGAGGAATGAGACCTCTCGATGAAAAAGAATTTCTAGAGTCCTGTAACACAGGCAGACCTGCTCTATAAAAGAATACATTCATTGCATACATCTTCAAAATAAAAACATTTAATTTCATTCCTCATTAAGACAAGAATTCACACACGAATTTTAAAGGAGGTGCTCTTCCCAAAACTACAGCAGGAGAAGTCTTAGGGGGACAGTTCTTTATTCTAAAGTCTTCCACACTGATATTTTCAAGAAGAGCACATTAATCCCTTACTGTTAAGCTAATCATCCAGAGTGCACTGAAATAAATCACAAACTTAAAAACATGTAGAGGATTGTTATAAACTTGCTCTCTTGTGCAGCAAAAAATCAGATGTTTCATGATCTTAATACTCAAATAGTATGTTTGCAGTGAAAATTGTGCTAATGCTGACACGTACGCTATCCTGATTATACATACCGAGGAAGTGGCTGGAAGTGATCGTATGGCATGATTTCTTTAAATCCATCACTGCCAAAAAAAAATATTGCATCATTATTTCTCACACCCAAGACTGTACACCAAGTACATCGTTCACGTGGTCATGCTTAAGGTAAGCAATTCCCAACGTCAAATGAAGGAATCTTACCTCCATTACACATCACCCTTGTGGCAAACAGTGACTTGTATAACCTTATCTTTTCTGCACAGATAAAGATTTGTTCCCCATACAGTTTCTTTACTTCATACCATCAAAAATAAAAATAGTTAAATGAACAAGCCTTAAGCAAAGAAAAGTATTATCGGTGTATTTTTAGGACTGTGCTAATTTATTCTCCAGAAAAGTTATATGCTTGAATGTGTAACAAAGACACTGAGGAACTTAAGTGTCAGTGACATAAATGCATCACAGGATTAATCCCAGATAGGTCCTGAATGGTGATTAGGACCCTTCCAGAACTGCACAGCATAGAGCAGGCATAAACCCTTACTACCAATGCTAAGAGATACGGTGTTATATCCAGTAGTACTTCCCTATTTCTGTCTGTATAAGCTAAATTTGAAAGGAAAAGGTAATTACACCCTTTCCTTCCCTGATTTTCCCATTCCAGCTTTGCAACATTTGGCAACCATTGCCATTAAGCATTACTGAAATCTTACCGCTCCATATAGTGATCAACTCTCCAGGAAAAAAACCTTGAGAGTCTGCACATCTATAACTGTTAGAGGTCACTATCAATGATTATGTTCTATAAGAATGAAAGGAAATGGACAGTTTAGCTATAGGAAATGAAATCCATCGAGAGTGTTTCCTTTTCTTCTTGCCTATAACTCTGGCTTGGCCAGCTGGCATATTAACGTGAGGTTCTGGGACCTGATACTGTGATGTTATTTTAAGATTCTTTAGCACAGCCAGGAAACCTCACCAGACAATCCAAAAGTTAGTTTGAAATACTGCAGTGTAATTCAATACAATTTATGTATACTATAGACTTTATAATTTGGCAAGAACGTTCTGTGGTATTTGTGATACAAGTATATTTACTTTGAATGATTTTTTTTTTTAATTCTTAGTATAAAAACACAAAGCCCCTCAAACTTAAACAATTAAGTGTCAATTCCACAGTACAAATGAAGAATGAAACTTTTACAGTGGGCAGATGAATAAAGCAAGTTAAACCATGTGCAAAACTTGTACTCTGACAGAACTGGAGCTACTGTCTGTCTAATGAGAAATCCTGAATGGCAGCATCAACAAATCCAAAGCAGGCAAACAATCTGTCCTTCTCACACAGCCTCACAAAATCCTTGTACTAGTGCTGTACCACTCAGCAAAATATAAAGTAGAATTAGCCTTTGAACAGACAAATTGACATTTACAATACCTCTGTATAAAGCAAAGTCTCCTATTCTGCAACGCTGAAGTGCTACAAATCTATAGGCAGTGGTGCCCAACATCAGCCTTCAACATGTGCAATAATCAACCAAGATTAAGTAGCCATAAAGATTGAAAGAGATTAAATTCAGTAAATACAATATCTTGTTCCTTAGTAACTGTCTCTAGCACACACAAACTTATTTGTCATACAGACCTAGAAGGGCAGGGATCCATGTTGCATTCTTTTAGCTTGGGCTTTGGTTTCTTGTTTTCTGGATGGTAATGACAATAGTGGTCAGGAACAACACGCTTCAGACGAATATCCACGCATTCAGCTGAATTAAGCTGATAACCTAATACAGGAGCAAAGTTAAATATTGATAACAGCAACACATTAAAGCAATCTTATTCCTTCCTCACCCCTCCCAAACAATGTGCTGCCCGTTCACTATTAATTTCTTCTGCTACTCTTTTTTGGTTTACTTTTAAACAAGGAAACACTGCACAGGAACATGCAGGACCAGATCTTCATTTAAAGGAATTCAGTATAACTATTATATTAACCTACCTTAACACTAGACGAGGCTTTGGCACGTTATTCTAATAATATTCTAAGTATAAGAGTAAACGCACATATATTTTTATGTGATGCAGGGATACATGTGCTGGAACAGCTCACCTGTCGCAGAGGCAACCTTAGCAAGTCATATGGTTCTACTACATGTTCCACAATTTATAACTGCCCTCCCCAAAGAGGATTTACCACGTATGTTAGAGGTCTATACTACACAGTCATGCATGTTAAAAAAAAATAAATACTTAAAATAAAGCCAGAGGAATTGAAGATGAGATCCAAAAACATTGCTGGGTTAAACTGGAGAAAACCAAGAAATGGTTTCAAGAACGTTCCTAGTTGAAGAGCCAGCAAAAGAAAACTTGAAGTAACTACTTGGAGAAAAAAAAAAAAGAAGAGTGTGAGGAGACTGGTTACAAGAAAAGATCTGAGTTCTATAAACCACTAAGTTGCTTTTTTGGCTAAGAAAAGAGACTCATTCAAAAGAGCTGACTTGGACTTAAACTGAGGAGAGGAGGAGGATGTTCTGGTATGTGCAAAGAAAAAAAGTTTGAAACCACAAGAATTAAAATCCAAACAGAGTCAATAAACTAACAGCACAAGTCCCACTGTCTACTGAAAATGTTAAGTATCATATATCAATGGCTTTGCTTGTGTGTCTCCTGGCTGATTCAAAGTGTCATCCTGCATGAGAGGGATAACCATGAAAAGGAACTAAGCAGTTCCAGTGCTGAAAGCATGTATGTTCCAGTTCTTGTAAGTACTGAAAGGACCCAGAAGATACGCTACTTGCAAACAAGATAAACTTAATTTTCAGACATTCTTGCTCATTCAAGCTTGACAGTACTTTCTGAGATGCCTATCACGCTCCCCTTTCCAACACACAGAGATTACGGAATTAAATGCAGAAGAAGCATCCAAGTGAGAAATGGTGGTGCACTGATTCCAAGTCTCTGTTGTGAAGAACCTTTTCTTTTATTGCCAGTAAAAGATGCCAAACAGACAATCTGAACTCTAAATCTGCTTTAAGATAACAGGTTAAAGCCAGGCAGCTGCAATACAACTTCCCCACATGCCTCAGTAATATGCCATTCTTTACTAATTCCATGGGCAAGCAAGTAGCTCAGTTTCTGTGCTTCTTCAGTTGCAGGCCTTCCTCAGGACTGACACCAAGAGTGTCAAGCCCTGTTTATAAAGGTCATTTTTGTATTACAGGCATGCAGCTACAAAGCAGGGCACTAAAAACCTTGGCTGATTTCAAAGAGGTTGACATGTAGCTATAATTTCCGAACCATAACACCAGTCTGCATAAGGCTGGATTTGAGCCAATAAACTTGAAGGTAGATATGTCCCTTGAGTTATCCAGTGTTTACCTGCAGTCCTCAAAAATAACTGTGATGCTTTACACTTCTTCCCCTGTCAGATGAGTTAGGAAAAAATTCATAAACACAATGAGGTGGAATCATCAGAGGACATGTGTTGCCACTCACACTTAGAGCAAGAATCACACTTCATGAGGCCAAGTATCTTATAAGACACAGTAGTTTCCTGTGGGACTAGATATTACACACATATACTGTCTGCGTTTCAGATTAAAGTGAGGTGCAAGTGGTCCATCAAAGGATCCCCAGGCTCCACTTGTGCTTTAAACATCTTTTACTCAAGTCCCAAGTAACTATTTAAACCATATTTGCAGTCTCCAAAAAACCCACTACAACATGATCACTAGTATCTCAGTCTGTTTTCCAGGTGACCTGGGTAATGCTAGCTGAAGTGAAACAGCTATCTAAAATGTCAAGCACTCCTCCTGCCATGAGGTTACGGTTTTTGCAGAACTAGACATGACAAGCAGTGGGCTGGGCTGGATGAGCAGCAGCAGATTTGTGCTGCACTTCATCTAACCATTGTATAAACTGTAGCATTTAAACCAGTGGATGCCATGGCACACTATGTGCCGCTCACCATCAGGACTGAGTGTTTAAGATCAGAGAGTTAAAGGTATTAATAGCAGTTATTCTTTAAGTTCTATTTACTTACACTGTCTCCCCTCCTGTCTACACTGTGGCCAGAAACACCTTCTTCCTCCATTTCTTGGTTATACTTATTTTAAAATCTCATTGTATTTCTTTGCTTACTTTCCTAAAATCATAGAATCATAGAATAGTTAGGGTTGGAAAGGACCTTAAGATCATCGAGTTCCGCCCCCCCTGCCAGGGGCAGGGACACCTCCCACTACACCATGCCGCCCAAGGCTCTGTCCAACCCGGTCTTGAGCACCGCCACTGATGGAGCATTCACAACTTCCCTGGGCAGCCCATTCCAGTGCCTCACCACCCTTACAGTAAAGAATTTCTTCCTCATATCCAATCTAAACTTCCCCTGTTTAAGTTTGAACCTGTTACCCCTTGTCCTGAATTGGCATTTTCCATTTTGAATGTCATAGCATAAAATCATAGATGAGCTTGGGTTTGAAGGGACCTTTAAAGATCATCTAGTTTCAACCACCCTGCCATGGGCAGGAACACCTTCCACTAGACCAGGTTGCTCAAAGCCCCTTCCTGAACACTTCCAGGGATGGGGCAGCCACAACATCTCTGGGCAACCTACTCAAAATTCTTACTCAAATAATCATTCCTTATGGAAGAACATGACTTCCAGTAATATAAGGTATAAGAAATCCTATGCACACACTAACTTAACCAACCAATTTAGGTGCTACTCCTTCATTTATTTTCCTGAAGAACCACCGGTGTGCAAAGAAACACAAAAAACTAACCAATAAAAATGCAGAACAAGGGTTGTCAATGTGCCGCTTCTGATCTTCAGATTTAAACACTCATGAAGAACTGACATTACTTACCTCCTCCACATGTCACTGTGCAAGGGAAGAACTCTGTTTGTCTCCACTGATGACTGATGGGTTGATAGAAGAAGAACTGAACCACGCTATCTTTTGATCCAGAGTACCTAGTCTGAAGAAATTTCCATTACAACACATGTGTATACTGTACCGTTCATGTAATCTCAAAACATAATTCATAAAATAGTGCTGAGAGCAACATGGTAACAGGCATAAAACCTCTAGAAAGTCCACAGTGACAATTAAAGTTTCCAATAGTCAAACACTTGTATGTTGCTTTGCTTTACAAATTATTAAAGATTATCTTGAATGTGACTTTGATTATCTAACTTTGATTGCCAAAGTTCCTAACTGCATTCTTCTATTTTATCTCTTTCTTAGCAAAACGTTGAGAATTTGCTGGAGAGGGTAGTCTATAATTGATCTAAGCACACCGGCTCAGATTCAGACAAGTCTAACTGCATCTGTAATTTTGGTGATGCAAAATGAAAACTACTGAAACAGGGGAGGTTTAGATTGGATCTGAGGAAGAAATTCTTTACCGTAAGGGTGGTGAGGCACTGGAATGGGTTGCCCAGGGAGGTTGTGAATGCTTCATCCCTGGCGGCGTTCAAGGTGGGGTTGGACAGAGCCTTGGATGGCATGGTTTAGTGGGAGGTGTCCCTGCCCATGGCAGGGGGGTTGGAACTCGATGATCTTAAGGTCCTTTCCAACCCTTACTATTCTATGATTCTATGATTCTATTTCTACAACATGACACATAAAGCTAAGTGGTGTGATAATACTGAAACACTTGTCATTTCCAATGGAAACCTGTATGACTATCTTCTTTAGCAGACAAATCTTGATTTTTTTCTACATACAAATATCTGTATGTATGATGCAAGCCATTGGTGTGTGGTCTGGGTGGGAGAGAAACTTAGATCAGAAGTGGTCAGTAGCTGGATTAGTTGAAGTTGATTCCAGGGCACTGCATGGAAGCAATTCTCAGATTCAGTAGGTGGCAGTCTTCAATTGGATTAACATCAATCCACCGCACAGGATCACACTGATATTCTCCCAGTAATTAAAACAAAACTCCTGGCCATTTTTACCACTATTGTACTTTCCACCACAGAAAAGACATTAACCTTGTAGCATTTTAATTTGTTTCGATATATTCAGTATAAATTACCTCTGGACTGTAATTAGGATTCCTTATTTGCTAGCTGAAAGATTTTGTTGTACTGCTACAAGCTGATGGAGCCACCTACTCTGTTGCACATACTTTGCAGTATCTTTGTAGATTTGTACATACACACATCCCACCTTGATAATGAAATCTGCTCCAAGAGGTCCCTGGATCTTTATGATTTCCCTGTCTGTACTCTTCTGAAATTCAACAGTTGTATTTTCGATGATAAATGTTCCAGGAGCATCAAAACTGTGCTCTCCCTTGTCTCCTTGCAGTGTCTTTGACTCTATAACTAAAGAAGAAACATGGAATTAGTAAACTTAAACAGGATATGTTTTATTTTCAAGGAAATCAGAAAATAATATTTACAGCTTTGTCTTGCAAGTAACAGCTATATGTGTGCATTAAAAAATCATGCAGAATATCTGTAAAAGAGTACTAGCTGCTTCAGATTATGGGCTAATATATAATTGCAGGACATGTCAGCACAGGAATATCTGCCTGAACACACTATTCTTTCATACCAGAAACACTTCTGAGACAGTTTTTCCTACACCAAGTGTTCTATATATTTATAAAGCAATAGATTCAGCAGGACGAGCTGCAAGAAACTCAAACCAGATAGAACCAATACACAGAAAAATAACTTAAACTTCCACGCAACTCAAAAGCCTAGCAACTTCAGCAGTCTCCAGAGAAGCCTGAATGGTGTCAAACTCACCAAACACTCACCTCAGTACCTGTATCACTTTACCCATTCCAGACGTCATTAACTCAACTTTGAGTGTTTCCCCTGTGAGGCAAAAGCATGGCCAGGAGGAGAGTAGTTGCAGTGCTGCTGGAGGGATGTCCCTTTCTCAGAACAGGTGGTGATGAAAACCCTTTTGAGCTATTCTGCACTCCTTGGAAACACATTAAACTAACAGCCCACAAGCTCCAGAAGACAGATGAAGCACTTTTAGGATTGAGTCACTTCCAGCAAACTGACTGAGCTATGAGCGCACAAAGCTAAAGGAAGATTTTCATAACAAAGGTAGAATTTTGGGCTCTGCATAGTGCTACATATAGGCGCAGCAAGATGCATGAGTTGAAATACACTGGTCTGGTTACAATCAGAGGACTGCATTAAGTCAGGCATGAATCTCAGATGAGCTCAAGGCTAGCTTAAAGAAACCTTTTGATGAGCTATAAATACCCTCTTTCTCCAACTATCTTCCCTTGTTTGGTACTTTAAACAGAGTTACCTAATTCAGGCTGGATAATTTAGGTTAAGAGCATCTAGGTTTACCTGCACTGAAAACATATTCTGAATGCTAAAATCCATCATTACTGTTTTCTTCCTTAAGGTTTTTTAAATAAAAATGCATTCTGAAGCATCCCCAACAGAGTGAAGAAATTCTAGAAGAAATCAATTTCCTTTAAAAGGTACCAACATTATTCCAAGTTTCTAAGCATTCGGTTCCACTAAGTTCAAAGGCATAACAAAGGTCACATACATGGCTGGAAGGAAGTTTAAGCAAGGATGTTTCTAGAAAAATGACTTTAAGTTAATCATAAGGTAAGAATCTAGCAGTGAATCAAATGTACTTTGTCAAAGACAAAAATAAGTCTCTGGGAAGCCCATTGTCCAACGCATTTCCATTAGGAACAAACTGATGTAAACAAATCCCAGAAAAATCAACAGTATTTAGACAATTACTACATATTTTTGTTTAACACTTATGGACATTTTCTTTCCCGACTGCATTACAAAATAATCTTTCAAATATCTGAACTCAGCATTCTTGGATTCAGCTTCCGCAAGTCTTGACCCCAAACTTACACTGCTTAACAGTAAGTATTAATGCATAGTGCCTGTTATTCTGTCATTTTGTTGAATAAGAGTCAAATCCACAACTCTCAAGTACTTCCAACTCCACATAAAGTCAGTAGGATCCTCAGGGGTACAGGAACCCTTTGAAACCAGCATTAAAAATTGCAAAGCAAAACATCCAGCTGTTGCAAGAAGCTAAAGATGTTAATTTGGTGACCTGAGCTGCATTACTTTGCAGTCTTCATGCTATTTTTCTTCATTAAAAAATAATTTTTATGTTTTTCTAAGCACAAACCAGGAATACTGTTCAGCAACCAACCACAGGATAACTCGCTGAGAGCTGATACACATTTATGTTAGTGCTATGTTAAATTTTAATCCAAAGCATGTGCTTATTTGCAAGGTCCAGCTATAGAGGGATGGCCTGTATCTCTGGAGGTCATGTCAGTGAAGCTTAGAGCAGCTGCTCAGCATTTTCCAGAAGCATGTCACACAGGGAGATGAAGAGCTATTCCACAGCACAACAGATAACCTCTGATGCAATGTATTCCTGCTCAGTAGTATCTAGTGCTTGTTATCACAGGTTTCCAAAACAGAGTGAAACCAAGCATCTAGTGTAACACATACGTAACAGAGTAATGCTTATTAGGGAATAGTTCCCCCCCAAAAAACCTACTTTATTGATATCAGAGCAGTAACTGGGAAGAAGGGTTTCACCAACTGGCTTATAGGCAAGGTTTAGAAAAGGACTGACCAAACATTCATTTGTTCTTCAGGCCCCTGTAAGCTTGGAGAGGTGGGAAGTTTGACTTCCGGAGTAAGCTTCTGCCCCTAAATTTCCTTTTAGGACTCCAGATATGCAGAGTCATAAGGACAGGGAATTCTCTCAAGTGCTCACCTGTTTCTATGCCTAACAAGATAATCACTGGTGCCAAAGACCTATAACAGTCTGCCTTTGTATTATTCCCATCACCTTGATACAGAATATTTTCCCCATGGAGATGCCTTGCCCAGTTGTGGATGGAAGACATAGCATAAAAGCCCCCCATACTCTTAGTGGCAGGCAAGAGTAGAGCAGCATGGCATGGGGAACCCATTGCAGACACCTCACTGTGTACAGAGGTGCATGGAAGAATGCCCAGGGCAATAGCTGCAGCTCCCAGTGCAAGAAGGAGCTAATCGTGTTGCTAACCAGAAGCTTGCTCTTTCCTATGTGATTCATTTGTAGATAGAACATAACAGGGACTCAAAGTACACCTTTTCTAAATGCAAGCAACACTGTCTTCCTCAAAAGACAAAGCAGTGCACAGATGTACAACTAAACACTGTCAAGTAACACAAACCACTGCAAGCCAAGCAGATATTGACAAAGAGGGAAAAAAGTTTCAGCTCCTTTTGGTGAAGCTAACCTCCCTAAGTTCATGAACTCAGCTATCTAGCATTAGCCACTTGTAAAAATATTAGCTTCTGGTTTTCCTGTTTCTTCTGCTGGAGGATTAATTTCAGGGAACTTTCAGTCTTTCTTTTGATTCGAATGCTCTTAAAACAACTGCTAGAAAAGCCGTAATATAGTCCAAATCAAAACCAAAAGCAACACAATGAAACATTTTATTCGTAACCATTTTTGTACTAATTACTTGGTTATTTCCCACCAAATCACTTCAAAACCCAAGCAGAAAGAGGTACAAGAGGGACCTATATGTAAAAGAACATCAGAGTAACCCCTTTGCTCCCTGATGAATCTGTTGCCTCTCTTCAGATGCCTGTACACACAAGCAAAATACTTGGTCATACTGGCTACAAACACAGGCAGTCTTTCCTGAAACACTAAGCTGCTGACTGTAAAACACCGTTCAGAGCATTTATTTGTTTCAAATCTGTTATGCACTACATCTCCAACCACATTTCCATTTTTGATTAATCCAGCAGCTGTGTTTTCCTGGAACAAGTGCACATCATAAAGCCCAGGATGAAGCACAAAAGACTACAAGATAAAGGGAAAAGTGCCAGACACTCCATCGTGCTCTTCGAGCGTTTGAGCTGCTGACTTTACTTGAAAAGCAAACATATACTGGCAACAGGAGGCAGTATAAAATTCTACAATAAGTAGTGCGTGCTCCACCTGTTCAATTCAACTCCTTACAGGCCAGGAAGAAAGTCTCTGACAAACGGAGCCTGTAATTAGAGATGACTATTTTTTAAATTCTGCCTTTCATTATGCCAGCACACACACACAGAACTCAATGAAGCTGCAGAAAAATGATCACTTGACATTTTCTGTTAAGTGACAAACATCCACAAACATACGTACAGTCAGGAAGGCAGACAAGCAAATTTTCCTGAAGCACATCCTTCAGAACATCAGTTTTTGAAGATCTGCCTATGAAGCCAGAAACTATTTCCACCTCCCTCCTCCCAACAGCTCTCGCTTGTTTTTCACCTCTGCACTTTTAGTTTTAAATTTTAGGTAACAAATGTCTAAATCCTCCCAGATTTGCAAACAGATGTGCTGGGGGAAGTGGTTAAACGAACATTTCATAATTCTTGTCCAGCAAGAGAACTAGCTAACAAAGGTAATGCCAAGCCACAGCTTCTTGACGGAACCACCCTGGGTAGGAAGCCAGGAGCACTCTGTACTTAGTTACAGAGCTGCTGCTGCATTCCTCAGGAGCTTTCCAGAAATCCCCCAGGAGCCACTGAATCTAGTTCTTTTTTCTTATACAAAGCTAAATCAACAACTTCCTTCTGCAGAACTACTTAAGAAAGACCAAGAGTCCTGACCTGAACTGGTGAGGATCACTCTTTCATACATCCCTTGCAACAGTTTAACATTAACATTATTTATTTCAAGATAAGTTCAGGTTTGTACAGTGTTGATATCAGTGTCATAAGTCACTGTCCTTCTGGAGCGTCTCTAAAATTAAAGTCTTCAAATTTTTCTTTGGAAGAAAGTAACAATACATTCAAAGCAAACAAATAGAGAAGCAATTTTCAAATAAAATGTATTTCTGTCTTCTATTGACATACCTCTGACCAGTACAAGTCCTTTTTGTTTCTATGATTCAGAATAAGTCTTCCACTTCCACTGGTAAAAAATTGCTCAAAATGTTAAGGAATGGTGTATTTCATTGCTTGCTATGGCAGTACCGCTTATCATTGAAAGGATTAGGTCTTTATGTACAGTAGGCCTATAGGTAAAGAAATTACTACAGATACTACCATCAGCCTTAAAAAAAATATTAGGAAATGAATGCCTGAGAGAAGAGCAAACTGTTTCTCACAGACAGTATGAGGAAGAAATTCTTTACCGTAAGGGTGGTGAGGCACTGGAATGGGTTGCCCAAGGAAGTTGTGAATGCTTCATCCCTGGCGGCGTTCAAGGTGGGGTTGGACATAGCCTTGGATGGCATAGTTTAGTGGGAGGTGTCCCTGCCCATGGCAGGGGGGTTGGAACTCGATGATCTTGAGGTCCTTTCCAACCCTAACTATTCTATGATTCTATGATTCTATGACCAAAAGTATTACATGGAAACGGAACTCATGTGGTTTATTTTATGTAAAAAATACCTTACCTCATTTTTACCTAGACTACTTTCCCTGGAACACTGCTCACTGACCAAGTGCAACTTCAACTGGACTATTCATGCTATCTCAGACTGTTCAACAGGAACCTGGTGCTGGGTTAGACAAGTGCTATCAATCCCAAACACGGCCTTTGAAAGTAATTTTCACATAATTGTTTGCATGTAGTTTAAGATTGTACTGTATTTTAGATGTCTTATAGACACGTTAAGAATTACTTGGTTTAAATAAATTTAGAAACCACCAGTATGTGTGCTATTTCTTTCTACTAAGTGGACTTCCACTGTTCTCTAGGACTATCTACAGGATGTATATTAAAGATGGGAAGAGGACTCAAGGTCACTATGTGTTCCCAAAGTTTACATGAGTTCAGATACAAGGTTCTGTTTTTACCTTCTGCCTATGAATAAATACATAAAACAGCTCAGTCATACCAAGGTGTGCTGGTCCTTTCAGGGTAATTCTCACACTGCGACTCCCATGTGGTACAGCAATCATGGTTTCTTCCCCTAGGAAAATTAAAGAACTGTTTCAGAAGTTATCTTGCATCAGGGAATTTGCACATCACATAACTTGATGGGAAACTGTCAAATGTGTCTAAGAAAATATTTAATAGGTTTCACAATTTTTCTATTAAAAATAATCATATTTTATTAAGTACAGTATACTGAGTCTGTTTGCTATGCCATGCAACTATTAAGAGCTACGAATGGACCTGTAAATCTTTCCTGCTATTGGAAAGTTATTTGCTATTAACAGAAACAACCGAAATGTCAGTAGTGTATTAGGAATATATTTACACTCTGTTGTCCTAGTTTTATTTTCTAATCACTGAATTGACATAAGGAATCGGCTAAGTAGGACTTCCCCCTTACAAAAATCTGCAGCTGCTCAGTTTCATTTTGCCCACACCTCATTTCCTGCTGCAGGTCACAACTTTAATAAGTGGCAGGACTTACAGGAAATAAATCATCTACTTAACACTAACCCTTAACCAATTACAGACCACTTAAGAGCAAATATATTTTAGCTATAACGTGTATGTTATAACAGAGTGTCTGCATCTAACTTACGATATAAGATCATTCCTTCCAGTAAGAGCCTCAATCTAAAATTAACTATAAAACAAACCAGCCCTGAATTGGACATGTCAATACAAAACAGCTTTTGGCTGCCTGAATGGTCTCTTCATATATAAAAATTCAACACACTTACTTCAGTGCATTTTACAAAGCAGAAAGTTATTTCTTTCCATTTCAATTGTAGGAAATCTGTGATTTGCCGAAGCAAACTTAGTTAACAGATGAATCAATAGACCAGAGTCTTTCACGCCAGCAAGAGCAGTGCTCTCAGAAAAGGGTATACACAGTGCGCAACAGTGATACCCACAAAAGAACAAGAGAAGTGTCCAAACAATGAAGTGCCAACTTGCTGTCTCCCATTTCCAGCTGCAAATCTTCTTTGAGGCAAGACCTGTAAACACAGGCCCATGGCAGGTACACCTCACCGAGGGTGCTCTGCTCAAGGACAGCATTCAGAGCAGCCCTGCAGAGAAGGACTTGGGGGTGTGGGTTGATAAGAAAATGCACATGAGCCGACAGTATGCGCTTGCAGCCCAGAAAGCCAACTGTATCCTGGGCTGCACCAAAAACAGCGTGATCAGCAGGTCGAAGGAGGTGATCCTGCCCCTCTACTCTGCTCTCGTGAGACCTCACTTGGAGTATTGTGTGCAGTTCTGGTGTCCTCAACATAAAAAGGACATGGAACTGTTGGAACAAGTGCAGAGGAGGGCCACGAGGATGATGAGGGGACTGGAGCACCTCCCGTATGAAGATAGGATGAGAAAGTTGGGGCTGTTCAGCCTGGAGAAGAGAAGGCTGCGTGGAGACCTCATAGCAGTCTTCCAGTATCTGAAGGGGGCTTATAAGGATGCTGGGGAGGGACTCTTCATTAGAGACTATAGTGAGAGGACAAGGGGTAATGGGTTCAAACTTAAACAGGGGAAGTTTAGATTGGATATGAGGAAGAAATTCTTTACTGTGAGGGTGGTGAGGCCCTGGAATGGGTTGCCCAGGGAAGTCGTGAATGCTCCATCGCTGGTGGTGTTCAAGGCCAGGTTGGACAGAGCCTTGGGTGACATGGTTTAATGTGAGGTGTCCCTGCCCATGGCAGGGGGTTGGAACTTGATGATCTTAAGTTGGTTCTTTCCAACCCTAACTATTCTATGATTCTAAGATTCTATATCTAGGGGCTGGTGTAGAGGAACTTCAGTTTTGCAAATTCAGAAAGTAACGCAAGTTGAAGGTCAGTGATGCATTGGCTCCAGAACTGCTCACACAATATTTAAAGGAAGAATATTTGAGTTTAGTTTTAACTAAAAATTAGCTGAAGAATGTTTCTTTCCACTTTAAACCAGACCCTTTTATAGTAGATGCTAAATTATCAGCTTCTGGTTTACATCTCCTTAGCATATGTATGAAATCCTGCCAAATGTTCAGGATACTTCAAGCAAATGCTGCAATTATTTTTTCTGAAATAAACACCTTCTTATGTTACAGTTTTTATATCGCCAATTTCTAGGAAAGACATTTAAATATAACAATTTATTTTGGATGTAATAAAATATGATCTTTATTAATTTCATACTTGGGTATTCCACCAGAGTGAAAAATACTACAGTAAGGACAATAACACAGCTATGGAGCCCTGGAAAAAACATTAACTACTGAACCACTTAAAATCTTTTTGCATCTTGGTTTTTCATCAGCCGAATTGCTTAAGATAGCCAGAAGGTAGTGGATGTGTGTATCTTTAAAGTAAGGAAATAACTACTGAATTCATGTGCTCTACAGTATTTGAGAGAAAGCAGGTTTGAGGGGCCCATCTGTCCCTACTTGGTCAGGAATTGTATCCAGTCTTGACAACCAACCAGCAGTTACAGCACAAAACCTCAAATAAGAGTCTGCTTATGACCAGCTTTGAATAAAGCAACTGCTGTTTTGAAGTGTAACCAAGGGCACTCCGTGCTGAACGGACAAGGCTGGATTTGCAGATGTGCAGAGATGTGCAGGACTGCTCCTCTTGAGAACAACCAGGGTCATTCTGCTTTGCTTCCTCCACCTCCTTACAGCAAGCTCCGCTCGCCTCAGCAGGCCTTGTTGATCCCTTTTCAGGATGCTTCACATTCCTTTAATAATACTACAGACATTCCACCCTCACCGAAGCACTCTCTGATATGGTCCAGAAGTCTCATGGGGGTGCTAAATTTGGTGTTTCTCTGCAGCAGAGACAATATTACCAGAAAGTATTTTATTTGCATTAGAGATGACTAAGTTCACCACCACAGCAATGTTCGACCTCTGCACCCCCGCAGACCGGTCAAGAAGTCTGAAAGCAGACAAAAGATTCTTGTAACCTGACTGAGATAATTATGACCTTGCTCTGTCCTTCCATGAGATGAAGTAAATTACAGGAAAAAATAAAAGTGAGATTTTTGGAATTCTGAACTGAGATGCAGAATTGGAAGAAAATGGGGCAGAATGACCTAAGGGACTCCACCTTCTCCTGAAGACAGCTTTAAATTCCTATGAAACAGTAGTTATGATTGTCCAGGTCTGGCTCCAAAACTATATATTCCAGAGGCCTCTGGTTCTCAGTTGAAGCACATAATTCATATTCTTAAAGCAGCACAAGGACCTGTAAACTCATTTAAAAATGGTTATGTTGTACATTTCCCATTAAATCAGTAAGATCTACACTGTTAAAAGCAGTGAACTCTTATGAAATCATAAGGGGAAATTGCTATTCTGAAACCTATACTTAGAATTTCCAATTATCTTCCCGCCTTATACTATCTATGTATCTTTGGAAGTTAAGTGCAACCTTTGTCTAAATTGGAAAACAAATAATCCCCAATTCATCTGGAATATGCAGAAGCACTGGACGGTAAAATACATTTTGAGAGTTATAAATCTCATCTTAAGAACTGAGAAACAGGTGAGATTTTGTCTCTTTATTCTAACACTGCTTTCACTGTATGGATTCCTGAGGGCATGTGGTTCATCTTTCTCCAGCACCTGCCTGAAATGGGCTTCCTGCTCTTACACAGGAACTCTCTCAGCAAATGAGCGTGCATACACTACACAAAGCGCTTGCAGATTAAGCTCCTGGATTGCTTTTACTCTAGATTTCAAGGTTTGATCCTGTTTCTATGGTGTTAATGTGGATTTAGATTTGGATTTCAACAAGAGCAAGATCAGACTCCCTGCTATGGTAAGACTGGGAGCTAATCCCCAGGATCAAAATAAAAGAGCCGCATTCCTGAGTTCAATCCAATTCAGCAGGTTTTATTTATTTTTCCATGTGGGCCATGGTGGACCCATTTACTGTTTCACATATTGGCCAGTTGGGATTTTTCCCTCTCTTACAGCAGGGCAGAGGGTTTATTTCAGGCCTATAAAAACTGTTTCTTTCCATGTATTTGCTCAGCACTTATCTGCTGGTCCTCTGGTTCTGACTGAAGACCTATGTGCTCTCAAAATACAAAGAACAATAGTTCAGGAACAACTATCAGCACAAGGCAAACAAAAAAGCTCGAAATGCTTAGAGTCTTACTGGGGTGGCTTTCCCCATCCACTCTAACATTAGGCATAATTTCAGAGGCCATTTGTGCTGGGTATGTGCTGACCTGCCTCATAAGAAGAATCTGAGCAAAGCAATATACACAATCTTTAAGAGACAGCTGAACCAGATCAGTGTGGGCTACCGAAAGCAGCAACTACATATCTTGTCCCTAAAAGCCACATCGCAAAAATCTGTATAAGAACATCCTTTCTGTTCTTGAGTCCTTCCCTCTTCAGTCTCACACTCTCCCACTCCTCTGGACCTTCATCCCTCTTGTCCACTGGTTTTACCACTCAAGGCTGTCTCTTTATCTGAGAGTGCCACTTCTTTGCACTGCTGGGTATTTCTAAGGTGTGGTAACCTGCTTGAGACAGTGTGAACACAACTCATTTTGGTTACATACTTCCTTCTACTTCTGGACACCTCTTCTAAAATTTGTTTGCATTGGAGAAAATGTTCAAAGACACACAGTAAGCAGCCTTTCAAGTAAATGCATCTCGAGGAAGTGCAGTGTGAAATAAATAATGAAATAGACAATGTTTCACACAGTAATATCTCCAAGTAAGACAAGAAAGACCAGGAAAGTAATGAAGACGACTTCATGCTACCAATAACATTTCCAAGTAAAGCAACCAAACTAAACAATCTGTAAACTGAAATAGCTGGTGCTGAAGAACCAGCATTCACACTATACACACTGCAGGCGCTTCACCTTGGAGCAGCTCTAGTCTGATCCCATGGTCTACATATTCAGTAGCTGCTGGAGAGCATTAGGTGATTTTCTGCCACACCTTCCAGTTTAGCTTCATCCCATAAAAATCCAGTTTATGTTCTCGAAGACCACTCCATGCTGTGAACTATGAGCAGTATGTTAGGACCACGATGAAATTTGCTTCAAAAAACATAGTACAAACTGAAATGCTAAAGTATTGGCATTCTATCCCTCCCCACACACAGTTTTCCTGCCAAACCAGTCCCAATTCCCTCTCCTGGCTCTACATACAGTCAATTTTTCTCCTTCCTCTCCAAGTGTTTCTCACTCCATCTCCCACCCAGATTCCTTATCTAATCTCAGTCTTCCACTCTTCCTATTTTTCCTTGATCCAACATAAGTGTACAGCCAGTCCTAGGCCCTCCACACATCTTCTCAAATCTGTCTTCACTCTATAAACTGTCAGTTCCTTCTGTTCAGCTAGTTTCATCTATCCCTCTTCTCATGTGATCTCCCCTTCCCCACTCATTAGTCTGAAACTCAGGAGAGTCAGGAAATCTTCATGAAACCTTTTCCGTAATGCCTGAAAGTGAGGCAGAAGGCATCACAGACTTCATCCCATGGTACCCATTCTACACTGAAGCAAATAGAAAGCAAGAACAACATCAAGGACACTTTTTAAAAGCTTAGCTGTAGAAGAGCACCATGTTAATTTATTCTGTGAAGACACCACACATATGATTTGTTTGCAGCTAGGGTGTGTAAAAAGCTAAACACACTTAAAAGGACAAGTTTTCAGCAATGGCAGCTGTTAACATCCAAGAAGCCTCTACAGAGCCTTAAGGAAAAGGGGTTTGGTTGGGGGTTTTGTTTTGTTTGTTTTTTTTTTGAAGGGATTGTAGTAAAATATGTGTTGATGTTCACAGATATTGGCAAAAGATTTGTCCATGACCCCAAGACCATTGCCTGCCAAATTTCAAATCCCTGATCTGTGATCAAGTCCAACAATGGGGGATGCTAAGACATATTAGAGAAAAGGTTTCAGGAATGTTTTGACAGTGGGAAACAACATGTTTTTCTCTCCTGTGTCCTTGGAATACACAGAGCTGCTTTGGCTGAATTTTCTCCAAAACATTCAGCACCTGACATGGAAAGTTTCTGACCCAACTGTTGAATTTTGGCAAACAGTCATTCATAAAAAGTGAAGTATCAGGTAACCCTGACAATGGGGGTTACTAGCTCCATGTATATTGATTTCAAAGAGGGAAAAAGATGCGAGGTAGCAAGTTGTCACAAAACTGAGCCAGCTGATGATACTGAACAGGGAGCCTTGCAGAAAGCCTCTCTTTAGATAAACGGCCAAACTGTTTTTTAGGTAAGTGCACTTGGGGATGATGACATACAAACACACAACATAAGTGACCAGTGGTACAATACCCAAATGCCATAGGAAATAAAATGCATGTCAAGAATAAATTCAAGCAGTTACAAAGCTATGAACATTGGAACCTTTTGTATGAAGCTTCTAGCAAAAGTTAAGAAAGGTAAAACCTGCAAGTATCACACAGTTTAAGAATCATATAAGACCAGATTAGGACAAGTCTGTGTCTTAAACTCCACTCCCTGTAGATTTCAGAACCAGCATCTTTTCTTCTTCCTTGGTATCAGAACCAGAACACTTTCCTACCATTTCTTGCCAATAATAGTGCAGAAAGCAGACATCAGGGCCCAATCCTACAATTTTTCCATGTGCACAAAGTCCAGTAGAGTTAATGGGAGTTCCATGCATATAAGTACTAGAAAC
Organism: Amazona ochrocephala; assembly: GCA_039720435.1. NCBI lineage: Eukaryota > Metazoa > Chordata > Aves > Psittaciformes > Psittacidae > Amazona > Amazona ochrocephala. The sequence goes on along the minus strand of CM077883.1, from coordinate 36,573,325 downwards.
ATCAGGTCCGTGATATCTCATTTCCCAGTGGGATGGTACATTTTACAACCTATTACACTTTTTGTTTGAATATCATTAGTCAAGCCTTTAATCATTTTACCAGAATGCTAGAATCTGGCTTGCTGGCAGAAGTCTAACTTACTTTGTCTTTCAAAGGCAATTAAGTGTTAGTGGAAAAAATAAAGAACTTTTGAAATGACAGTTTATTTCATATTTGCAAACAGTAAGCTTTCTTTCAGTGCTGTTCAGCGTTTCGATCAAAAAAAGTATTCATTTACTGTAAAAACATAAAAAGATAATAAACTGAAGTGAGTCCTTTATGAGAGATAATTTGCTATCAATGCCTAAATTTCTTTTCTTAAAATAAGGACTGAGATAACAAGGCACTTTTATTTCCCCCTATGTCTCCTCTTTTTTTTGTAATAAAATCTTTGGCTCTTGCTTTCCTTCCAGTTCTTTAATTTGCTTCATTGCAAAATGAAATTTACATCCTGCTCACAACCTTATAAGCTCCATCGCAAATACATGTCTGTCATGTGTTGATATTTTACTTCTCAACACTAGTTCTGAAAGCTTCCAAATGACTACTTGGAAGATATTGTGTCTCCCTTCACCGATACATTAGCACAAAGAAAGCACGGCTTTATTTCCACATTTCATTCATACAGAGGTTGATTATATGTAACTGCTTCCGCAGTGTTGAACAACTTGACCCAGAAAAGATTTTGGCACTATCACAATACCAAGAAAACAGGTAAAAGTTCTGATTTTAGTAGCATGTGTACTGTTTTGTTTATGTGAATGGAATTCATTCATATAATATAGCCTACTGCAGTGCAAGGTAAAAACAAAACTTGACATAACCAACACCTTTCCCCAATATAATCTTTCTTCATCTTTAATTTTAAAGAGCTCATCAAGAGCCACTGAATTACGGCAGAGAAAACAATGAGCCATGGGCATTCTTCATAACTTGATAAAGACAATGGGATATCTTCCGCCAAGTGATGTCAGCTGCAGCCAGCTCTTAACTGTGCCAGAATACCACAGGTGAAATTAATATTTTGTTGCACAATGACAATTTCAAAACCAGATCGCTTTTATGACTTTATCTTTACCATATTTATATACTAAGCAATAATTCAATGTGAATCTTTTTATTTCACTTATCATGAACTATCCAACCAGATTTGCTAATCCAACAAGTTAGTTTGGGCTGCCTTAGAAATAGCTAGGGTGTCCCCAAGAATTTTCCTCTTGGATAACCTCTGTTGTTGTAAAACTGGATCAGACAATGAAATCCCTTTCTGTTCCAGCTGACCACCAGATGAGAAAGGGGAAGAGGTATTTTATTGCTTTACAAGTTGCTCTGTTCTGACCAGAAAGTTTGAGTATTTGATAGGACAAAGTCAATAAAAAGTGGCCTTCCATGAAAACTCATTTTCTTCTCATTGTAAACATTCAAGACATTTGCCCAGTGTTCAGGATAAAAAAGTTTATAAATTGCTGAACTACATTCTTTGCTGGCTGAACTACAACAGTACTAAAATATGTGTATCTGTCAAAGGCAGGTGCTTCATCCATTAAAATACCCAAACAGCTGCTTGCATTTGATATTTAAGTATTAACTTTAAGAGCACCAGATCATCATGCATCTTTCTGCTCTTCGGAAAGGTAACAAATGCCAAAGGGTCCATATCCATAGGATAAATACATTCTGTGAGTTCAGAAACAGAAAAAAAATGATGTGAGGCAACTATCTCACATGATAAACACATGGGACACATGTTGGGACATTACAGGGAACATCATCTGTGAGGGTAAAGTGTCAGAGGCAAGCCTCTATATGACAAACCTTGCCTGGATATTGCCACTCTTAGGACTCCAGGAAAGGATCTAATTCTGATACCCCTCATCTCTTATATTTTCAATTCTAGTGGGACCTACAGTTACTCAAATAAGATGCTAGTTTTTTTCAGAAAGAGAGGCAAAATTTAAGCCAAACACAAAAGAGAGAAGAGATCATGACTCCCTTTCACCTTGAGCTTTTTGTAGCATACAAGCAGTTAACTTCCCTCTTAAATCCAACTGTCTTTAGACAATTAAAAAAAGAAAGTTAAGTTGAAAACCATGTACTTTCAATCATGGGCCACAATTTCCATAAAGCCATCTATAAGATGTTTCCATCATTTAAAAACATTGCTGCAGCATCACATATATTGCAACATGAGGATACCCTCTAAAATAAGATGTGCATCTTGATGGTTATTCCTGATAGAATGAATTGAGTAGCTCTATTAAAAAATTGAATATCTCAGATTCTTTCCTAGCTATACTCTAATACGTAGTATCCCTCGTGGAATTTCAACAGACTAATCTAGCACAGACCATAGAAAAGTAGCTTTGAAAACTGCAAACAAGTATGTAGTTAAAAGGTCACCTTGCAATACGTATGTTCATATATAAGCAGAAAACACAGTCAAGGATAGATTATAACAGGATCAGTTTGCAACCTACTTTTTTCTGGTGAGACATGTGCCTTAGCTTGTCCCCTCACAAGCCTGCATGTTGAACCATCTCCTGCACAGACTCCACAGTTGTCTTCCTTGGCATTGCTCCCAAGTTGTCGATCACAGCCTACTGCCTGCCAAGATCAACACCACAGTCAGAAGGAGGGTAAAGCTGTAGTAGACATGCTCAGGTTTCTGAAATTATATTTATTATGTTATCCTTTTGATTTTATGAGCTGGCCTCATTCTATCAAACATATTTTGCCATTTAGGATTTTAAAGCACACTGTCATTTCCACATTGTTAATGATGAACCACAACAAATGATATGTTAAGCTGTTCAAGCATAGGAAATACACAAATCGGTTTCCCTCTTTTTATGTGAATGAATACCATTGAGCATTATTCTTTCCAACACAAGAGACAACTATGTTATTTACAATTTGGTTTTCATCACCTGTTTAATTATGTCTGAGAAAGGATTAATGCAATGAAATAACCCAAGTTGAATGCTTAAAGGGCACCCAGCCTTCAGCTTCACAGACAAGCACTTGTGGGCAGTGCTCAATCTAGTGTGTCAGTCATTCAAAATTTAACTGGTATTTGTGTAGATCTCCTATTTGCCATTTACATGCAGTCAATCACATATACAGTTGCTAACCAGGTTTTAAAAAACTTGGATGATTCAGTTCTCACCTTCTAATTTTTTGTTTCTGAATACGAGACCTGATCTATAAAACTTTCCAATGATTATTATAAAAACGCCCTAACTTAAAAGCTGCCAAAAATTCCAAAAAGCAACATTTTTGAAAAACTGTCAACTGAAAACTCTCCAAGCTGTAATGAAAACATTTTTCCGAGTTTTCCTTTTTCATATCAATCACCCTCCAAGGAGCATCAGAGTGAGAATGGGAAGACAATGAAGAGTAGACAACACTGATTAAAAACATCTTCCTTCTGAAAGGGAGATAAATATTTGGTCTCACCTGTCTTACCCTTCACCATTTCATATAAGATATTTGCAGGGAGTACCAAATGCTGAGCAATATGGTAAAAAGCTCATCTGCAGATTCAAGTTTTCTCAAGTAAGCCTAAATGCCTCTAATAGCCACACATCCCTGAGAAGTGCAGCTCATTCATCATGGACAAATATTTAACTGAACTTCAAACTGACAAACGGATAGAAAGCACTCTGGAAATTCACAGTTACAAGCAGTGCTAGAATTCTGAAATTGGCCAGCATACTCCTCTTCCTATATAAAAATGCTTGGAAGGCGAAGGGGCAGTCTCAGCTGCCAAGATCCACTGCATCTGTGCTATGCCAAAACTGACACATGATCCCCTTGGAGAGGTGAGGATGGAGTCCGCACGTAAGGGGCAGGGCTGGGTCTTCCAGTCTGAGTTAACGCACACACAAGACGCACACTGCACAAATCACACACATCCACTGCCAAACATAGAGAAATGTAATCTCAAGGTTTTATGTGTCTATAGAAAAGACAGCAAAGCAGTCCCACCTCCAGCTCCTGACCCTTTCCCTTGGTTTCCCAGTTCCCTATATCCTGCACCCTCTCAAGAGGATGGCATTACGGAGGATAGCTTATGATACCTTGGGTTGAGAGACATGTTGCACTGAATGGCATCTCCTTACTAAAGGGTGCAGATTTATCACAGAATTCTACATTGGCAGCAGGAAGTTACTTTATTCCTACAAATGAAGGAAATACTCATCCTATGTAACCCAGCAAAGAATTCATTTTAAAAACAAGCAGCTTAAGTGAAATGATTTAATGCTAGTGTTAAGAAAAACTTAACTGTAAAAATAAAATTAACATACATGTGAAATCAGACTACCTCGGAACAGGTGATTCTTTATTCATAGGAGCTATGGGGGAAAACTATACTATAATTTAGGATAGGATTTAGATTAAAATGTTTTCACTTAATGTTTTTTAACATTAGCTCTGAGTTCATCAATGACATCCAGAAAATAACAAAAATATTGTAAACAAATCACACTTAACAAGTTTGTCTTTTCATTTAATTATCAATTAGTACTGAGAATGAATGAAAATAACAGCATTTAAAACCAGAACCTGCCCAGGCCACTGTGTGAGTCAGAAAGCAGCCAACATTTCAAGGGATATAATAATACTGATCTCAACACAGTGGCTTTAACTTGAAAACTCTCTCAATTCCCAGCTCCACAACAGACTTTCTTTTTGACCTTTGAAAACTTCCTGTGCTTTTCGATTTCAATCTGTGGAAGGGATATAACTGCAATTCCCCACCTCACAGGGATGTTGCAATAATAAATCTCCTAAAAATTCTGAAACATTCCAATGGTGCAATGATGGGGACCATACCAGTAGTTGAGAGAGTCTATATTTCTCTCAGGCAGACTTTTAAAGCATTTATTGCTCTCCACTGCTTCTCCTGCTCTTATTCACATAAAGTTACTACTAGCATATGGAGGTAAATTGTTAGAACTACTGCAAGTGTAATCTCTCCCCCGATCTCACAAACACATTTCTATTTCATAGTGTAATCCCATTTTCTAAATATTGAGAGTCTGTTTATTCACTCATCAATTAATTCTCAAAGGAAAAATTAAGTTGCACATTGTGATGTTCTGTGTGAGAAACTGCTATTTTTATTAAAGCTATTGTATATTTGTAGGCTACAGATCCTGCAAGAATTTCTAGGAGGAGGGTACTGAGCAAGCAGAGTACTTGCAAGACCAGCCCATTAAAGCCCAACATGATAATAATAAACACACATATTCAGCTATTGCACACAGTCACTATGAAAACAAACTCTCATTGCATATAACAAAAATAATACAACTGTGCAAACACAAGGCACTATTGTGTCCAACATGGAATATAAGAAAAAAGATAATCAGCACAGCAGCATATTTCAGAGGACTGTTTCATATAGTATTATTGCTTGTTTCTTTAATAACACAAATGCCACAGAAATAAAGCAGGAGCTCTAACTGCAAGGGACTTGGATGTGGGAAAAGCTCTACAGCTCCCCTGCCAGCAAAGGTGGGGTGTTCAGCTGGATGCATTCACCCTTGGTGGACTTTCTTCCAAGATGATGTTTGTATCAACTGTTATGAATATGAATATCAAGCAATGATATGCTGAAACACAATTCAGAAAATCCAAAGTAGTGATGCAATTCAGGGCTGAAGAAAGCACAGAATTTCAGATTTTGGGCAAGGCATAGCTTTGTAAATCAGGCCTCAAACACATACGGTGTTAAAACACCAAACATTATAAATTTAAGGTATTCATAATTTTAGCCAGTAACTAATAGAATAAACAGTTTCAGATGAAACATTTTGAGGAGAGTACATGTGTATTCACAAGCAAAGCTGCAACAAGGACAAGAAAATTACGTATGGCAACAGCCTTCCTCAGCTCACACACTATCTCATCAAGCCAGAGGCCTGAGGATTTTCACAATTAAGGCATTTGTTAGGGTTAATTTACCCCACATTGCTCACTGTTTACAGAGCAAATGGATCAGCTATAAATATTACAGGCAGATTGGGAAAACATCTGCAGGCTTTTAGGGTACGGTCAGAAATAACTGTATTAGGTGATTTTAACATAGGCTGCATTAATGAAACAAGTGACAATACAAACTGTGTAATGGAAGGATTGGGACCATTCACGTTTAAGAAATCTGCAATCATAAGTACTATTATTCAAAAATGATACGAGGATGGTAATGACTAGGTTGTACGGGAGCTCCTCAGACAGCAGGGAGAACATTGACCAATATATAATAAAATGAACAATCAGTAGAAAATAAATATAAAAAAAGGTATTGAGGAAATGGGTACTTTGTGTCCATGGTGAGGTACCTATGAATTTGGGTACACGAAGGGGGAGATTATTTTCAGAAACAGGTGTCTGGTCTATTACTACTTTGGGGCAGAACCTGAATATGTTACTTGTCTATGTTCTTCCAAAGGAAAAAGAAACAGAAATATGAGAAAGAATCCTGTGTTTTGACACAAGCAGCCAGGATAGAAAGTATCTGAATAAGCAGTCAATAGAAATGCTCATCTGCGTCAACAAACTTCTGAAATAAATCTTAGCATGCCAGCGCTATTGTGAAAGACAATACCAAAGAGTGTTAAATACTTTGTAGCATGCTTAGAATAGTTCATGTGTAGGTTCAGAAAGGCAAAGGAAGAGCAAAAGGTCAGGGTATAAAAAATAGTAGTACAGATGAAAGAGAAAAATGAAAATGCTGCTGCTATGTTAGAGGTGACTATGGAACGTTACACATATTTTTGCAACTATGAGTCCAAAAATTGCTCAGAAGCTCCCACAGCTGTTTCTTTAGCTCTTATTCACTTAGCAGAGTTTCAGCTGAGGAATTAGACTTTAAGAAATTAATAGAGCATGTTAATTCTGATTGTGAAGGTCAAAGCGCAGTCTGTTAAATTCATAGACCTTTCTTAAGGAGATGTTTATAATCTACTGTGACAAGAAAACAGACAGGACTCCCAGGTGACAGGTCTTTAACTAGGATTCCAATATGGCAAAAAAAGCACTGTAGTGAAAAACATGGTAATTCTGAAACATCCTTCAGAGTCTTCTCTTAGTATACATAAATAATAACACAGAGTAGAATTGAAAATGCAGAGCCCAATGCAGGATCAGGTTTTGAAACTTCAACTTTTGTTTGTTAGGCCGTTGCTTTAGACCTTCTGAACTGCTGCTCCTTCAACTGACCACTCACCTCTAGCTGCAGGCACTCTTTCAAAAGAGGCACAACACCATTTTTTGTAGAACATCTTCCACACAGGTGCGTTGTCAATCATAAAAATCTTATATGTCAATTATAAAAAACATTTCTGAGATGCTAACGACTCAAGATGATATATTTCAATAAAGAACATGAAGATACACCTATGCTCCACAAAAGAAAAATACTCATCTGAAACATGAGCGAAAAACAGAGATCTGGGCATAACAAGCACCATTTAAGCATGGTGTCATTATTACTATCAAAAGCATAATTTTATATACAGCAATATATATATAATTATACACAATATTTCTCTTTAGAAAGGAGCTTCTCCCCTTCTTTGGTCCTCTGGAAGCCAAGCTCCAGCTAGAGCCAGAAAAAACAAACATACTGAGTCCCATAGAAGTGACCACAAAAGAATAAATCAGTGCTGCTTTTATTTGTGACGGATACATAAATTCTATGAAACAGGAAAACTGAAGTTGCACTAGGGCCATTCTTTCTCTACCTACTGTGTCTTAGACTAAGCTCTTTGGCAGACAGACCGTTTAAATATTCAGCAACGCATATGTTAAATACCGTAACATCTTCTACTTTGACACAAATTTTTGACTGCCATAGACTCTCATTTATCAGTGATTAAATTAAAATGGTAAGTTAAATAATGATTAGCTATGTTTACTCAAGAGTCTGACAGCTCAGTGTCAGTGACTGATGCACTTTATTAATGTGATTTGGCTTAATAAAAGTAGAAAATTATTCAATACCACCTCAACATGACATAATTACCATCCTTCAAGAGGCGCTGGGTAAACCTCACAATGTGTGGGGAAATCCAGATGAAAGCTATTCCGAGTCTGTTCACATCTGTGTGCTTTCATTGGCCTGGCTATTTCAAAGGATGCACAACCACATGTACTCATGGAAAAGACAGCTAGTAGGATTTTCACACAAACATATAGGTGGCATTTGGTGAAATTCTGCCAAAGCAGAAAACCCAGTAAATAATTTAAGGACACGTGACTAAAGTGCTTAAAACGTAAAAAAAACCCAAAAACATTACATTTCTGATAACTACACTGCAGAATGCACAAATCGTAGAATAGAATCATAGAATAGTAAGGGTTGGAAAGGACCTCAAGATCATCGAGTTCCAACCCCCCTGCCATGGGCAGGGACACCTCCCACTAAACCATGTCACCCAAGGCTATGTCCAACCCCACCTTGAACGCTGCCAGGGATGAAGCATCCACAACCTCCCTGGGCAACCCATTCCAGGGCCTCACCACCCTCACAGTAAAGAATTTCTTCCTCAGATCCAATCTCAACTTCCCCTGTTTAAGTTTAAACCCATTACCCCTTGTCCTCTCACCACAGTCCCTAATGAAGAGTCCCTCCCCAGCATCCCTATAGGCCCCCTTCAGGTATTGGAAGGCTGCTATGAGGTCTCCACGCAGCCTTCTCTTCTCCACGCTGAACAGCCCCAATTTTCTCAGCCTATCTTCATACGAGAGGTGCTCCAGTCCCCTGATCATCTTCGTGGCCCTCCTCTGGACTTGTTCTAACACTTCCATGTCCTTTTTATGTTGAGGACACCAGAACTGCACACAATACTCCAAGTGAGGTCTCACAAGAGCAGAGTAAAGGGGCAGGAGCACCTCCCTCGACCTGCTGGTCACACTCCTTTTGATGCAGCCCAGGATACGGTTGGCTTTCTGGGCTGCAAGCGCACACTGCCGGCTCATGTTCATTTTTTCATCAACCCACACCCCCAAGTCCTTCTCTGCAGGGCTGCTCTGAATCTCCTCCCCGCCCAACCTGTAGCTGTGCCTGGCATTGCTCCCACCCAGGTGTAGAACTTTGCACTTAGCATGGTTAAACTTCATTAGGTTGGCATCAGCCCACCTCACAAGCATGTCAAGGTCCCTCTGGATGGCATTCCTTCCCTCCAACTTATCAACCGAACCACACAGCTTGGTGTCATCGGCAAACTTGCTGAGGGCGCACTCAATCCCACTGTCCATGTCACCCACAAAGATGTTGAACAAGACCGGTCCCAACACCGATCCCTGGGGGACACAACTCGTTCCTGGTCTCCAGCTGGACATTGAGCCATTGAGCACTACTCTTTGCGTGCGGCCATCCAGCCAGTTCTTTATCCACCGAGTGGTCCACCTATCAAATTGATGTCTCTCCAACTTAGAGAGAAGGATGTCATGTGAGACAGTGTCAAAGGCTTTACACAAGTCCAGGTAGATGACATCAACCGCTCTGCCCCTGTCTATCAGTTCCGTAGCCCCTTCATAGAAAGTCACCAGATTGGTTATAATTCATATGAATGTGGCAGAGTTATTATAAAGGAGATCCTTTTCCTCAAGGGCCAAACAGCCTGCAATCATTCCAATACATTTTGCCCAGTGGTTTTTTGTTTTAAAATTGGCTAGATATTTTATAGCAACCTGTCAGTAAGCAAATCCTGTATTGGTTGGACTACTGATCTGATGAAAGGTGGCAAAGACTTTGTGGACTAGGTGAAATTGGGTTTTCACTGCCTATGAAATTTTGTCAAGGTGTGAAAAATAAAGAATAAAAATAGACTATTACACCAAAGTGAAGTGATGTGACTGCCCTGACACCAGGATAGTAGCACTTGGGTTGTTATAGCCAAACTATTTATTTCAGTCATATAAAGATCAGAACCAAGATTAAAAAAATGGAACAGAACCATCTACATCCTTTTCAAAGTTATCAGCATTGCGCATAATAAAAGATGACCTCAGAATTATTTCTGGCAAAAATGTCTTCTCTAAGTCTTCTGAATAGACTGAGAAGGGACATATTTTATTTCAACACTTACTGGTAAAAGAAAACAGTGAAAAATCCTTACATGCTTGAAAAGATAAATCTCTATTGAAGATTTTTGAATCACAATAGGGAAAATTAAACAAGGAAAATTAAAATCCTCAGGTGTTGGTCATAAAAAAAAAAAGATTTCTGTTCCTACAGACATGCCACAAAATCCAAAACTCAGGGAAATTATGATTGCATTTTACTGCACAGTCACACGTGCTATCACAGCATACAGATCTCACTCCATCAATGTCAGCTATTTACTACATTTTCTCCTGCTCTGCTTGCACAGAATCACAGTAGAGGCAGATGTTAGGAATGTCTGTATCCACACAACAAATAATTAATTTTAAATATGGCCATGGGAATTTATGGTAATAAAAACATGAGTATAAAACCTGTCATGTGAAAATCCTGTTCTTAGTCAACATTTTCCATGTATCTTTGCCCTGCTGTAAAACCCTGCTGTCATTCAAACCCCATCTATCCATTTACTTCGCAATCTCCGCTTTGTCTTTGTGATAACTTCAGCTTGCACTTTATTTCTACACAGATAAATTATGTCCCTGGAGAGAATATAAAGAAAAAACTCCCACTGTCTCTTTCCCATGCTCCCATCTACAAATAATTGATTCTGACAAGCAGAAGGAAAGAGAATAGAATATCCCTCCAATTAAGAAAGTAGAAAGTCACTTCCTTCTTTTGTTTTTCTTTAATCACTTCTTAAAAAGTAGTGTGGTATCTTGCCTTTCAAGTACCACTTTCAAACTTTGGTTCATCCTCACTGAAGATTTAACTTGGTTTGAGACATGGTTTTGTCCTCACAAGGTTCTGTCTCATAACTCTTCAGTTATGCCTAAACTCAGCCTAACAAAGGCCTGATTGTGGCACACGTTCTCACATCGCTGCAACTGAGCCAGCACAGGTCAGTAGCAGCCCAGACAAGCTGACACGGGCTTCAGCATATGTTAATAAACTTTGAGTATGGACTCTGCTTAACAGCAGTCCCAGCCCATCATTTCACAGCAAATGAAGCAGCAATCCCAGTCGCCAAGCTGAATGAGTGTTCATAGAGGTGAGAGTAAGAAAATGTCTTCTGGGTAAGGATTTTCAGTTGTTCCTAGTTGAGAACACAGGGAGTAAAAGCAGTGTGTGTCAAAATGCAAGCCTCAGAACAGAGGCATAAAATAAGTCAGAATGATGGGCATGAGAAGCCACACTGTCATGTTCAAATTCCCCAGCAATCCATATAGAGGAAAAGAACACAAAGCAATGAAAAACCCAGAATATAAATGCAGTGCACAAAATTCATTGCTTACTAAAGGACTCCTAAAAAGACTTTCCACATATTTCTGCAAATATTGCATAAACGCGGCAACAGGCTAAGGAGTGCGCTGCAATTCTGTAAATCCACTTCCATCAAATAAAATAAAGTGTTCCCAAAACATTTAACTCTTACTACAGGATCTGTCACGTTGCAGAGCAGCTAAGAGATTACAGGACCACCAGCAGGGGAGCAAATACCCTTTCCCACACAGTCTCCATTTAAAAAGAATACACTTTCACACACCCTGAAGATAGGACACAAACTCCCATTGGGCTTCTTGCTTGTGAGAATGCTTTTGAATAAGAAATCAATACACGAAATCAGATGGAATCAGATTACTTTGCCACTTCTCTGGCTGGGTCCAGGCAAGTCTACCTTGATAGAATGAAGGTGAAGTTAGCACTGGGGGATTTGAAGGTTACTAAGGCTCTAGTTAAACATGACACCCAAATTTTGAGATTTTCCATCACTGCTCACATGTTTTAGAGTCTTGCCAAGCTGGGAAATAAAACTGCATTTGTACAAGGCTCACTAAAACAAAACAAAACTTGGCAGAGATAATCATTCAGGAAAAAAGTAATATAGATAAGAAACTGGAGATCAGAAAAAATCCACTACGTATCTGACAGGAAAAATAAAATCAGACAGTAAGAAAACCCTATAGGGAGTATTTCTGCTTAAAAAAAAGTAGGAGGGAGGAAAAGACAAGATCTAAAAAGAGACATCAGTTTCCAGCAACAGTGGCCAGCTGCAAAATAAAGTGCTTCCAAAAGACCTTTTCGGTGTCTGAGTATTCTATCACTACCTGCAGAAGAAGCACACCTCTGAATTGCCAACATCAACACTAGGGAAGCACTATACCAAGGTAGATTGACATTATAAGTGGCGCAAGTGCAGTGTGTGGAGGGTGGCTACGTGATCTGCTGGCTTGTGCAGTGGCAAGAGCCTCCATAGGGCGAGGATACCAACCCACAGAGGTTATGAAGGGTGATGCTGACAGGTAAAGTAGGATGTGGTAACCCATGCCTAGCGCAGCCCCATCCTTCAGTGGGACTTCTGGAGAGCCACCAACATTTCCCAGCTGAACTCCAGCTGGAGTTCCCCATTCTCCTCAGTTTTATGACATGTCACATATATGTGGTCATATGAAGATTTTGATATGTAGCTCAGAGTCAGAAAGGTTTGGTGAATTTACACGACTAACTCCCATAGCATCTCTGGATAAGTTCCAGTCTGCCAAATCGGGTGCCTGCAGCAATATATAGACAGAGAGCAGGTCTCTACATATGTATTTCTCCATGCTCCAAAATGCACTTTAACCCCTGCACTCACTAATTAACGGTACCCAGGAAAGAATGCCAGGTTCAGTATAAAGGCTGAACTTGATACTTAACTGTGCAACTTAACACAGAGCTACCTCAAAATCAATTCTTCCTACAAGTTACTCCAGGCTTGAAGGCTAGAAAGGAAGAAAAGGTAATGTGATCATTTTTTCTTGTTTTTACATATTAAAAAAGAGATTGTAAATTCCAGAATTAACAACTTTGTCTAACACATGTGAGAAACACAGCCTTATGTCTGCAGTAACACTGGATTAAAAGGAAACATCCCTTTCTAAGTGTCTGAGCACCAAACCTCCTGTGCATCTTGGGCAGTCCTTTAATACATTTACATGCAAAAAGATCAATCTAAACAAAAGGGAAAATACACAAAGAGCTTTAAAAAAGCACCTTCAGAAAGCAACTCTCAGAATAAAAGGAGTCAAAAATCAGAAGAAATTAATGATCTGCTATGATCTTCAGTTTTAAGCACAAACAAAGCTCAATGGGAAAAAAGTGATACAGTCTTCCAAAAGCTTACAGAAACTGTTTTCAATGAAAACTCTGACAGATGTTTACATCATGAGTGCCTTGGCGGCGAGTGAGAGATACCTACTGGCTATATTATGACACGTGACATGAAAGAACCAGCATGGCAGAAGTTGATGGCACTTCACTTGACATATGGGATGTATTCTAATGTCAGCTAAATTTTTGCCATATGCTACAAAGCATAATGTAGCGTCTGCCTTTTCTGGAACACAGCTAACTTGCTGACACTAAATGGAAAGTTCACCACACGATTTACATCATCTTTGACCTAATTGTGACAGTGTAGGACAGAACTACTCAGGCTGCTCCTTAGGACTCCAGATTTTTGGGATGATACGTGTATTTATTGTCCAAACACATTACTCCATATTAGGAAAATTATCACTGTAACCATTTCAGGTGCTGACAGAAGTAACACCCATTCTACATTCTGGTAGAAAAAAAGCAGGTCTACATTAATTAAAAACAAAAACCAAGGAGAGGCAGGGCCCCAAAGCAGGCGCAGTAAATGGGTAAATGTTGCCCACACATGTCTGACATGCAGATGTTTTAAAATGTCTCCACCCACACCCAGATGGGCACAGCAGGAATATATTCTGTGAAAAAATGTGTTGGGAGTTCCGCAGAGACTAGAAAAAAATGTCAGAAGTGTGAAAATCCTCCCAGCAGTGAAGTTTTGACCTGTCCCGATTTAACACAACAGCCTCAGCTATTTGCTTTGGTAACAGAAGCGCTGCCGTAGCAGGCTATACTTGACCAAACGGTTTAGCTGAATTAAGCCTTAAGCAACCCCAAGACATCTTCAACCTTCCCAATAAACTTTCCCCTGTTTAACTGCCTTTAGATTTTAGTTCCCCTGAAGCCTCAAACCTCCTATCCGAACAGCAGCTCTTCATCATTTTCTTTGATGAAGCATTATTTAGTTTGATTTTCTTTGTTAAGAGAAGTGCATAGACTCAGAACAAACCCTGTCCTGTTGTAGACAGCAGGAACCCTCTGTCCTTATAAATTCATATGCTGCCAAGGAGACAGTCTGAGCAAGAATCCAAGAGGTAGAATTAGTGATGCAGTCCTACCTGCCCAAGAATAAGAAAGCAGAGAAAAGTGAAATCATGTTTGGGGGTAGGAGGGGAAGCTGAAATCTTACAAAACCTGCCAACTTTGAGACAATAAATGAGCAAAACCAGCACCAGTTGGAAAGAGACTCAGGCAAGGCAGTCTCCTTATGCTAACCCTTAGGGGCTCCTAGGCATAAAAGCAAAGATACCCACACCAGCAGTATGACATGCTTATTTAGATGAATTAACTTTAAAAACACTTGCCAAGTTATTCACAGGCTGTGCCAAGTATATGTCACAACCCTACAGACTGATCTTAGAGCAACAATTGTAGAGAATCAATTTTGCCATCTCCTTCTTAACAGCAGTTGACTAAATGACCTTATTTTCCCAGGGAAGATTAGGTGTCAATTTGTTTTCCTTTGCTGCTTAAACAGGAGTAGCAACAAAGCTCGGTGTTCGTTTCTGAGGAAGTCCCCCACCTCTCGCAGCCCCTTTCACAAGTAACAAACTTTCACTCTGCACCCAGAACAGTCCACAAAGAGAAAAATGTAATTCCAGTGAATTCCTGTAATTTCAGTCCATTGAACTGAAATTCAAATTTTTACCTCAAAATTATCCAACACTAAATTATCAAATATATACTTTAGAAAGGAAAAAATTTTCCATTTGTGCAAGAACACTTCAGCAAATGCCAGGGACTTAAAGGAAACCTAGTGAAAACATCTAACTGCTTATGAGGTTAAGTTATAAATGAATTAAATTGCTTAAGTCACAACACAGGACACAAACTAAACATGTTTGGTTTTGATTTTCCTTTTTTTATTCTGAAGCTCTTCTCACACTGAAAATATTTTTATGGAATTTAAAGAAATACTGAAAAAAAGGGAAAAATGGAAGAGACTGAGAAAAGTTTATTCTCATCAATAGCATGAAAGAGTTCCAGTTCTGTTTCTGGAATGATTAACTTCTCCTGCTACTACTATGTTTATTCTAAGAAGAGATTATTTAAATTTCCAAGCATTTGATATCAGATATACACATGAATACTACAAAATTCTAACAAGCGACACTGAAGGCAGCCCTTTTAAATATCTTTCAACTGCTCACCACAAAATTGGACCCACTCTAGAAAAGTGGATTTTACGCTATGCATGAAAAACAGCAAATGTCTGAAGCCACTGTGGGAGACACAAGAAAACCCATAGGACTCTAAGAAAGAGTCTCAAAAGCCTTTGAAAAACCCAGACCTCCCTTAGAGTCAGCATGATATTACATATTGCAATGTCACAAACAGCAGAGGCTGCTGTAAGTTCACCACCTGGAAAAGGCTTTCTGACTATTCTCCTTGTATTAGAAGAGGACATCACTAAGAATATTGCAAAAAAAAAAAATGTATTCATTGACAAGTGCTTCCAGAGCTCATAGAGGTATATCCTATTTAAACCCACAAGGTAACGAACAGTGCTGGATACCACTGTGAAGAGACAAACCTGGTCTCTTGAAGGGGAAAACTGGAAGGAATTCTATTTGAGAGGCAGCAGACGCATTGTATGTTGGCATGACTGGCACTGGAACTGCAGTGTACATAGACATCACATAAAATCCATAGCAAAGTCCAGATCATATATTAATGTTGCTGTAATCCATGCACCAGCCTTATGTCAAAGGTGTCAAATTTTCCCCTATAATGGAGCTGTTTTGCTCACTGGGCCATATCCTCCATTTTTAAGTTGCACACATATTAAGCATTTAACAGAGCAACAACCACTTGCAGGTAAAGAAAATGAATTGCAGTAACATCCATTCTACATAAAATTGTTCTGTTTGTAAAATTTAAGATTTCAGTACTGCTTGCCTCAAATACTATAACTTTCCATTTTTACACCAATTATGTAAAATTGATAGCATAATACTAATAAATATAGAAATCTAGATTCCCAGTAAAATGATGCTAACAATCAATTCATTCAATCACAACATATACTCATTCATCCATTCAACAAGACACACACATACTCTCACAACTGCCATCCTGGGCTGGATCACATAAAACATCAAGTTTTCTCTTTAACAGTATTCATAAGATACATGCCTTGGAGAAAGACTGAACTGAAGTGGAAGGCTATGTAATTTCATCACACCCCCAGACAGACTTATTAAAGGTTGGACAGCTATAACAAACATAACTAGTTTCATTAATTTTAGCATATAAGAGTGAATGTTATTGACCTTTTATATATGAAAATACTAATGGCTAAGGCAGTCAGGAACTTCTATATGCAAGAAAAGGTAGGTTATCTACTATCCATCGGGCAGTACTTGCAGACAGATCTGAAGTAAACTTATACATGCAGACGAAGAACCAACCAGAAAGCACCCACTCATGAGCCTCACAACAAAGATCATATTTAGATTTACACCATGAACATACTTGGCATATTCCACTGATGCACATATCCAGAGATTCAATATTGCAACGAGTACCATCTAGTACTTTTGGGGCAAGTTCCACAATCAAGTTCTTTCCCAGAGCTTGACACTTCAGGGCACAAGGTGCAGTAGGATCATTATACACAGGGATCCACTCATAAAAATGCCCCTGGTATTTGACATCATTGTAGGCTGAACACTGCTGTGCTCTGAAGTCACCAACATCTGAAGGGCAGTCCTAAAAACAAACCAAAGGAAATGTTAGTTTTAGGAAAGGAATACTTCACACTTGCAGTAAAGTTATCTGATGAATTACACAGAATCTGTTCAGGGAGGCTTGGTTCAAGAACTGGTCTGCTATGACAAATATGCCATATTGCAAAGTTTTAAAGTGTGTATTGAAACAATTTATGGTGCTTAATCCATTGCCTTCAGCACAAGTAACAAAATATCACATATATTCCAGTAACAACATAACTGATATGAGAGAATAATTAAAAATACTACTTTTTATGACACTATGTAGTATATTTAAAGTCTGGTTCTGTAATGAGAATTAGCTTCTAAAGGAATCTATATAACTTAAGTGACTATAATGGGATGTCTGACATTTAATATTTCTCTTTTCAATAGCTCTTTCCTCTAAAGGATTTCTGACTGCTCTACACTCATTCATCAATTCATACATCAGAGTAATGAAAGAGGTATTATTGCTATTTACACATAAAGAAAAATTTATCTAATTCAGTATTGCTCAAACAGGGGACAACAGCATCAGGAGGAGGCAGCAGAACTTTCCATGCTTAGTCCTTCAGTCTAACAAAACTTCTTTACCTCATAGAAGCAGTGAGGGTTACTTTGTTGAAATTAAATATACTTCAAATTGGTAACTACTGATTATATAGTTCCAGTTCTAATGAGACAGTTCAGTACCTCCTCCCATACAGAGCCTCAGAACATACAGCTGAAAGACCTAATGTAAGAACTGATTGAAATAAAATATTCTAAAATATTTTTCCTAGATAAAGCATTGCACCCAATGTTGTTAATATTAAACTACAGTGACATGAATGAAGATGAATACTGATTTATTCAAAAATAACTTTGGTAAAGTGCTGGCAAAGGAGTTAGCATGTCAACTTCTCACTAAAGACTTCATTTGAAAGTGTGTCCAGTGTCAAAGAGTCCATATGCCAGACAAAGGATATTCTTCCAAGAATTCCAACTGCATATCAGCCAGATGTGAGGCTGATTTTAACAAATTAGTTTTCATTGGATGTAAGGCAGAAACATTGTGATATGTCAGCTGAACTCATGGAACTTATTACTAAGTATTAGTTAACAATACTAATCCTGAACTCAGCTTCAGCCTTATCAGTGAACTGAACCTTCTGTGAAAAAAAGCTGAAGGAATAGTAAGCGCATTACAAAGTACTGAAGATTAAAACATACATGACAAAGATTCAAATTCCAGTCCAATGACTTCAACAATGTTGTCCTGACACCATCTTGCTCATATGAATCTGGATGAGCTGGCAGTGCATTAGCTTAACTAGCTTTGTCAATGCCTTAGATTTTTTTTATCATAGAAAAACAGTAATCTAGAAATGTCTCTGGTTTATTTGTAGTCTGCATAAAAATATCTTCTAATATTAGTGTACTTTTTACTGATCAACACTTGGGATTTTGCAGCCGAGAACCAAGCAATTCACTGAGAGTTTCCAGCAACATTTTCCAACTCTGTCCAGCACTACACCTTACAGTGAGAATAACTCAGAATGATGCTAATACATTTTGTATTATTTTTAATCTGGGATAATTCTAAGTTGAGCCATACTTTTTAAAAGCTAAAATGATGGAGTAAGACAAGGGGAAATTATAGTTACTGTAATCCTCTGAGAGCTTTACCTCCGCAAAATCCCACAAGTGAGAGCTTCTAAAAACATCAAGCAAACACTGTTGGAAACCACCCTTATTTAGTGCAGTGTCACTCCTAAGATATTCACCAAGTTTGCACTGGTGTAAATGAGAGCAGAATTTGATTTTGACTTATCTGTCACCTCCCATTTTCCAGAATAGCAAGTCTAAAAAAGCAGAGAGGACTTCAAAGTTCATATGGATGCCATATGGTTCCTTTCCACCATTACAAATAGAGTGGCAGCTAAGGATAAATATAAGTGGAAGTTAGATTCAGGTAAAGTTAGAAGCAGTATGTCAGAGTAGTGTTATTCAGCCATGCACAGCCACATTTTCATCACAAAGAATTAAAGAGCTATCTGTAAAATAGGCAGAGTGATGGCCTTAGGCTGAGTTTTGACAAGCTGTTGTTACAATTCATTATCACTTGGTGTTGATGCAATGCCAAGACACAAACACCACAATGTCAGGATGTCAATCTGTGGTTACTGTATGTTTCTCATTGATTCAACACAATGCAGCTCCCTCCTTCCACTCGCTTCCTGGCTGCTTGAGAGCAAGTGAATTCTCATCTCCCTGTTCTGTTTTGGCATCTTCAAAGAACACAAAGCGATCCAGGCAGCTTGATTCATATGCCAGCTCCACCTGCTTTGTATTTGAGCTGTGATCAAAAGCAGGAGCATAAAAGAAGCATCACAAAGAGATATCACAGGGAAGAAATTATCATTTGCATTATATCAGAGTTTGGATGGCAACCAAGTTCAGATTCCTGTTTTCTTGGGAACAATAAATATTTGCATAAAGGAAGGAGTTTATAATCTAAACAAAGACAAATAAACACAAAAGAGTGTAATCAAGACAACAAGAGAACTTGTAAACTTCAGAACTTGCAAACTTCAGTTTAATCCATCACAGTGGGTCAGAAAAATAAGAGGGAGTTTAAGAAATAGAAAGGAAAAGGGGATGGCATGATGTGAAAGAGATAAGGGTGAAACATGTCTGGGAAGTGGGCAAGGCCACACTATCAGACAATGACACGTAAGCCCCAATCTTCATCTTCTCATCCTGTTCGTATCTCTTTTCGTTTTTAACCGATTTCAGACATCAATTCATTCCATCATTCCCTCTTCCCTCTCAATATTCCACATCTTTTTCTTGTTTGTTAAATATTTTTGTGACTAATTCCAGGATTTTTCAGATTTCCTAATTTCAGTGACAGTTTGTGTCTTGCATTCGATCCAATTCAAGCCAGGCTGTTCATAGGTGCATGCACTACATAAGGAGCTGAGGACATATCCATGAAGTTTAATGCACGAAAATACTAGCCAAATAATCACATCCAGATACTATAAGAGAATGAAGTGTATTTATGACATGACTTATGAACATATTATTAGACAGATCTGAAAAAATGTGTCAGACATGACTACCATGTAAGCTAAAAATACATACATGCATGTATATATATATATTCCCATTCTTATTGTGACAGACGATTAAAAACTACTGCATTCACGGGCTGGCTTCTTATGAAATGTATCATTTGAGTTTTGGCAGCAAGCACTCTTAGCCTTTGAAAACAAAGCTAACCTGGGAAATCTGTATCTTTGTAGGCAATGTTCATGTGCAAAATATGAAGGTTGCATCAGACCCTGCGATTCCTGCCAACAATTACTCCACTGAAAAAAGCACAAAAGAGAAGGCAAGAAAATTCCCAGTAAAAATGATGACACCAAAGAAAGTCTAGCCCTTTGTCTAGTTTTATTCTTTGAATCTCATTTTGTTGAAACCTCGCCAAAAGCGATGAAGTCATTGCTTTGTTTTCTTTTTGAAATTAGCTTCAGGCTCTATGTTTTCCTGAGCAATTTTCAGGCCACTTCTCAGTAAAATCAAGATACCTGAGCTAGAAAGCACACTACCCACAAGAGCCATACAGTGCATCAGCAATATCAAAATGAAATAAACAAACAAGCAGATTAGAGAGAAACTGGGCAACTTAAGGTGAAATATTATAGGACTAAAGTAGACACAGTTCAGCCAAGATTTTCTGACTAGGATAAATGAGCTGTTTAAGAAGTAGATGATGGAACAATAATCTGATGAATATGTTGAACAAGTGTGAGCATCATCTGCCTATAATAAAAGTTTATAATGGAATTAAACATGGGGAAATCTGTTACAAAGTAGTGTTTTTTCTTACTGTAGAAGAGTCACTCTGGCAAATGTGTAAGTGACTTTTTGGCACACAAGAATGTGAAATTCATGGGGAAATGGCCCAAATAACTTGTTTCTATGAATAGGACCCTAAAGGATTATCTTAAACACTTCCATATAATGAACATCATAGCATTAGAATGTAACAGTATATACAAAATACAAAAATGGAAATACAAAAAAGCAGGGTTAATAAAGACTGAAAATCTCACTGAACAGCATATAATGAACTATTTACATAGTTTATGTCTCTAAAGTTTCCATAAGAAAAGCTGAAAACATACATGCAGTTTTAAGAAATCTGTCACCTGGCATCTTATTTATGATAGAAAGATAAGCAGAATATACATATGCCTTAATCTCAGCAGTTATTCTGTTGCTAGGACTTTGAATTAATTTCTTGATTGAAATATCACTAATATTATTCTGGAAGTATGCTTGAGTTCAATGCACTTACTACTATTCTATTACAAATCCAGATGAAACCAATTTTCTGGTAAAATGGTTCTTGTTCTTTTCATTAGAATGACACACATATTAAGTTGTGCTTCATTTGGACTCCCCAATATAGATGTTAGTGGTGTAACGTATCATGTAACAAAATTACATTTGCAGACAGCTTTACACAGTGTATATATACTGAATGTCTCATGTGGTTAACAATAATGCCTACTAATATGGAAAGAAGCTTGTATCAACTCCTAATTTTCAAACTAAAATTTTACTCCTAAAGTGAGAAGCATTCATTAGAAATAATGCTTTGGGTAAAATTATATCATTTGAAACAAAACTGGCCTAGTAGCCCCAGGTTTACATTTGGTGTAAGCTCTTGTGTCAAGGTTAAGCCAGGTCTAATACTGGGCTTGAATTCGGTGATGCCAAATTCAAAGATCAACTGTAGCAACAGTAGAAATCTCATGAAATCTTTCTCAGGAGTGCTCCATTATCTGATCCACAATCTAAGAGAAACCATTCAGAGAGAATCTGGCTGTATCTGGACTGAAATGGAAACCTGATCCCTTTCAGACATGCCCCAAAAGCAGAACTGTAAAGGCAGCTTCCTGTCTGGAAATTAACATTTGAATCATCATAAATTCTAACAGACTCACATACAAGATGCTTGCCACTTATCGCTTTAAAAGAAGTCCTAAAGTTAAAAAACAGGCCCCACTGACTTCAGAAAAACTCCTTGGGAGTTCAGAAAGTATATGGTAATCATCTTAATTCTCTCTGTGCTGAAGCATAATGTGCCTTCATTTCCATCAGATTTTTGCTACATAATCCTTAAAATGAACAGCATCCACAACTGCTCTTACGTATCCTAAAAGCATGCAGACCTTTGCTTACAGCAGAAAATACGCCAAATTCATCTTTCTCCTTTTCTTTAGACTGCATAGTTTTCTAGTCCTTTTGCTGGAGGAACAAGGTATACTACTTTGACTTGTGTGTACTGTTCATAGGAAGCTGTAGTGCACAGGATCAAGCAATCAGAGGTATATTATTGTACACAATGCACACAACTAGTTATGTAGAAAAAGAATGAAGCAAATACATTTTACAGTGGCAGTTTGTCCATTGCACACATACTGGCTGGCCGCAATTTAGCTTATTACACAGCTTTAAAAGATTATGGGGGGTTTCTTGTATGTGGCATTTTGATTTATGAGCTAAGAACACTGTGCATAAAGATGCTAGGCCTTTTCTTCTGAAAGGGCAAGTGACAGGGTTTGTCTCCAGAATCTGATTTTTGCATGTATGGATTCGTTAATCACTTCCACTAGCCTCTGCCAGCAGGAACTTAGGCAGTGAGCTGTTGTGGTGGAAAATCCATCCAGCACTGAGGAGTGGAGCGTTATAGCAATTCAAGGTGCTAGCAATTCTTGTTTCCAAGGAGGGCAAAGCCAACTGGCATATAAGAAACTGTAGGTGTAGCAGACTGAAGAGTGGGAATGGCCAGTTCGCCCAGGATATACACCAATACCACGTATCTACTGGGCAACTTCCAGTATCAGTCTGTTTAAGAATGTCATACATCACACCTACACACTGCTGGCAGATAAAACAGTGTTGGCAATGCCATGAGTATCACATGCTCTTGGCTGGACATAATTCAACCCAAGGGAACTGCAGCCCTCTGCAGCCCTCAGAACTTTTTAGGGGTACTTGGGTGAAAATTGCTACCTTTCTCCCACCTAGAAGCAGATGAATCAAATGCACTAGACATAAAAAAAGACACTTTTGATTTAATTACTTATCTAATTTCTCTCTTTTCTGGAATGAGATTATATGAATATCACATTGTATTGTAAGGTAACCCATGCAAGTGGGAGACTGCTGAAAATAAACCACCCCGAATTAGTGTGTTTGTACAAAATGTCTGTGGACCAGTGGTATCGCAAAGTCCTTGAACAGACAACATCTGGAGTGAAAGGCAGAAGCCATTTACACACATTTAAGCACAAAACATCACTACAATCAGTTGAGGACAAGTCATGAAGTATGGTGTGTGAGATTGGTTGTCATATAATGTATAATGTGATTGCATCACAGCAACAGCAACTGCATAATCAGAACTCCAGCTTTACAATCAGTCATGGAAATCAGCAATGCCAGCATACCTCAATATATATGATTTTATATATAGACATATAAAGATCTGGGCATAAGGAAACAGAGGGAATAGAAGGAGTAATTATACAATGTAAGATAAGGAAGGAACACAGGCAGTTAACCTCTTTGCTCATGTGAAGACTACTACCGCACCATTAATGTTCACAAATCATTATGAATCATAAACTGATCAGGAGCTCAGTTTAATGCTTCATCAGAAAGACAGCACTCCCAGGAAAAGCACCTTCTAGTTTATGATGAGAACTGATTTGTTAATCCACCAAAATGTGTAACTTTCCTAATAAAAGATATAAAACATTCTGATTCACAACTGGCCTTATAATTTCAAAAGAAAACGTCCATTTGGGAAGCCTAAATTTCAGACATGGTGTCATGCAGACTGAAATCTTTAAAATTTGTATTAATGATGGAAAGAAAATTATGCACTGTGAGGTTTTAAACAAGCAGCAGCATTTCTTGAACTTTAACACATTGCTTAAATAAGTAAAATAGGATTAAAAACCAGACTCACGTTATTACTGCAGGTTTTGTATCGAATATTTCGACCTTCACAGTTCCTGAAAAACGGAGTAAATTGGTTACGCTGAATAATGGCAAAACACAACCATGCCTGTTTTATAGCTAGTTATTCACTTGAAAATTAGACTTTTATAGCTACTGCCATACCATAATTTGGACTCAAAATGAAAGGTTTAAATACAAAAGGGATCTGGGGATTCAACAGGTTACACTGCTGTCTCTCTTTAGCAAAGAATGTGTGGCTTTCCCTGTAAGCCTAATTTACTGCAAACCTTATTAAAAACACATTTCTTTTATGAAAAAGATTTCACAAAATATCCCTAAGCCTGATCTATGCTGACTGCAGCAAAGCTGCTTCTAACCCACAAGATGCAACCCAGAAGAAAAGAGGATCAGAGTATCTAAGCAATCCTTTAATCAAGCATCAGAATAATGAGCATTAACTTTCCCTTCTCTTGTTTTGCTTAGGAAAGAAAGAACAGCTTAAAACCTTTCCTTTCTTCCAAAACCCAACACAGTTTTTGAAGAACAGCATGTAATTTTACTGCCACATGAGCAGATTTCATAATTTTTAATGAAATTAAATTCTCATGCATTTCTAAAGTGCCCAATGCATGTGAATCCTGAAATCTAGGCAATACAGATCCTTGGCAAAGTCTGTTGTTAGTAGCTGAAATAACAGGCATATAATAAAGTCATGATTGTTTATTGTGGTCTCATAACTGGGCATGGGGGGTAGTTCACACTTTTGTTTTCTTAGGGACGAAGTTTGCCAAACTTCTCAGTAACTGACCAGCACCTTGCACAGTGTAAGATACTCCCCTTAATAATGACAAAATCAAGCCCTTGCAAGAACTGAAAACATATTTCAGATTATTTGACGCGGGATTATAATTACTGATGTCTCCAGAATCAGCAATAGTGCTTTTGGATAATACCTTTTACCAAAAGGACCTGCCTTAGACTAAAGAACACGTGAATGTATGGCTGGTAATTTAAAGCTGTTGTTGAACTTTCCACTTTTCTCATGAAAATTGATTGCAAATATTAAGAAAATTCTTTAGTATGCATGACAGATTGAAAACTACCATTCGAAAAGGAAAAGGCAACAGATGCCTGAAGCAAGAGTTCAACGAGCTCAGCTGAAGGTACAGCTCTGCAAGCTCAAGGTATTACATGTCTCAAATTTCCAATCTTTTGCAAGATAGATCGCACCAGAACATGTAAGTTAAAAATGTTTACGATACACACAAATGCGAAAACTTTCTTTCACAATTGCACATTTCCTGGACATTACAACAACAATAAAACACAGAAAAAAAACCCTTGAAAGTACACATTTGTCAAGGTATGGAAAACACATGTTTTTCACAGGGGATCACATTAAAAATATTAATAAAACCACAGTGGAATTTATATTGCTACAATTTATTGAGCTCATTTCATAGTTCCTAACACTCTGGTAGAATATCACGGCCTCTTGCTTGAACTATTGCTTTTCTCAAAGCCTTTTGTGCATTTTGCACTAAAAGAAACAGGCGGTGTTTTAATCAATCATCTTTAGCTACGTATTTCACACAGTTTGCACTTCACTAGTGTGTCACACTCCAAGCCTTCTTTAAGAAAACTCAAATTCCTGGGTGATACTGCATTTAACTTAAGAAATCTCAACAAAACAGGAATTTAAGCATAACCAGCAGTTTCAAAAATCTCCAGAATAATGCAAGCAAAGCAGGCAATTATGTACACCAGCACAGATGCTTCTCAGCTGGTTGGGATCTCTTCTAGCCTGGCTGCAGGTCTATTGCATTACTCCTACTTTTAGAATTGTAGCAACAAACCCTATTTTAGTCCAGCTTTACTACTGAGGTAAACTGTTTTCACCACACACACTGCTCTCTTCAAGTTACACTAAGTTTTATCCATGAAAATGCATGGCCAGCAGGACCATGAGGAAGAGCTGGCAGAGGAAAAGTTTACTAACAGAAAGCAGCATGTGTACACCCATACATAGAGTAGGTCACTTGTTTTTCATTACAGGAAAGACATGGAGGAGCCTGCACTTGAATATTATTTCAAGTAATGTTCAAGAGCAGGCTGATTTGTATGCAGGTAACTCACCATTCACTTTATGTTACAGTGACAGGGACTTCTCTCAATATTTGACCACACTAAATCATTCTCGTTATTCATATTTAATAACATGCTAAAGTTCTATCGGAGTTGAAGGCTAAGATATTTATCTATTATATTACAAAAGTATATTAAAAGCAGTATTTCATAACACTTGATCTGTGCACACTACTTGATTCCATAAACAGAAGCAATAATGCTTCTCTACAGACATGAAGATAGGGAAATACATCAGAGCTGCAGAAGAATAAATATACATACATTTGTGGCTTACCTGCCATTTAAACACCTCCTCAGTGAGTAGGAGGCTCCCCCACCACATGTCCGTGAGCAGTCACTCCAGGCTCCCCAGGCATCCCAGGATCCATCCTTATCTTCATCAGAACGGGTAATTCTGGAGGTCTAAAAAAATTGAATATAGAAGAAAAAAACCAACACACATTCATTAATTTGGCATATGTTTTACTGCTTGCCATTAATAGTACTACATACATTGCTGCTTATTTACAGTATTTTGAATTTATTTACTATTTCAATGCATAACAATTACATGGGAAAGGAAGTGGAGTCTTTGAAGGTATAGTGTATTTGATGCGGTACCTTCAGCCAAAGGACTGCTATGTACAAATATGCTGTCATTCCCAACATTCTGCACAGGAACCACACAGCAGGTCTAGAGCAACCAGGACAGGCACCATGTTCTGAGCAGGTGCTGCTCTTTCTGAGGTCCTAACCAAAGGAGCTTCATACCCAGAACTAATAAGATGACTAAAGTCTCTTTTTATCCCAAGTGTGGTTGCACTCAGGCACTAGTACAGAAATTAAGCACATCAAATCTTTCAGAGTGCACACCCAGAACTGCAACCAGGGAAGCAAACCAAGAATAAAACTTCATTACAAAAAGTGCTATTACTTTGAAAGAGATCAGGGAAAAGATTAAAGATCACTTTTAGTTATTTTTAAGTTACACCAATTATACACTGATTTAAGCTTAAATCCATTTACACAGGCTTCGAAAACATTATTACCAGACATCATAAATGTTAAAATGAACGATTTGGGGCAAATTTAAAAATGTCATTTTTCACTTGCATTGTACCCTATTAATTTCCCAGATAATTTTATCAGAACATTTTAGAAAATGGTGGCTTCAACACAATAGTTCAATATTAAAAAGTAATATGAATCAAATTATTCAGTCATGTCCTTCTTTACGACAGTTTTTTTAGTTTCTGTTTTTCTTCATGAAGAAAACATAGGGTGATTAAGTTCAGTGTTTCCCCAAGCATTTCTTTGACATCGCCACAATTGTTCAGCAGCTGTTCCAGTTACATCCTACTTTCATTCCTCTCTCTCTGCAACCTTTAAATTTTCTCTTTTTCAAAGAATATCATGCACACATTTTCATAAGAAAACTTCAATGAATGATTCCCTGAGAGTCAGCAGACATATGGTGGGCTAGTTATAAAGAAGTTAAGACTTTGTAGAACTTTATATTATGCCCAGACTGAGAGGAAAACACCAATTTCTCTAATCTCCATGGTGATGGAGTCTGCACATAAAACTACCTCAAACATAATGTAGCGGCTAGTAACATTATGAATGAAAGTCATATTGTGGATAAAAATGAGGCAGTGAGTCATTTATCCCAGTGACAGAGAACACTGACTGATACTTACTCTGCTCCAATACAATTGCAAATGACAGAACAGTAAGAGCTCATCCAAGTTTTAATAATGCTATTTACAGCAAATTTTTTTATTCCCATCGACTTAAGTGGGCACCTGAGCAGACCTCTGGTAAACAAAGGCAGTACACTCACATTATCATTTTATTTTTCACAACACGGGAGGGCACAACTTGAGTTGTGCTTCAGAATCTTTACTCCCCCTCCCAGAAAACAAGTGCACTGAAACACCAAAGAGCTACCTGTCAGCAATCATCAGGCAAAGAGATATAAACATTACAAAATTAAGGGCATCTAAGTAAACCTTCAAGTCTACGTAAGTGCCAAAAAAAAAAGTTTCACGTTAAAAAGGTTTTTATGAGTGACTAGATCCAGATTAATGCAAGAGATTAGTATATGTCTTAATACTAAACCAGATGAACACACTTTCATCCATGTTTTATTTAAGAGATAAACTTGAACAAGGCTCACTGTATTCTTCCAAAATCACCAAAGTGAATTAAAAGTGAAGGATGTGTAATTCAAATCTTAACAATATGAGGGGAAACTGGCCTATTTCAATGAATGAGGTTAGGCTGCATTCATACCACAGTTGTACATATAACTATTGAACAAGAAACCCAAATAGTAAATAGGTAAACTTAGCTACGCTTAAGCAGAACCAAGGACTACTGAAACACATTTTAAAGGCATTAATAAGAGTAGGCAGATCTAGTATAATAGCACTACTCCCTGTAGTTAAGCAGCTAACAAACACTGGCCATTTCCAAAGTTTTCCATCTCTTCCTCAAAAAACCTGAGCTTGTAAAAAAGAACCTTTGTAAGCTATCTCCGTTTGAACACTAAACTGCAGAAGTTGCTCTAAACACATCAGTGGCTCCTTAACTTTCTTGCTCCCGTAACTTTACCAATTTTAAGAACATTTACTGTAAAGCTTTAAAAGTGTACTTAGGCCAATCTACCATTCCAGGAACGATAGAGCCCTACTCTGCCAAGATCCCTGAGGAATTTTCACGCTGGCTTTGGGTTTACTTTACATCAGAAGCCAACTCTGCAATGTCTGACACTGAAAATGGAACCAACTGCCTTCAATCTTGAATAAAAAGAGCTCGGCACTTCCCAACAAATCATTCAGCACGTGAAAATAAGTCAAGATGAACAAAAAGTCACTTCTTTCAAATTTATGAGTGCAAAATTAAAGCCTGTCCTCTACAATCCCAAGGCAAATGATAGTTTTTTAATATGTTGAGAAATTATTAAACTTCTGGTATTTAAAAAAGCAACACATGCCATGCTCTTTTTTTAAACTAGCTAGTTTCTTTTGACAAAGCAGTGATGGAAAATAATCCTAACTTCATCATTGTATTAAAACCAGCCACATGATATTAACAGGCAAAATGTCATCTAAGGCCCTAAACAATGTCCAGTTGTTCACTTCCCAAACTGCTTTGATAAAAGTCATTGTTCTGAACTGTATCTAATTAAAAAGCTGTAAATACTAGGATGATCAAAGCAGAAGTTTATGCCAGCAAAGCCTTCTTCAGAATCACTAGCTAATTCAGTGCCCACAGTGTTGACTTAAACTCCAGCTAGTTCAAACTGTTTGTCCCATGGGAAAGAGTTAAAAGCAGCTTGCACTGGCTTTGTAATTTACTAGCAAAATAATACTGATTTACTAGCTGTCTGGTTTCATAAACTCTACATATTACATTTGTCTACACCACGACACCAAACTGAAGTAAAATAAAGAAAAGATCATCAACATTATGATTTAAACCAACAAAATCTTGGAAGCTCATTTAGGAATTAAATCAAGAGCAAATTGCAATTGGACACAAAAGGGTATTATTATTATCAGGATTGCATTAGTGGTTTGTTTCTTCAGTTTTTCACGGCTTTATTGTCTTCAGTCATAATTCTAACAGTTCAGAAGTGAAGCTTTGCTGAACCGTAATAGAATGGAAGCATTTTTCCTTTAGTAGTTTAATTTTGCAACAGATGAAGTACAACACATACATTAGGCACATTCACTGTGAAAGTATGTATCTACACACACAAATGTACGCATGTACATGCATGTATGTACCCATGCTGTAACACGATCAAGTAAAGGCACAAGAGCTGTAGGGAATCCAGATAAAATAACTTAAGCCAGCTATAAACACAACCTACATGATTTGCTGCTCTTTACGTAAAACTAGATGGCAAAAGGCATCACACTTCCACTGGATCCAGCTATGCTAGCAGAAGCTGTAACCCTTCCAAAAGCATCACACGCGAATGCAGGGTTAGATGCAAGCATTGCACTCAAAGCAGTATTTAATAAACTATACAATGCTCTCTTCAGAAATGAATCCAGTTTATATGACACAGGTAGTTTCAAAAAATATTTCCTCCCATTCTATATCCATCCCAATCTGTATCCAATCTATAATTCATTTTCAAAGAGTTAAATCATGACACTGCACATGGACATGGGCAAAGATCACTTCAATCAGGGAATGAGGAAAAATAAACAGGTATTAAAGTGCTTGGTGACATAGGCAGAGTCTCAAAGACTGAGATGACAGTATGCCAAGGTTTCCCCAAGGTCTGAGGCCCAGTAATGTGCAATCTGAGTCCCTGCTGACAACCCTTAACTGACAGAGACAGCTTTGTACATGGAGAATTTTACTCGAAGTGTGGCACTGGCAGATTTGGACAGAAGGGGAAATGTTAGTGCCAGTTTCCCTTCTTCCATCCAGGGCTCTGTTTCACTTCTGTCACATATGGGCACATACTGCAACACCATGTTCTGCTAATTATTTGTCTATGTGTTTTCAAGCCATTCTTGCCCTGCAATGCACTACTCAAAGTAACTGAGTATAGCAGAAGTGGGTACTGAGGTAAAATGAAATCCAGATGTTACCAGGGCTGATCATTAATATAAAATAAGGGGATTTTTACTGTCACTTGTAACACCCGGTAAATAACAACAGCTACATTGACACACATTACAAAAATCAAACACAGTGCTGTTATATGGAGAAAAATGATTATTTGGCCAAACTTTTGTTTGGCTGTTATGAAGGATGACATAATTGTCTTGAATTTGGTCATGCAGACTTCAAAGGACATGTGGTGCCAGAGAATGAAGGTCAGTTTGTGCAGTTTTATTATTATTCAGACATCCATTACATAAGGCTTGGATATGTAAATGTTTAGCATTCAGTGTGACAAAGATTCAGTTTCTCAACAGAAAGGCTCCGATACCTTAAATGTTTGTTTTCCAGAGGTTTTAGCATACATTTTTGCTTTAAATACAAACACAAGCCACATAGTCACAAGCCGCATACGTCATTTGACACGAGTATTATTGTAACAGAATGTGTAATGAAAAAAAACATACAGACCCAACACTGAGATTCATCTGCAAGAGTGCCAAGGTGACAGTTCCCCTGCCATCTACATATCACACACGAACTACCCCAAATCCTGCCCTGTGGCATGCCCCTGAGAACTTCCCCAGAGCAGGGTGCCCAGCTCTGTCATACTCTAGAAGAGATTCAATACAATCTCTGGGCAGCATCTACCAATGCATATTGTGCCTAGGGCTGGATGGATATACAAAATGTTCTACTCAAACAGGTTAGACTGATGTGGCTCACAAAATCAGACTTTGTCATAACAAGTAAGGACCTATGCAGGAACATTTACCAATGCATCTGCTACTCTACCAACGTCACTGCAGCTCTCTGGGTGAGCACTTTTTGATTTTTTCTCATGGCTTCTTATCAAAGTAGTTTATATTAATTCAAAAAGGCATGCCAAAGTCCAAAAGAGAATCCCCATAAGGAGTTACATTGGCACAGCTGTATCATATTGCTATTTAATAGCATATTGCGTATAATTAAATTTCTCCGTATAGAATCTAGATTCTTCCGATTAAATTCATCCAAGTGAAAGAACCTATTGAAGGGTATAAACACCACTGCAGTACCACTGAAGGCCTAAATTAAGCAATACCCAAAGCTCAGTACTGGCCCTTCTCCCAGGAGTGAATTTCATCCTTGATGGTATTTTGAACAGAGATGAAGCATTTCCTTTTTATTGCTTCTTCCCACTCTCACAATCCATGAATACTATTAACACTTTCCTGACTTTCAGACTCTTTCAAAGCACAAGGTTATGTTCTATTCACCAATCTTCATGCGCAGGACTGCACTATGTAATTTTCTTCCCCTCATACCTACAACAGCTCCAAAGAGAGGTAGCACGAGGAATTATGGCACCAAAGGGAAAATATCCTGCCTGAGTAGCTAGTGATGCATTTCCCAGATTCTTCTTTCCAGACACTACACTTGGTGGAAAAGGTATCAAACCGCACAGTTGACTGTATCCATGAGCAGAATGCATAACTGAAAGAACAAGTATTTACCTGCAGATAATCACTGGATATGCTATTCAGCTTCAGAATTGTATCCTTCACTTTTGACACTGGCTGTTATGTCTATGGCTTTGCAACAAGCTATGCTAGAAATCTCTTTCCCTGCTAAGGTCACATACAGAAATGATTTACACCTCTATTTTGTATGTAAGGTGTAGAATTCAGATTACGGATTTAGGAAAAATATTTCAGTTGTGGCAGCAACTAAATAGAAGAACAGTCAAAACTTATTTCCAGACAAATAAGAATTATTATTGAGTTCATGCATTACCTGATATTAGTGGAAAAACTGCCGCTTGTTTCATTAAGACAGATTTTGAGACATTTCCTGATATATTTCTGCTACTGCTGAGTGCACCTAACTGTGCACTGCATATGTCATTAAGTTTAATATATCTTTTACTTATATGTATCAAAGTAAATTATGAATTATTCTGTATGTTAAAAAGAATGTATATGGAATTTAAAGATCCTGGAGAAAAAAAAATGCATCGTTATTTTTGACTGATAAAAACCACCAGGGAGTAAATGCAACTATTTAAAGCAGATGTTTAGAAGCAATTAGTTTTAATATACTAACATTATTTCAGTCTCATTAACTACTCCTTGCACTTAGCCTTGCTGCTGTGTAGTGGTGTCCACGCACCATGAACAGACTGCAAAATGCAATCAGTGCCTGGTAACAAAAAGCATTTCAGAAACACGAGCTGGTAAAGCTTATTGACAAGGAGAATTACCAAAAAGAAATGAGCCAAAAGGCAAATGATGGATTTACTCAGCTACATGAAAGTACACATCTAGGGGCTCAGATGTAGTTTAGAGCTGTCAGTGTTGAACTCTGCAATATATTTTCATTTTACAGCAGTTTTGAATAAATTCAAATTCAAATTTTGGAAAATAAAACATGCAAAACAGTCACACACAGGAAATATTTACAGCATAATTCATTTTGATACCAAACTGAAGGCAAATCCCAGCATGTTTTTCTGTATTATACTGCATCCAGATTTTCCATTGTTAGTGTGTTGCAAAACTTCATATTGACAACACAGGCCTGCACTGCAGGAGTTGTCAGGACAAAGTTGGAGGTTTTGGCAGGTGGAGCAGGGATACTTGAGGCTTTTGGCATCCAGGAAGGGATGAAATGTTGCTTGGCTGTTTGGCACCTATAAGCTAGCTGAGGCTTTTGGCACTGAAAAGAGTCTGTATCACCTCCTTCCTTCTTTGCGAGCAGTAACAGAGGGAACATGGAATTTGTGGGCACAGAGAAGGAACCATGGTGGTTCCCGCCCTAACTGCTTCAAGTAGAAATCAACTGCATTAGTATACCCGGCTCCTGCGGTTATTTCTACATCTAACAACGGCTAAGGACAGCACCTACAGGTTCCTGCTGAATGGAATCGGCACTGAAGTAGTTACAGCATAATTAAGCTGCTCTTCTTCCAGTTTCTGAGTTAACTACATTGTTCAGACGAGTTTAAAGAAAACCCCCACAAATTCTAGTCTCACTCAATGCTGGCAGGCTTTGATGACCTATACTGAAGTCCAAAGGTACATTTTTATAACCTACCTTTTACAAGAGGAACGCTTGCCTCTGTCCTCTCTTCTGGATAATGGCAATCTGTTTTATTTTCTTGGGTGATATTCCATAAATTACTATTTTGACAGATAAATGTCTAGCAAAAACAGAAATAATTTTTTAAAACCCTGATAAGCATGACCTGCAAATAGATGTCACTGACAATGCACCTGACAATCCAGTTTCCTTTGACCCATTTTTCATTCATGCTTGTCTAACTAGAGCCATGACCCCTGTACGTGCCCTATCTGTAA
This sequence comes from Amazona ochrocephala, assembly GCA_039720435.1. NCBI lineage: Eukaryota > Metazoa > Chordata > Aves > Psittaciformes > Psittacidae > Amazona > Amazona ochrocephala. The sequence continues at coordinate 36,539,143 of CM077883.1, read as the reverse complement.
CGGTAAATACTATTCCACATTCACCAGTACCAGAGCATAGGGAGATCTTGAGTCCTGAGAACAAACATCAGGATAAGAGCCAACTTTGGTGACACCCAGCCAGGCAAGAAGTTCTTGACTCTTTAATGTTTTTAGGTCAAATCATCCAGGACAGCTGACCAAGATCAAGAATATGAAAAACTTCTCCCTGAGTTCCTAGTATTTCGTTGTCTTCCAAGATTCAAAAGTACATGTGAACATGTAGCTGGAAATACATTAACTCTCAAAACATATTCATTCCTCTGTATCTGCCCCATCTGAAATGGAAACTACACTAAGAAATGTTTAGCATCACTCCAATTCCCTCCATTTCTAAGTGGTCTGGAGAATTACAACTTAAAGATTTGCACGTGTAGCTGGCAAATGACTCAAAAGCCACAGAGCTTGGGAAATGCACAGAGGTTCTGAAAAGGGAACATAACCAAGAAAGCAATATGGATTGTAGTGCACTGCCACTTTCAGTAGCCAGTCTGAGGCAAACACTTGTCAGGGCTTGGAAGTGAGATAAAGGTGGAATTTTAGAATATGCAAATAAAAAGGAATGGGATCCTTTAAAAAATATAAGAAATGTGATATTCCTTTTTAAAATACCATTGATTACATTAACATGAAGAACTTGTTAGGCTATAACTTTTAAGTATAACTGTATTAAATTAGAAAATATTCTTCACAAAATGGTATTATTAAATACACAGTTCTTGCATTTGGTTGTGCAACAATATCTTGCCACAGCCCTAAGGAGAACGTTTTCATTTTCATGTGAAAAATATAACATGAAGTCTTAATACTTCCTGATTGCAGCTTTTAAGGCTATGTATTGTGATGTCCATTTTACACGAGATCCTAACCACAGGAAGGAGGAAGACAAGGTAAATTGCGTGAGTATCACAGCTGAGAATTACATCCCAGTGTCCAAAGACAGATTTTAGCGCCCCTTACGGAGCTCTACCACCCCCTATTTTGAATAAACATTGTGCTTTCTACTATCTGCATCTATAATAGGTACAAACTGGGGGGGAGGAAGGGGGAAGTCTTCAGCACACATTTCCATGTTAATTATCTCTGGGCCTATGTATAAATCAGCATTAACAACATTCCATGTATTTCCTGAAGTTCATAAAAGTAATAAGAATCCATGCAAGTTTTACCAAATGCTTATTCAAAATTTGCACCTGGATACACTGGGTTTTTCCACCTTCACACTGCACACCACATGTTCCTCATCCAGCATAAACAGTGTGATGGGTCAGCCAGAGTCCAATGTACCAGAATTCCTCAGGTGCATAATAGAAAAAGAGATTCCAATTTCTGGGAAATATATCTGGCATTATTTTTACCTTATTAAATATATCTGCAAACATCCAAATAAAGGCTCTTTTAAATACTTTACCATGCAATTTTTAAAACTCGCCTCAAAAGGTAAAAATTGCATCACTTCAGCACATGCAGTGGAAAGAGAAGAGTGACACTGATAAAGGGATGAGCGTTAGGCCTGTGAGAAAGCAGAGTATTTCCACAAGCTTCTAAAGATCACAGCAAATGTGCAAAATCTTTCCAGCCAAAGCTTATTTTTCAGGGGGGTTTCTATATTGTGATGCCATATGAAATTGCCATCATACTTCAGCGATTACATATTTTGAATGCTTATAAATCATGATTTCTAGGTACAAAATAGTACAACAAAAAAAATAATCCTAAACAATTCTTCTAGGGGTCAGGTACCTATCCCAGACTCATCACCTCTTGATAAAACACCTATGCCAGCTTAGGACTTCCTCATTTCCTTCTTGATCTGTTCATTTGATGGAGACCCACTAGACCAAAGTTGAGGAAGTATTTTTAGGGTAAGGAGAACTATGGCAGGAATGCTATGAATTACTGAAGCTCTAGATTAAAATTAACCGAGCTAGCAAACTTATAGTTTACAAGTAGGAGCAAAGTGACAGAGCAGAGCACAGGGTGGCACTTGTTTTCCAGCCTGCATGTAAGCTGCAAGAACATGGAGAACAGGCCCTGACACAAAGCCAGGAGCTGTTACTGCAATCGCCATCAAATTTCACTCCTGCTGATTTGTGGTGATCCTGGTGGTATTTGCCCAAATTAACACGGCAAACCCTGAAGTATAAGAAAGGCTGTTCTGCTTACACGACACACATATGTGATCTGAGTATACTTGGATCCTAGACCATTCGACACATTCACAGAATGGTATCTACTTGTTCCCACAACATTATCAATTACTGTATTATGTTGAATTTGTTAAAGAGTTGATTTGCCAAGAGACTCTTGCGTACAAGACTTACAGACAGGTTACGGTAAAGTAAATAAAGATTGAGTATGGGCATTTAAAATTACTTCTAAGTTACACACTATTTACCTTACAATTTATATAATAAACAAGCTTCATCCCATTGCAATGATAAATTATGTATTTAATTTAAAGCAATACCCTAAAAGCAGTAACTTCAAAACACACAAGGCCTTGGCATTTATGTACCGTACCTCTATATACATCCTTTTGAAACAAAATTCATGTTTTTTTCCAATTGGTTACAACAATCTTTTTTCCTTTTTAAGAATTTGTTTAGAGGATTTACAATAAAAGAAGCCGCAGAAACCAATCCTTTTTCTAAGAAAAATAAAATGACTGCACCTCTAACTTCGAAAAGAGCCCCAACACATATCATATTTTTTAAATTTGTTTAAAATAATTTTCCTGACTTTAGACACTGTCTGCCAAGTTCCAGCTAGAAGCAAAATTTTATGGCCAACTGCCAAACCTATGAATAAAAGGAGTTTATAGGGGAAATACTGACAGAAGAATAAACTGTAGCTAAAGAAGCCAGTATAGGAAAGTCTTTCCTGTTCATTTTGTCTATCCATAATCTGCAATATTCATAAGCGTGGATATTGGGATATTTTGCCTCAGTTTAATGCCAAGATTATCAGTAGTGCCAGACTGATGATTTGGTTGTAGGCATTTATACCAGATCGCTCAGATGAGGCATCCGAACCTCTTACTTGTGAGTGAGAGCTTCAACCCATGTCTCCTGACTCACCCTGCTATTTAATACTACATGTAGCACTTTTAATGGTAATATTTCTATAAAAGTAATGCAAAGCAGATCACAGAACATAAGCAGATACACCTGGCAACAGAACGAATGTCAAAATGAAAAATATTAAAGCCACATTGTTAGCTGACAGCAATTATAAGAATCCTAATTTTCCTTTCTATAAATACAGAAAAATTAAGTTTATCAGTTTTGAATTTTAAAGGCATTATTTTATTCTGACGTATTTCTCACCCCTGATTTTTGAAGTAGATAACACTTAGTGTAGAGCCATTTTAAATTAATACATTGAAAGAGAAGTACTAAGCCCATAACCGAAAAGCAGTCTGACTGAAGTTAATTCTGCCCAAAGTAACTCTAAAACTTGTCAGCTTGATCATGGTGCCTCTTTACTGCAGCATAAATCAAATTTAACAAGATGAGTTTTCTTCTCAGAGGAAACAGTTCTTGCCCCTTTAACCATGACCTGATCTTTGGGTGATATTAAGCAATGGCATAACTGATCCAAAATCAAAATATAATTTTAGTGTTTCTTTTTATTACTCGTGCTTAACTTAGAGACAAATTTAATATTTAAGTTTGCTCAGCTTCACTGGCTCCAGCTGATTTCCTGCACTTGAAGAACAGTTTCATTCACTGTTGTGAAGAGCTCCCTTTACACAAAGGTAGGCTGACTTGCAGATGTTGTGAACCTTCAATGGTGGGCACCTGCACTGGTGAAATGCATCTTTAAGCTCCCTCTGTCGCTGCTCTGTCATACCTGTAACTTTCGTTTGATCACCAGTTATTCACAGTCAAAAGCTTGTACCAATTCTGTCATCTAAACTTCCCTCAGCTGTGTTCTCTCACATCCAGCAAAACATGCTCAAATTCCTCAGGAAGTTTTTTTAGATAATTAAAAAAACATTAAAATGTCCTGCCTATATTTCGTTGTGCAGAGGATACCAATATACAGAAGTTGCAAGCCAAAACACGTTCTGAGGGTAGGTTTTGGATACCACCTTTGCACAGGTTGAAAAAAAGAGTTGCCGAGAAAAAAGGATCTTCAAAATTAAACTTCATGTGCAAAGAACAGTTTCCCAGAATGGTATTTTATGTGGGATTAAAAATGTAATATCTCTTGTCATTTCTTTCCACTTTGAATCAAATAACATATAATCCACTGAAACTCATTTGGTATCTCGTGAATAGTTTCCCTTGTATCGATTTTCTAGCTTCCAGCTTGGGTAAAAAAATTCTGTCAAGGGAACAGTTACAATGGCAGCACAAGTCTAGACCCAATTCCCAAAGAAGCAAATGGGGGAAAAAAGCCACTGACTTCAAATAAAGGAAGATGAGGGCTTCATTACATATGTGGGGTAAGGACATATATTCCCCCATTTGGAAAAATGTTAGCACAACTTGCTGTCTCTTTTGCTCCTGAGTTCCTGGTTTTTAAAATTCTCCAAAGACAGAATTATCCAACCAACAGTATTCGTGGTAGAAAAAGATAGTTTCGTCTATCTGGAGTTTGATTCTGACTACATTCCAGATCTCTACTACTGTGTATGTTTAACTACAGTATCTTTAGCACACGGCACAAGGTAACTGGCCTGGATATGGAATATTAGCATGACTCTTTCCATATCTGTTCAGTGCCAGTGTTTCCTATTATCAGTCCAATATTTTATGGTTATTGTATTAGCTTCCCAGCAGTACTTTCTCAGGTTCTGTAGCCTGAAACCTCCATTAACAGATGCTAAATACAATAGTTGTTTTTCACTTTCAGATCTTGTGAAAGCCCATAAAAATGAGTGGTCAGTTTGTCCAATTTTCTAAAGACATTTTCCAAGGTTTGAATGGGCAACATATAAAACCACTAAAAATACTCTTGGCAGCTCATTCATTTGGATTGTGTTCTTTCTGCCAAGCCAACTAATGAATAGCTTATTCCAAGATAGGACTTCCGCATGAATTTTTTATAGTAAAGGTAAGAATATCTATTTATATAATTCCCTGGTTGCTTGTATTTGAAGGGTTTAGAGAAGGGAAGAGTTTTGGGGGGTTTAGTTGTTTTTAATTAAAAGTTGCATTAGTATTTGGGCTTAAGGAAAAATTGTGTAAGTAAATTAAACAGCAATGCTCCTTTTCTTTAGTTTTGTTTTTAATTCTGCCTTATACTCTGGTAAATGAAAGACAACTAAAATATTACTGTCAGGCAGTTAATGAATAAAGCCTGATTTAAAAGCCATTGAAATCGGTGGAATCTCTAGTGACTTTGTTGGACTTTGTAGAGGACCTACAAGAACCACCTGAATTCCACGTCAGATACAGCCAAACTAGAGACATGGATGTGATTTCTTACACATCTGGGTAGATAAAGATCAAAGAAGAGGGAAAAAACCTCTTACATACTTTTCCTAAATTTATTTCTTCTACCAGCCTCCATTTATCAGAGTTCTGGCTATAAAGTAGGTATTTGGTTGGAGTCTACGATTATGCTTCTTCAAACACCCACAAAAAAGATCCGTTTAAGAACACCATCTCCTTTTTTGGCCACAAGAGAAAGAAAACAACATCAGCACTTGGTTAGCTATTGAAACCAAGTTGTGCCCCAGATGCCGTGGATTTCCCTGCCACCACCAAGAATAAGTTGCATTTGTCACATAAATTACAATTGCTTTACCTTTGTTGCAAGGAGTTGTCAGTCACATTTTAGTTGTCAAAAATCTCCCTGTTCTCATCCATCTCACTCTCCAGGTTAAATATGAAAATATTTGCACTCATATTGCATGAGAGTCTTAAGAACAAGAAGGAACTTCAAACAATTCCCCACACATACATTTTAACCAAATGGTATTTTTTTCCAACATATTTAGTATAGAGAAGCTCTTTTTTTGGCATGAAAGAGGTAAGTACCCTTCATGTTTTTTCATGTATTTTGTATGCAAATTAAGTTTGAAAGCCTGAAACTACTTCCTGTTTGTTTGCACACTTTTTTTCCACCAAAATACATAAAGGTAAATTATTTAAGTGAAGCTTTCCAGAGAGACACGGGACCAATGAGCTATGCAGCCCATTATATACAGCTAATATTTTATACAGGTTCACCCGCTGACAGATTCCAAACACTTTTGAATGTTCCACATTTTATGGCACTACTTATTTCTCTTGTGAAAATATACCCCCACAAAAAGGATGCTTGTTTTCCCTTAAAAAAGTCTTGCTCACCATTTATCAGTCAATTCAAAGAGAGCAACATGATCAGTTTACCATAGCTATGTTGCTGATCACAAAGGGAGATCAACAGCCAGTTTTTAACCCTCACTGATGCACAGCATCTAACTTCCATAGTTTTTCCATGCACATCATTCAATTCTATTAAAAACATCTCATTGTGTAACATCTCATTGGTTCAAAATTAAAGCACAAGCTTCCCAATCATCGTAGAGATGGCAAATAGCTAATGGTAAAAATGGCTCATAATCTCATTCTCCTTTCACGTTTGTGTGCTCAAAATCACAGCAGTTGCTAGATAAGAATAAAGGAAAAATAAGGGAAATACTTTACAAGGATAAATAAATGCTGGAGTTTGGAAGGTTGTGCAATTCTGATCACCAAATCTTTTTAAGAGCAAGCTAGACAAACATCCATCAGAAAAAGTTTACTTGGAGTTGATCCTGTCTTAGAGCAAAGGAATAGACCAGGGTTTCTTCCAGAGCCATTTTTCGTTTGATCTATAGCAGACACTGAGGAAGGGAAGAAGAAGGGCTAAGACTTAGCTACTCTGAAGAAGAAATAAGGTTTCTGAAAACAAAAGTGAGGAAGGAAAGCTCTAGCATTGCAAGGCGAATGGATTAAAACAATGACTCATATTTTGCTTGGAGACAAGGTCCATCTCTCAGCTATCTGTTCTTTCCCAGATGTGTGTCCTGATTCATGCCTGCCAGCAGGAACTCTCTTCCAAAACACACTATTTCACAATATATTTCTCACTTCAGGCAGTATTCTTCAAATTACCTAACTACTGTTTTGCTCTACTCTTTTATCACAAATCAACTTTGTGTTTCTTATTTACTGTATGTGCAGCTTAGATAACTCAAACATGACAATTCCATTGTCTTCTGGAGACTGGCTACATGTACCTATTCCAGGTGGTTTGTATGGAAACAGATACATTACATATCCAAAAACCACCTTCTCCTTATAAGCTTGCTGATGAACTGTTCCTGCCCACTTTGGATCATTAATTTACACTCCCAAATTCTTATTCGCACTACAAATGCCATCTATTGTACTCATATATTTTCACATACTCACATACTCCTGGTCACCATCGATTAATAGCTTTCTCTAGAAACTACTCATAAAACACTAGAAAACATCATTAACACGGATCACAGCTGCTATATGAAAATTCACCTTCCTTTTGCTTCACCTCAGATTTCAGCATTTGTAAGTGGCCATGCAGAATGTGTTGGGCTGTGTTCAGTGTTGTACTTGACAGCCACGTAAGTCACTGGGAAGTAAAATGATTGAAGAGGGGCAACCATTTACCACTTGTATATTTTCTAAATCTGAACTGCTGTAGGCCACAATCCCTTTCCTTTTTGAAACTTCATGTTACAGTGGGTCTCTGACCTTTCTGGAGGTGGCATTGCAATGACCATGTGCTGGGCTTCCTATTTGTGTTGTACGCAGTCATAGACCTGTACCATTACTGAACCAAAGCCATTTTCCTCATCCCTCCACACTGCTTTTTGTACATTCTAGGACACCAGGTAAAGCAGGATTAGTCCTGCTGGTTTTATTTCATTCAAGTAGTTTATTGCTTTTGACCGCTCTCTCTCCTGCCTTTTAGACATCCACGCTGATAGGGGACAGTTTTGCACATCTACACGTTGTTGGTCTTGTTATACAATCAGAACTCATGTTAGATGCCAATAAAGGGTCTTAAAAATATAACTATGAAAACATGACAGGGATTTTAAATCTACTTTGTGTAATTTGGCTAAAGTTATCCTGTTGCAAGGAGATCTATTCATAGGCAATCCTATGGGGGTTTTTTAGTCTAGTTCTCACTAGGGAATGTTTTGGAAGAAAAGTATAAAAAGACATTGTTTCCTTATTATATAATACTCCTGACTTACGCCAAGAATATTCTCATGGTAAGCGTGTTCATAATCTCAGAGACTGACACAGCTATTGCATTACTTGTGTCTATACAAGTACAGCTTCTAAAAATACAATTCTTTGACAGTTTTTGAAAGGTTACTTACATATGATAAAAAAGCTGTATGCTTGTGTTTGCATTTCTGATTGGTAAATCTTAGCAGTAATTAAAAGCAGATCTCAAGTGTGTCTGCAACACCAAAAAATTAATACAAATTTGTCAGAGATGTATTAAAAGAAAACACAGCTTTTCTGGTTAGATAATTGGTTAGATACTACCAACAGTTTCCTTAAGTAAGAGAAAGTTCCTAGGTTAATGTTAAAAGTGATTATATTGTTAAAACAAGCCTCTTCTGAGTTTTTAATTATACAAGTCTAATAAAAGCATCAACAAAGAAAAGAGCATTGGAAGGCACCATCACACCATATTTTGATACAATGTCATGAACTTAATACCTGAAGCAGCCAATAAATTCTACCCCGAGGAACAGGAATAAAGCATTGATTTGCTGATTTGAAGAGCATGGGCATCCAGCCTGGCCATCTACTCTGACCTCTTAAACCAGCAGCAATAGAATTTACTCTTGCTGCTTTACTGAACAACACAACTCAAATATGTTATTCTTCCCAATTCTTCAGATGGGGAAAAATAAAATAAGCATATCCCGAGTTGAACATAAAGGATAACCCTAGCTGTGCAACTGAAAAGTTTTTATTATATCCTCAAACCCTAATTAAGAAACCAAGCTGTCCAGTACTTCTTGACTAAAATCAAATCTTCCAGAACAGATACTTTGTATCTGCTTCTCAAATATCACAATTTTTGCACTTAACAGATATGAACTCATTTAAATCTGCTCCTTAAAACTAGGTTGTAGTAATGAAGCATTTTACTTAACTGACAGATGTCAGTGAAAGATTTTGGTCTGTCAGTGCAAACCCTTTATACAAAGTGTGAGAGCTGATAGTTCACCCAAACAGATAACTGCTAAATAAAAAAAGGCAGAAAGAGCAAAAGTTATCATTATTGCAGTACTGAATTCAAATGTTGTCCTTGCCCACTATGGAGAATAGGAAGTCCATATCATTTGATGGGCAAATGACAGTATCCTTAACAGGACTCATGAGTAAGAAAAACTGAATAGGCTGTGTAAACATAATACTTGTGACTGGAAGAACATGTGGCAGCTTCAGAGGACAATATTGTGCGCTTTATTTTCCTTTCTTAAAGGAATAATTGGAAAAACTTTCACAGTTTAAAGCCTAGTAACCTCACCAGCAGCCATGGCTGGGTACCCTGAGTGACAGTTTGGAAGACTGTGTTTGTGCTATACCTGTTCTCTCATTTTAGCAAGCTGCTAGAGTAGGGCCACTTTGTAATAGAGCATAAACCTCTGCCCCTCAACCTTCGTCATGCTCCTGGCTGACTTTGACAAAGAACTTGAAGGTAGTAAAACTTACGTTGCTTCTCCAAAACTATTTTTCCATCCCTTGCAATGGAGAAACCTGCGCATGAAGAAACTGCTTCAGATTTCATTCTTGCTGCAATAACTGCTCCCTCATCCAACTCCTAGGCCTAGCCGAGAAAGTGGGAAGCATCTTCAGGAATGAAGCAGAGTTCTGCATCTGTGACCATACCACACAGTGCTCTAGTAACTCATCTCTGTGAAAGTCAAAACCCCAGCTCAGCACTGACTGTAAACCCAGCTCGTCATAATGCTAACCTCCCAAGCGAGAACAGGAATTGCATTTGAAAAAAACACGCGATCTTCTCTGCCAAGCAATCCCTACAACTGGCCCACTTACTTTGCATAAATCCCAGCAATGTGAGGGGAAAAACACAGAATTCAGACTACGCCCTTCAGTAATTCAAAACCACAAAGCAAAGATATCCTGTTGTAAGGTACATGGTATTCCAGGATTAGAATTTTTGCTTTGAGCCGCCTTTCAACATACACTAAATGGAAGCAAAACTCATTCCAGAGCGTTATGAAGCCAGTTTCGTGTCTCTCACAATTACGTTTGAAACCATAGTGACAGATTACAGGAAATGAACATATGGACAGGGTGATTTATAAACACTTTTAACAATGCAACTTTTATCAGTTCTGCTACATCCATCACAGATCTAGGAACAATTATTTTTTGTATATGATACTCTCAAGAGTGGTCAGGACAGGATTTGCTGACAGCATATCTTAAAAACTGAATTATAAATTGCATTTGCTCTCTGTGCCAATGTAATGGCCCCATACAGATAAGGGAAATCACATGTTTTTCACAAACAGAAAAGCATTAAGGAGAGAACCAAGAAAAACCTTGCTATCCACAGAAAAGGAAAGACAGACTTGTCAAATAAACCTGATGCCACACTTTGATAGCAGGTGTGGCTGGGAGGGGTAATGATAGTCATAAAACATTTCACCTTTTGCAAGGCATTTGACCTGGAACACACACATTTTAAAAATCAAGATTCAAAATCAATAAAGCATATGCTAAATTAATGTAAATGAGCGGCAGATTTCAAGTAGTCCTTGCCCAGGAATCAATGGGGATTAGGAAATTGTTTAATTACTGTCCAATTTAACATTTACTATGGGTATTCCTGAGAGCTAGAAAGAACCAGAGAAAAAAAAAGTGCTGCTAGGAATCTCATTCCACAGGAAGATCTGCCCCACAGAGATGGATTATGAATAAACTAAAATCTGTTTGAGGATTATATTAGAACACATTACACACATTCTGAAAATGTGTAAAAGGTCTCGCACCGCAGTGTACCATGACAGGGTAACCACTCCCTTCTCAAATGCATTATCAGTCCTCACCACTGGTAAGAAAATGCAGCACTGGGAGGTGGAAATGGGCTGAAATTCCAAGTTACCATTGCATTAGTACATGATGCAAAAATCAAGCAGCAATCTATGTGAACTAATGCCAGGGGATCTAGTAGCAAATTAGGCATTTAAAAATGGAATGAAATTGAATATCATGTCTGGCTTGCATCTAATTATACAAAAAAGGTGACATACGACTAACATTTCTGTCATTACGTGACAATGGTTTCCGAAACAGATCATATTCTGGAAGACTGAAACTCTGAAAGGAGATTACACAGCCCTCTGAATCTGAATTACTTCTCCAAGGGTGAGAACATGCATTGCTTCCTACATTCCATTCCACAAAGACCCCTGCAGCTTGAACAATACAATTCAAAAAGCCTCCAGTACAGCAAAAGTGTTGGTCAATGGCTTACAGACCCCCGAGGCTTCTTTCTAGAGAACAGGAGTAATCAAAGAATGAATCTACCAATGTACCTGGTAAAAAGCAAAACATTTTAAGGAAAGAAAAATACAGGAGAAAGAAAAAAAATCAAACCCAAACAGAATCCAAACCCATAAAAACCACAGGAAAAGAATGAGGATCTACAATTCAATTCATAGCTGATTCACAGAAGCTCCCAAATCAAAATTTGTAGCTCCTGATTTCAGTGGAACCTGAAATGGCTCTACACTTCTGAATATCAGACCCTGCATGTTGTATATTCATTAAGCAAACTGAAATAAAAACTGCTCATACACATACGCATAAAATCTACCCTTGCCATAAAACCAAGAAAACCCGATGATCTCAGTCTGAATCATGTCAGGCTTTCAGAAGAGAAAAAAAATTCTTCAGGAAAATCAATTTTCAGTACAGTATATGTCCATTACTCTAATCAGCATTACTAGCAACTGCTCACCAGGGGAACTACCGGCCCAATGAGCCCACAGAACAAAACTAACCATGCTTCTACAAGAGCAAAGAGACAGCACTATTTTAATGGAGCAGTAGAGGGCACCGAAGCATAGTAAAGCTCAAATGTTCTGGAGACGAGAAGCTGCCTATAGGTGGTAACATGCATACAATGCGGACTGCTGGCTAGAACACAAGACCTGGGGATCCAGACACCTACTTCCATGTGTGATAAGGAGCAACTATAAGCACTTGGATAACTTATTCTGACTCAGTTTCCCAATCAGTAAGTGAGATCATGTGCAGCTCATCCTGATAGCACATAAGGCAGGTTTGGTTTTCAGAAGTTAGAAGCAAACGTAATGTTTGCTAAGCAAGCAGATGGATGAAGATAGACTAATAAAGTTAGAGAAAGATGCTATTGAGTCACCAAATAATACTACACTACATTATTCACAGCTAACATGATAGTCTATATCCCATACTGCACAATGCAAACCCTGTTCTATTTTAAATTATACTTTGAGTTTTACCACTTCAAATAATCAAATAACAAAGTCTTATCCATTAGGGCATGAAAGCAAAGTGTGTAATACTTCCTTTGGAGAGCTGCCCAGGGTAGATTAGCCTCATTGCTTTTCTCTTTTGCCTTTAGACATATTCCAGCAACATCCTCTGCCTGTTCCAAGAAGCTGACCACCAGTAAAGGGAAAAATTTAACTCCAGGTGAAATGGTCAACAAGCATATAGCTGGAGAAGAAATCCGAAGAAAGCTTTCATGAGCTATATAACCTAGCTGGAGATCAAGAGCTTGGTTACAAACATTAAAGAGCAATCTTCTTGTTTCCATTTTATATCCCAAAGGCTGCTACCACACACACAAAAATTAAACTGCAGGAACAGCTTGCGGTTGGGCAGTGCTTTTCCATATCAACCCTACACACACACAAAAAAAATAACATTACAATGTGGTGATATGTTTAAGCAGGGAAGTGTCTAATAACCTTCAACAAAAAAGGGTGAGGAGGAAGACAGATGTTTCTTATTTTCTTTAAACTGTTTTCAACCTTTTTTTATGTGCTTTTGTGGAAAAAAAAAAAAAGGCATTTATATTCCTATAATGTAGAGCAACCTCCCACAGAGACTAGAATCACACTGGAAATGTCTACCAGTTTATCTGCTGTGTAGATTTTGTTTCCATAACTTGATTCACTTTGGATTAATCTGCACTGTCTGAAAATGAATTACCCTGACATTCATTTTTCAGCACTCCAATCATGGACTGCTCCCCTGTGCTCCCCATGAGCAAGCTCACACAAGCCTGAGCAGAGCTGTTGGGCCGCGAAAATACACTTCCCATTTCATACAGTGGTATAAAACTAGTTTAGCCACAAATGAGGGTAGGCACACAAGCAGTTGTCACTAACTCTGTTATGAGGCCTCACCAGAATAGTCGGAAAACAAGCAGAGAGTGGAAAGCCTTTTCTATGTGAAAGTCCTGCCTGCTCTATTTTTCAGTCTTCAGTAACTCATCCTGCTGGGTCAGGAGAAGACCTGATCCTAGCCCAAAAAAGGAGATTTCTCAAAACCATAGTCAAAGGATAGCTATGTCTGCTCTCTGTCATCCACATCTTACTCTGCAACAATAACAAGGTGAGAGAGATTTGCAGCTTCTTAGACCACACCGCTTAGCCCATCTGGAGGCCTTCGGCAAACAGCATTTTGGGCAAGCTGGTAAAGAATAAAGCACCACAACTGTCTTGAAAAATGGATAAAAAACCAACTGTTTTCTGCATGTGTGAGGTAAGGGCTGTAACACCCTAGTGACACTGCCTGGGAAAGGATCAGTGAAAAACACCTGTAGTGATCCTCTCTGTGATTGTGCTGTGAACTATATTGTTGAGTTTGCTGCATATTCTTTTCATTTGACAAGCATAATTCAGTCCAAGAAGATATTTGCTTACTTACTCTGCATCCAGAATATATTATCTTAGTCTCTGATCAAGAAATAAAGACAATGTCAAAGAGCAGCATGAATAGAGTTCAAACAGGCATATTAGAGGGTAAGTAATCTAAAGCAGCACTCCAGAATTAAATCCTACTTGATGACTTTTTCTTCTTAGATATTCTTCAGTGGCACCAAAGGTCTTGCTTTTGTTTCCTTGCTCTCTTATGTCTGAATTATTCAAGAACTCCTGGCAGAAACAGGAGGCTGCCTTGCAGCCGTTGATTGGGAAGACTATGTAGTCAGTCCCTCCAGAGGCTGGAATACTTGCAAGTGTCACACATCAGTATGTATAGATGCTTTAACAATTCAATTAAATTATCTTCTTTCCTGTTACGTAATGGAAGGTGGATCTAACTGCAGTGTTTGTTCCTGCTCCGAGTTCAATGGAAGAATTCATGTTTAGTACAATGGCAACAAAATCAGAGTGCAACAAGGAAGTCAACACTTTAAGATATAGTAAAACCAGTCTGATCTCACTTGTACAAATCAAACTGGAAACTTCAGATGGGGAAATACCAAGGCAGGTTAATGTCAGACCAGACTTCATTAAGTACGGCTATAAACTGCTGCACAAAAAAAATAGGCAGTTGTGTCTCAAACTAATGCAGAAAACATTCAGCTGCACTTGTTTGCTTTAATTCACAATTTCAGTGTCTCACTGTCTAGAAGACAGCATAGGAATGTTATGGCGTGCGGCTACATTACTTTTGCAAAGCAAGTAAGACATTTTGAAGAAACAAATGTGTATTTCTAGATGGTTGCTATCAAGATGGAGACACCACTGGGATCTTAGCATTAGATATGATTACAAATACTTTTTCTTATGTCCCTGGTACAAGTTATGATTAAAATTCAATATTCCTCTTAACTGTAGACAAGTCTTCAAAGTCACTTCATGTGTTCTCCAATATCCCACATATTCAGCCTGAGTGAGAAAAAAGGCAAAACAAATGTTGTCTTGCAAAGGGCAGGAAACAACCGGATACTGTTTTATATGCAACATACCCACACAAATTTAAAAACAAACTTTTCTGGTTTTATATATTAGATGTCAACTATTTCCTCTTATAACAAATTCCCCTTTTCCCAAACTGCAGCTGAGCTTCTGAGACAATTTCCAAAGTTGCTGCCATCCTTCTTCACTCAGAGGACAAACTGGACAAGTACAATATTCAGTTTTCAGTGGAAAATTAGATGGACAATTGCCTATGAAGTCTCCCCATTATTAACAAAATAAGCACAGAGCAAAATCCACCATTTTATTCGTTTTACAAAGATTATCACCGCTCTTGAAAGCATATTTTGGGACTTCATATTTTTTAAGATACATACAAAAATAGTTAATTTCAAGTTCTCACATATTAGTTTACCTGAATTCAAAATAAAACATTCTTATTTGAGAAATACCTGTTTCAAAGAACAGTGCCTCCTGTCTTTCATGGACTTCTAACAAAGTCAACTGTTTTTTATCAGGAATAATGACTCCAAATTTAATCAGGTGAAAAGAGGTATTTCAGAAAGCTGCTGGCTTTATTCTAATTATGTACAAAAATTGCTGTATGTAAGTGGACCTAATCTGCTTTTGAGCCATTTATGGTAACCCATCAGCCAAAGCCTCAGCTGAATGCAAATCATCCACAAGACAGAACACCAGAAGTGGAGATATGAGATTAAAATAACAAACTGGGTTATTTCACTTGTGTGCTGTCAAATAATGCTTCTTCCAGAAGCTTGTTTAAAAGCTGTGCCCTTAAAAATTGCTCTGGGTTATGTTCCTGATGATTTTTGGCACCAAAACCAATGTTTCTCTGTATTAACTTACTAACAATGAATAGAAGTAAATCATCAAGTTAAGGGAAAATGTTCTTACTATGTATTTTGAAAGTTTATAAACCATGTTTATTCCTTCTCTTGTCTTCTCCCCAGAGAAATTTACTGGGATAGCTGAATTGATTTACTACCTGTAGAGATTTAAAGGCAAATCCAACTTAGAAACAAACATGAAAATTATCCTGGTCACGTCATGCTAACTCTACTTTCAGATGAATGTGGAAAGGTGCTCTTGGCAGAGAGAAGAAAGGCCTGAGGAAACTCAAGGGGAGGGAAGAATACCAGTCCTGGCAAAAGTACACAAGAACTCTTTTGGCCTAATGCTGTTTTCAGAGCAGGGAGAGGTTCTGTCTTAAAACACTGGGATCTTCCTGCTCATCCACCACTACACAGTATCTTCCTGCTAGAAAAAGTGGGTCAGCAGTAACAACTTATCATTATCTCAATCTGATATGTAGGAACAGAGAAGAAAATCAGTGGTGTTTTATAAAATTTGAACTATCTTCCATTGTGAGTGGTGAAGAGATGAGGAAGAATGCAGATGTTGAAAGAAGTAAACAAGAACAGCACTTTAGTGCCCACAGAGAAGACAGAGAAGTGTCTGGGTCAAAGTACGCCGCAGCAAGGCAGCGAGTGATAAAGCCTGCAGGAATAATGAAGGGCCCAGGAAAATGATGTTGTCACTGGATTAAGACTACTGAAAGCCTAAAACTATACCAGAAAGTCCCTACAAGTTCCATAACTGACTCCACTGACAGCAGGATTTGTTTCTTAAAAGGAAAAATGAAAAGCAGCTGTCCCTGGACTTCAGAAGCAGGTGTGAGGCATCACTTCAGACAGACAGGAATAAAAAACCTGATGGGCAAAGTTACATACGCTGCAGAAAAAAATAAGCAAAAAAAAGGCTAAACAGAGTAGAATATTTCATTTCAACTCCATTAAGAATGCTGTATTTTTCCCCTCGGCTTGCATATCTGATTCTTAACTTTAAATTAAATACCAAGAGAAATAAACTTTCCATCCTTCTTTAAAATGCACATTTTGGTGAAAATATACATTAGCATTTCTCAGTTACAGTTTTCATAACTTCTTTATTGCTAAAGTTAATTAAAATGAACTTTTATAAGGAGGGTAACTTCATAAAAAGGAATCAGTGTGATAAAAACGTAATTGAAATACAAACCCTGAAATGGCCAACAGCACAGATTACAAAAACACAAGAATGCTGAGCTAAATTTGCTAAGCTGAACTTCAAGGTGATGGAGCAAACAAAGAACCCACAGTGTCCACAATCTGGATATGAAAAACAGTACAAGAGGTACTACACAATTTTTCCCTCTAACCTATTGAAGTACATGTTTGTCATTCCTAATTAGTTTTGTCACAGAATATATACATGGAGAAAAGATTTATTAAAGAAAAATAACCTTACATACACATAAGATCATTCATCCTAATTAAACAGAATTCCAGACAGAAATACAGTTTCAGCTATAGATAATTTCATCAACAGAAGATGAAAACAGTGCAGATGAAAGAACAAGCAGAAATATAACCTCAATTCTACAATAAGAGCAACATGGGGGTCACTAGTGGGAATAACGCTTTCCTAAGCACAGCAATGATGCAGCTTTTACTCCAGCTATTTCAGCAGCTACCAGCAGATTCTAGGAGATATTTCCTGAAAAGAGACTCACAGCTGTTTGCTAAAGGTGCAACTTGCGCCCTGGCCTGGAATCAGAAGTAGGAGCAGCTACCAGGAAGTAGCACTCTAACTGGAAATAAATCTCTTGTGAACTAGGGCTTCTCCTGCCCTCCTCTACCCTCAGTAGTTTGTGGTCTTCTGAAAAGACAAACATTTACTAACATAAAAGTAACTACAACATCATGGTTTTAGACATATTTACTTTAGAAGATAAAACTTAAATCTGATCCCTAGACTCAAAAGCAAAAATAAAGGTTTCCTGTGTTTCATTTATAAGAATTTCCTGATCATATTAAAACCTTAAACATCCCCAATTGAGATGAAGTATTGTCCCACCACGTCAGAGAGGTGAAGACAGCAATGCTGAGCAGGGTCTCTTCTGGCACCACATCAGCACAATGATTTTTGCTCAGATCATTAAACAGTCCTTGCTCTAATGGGCAGTGTGACAGCACCAGAAACAGTACATATGCTGGAAGGCCCTTTCAACGTTAAAATAATAAGCATGCATTAGAAACACATTCTTTTGTCATTGCCACTCAATTACAATAAAGTACTTATCACACATCCATTAGTAGTTCTAGCTCCTGCATGACCTGACAGTAGGTCATTCCAGGAGGTACTACTGTAAAGCAGAGCAAAGCCAAATTATTACTTCACAGTAGTTCCTTCCTCCACCAGCTTAGATTAGTTGGATCATTTCTCTAATGAATGTTTTCTTGGCTCCTCTTGCGCTTGGGAGAAAGTGGATACAATAAGCTGCTTAACATACAGGATGGTTTCAACACTGGTGTATGTTACAGTTTTCAGGCTGTAGTAACAGTACAGTCCACATTCCTTGCCAGGCCCATCAGTATCTACCCAAATGATCTTCAAGGGGTATCTTTCCATCTTGCAGCAATTGCTTCTTTGGAATCATTATGGCTCTATATAGCCATCTCAGTGAAAGACCCTAAACAGTTTTGGATACAGTAGACCTCACAGTTCCTCCTCAGCCATTATGCGGTTGCCTAAACACACTGCAATATATCATTAATTCAACCACTTTTGCTCTGCAATACCAACAGGGATATTCCAAATTATATAATATATAGTATTATTAACTTGAAATACAATGAATAGCATCTAATCCTTCAAGAGTCAAAGGTTTTAGTTTGCTAGGTTGTAACTGTGTTTGAGATAAGCATTCACTAATAATCTGTACAAGTTTCAAAAAATGACACAACATACTGCACAAAAGTCATTAAAAATAGTCAGAAATCAACACCAAAAACCAGTGAACATCACTTTTTAACACAGTGGAAGACAGACAGCAAAAGAAAAAGAAAACAAGCCCTGGGGCTGGCCTCCTTGGTAAGCCCAGCTTCAATGCAGAGCACCATTATTAGAGACAAACAAAAATTCAGAGCGGGAAAAGCAGGCATGTATTTGGAGAAGCTGATATGTTAGTGAGTACAGCTAAAAAGCCATCTTTTCAACTGTATTAACAGCTCTTAAAAGGTTTTAAGAATTTGACTGAAGTTGACCCTCACAGGACCAGAAGAGGTGATATTTTTTTCCCAGTACATCACCAGGTGACAAGGAACATGTGCTCTGCTCACATCAGCCAGGCAGTTTTTCACATAGAATCATAGAATCATAGAATAGTAAGGTCACATGTTCACAAACAGGTGGTATCCCAGCAGAGGAGTCAATGTACACAGTAACAGCATTACAACTGAAAAGATAATACAACTGCTGACTGTACAGATTGATGTTGCGCCTGTACTAGCATCTGTACTTGGATTTCTTTTCCTAATTATGGATAAAATTTGAGTTTTCCCTCAAAAAATACACAATGTAAATACTGACCTCCAAACCCGTGTGCAGTATTCCCATATTGCAGCCCTACATCTGCATACCTCCAGCACAGAAATAAATAGTATTTTCACTATGCTGTAAGTATTACTACACTTATTATTTGCACCATGTTTTGCACGGGTCTGAAAAGTAAAGACTTTTTTGGTAATCATCACAAATAATTCAAGGGTATAAATGTTGAAGCAGAAGTTTAAAAAGCCACCCACACTTCTCTTCTGCAACAGTCAAAGAGGAACACTGAGCTGCTCCATTAGCAACTATCTCCATTGTCAAGTCATGATCACCAAAACTGGTTGACTCTCCATCCCCCCAGAGGTCTCTGCCTAAAGAGAGCCATAAACATACTACAAAAAAAGGCACTATAGTATTAACGATCTGGCCTGTCTCCTATTTCCTTGCTTCGGCTCTAACTAGGTTCCTCAAGAAACAGAGGCTGATGTCATTTCATCCACAAAAGAGTACTACAAGGATGTTCAGTTTGGTTCAACCTTAGTTTCTGCAGCATAATATCTAAGCACAGTATATGCACTCTTTGGCAAAACTCAGTCACACATTTTGGACTTCAAACATTAGTAAGCTTATATTATTAAATGCAGAAAGCAATCCCAAGGAGCAATAAAGTAATAAATAGGGATGGTGCATATTTTCATGTTACATGTGAAACAATTTACTTTTACCATAAAAGGGACTTTGCAAGCCAGTAAGGAACTTGCATACAGCCATATTCTCAAAAATGCTATAGCCAATAGCAAACTCCCTGCAATCAGAGATGAGTCAAAGCAAAAACACTGTCCAGAACCACGTGCCAACAGACGACCGATTATACATTGGTCCCACAGGCTGTTTTGCAGCCAATTTAAAAACCAGCAGCATCAGAGCCAGCCAAAGTAGCAAATCAGTGCCAAGTCAGTACTATAATTGTTTGTGCCATTAAGCATAAAGAATGCCATTGCTTCCTAATCTTATAGAGAAAAATGTAGCATGGGAATGGTGACAATTACTACATGATAAATGACTCTAAAAACCCTATACTCTGATTACACCACCACTCACACATCAGAAAAGGCATTTTTAAGGTAGGTTTTCTGGTTTTCTTTTGTCCCAAGAAGTGGGTTATTACGTTACGGATGAAGTTCAAAAAATATTTGGTTTTCAGTGATGGCTCCTGCTTTGTTTTCTCCTATGAAGCCACATAATGTCATATGTAAAAATAAAGCAGGAGTGAAACATCAGAGCATTTCATCTCTGAGTTTGGAAAAGGCATTCAGCCCTGCCTCGTGCCAGGCCTCCTAACAGAGATACTCCAGTAAGCCAAGACAGAACACCAGTAAAGTGCCATTTCTCCAGGCAGTAAGGATATTCAAGGTTTTTCCACACTATGTGCAGGATCACCTGATGTGAGAAGCTCTTTTCCCCTCTTTCTGTTCTGTTGTTATACGTACATATTATGGGTGTACTGGTCTATTACACCTTGTCTAGTGGGAATCTGTTATAGATATCTGTTAGAGTAAGGGTTTGCTTATTAGAGTATGCAATCTGTGAAGTGAACCAAATGTGTTACTACATTTTTATACATCTGTGAATCTAAGACACAGACTAACTATAAACTCATCTCCAAAGGGAAAGATTTAAGGATACTTTTTTCATGCCATAAACTAGAGTTAATTATGTTACCCCCACCCTCCACCATAAACAAGGAAAACACAAAAAGAGCAAAAGAGCAAAGGGCCCTAAAGAATCTTGGCAAATATACATTTCAATTAGAATATTTATATATGGATATTTATTTTAACTTAGCACTCTACAAACTGTAAGATGACATAAAGCATGTAGTCTTGATATTTCTATCACCTTGGATGTTAAAAAGAAAACACTATCTCATTCTTTTCCAGTTCTTTCAGGGAATTACAGTAATCTCTGTTCACTTTGAACCAATGACTCTGGAATAAAAGCCTCTAACCCATATCACCATATGAGTCATCCCACACACTGGGAGCAAAAAACCCACCATTTTTCAGCAGTTAGATGCAGTACATGGTTTGGACTTTTTTTCCCCTGACAGTTTGTTCTATTATCCCTTTGAAAGGTACCACAAATCCTACTCATTTTTTAAAGAATACATCTCTGCAATATACTTTTATAGGTGTACTAGCATCACATTCTCCAAACTCTGCAGTCAGTGGAGTTTAGAACTGAAACACAGTTTTGCCTTTCTTACCATACCGTGTGACAGGAAAGCCCATCACCCTGCTGTCTCAGAAAAAATGGATCTGTGTCCTTCGATCTTTAACATTCTCTCCCACTGATTTCAGTGGATTTTTTTTTTTTCTCTATAAAGAGCAGCAACATCTGACCTATAGTCTAAGAACCCCGGTATTAGTTACCTAGTCATGTTACTGTAGCACTATTCCTGTCCTAGAGGAAGAGGTGCCATATACAGTACATTTCCACCCTGCTTGTGTTAATCTTTATTTCAGCACCTACTTAACTAGAAATGTGATAAAAGCATTCTATTTGCAAGGAGCAAGAACTCAACCTCTTCTCAGATCAAGTGGGGGTAACTGCCTATAATCTGAATTACACAGAAAGCAGAGTTCCCAGTCTACTCTGAACAATCCATGCCTCCTTCTTTTCACTCCAAACTCTTTGGTAACATCCTGTGCTATACAGAGGAATTATGACTGAATTGCGTATTTGCTGTCTCAGAAAAAATAAGGACCAGTTTTATAGAATCATAGAATCATAGAATAGTTAGGGTTGGAAAGGACCTCAAGATCATCGAGTTCCAACCCCCCTGCCATGGGCAGGGACACCTCCCACTAAACCATGCCATCCAAGGCTATGTCCAACCCCACCTTGAACGCCGCCAGGGATGAAGCATTCACAACTCCCCTGGACAACCCATTCCAGGGCCTCACCACCCTTACAGTAAAGAATTTCTTCCTCATAGCCAATCTAAACTTCCCCTGTTTAAGTTTAAACCCGTTACCCCTTGTCCTCTCACCACAGTCCCTAATGAAGAGTCCCTCCCCAGCATCCCTATAGGCCCCCTTCAGGTATTGGAAGGCTGCTATGAGGTCTCCACGCAGCCTTCTCTTCTCCACGCTGAACAGCCCCAATTTTCTCAGCCTATCTTCATATGGGAGGTGCTTCAGTCCCCTGATCATCCTCGTGGCCCTCCTCTGCACTTGTTCTAACACTTCCATGTCCTTTTTATGTTGAGGACACCAGAACTGCACACAATACTCCAAGTGAGGTCTCACAAGAGCAGAGGGGCAGGAGCACCTCCCTCGACCTGCTGGCACACTCCTTTTGATGCAGCCCAGGATATGGTTGGCTTTCTGGGCTGCAAGCGCACACTGCCGGCTCATGCTCATTTTCTCAACCCACGCCCCCAAGTCCTTCTCCGCAGGGCTGCTTTGAATCTCTTCCCTGCCCAACCTGTATTTGTGCCTGGCATTGCTCCGACCCAGGTGGAGGACTTTGCACTTGGCATGGTTAAACTTCATCAGGTTGGCATCAGCCCACCTCACAAGCGTGTCCAGGTCCCTCTGGATGGCATTCCTTCCCTCCAACTTATCAACCGAACCACACAGCTTGGTGTCATCGGCAAACTTGCTGAGGGCGCACTCAATCCCACTGTCCATGTCACCCACAAAGATGTTGAACAAGACCGGTCCCAACACAGATCCCTGGGGGACACCACTCGTTACTGGTCTCCAGCTGGACATTGAGCCACTGAGCACTACTCTTTGCGTGCGGCCATCCAGCCAGTTCTTTATCCACCGAGTGGTCCACCTATCAAATTGATGTCTCTCCAACTTAGAGAGAAGGATGTCATGTGAGACAGTGCCAAAGGCTTTACACAAGTCCAGGTAGATGACATCAACTGCTCTACCCCTGTCCATCAGTTCCATGGCCCCTTCATAGAAGGCCACCAGATTGGTCATGACCAAACAATATTTATCATTAGCATGTCATCCTAGCTAAAGTTATTTTACAATCAGTCATATGCAGACTTTCCCAAAGTTATTACCATGGACCTCAGCATTAAGTTCTTCCTTTTGAAGTCAGAGAAATAACAACTGTCTTAGATGGTATCTGTGTGGCTTCAATACATTTATCAGTGCTATGCCTCCTATACATTCCATATACATATGCAAATTACATGCATCTACTCCAACTGACAGCCTCACCCAGTGAAAAACTACAAGCCATTTAACATACAAATAATGCATAAGCTTCAAGTCATCTTTTAAAGCAAGAAAGAGAAGTTCTCTCAGTTGAGAGCCCTTCACTGAAACCTCCAGGTCTTTAACACACATACAAAATACAGTCCCCCAGCAGTGTTGCAGCTGATTTCAACTACTGGATTAAAGATGATGGATACTGCAACCACTCTCTACAAACCTGTGCTGTATGTACTTTATAATGGACTCAAATGCCAGGAAGCAAACCATCAGCCTGTGCAACCTTTCCTGCCCAGTACACAGTAGTGTGGGTGACCTGGTAGGTATGCTGTGTGTTAACTGGTGTTTCCATTCAGTCTTTAAGATCTATTCTGCCGAACAAAAGCCAAATGGAGTGGCTTTTAGTTAGAGCAGGGAGTCTACATATGAAAACTACTGCAGTACCACTGTCAAACGAAAACTGGGCACAACAACGACCTGCACATCCAGAAATGTGCAATGACCATAAAAGCTCCAAAAGCTGCAAACTTCCTTATTTGTGCTGAACCTACATTCTGAGTATTTTCCTGACTGTACATTTAAAATTGCCATATTGGGTTCTACTAATCTTTCATACATAAACTTTGTATGTTCTGGTTCACATATTCAAACCAGTGATTCAGACTCCTTTGCTTCAAAGAAGATTATTTTCTTCTAAATTCTGAAAGCATTGCATCATATGGCTTATCTAAATTCTTTCATAAATTCAAACACTAGCCCTGGCACAATCACAACATCTATATTTAAGCCTCTTTTTAGACAGAGCTCGTTCACTCTATTTCAGTAGTGTTGCCTCAGTGAAAACTGATTTTACTCCCTCAGTTCTTCATGAACAAAAGCAATTAAAGTTTGTATGATAAGAGAGAGCTGTTTTATAAATCAAACTGAAGCCCATTACTGGGTGGGTCTGAACAAATGTATTAACAACTATTAACAACTATTGCCTTGAAGTCAACTCTCATTTTCAAATGAAGCCAGACTATCTCCAAGTAATAGTTTTTTCAAAAGCATTACAGAGATAAGAGAAATATATTATTTAAAAACTGAACCAGGAGCAACCACATACATTCCTCTTGTAACACTGCATTAAAAACATGCCCAAAGCCTTGCCGAATAACCCCACATACACAATCGAGGCTTGCTACTGTGAAAAAATAGGAGCAAGAAAAAATAGCCCCATTTAGGTTTGTCATGAACTGATAACTTTACAAGAAAGGAAGGACCCTTTAGAGAGCTACCTACAGATCAGTGAGTGAATTGCATTTCTAGCTGTGCATTAAAAAACCTTTTTCAAGAAAGCAGTACAAAACCATTTGGCATTTAAACTGCTGCAGATCCCTAAAAATACATACACACACACATACATACACACTGCCTCCAGTCTTCCACCAAGTACTCCTAACACAAGCCTGAAATGAACTTAGTAACCAAGCAGACTGATAACAACTCCTTTCAAGGACACCTGTACTCTTCATTTATCAGATCATTCCTTGGCTGGAAGGTGTGTGTTAAATGCCACATCTGTTTCTGACATCCAGTACTGATCTGATATAAACTCATCAAACATTCCAACCAAAATACACATGAAGTTTCTGAAACACCAGTATCAGAAAGTTAACTTTTCCATTGAGCTTTGCACTGACCCCAACAACACACATATTCACTCTAGAAGAAATACAAGAAATACTGTGATTCCCAGCCTGCATTGTACAGTATTTGTAACCAGCTTCAGGGGAGCATTTGCATTTCATCCATTATACTGCCACATACATGCAAGCACCCTTGCATAAATACTCCACACAGATTTCTGAACCAAGTGTATGAGGTTCCCTGTGGATTTGTACAAGGCTGAGCTCCTGCATGGTTTCTCTGTTTAATACAGGCTCAACTCATGCTGTAGCCTTTCACTCAGGTAAAGGTCATTTGCAGCACTTCTCCATTCCTCATAAGTGTCTATTTATACAAATCATACAGTAACTTAACATCCTTGAAGTCTGTTACACCTCAGCAAGTTCGGATATAATCAGCAAAAATCTACGTTATTAAGTGACAATTCAAACACAGGCATATACATACCTTCTTCACTAAGTCTTACTAAGAGACCAGACTGAAAAAGGACCTAAGCAGTTAGACACTGAAAGTCAGAGAAGTCACTCAGACCCAAATAGCAAAGGGGCATGCAGCTGATTGCCCTGTGCATTCAGAGCCTCCATCTGCAAGTCCTTGGCATTATCTGAAAACACACACAGGAAGTCTCAAACATACTCCTTGTTGAGGCCACAGATAAAATTAGTCATAATAGCTGGCAAATTTTAATCCATCCATTTTATGACTGGCAAACTCTTATCTCAATTCAGCCTTAATAGTGATTTCTGCTCAAATGTGAGCAAACACAGAATATCCTCAAATGACCTTATCTACAAAGTGAAGGTTTCTAGAGTCGTGCAGAGGAGCTCTGCTACTTGTGTCAAGTGAATCATCCCGGTTTCATCTGGCAGGGTGAATGTTGCACATGCCAGTAAGTTTAAGTCAGCTAACAAATGATAACAAATAAAAGTATTTCCAGTAAAAAATAACAAATGTTATTTTAACCACTAAGATTATATTAAAGCATTAAGAGTGGTAAAAATTGTTTATTTTTACATGATTCTCTGCTTGGCAGAAATGCGGAAGAACAAAATCATTCCCCATACTAGCCAGAGTTATATGAGGGCAAATGACTGGCAATCTCTCTAAGTTAACAGAAGGCTTTTGCTTCCATGCTTCAGTATTTTCTTTAATCTTTTCTATGATTTTAGGCTCAAATACGGTTAGGTAAAGTAGAAGTAAAGACTCCAGCACAAGTCATACCTGTCTGGTAATTCTGCGTGAATGCCTAACATTATCTCCCTGCAGATTGTTATCAAGTACCCCTTTCCACCTCAGAAAACCTATGCAAAATTTATCTCCAAAGAACCAAAAGGCCTTTGCTATGAGACAAAACCACTGCCATGCTCTGGTGAGTTTGTCTCAGTAATTTGAGCAGTTTTAATCACTTTCCTCAAAAAACTCAGATACAGCTGACCAACGGTTAAGCTTTAGTACCTCCCAGCTATTAGCTGTCACCCTCCTGCCTGAAGCCTGGTATTTAGTTATACATTAGAGAGACAAAACCAAGAGGAAAGACTCTCTGGATAAAAGCCCCAGGCTCAAGGGAAACATGAAATTCAAACATACAGAATATGAGGGCAGAAGTTTTAAAGTACACAGCTGATAACTAATATTGACCTTTCATGCTACAAGCCAAATCCTTCCAAAAGTACAAAGTGTAAAATATAGCGTCTAATTGCACTGAAAATCAGTAGTGCCCTGCTCTTCCTCAGCATAAATCCAGTCTCAGAGGCAGAATTGAGTTAAAATGGATCTACACCCGATCTTCTACTTTCCTAGCATCCTAAGGGCACAATCCTATAATAACTACACACATCAAAGTCTCAATGCAACAACCTCCAACATGGGAGCTATAAAATATCACATCTTTATGTAAAAGAAAAAAAAAAATCCCCCAAAACCTTAACTGTTTCATGATTTAAAATGAGACTCATTGAAGTCAGTAGAAGAATTCCCACAGTGAAATCCCAATGGTTTTGTTTCCGTAGTTTTGGATCAGATCTTTAAGCAGAAAACTTAAGACCAGACAAAAGAACAGAGATGGACAAAAGAAGCAGGTAGATCTGTCATACCATTCTTATGGACAACGGGTATTAAATTTTAATACATTACACATTCCCAAATGCCTTCTCCTTTTTATTGCTCACCTATTTTTGTGTCTGATGTGTGACCTTTAAAGAGTAAAACAGAAGATTTTCTTGATCTGCAACAGTGATCTTTCAACACGGTGGCCATGAATTTACCAATCAGGAGGTTCAGAAGTTGAGTTTCATTAACATTTCCTGTTCCATACAGGCAACAACAGAAAGTAATTGTTACCTTCACTGTCACACAAAAAATGACTGGTTTGAAGCAATTTTCATTTAAGAAAATATATCCTCTGGACAATACTTAGAACAGCAGGAACCACCCCAGTGTAAGTCCCCCCAACAGGCTCTCACCCCCGATGGGTACCCACCCCCCAACAAGTTCCCACCCTGCCAACAGGTTCCCGACCATCGACAGGTTCCTGCCCCCCAGTGGATTCCCGACCATCGACGGGTACCCGCCCCCGATGAGTTCTCGACCATTGAGGAGTTCCATACCATTGACAGGTTCCAGATCATCAGCGGGTACCCACCCAGAGATGAGTTCCTGGCCATCGTCAGGTTCCCAACGCCCGATGGGTACAGTGCTATCGCCAAACCAACTTGAATAGTATATGGATGCACATGCATTATTGCTCTTTGGCAAAAAATGGCCGGAAATTCTCTTTATCTCTGCATGTCATCTATAAAATGTTGGGTTAATGGAAGGAATTTCATTTTAAACAAAGGTTAATAACTGTAAAGGTTGCTAAAAAATTATTGTAACATGGAGAAAAATATGAACAAGCAATGCACAAATACTTCAGCAAGTAATACCCGCTTAGGAATGTCCCTGTATCTGCTGTCAATTTCATTTATTAGTTACTAAATATTTATTAGAGTACACAAATTAACACATGCACAAACTAGCTGAACACTGAAGAGATACCACTTCTGTCTGCCAGTGTGTTACACAACTCAAATATGTGTGCGTGACTAGCATGGCACATGCTTTTCCACAACTGGTACTCCGAAAAATGCAGCTCTGGAATGGAGATCCTGAGGCTCCAAATACAGATTTGCAGCAGCCTCACATTTCTATGATGAAACATGTAAATTTGTTCCCCCTCTCAATGCTCCTGTTGAGAAGCTACTTCAGAATCTTTCTCACAAGATGGCTAGAAACCCTCCCTCTAGTTTCCATAGTGAGATTAGTCAGAGGTTAATACACTTACTGGTGTGCCTGGTCTCTTTAAATGCAGCTACTCCTTTTCTAGCCTCATGCAGTGACAAGCAGCAATCATACATCATCAACATCTTTCTTCAGCCAGCATAAAAATCTGTTATAAAATAAACTGTTGTCGTGGTTTAAGCCCAGTCAGCCACGTAATTCGCTCACTCACTCCCCCCTCTTTCTTCCCCCCACTCCCAGAAGGATGGGGTGGAGAATGGAAAGAATGTAACTCCCACTGGTTGAGATAAGAACGGTCCCGTAACTAAGGTATAACACAAACCACTACTGCTACCACCAGTAATAATAATGACAAGGGAAACAACAAAGGAAGAGAATACAACCTCTCAGCACCAACATCCAGCCTGACCAAGCACTGAACCCAAACCTTCTGGGACCCTGCCCCTAGTTTTTATATCCTGCGCATGACATGCTGTGGTATGGAATACCTCTTTGGTCAGTTTGGGTCAGGTGTCCTGTCTCTGCTTCCTCCCGGCTTCCCCTCCTCCCTGGCAGAACAGGAGACTCAGAAAGTCCTTGGTCAGACTAAATATTACTGCAACAACTAAAAACATCGGTGTTATCAGCGCTGTTCCCAGGCCTAAAGTCAAAAACACAGATCTGCACCAGTTACTAAGAAGGAGAAAAATGACTGCTACTGCTGAACCCATGACAGCTGTTTATTCCCTAATCACCTTGATAAACTTTCTCTTTTTTTCTGAATATTATTTCCCATATGAGACCGTAGCAGCAGTGGTGAGTTAGAATTTACTTCTACACTGCCTGTTTCCTCAGCTCCAAGAATTATTTTTTCATGGTGAGCATGACAATGCAGTTTGTTTTATTATTCCCATCTTTTAGGTCATCCAGTTACTACTGTATTGTTCTCATTCTCATCTGTGTTGACAGTTCCCCCCCAACTTTATCTTATCATAAAGTGTAATGAGCTCAATGTTAAACCTTTTTGGTCCAAGTCATTAATGAAACATTAAGCAGTTCTAGTCCCAGAGTGCCTCTGTGTGTAACCTTTCTCTAGGCTAGCATTTCTCTTTCAGCACAGTCAGTAATTATCTTCCTCTCCCATTCCTTTTTCATTTCCACTTCACACACCAGTCTGCAACTCCACTAAGTTAATTTCCAGTACGTCATTATATCAAATAGCTTTATAAAGTCCAGACAAATGAGATTTCTATTCCCCTCATTTAAGGAAAAAATATCTGATCAAAGAAAGGTATAAAATGAGTTAGGATAGGTTTGTTCTTCCAGATAAATCAAGTTCCTACTGTTTTGCATTTACCTTTATGTTATTAATTATTCTTTCCTCAAAAAAGCATTCCAAAGCCTTATACACTTAAGATCAGACAGCCACACTCATAGTTTCCTGGCTCTCTCCCTTCCATATATTTAAGTACTACATTAGCTATTCCTTAGCCACATGGTACCACCCTTGTTTTGGTAGACTTGTTAAAAAATCCTGCTATCAGAGCTATGATTTCATGTGCAGTTCTTTCAAAGTTCTACAAGAAATTCTTATCACATTTCCCATAATATGAATGAGTTGAAGTTCTGCGAATTTTGCCACCTTTTTGAATTATAATACGTAATAATCAATTCCCGAAGACAAGAGTGCACATACCCTAGTAAAAACCCATTCAAGTTGTTTATGTGATTGCTAGTAGCACTGACTCATATTCCTTAACACATATTCCTTAATAAACAAGACAGTGATTTCACTTCAAAATAGCAGCATCTAGATAAGTGTGTGCAATGAACACACAGAGGCATATGTAAGCACGTTCTGTCATTGTAGGGCCAAACTGTTTAGATATAGAAACACTATATACATATTGCATTGTGTAACTTATTTACCAAAAAATCTACCTAGGGAGTTGCGTGTGGAAGAGTAAATCCTTCTGTTCTTGGCACTAACATTTCATATCCGAAGTATAATATGTCATAAAATCTTACACAAAATGGTTTTTAATAGATAAAGTGTCAACAATGACCATCGGTTTCTTCTAGAAAGTGTACAGCTGTTTTAACATGATTATTAAATTCCAATCAAGAATCAAGCACATCCTTCATCTTCAGTCTGAAAGTACTCCTCCAACTATATCTGCCCTATTTATGTAAACTAATATCTACTCCATATGGTTTAACTTAATTCACATAATCTCTTGCTGCACAGATAACAGGGACACAGCAAGTTTGTTCTGCGCTGCAAACACAGGATCAGACCCCAAACACAAAAGCTTATGAAAACCACTAGCAGTCTTAGGTTTAAAGTTATCAGAGCCCTTCCTCCCATTTCCAATCCCAATATTTTGTGTTGATACGTCTGTTTTCATCGATTATATCACTTCTAAATTCACAAATAACAATGTGAGACTAAGCAACATGTTACTGTAAAAATCACACACTGATTTTGGTACAGTGTGATCATTCTACACCTTAACATAATATTTGGGTTACTTTGTTGTTCTAAGCATGCATTATTCATAATAAATAAAATTATCCTAGTAGAAAAACAGCTGTCTTTGAGGTCAAAAAGACCCATTAGGCTACCTGAGTGCTTGGAGGCAAAGCAGGCAACCCAGCCTGTCTGGGCAGAAGAGAGAAAGAATCAGGGAAGGGCTAAGATTAAGCAGACAATGGTAGCAACTCCAAAGGCAAAGTAATATTAAGATATTCAGTCTAAAGAACTTTGAGTCAACTGTAAATATTCTATAACCAATCTACATAGAGAAAAGTAAGAAGTGGGCATGTTGGCATGGATCTCTTCAGAGCACTACTAAATAGCAAGTATTGTAATGACAGGTACTACAAGAAGGGTTATGATACCAAAAAAGGAAAAGAAAAAAGCTGAAGCAATCACTTCAAATTTTGTGATAGGAGAATTTGTTCTTCTTACAAGAGTATCCATTCTTTTAAAGCACGTTACTTTGAAAGCACCACCTAATATTAGATTTTGTTACTATTATTTTGCACACCAGAATAAAGTAGTAGATATCAATAGGGATTTTGCCAGCTGTCCCCAAATTCACTAAGATCAAGCAAGTCTGGGTGAGCACAAGACAGGGTAAGGAGACAGTCACAAGATTCAACAGGCAGTCACCATTTTTTTCTGTTTTCCTACGTAACAACTAAATAATTCTATTTTGTTGGTAATATCATGGAATGAACAACCTACACTGTTCTTGTTTTGCCTGATCTTAGCCTCTTAAGCTTCATCTGCGCTACATGTGCACATATACCTGCACCACATGCACAAGTTAATAATAAGATTTTGTTGACATCCCCACCAGCTAAACGGCAATTAGTGACACTCCCCTGCAGACAAATCAGCTTTCTCCTTGTCAGCTGCAGTCATTTCAGATCTGGCCCTCCAAATCGAAACCACTAGCAAAGTGCAGCTGCAAAAGTCATCTCTCCTCCCACTCTAGGTCCATCTCCTCCTAGACTCTGTTGGTCCCCTGCCAAATCCTATCCAAGTGCCTTGTCTTCACCTACAAGATCTTGCATAGTAATAAATACTGTGGAAATAACACAATGTGCTGATGAATTATCAAGCAAGTCCTTTTTAAAAAAAAACAAAAGATAAGACCTTACATTACACTTTTCTCCATCAATTACAGCCCTGTCGCGTTTCACACACCACACCCTCCTCTATTTCACACTCCCTGGCCACAGCCCTGTGACTTACGTATTAGGAGTGGAGTTTCACAGATTCCCCCCTCCTGCATCATCATAGAGAGAAGATGCAGACTGGAGACAGACCACAATGCTGCAAAACAGAGATCATGTGCAGAAGAGCACAGACCCATGCAGAAATGCTTCAGCAAACTCTCTCCAGCTGCAGCCTTACACCATGGCTGGCCCCAGTAACACCAACTGATTTGCCCATTGCAGAACTAGACACACAGACTAGATCCTTTTCTGGGCTGCAGTGCAAAACATATGCAATGCTCGCCTTATACTGGGACACAAAACTGTGATGCAAAGGTAGATGGAAGCACGCTATCTGATTAGTATAGTTACAGGATTGAAAACAGAAATCACTCCCTGTATTTTTGTGACCTAGCATTACCACATTCAGATCTGTTGTAAGTAAGTCGATCTCCACTGATCGCTGCCTGCAACTTTTTTGGGCTTATCTAGCAACACATTTAATTACAGTTTGGTGATTAGACAGTTGGAAGATTAACTAAACCCTAAATATTAAAAGACAAGACTTTGAGATGTAAGTCTTGCAAGTGTGGTTCCATACAGCACAAGTCCAGTTTCCTAAATAGTTTATGATTCTGTAAAATCTTCACTGTAAAAGACTGCTTATACTTAAAATTTTCAAAGGTAGCAGCCTAAGTTACTTCTAGTCAGCTCATAAAAATCTGTCTTTAGTGTTTTTTTCCTAAGAAAAAAGAAAGAAACCCAGACATACTCTAAGCTCAGTGAAAAGATAAGATTCTGGATATAATACTGGTATAACTTCACCCTTTATTTTGGATGGGTTTAAAACAATACTAGATGAAAGTTTATATATAAGCATAAAGAATCTGCCAAAATGAAAGTGAAAACCCAGCAAATTATATTTCAGACACCTTGACATATTATGCAGCATGCATGCTGTCAGCTTCACTGTCCTTTCCTTTGCTGTAGGCCGAATGCTTGAATACCAATCTTATTAAACTACAACTCTGAATTTATCCACTATATATAACATTCCAGATGTCGTACCAGCTGGGAACAGGCCCTTAGGCCATCTTTGGTTGATTTCTTAGTCGCTTTCCAGCTTTTGCCAGGCATTCATCCAAAAATATGAAGCAAAGTGCTAAAAACAGATGTCAGAGTTAATGGGTTTTTTTCTTCATGGTAGGAAATACAGAAAACTTGCACCCTACACCTATTCTATGAAATATGAATGTTGTCAACAAACCGTAAGTTAATTTTAAATTAAATCATAACATAGCAAAGTTAATTCATACCCTATTTTTCTGACAACAGGCCAGCCTCCATCAGTCTGTTCTTTGAAAATATTACGTGGTCATTTGGATTTTTTCATTAAGTTGGAAAATCTTCTGATGTCGTCAATCTGCAAAAATCGTTTCAAGCCCCTCATTTAAGAAAAAAATAATGCTTAAAATGTAAACTAGACTGATTGCAATTCATGGTAACCTTTATGACAACACTGGCTAATGGGAGTTATTAAATCAGTATATATCTGAGCTATGAAAGAGAAAGACCTGTTGGCCCCATCACATTACACAAATGATTTCAACTTCCACTCACCATAATATGAACAGAAGATGTTCAGATCTTCCCAAGAGGTGCTCTCTCTTTGGGGTCCTACAGGAATTTCAAAGAACGAGGCTGAAAGCGAGGCCCTGATCCTGCCAACACTCTTGCACATGTGCATCTTTACTTATGTGGGTAGTTCACTGACGTAGATGGGAGTCCTCACAAGAATTAAGTTATGCATGTGCATAAGTGTTTGGGCTTGCAGACCGTAAGGTCTGTGCATCTACCCTATCTTCTTTAGACAGTGTTCCAAATTTTCTATTCACACTCACCAAAATATTAACAAACATATATAGAATTAATACGCAGAGACTTCGTGGTGCTGCCAGCAAAACTTCCCTGCAGTATGCAGGACTTTGGTCTCTCATGTAGCAAAACAGGACATCCTTTCAATTCCAATTATATCTTAGAAGTACGATAATCTCTTTAACACTCTAAAAAAATCTTAAAAATTAATTCTGGGGCAACACTCATCATTAAAAGGGAATCACTTAACTGCATAGAAAAAGGATTCTTTGTAAAGAATATTTTACAGAGAGTCCTTTTTCTTTACCTCACATTCATTAGAATGCAGAGCTGAAAATATGAGAAAAACAGACTATCCTATAGCCTCAATATTGAAGGAGCAGGAGAAGAATGAACATTAACTGGTAAGTTCATTGTAAAGTATAAAAATATCTGCAAAAGAACAAAATATTTTTTGACAAGAATAAAAAGATCAGGGCAAGTTTCAAACTTAGCCATAGTACATAAAAAAGATACTTAGGATATAATTCTGATTCATACATTAGAATGCAGTATTACCCTAATGCAAGCCACTACTACTGAAGCCAGCAATCAAAGGTGGCAAAATGTCATGGTTTGTAGTCTGATATTTTAACATAGTTTATATCATCTATTAATAACATCAAGAAAACATTCAAGCTAATGGGCTACAATTCTTGAAGGTAAAACTGATGCATTGTAAGTCTTTTTTTTTTTTTACAAACGGTATGACAAAAAGAGGTATTTTGCCATGTTATATGAGACCTCACTTGGAGTACTGTGTGCAGTTCTGGGGTCCCCAACATAAGAAGGACACAGAAATGTTGGAACAAGTCCACACGAGGGCCATGAGGATGATCAGGGGACTGGAGCACCTCCCATATGAAGATAGGATGAGAAAGTTGGGGCTGTTCAGCCTGGAGAAGAGAAGGCTGCGTGGAGACCTCATAGCAGCCTTCCAATATCTGAAGGGGGCCTATAGGGATACTGGGGAGGGACTCTTCATTAGGGACTGTAGTGAGAGGACAAGGGGTAACGGGTTCAAACTCAAACAAGTGAAGTTTAGATTGGCTATGAGGAAGAAATTCTTTACTGTAAGGTGGTGAGGCCCTGGAATGGGTTGCCCAGGGAAGTTGTGAATGATCCAACACTGGTGGTGTTCAAGGCCGGGTTGGACATAGCCTTGGATGGCATGGTTTAGTGGGAGGTGTCCCTGCCCATGGCAGGGGGATTGGAACTAGATGATCTTAAGGTCCTTTCCAACTAACTATTCTGTGATTCTATGATATGATATGAGGCATTATATGAGCTGTCTAAAAGAGAACAGCCTGTTTCTTCAGATTTATGCTATATAAAACTATAACATTTTGACACAGGAGGATCGTTGACTTATGTGCTTTGCATTTAAGCAAATGTGCATATTTTCAGCAAAGACTGGGCATGGGAATGGAGCAGTAAATCACATTTTGTCAGTATCTTGTGATGCGATTGGAGTAAAACAATTAATGAAACAGATCTAATATTTTAAAAACAGAATTCATTTCAGCATTTGTGGTACGTGAATAAGTTTGCTTCTATAAATCACAGAAAATTCTGTGATCCTCATGATCCTCACCAAGTCTGCCAGCAGTTGGTTCAAATTAACAAAGTTTACTGTACAGCAAGCCTTCACACATCTTTTTGACACCAGATTTGAAAAAAACATTGAACTTGTCTCTCTGCAGGATACTGAGGCTGCATTGATGTTTGTGGTTTGTAGGATCCATCCCATTTTCCAGTAATGCCTTAGCTGAAACTCTCTACAGTATTTCTTCTGGGGTACCCGAATTCAATCTGCCTGAAATCCATGGCAAATCTCCTTTTGCATTAAAAAAATGGACGCCTGATCCAAAGTCTGTGGAAATTACTATGATTTTTGGAACAAAGCCTAAATAATCAGGTAAAGGAGAACATATCATCTTGTATTTACAATTGCAACCATATCCCAAGGGTTATTTTAAAACTGCAAAAACATCCCATATCATACAGCAGCATATTACTACTAATTTGTCTCACCCATGTGCAAATACTCTAGGCTGCTTCATGAACCTGTAAATCAGCTAAAGATTTGGTGCCTTTTTTAAAGTCCTTTTTCTCCTATGCAACTTAAAAATGTTAACTGAAGAAAGGCTTATATCAAACACTAAACTACTTTATCATATAGCATGGCAACACAAGCAAAAAAGAAATATTCCTAGCAATAAGATATTTTTATAAAGCTACATTATACGAGCTCAAGTGCCAAGAGGTCAAGTCTTATACTCTCAGAGTATTAAAAATGCCGATTGTTTCCAGTTATCAGAGGTCTAAGTGCCACTCCTTCTAGACCAAGAACCAGCTTAACAGTTGCCTGTCTATAGGAAGGAGGCAGGGGGAACCAACAGAGAATGAGAAGGAATGTTTGATTTGCCAATCATTCCACAAAACCTTAGACCTACAATTTGTGTCAAGTACCTGCAAGTATTGAAGTCTAATGTTCAAGAGCAGCATTACTCTTTACCAAAGACCACACTAAACTCAAAGCCCTGAGAACCTTTAACCATTGCCTGAAATCACATGCAAGTATTTATTTCTGTAAATAGTCTGACATCCAAAAAGATCTGTTGACATCCCAAGTGCTGGAGGTTGAATCCAGTGTGCAGTGGTCTCCTGGGGGTAATGGTTTAAAGTGGTCAAAAACAAGCAATATTTTTAAGGTTATGGCCTAAACAGAGAAGCAAATAACTTCCATACGTAATACAGGGAAGAAAAATAATAATCTTTTTCATAACATGAAGAATGAATAACAAATTCCATGCGATTCTTTGTTGTTTTTTAGTACCCCCAGTTCTGTTGCTGAAAATCATGATCATCTTCTGTACCCTTAAGTCAAGTGTCGATAAGCCTCCAAGCCTAGTCTACGCAACAGTGCTAGTAGGAAGCTCCACATGCATCCTGACACTTGAAATGCACCACACCAAGATACTTAATTGGGAATTACAGCTACTTCTTTCTCTCCAAATCTGCATGTACTCTTTCTCCTTCTAAAGCCAATCTGATTCTGAAGATATTTTTTGCATTATTTCTTCTACTTAGCCTTGCTCTGATGCTGAAGCTCAATCACTCTTGCCCATCCTACAACCTATCCTGCAAATCAGTTCTGCTTTCTGTAAAAAATCAGCAAATAACAGCATTTTCCCCTGTTCAGAGCTGTTTGACCTTCTTCTTTTTCATCAATCACAACCTTATCAGTCTCCTAACACACCAAGTAACAAGGGCACAACTCCCCTTTGCAAACTGAGACAACTGTTTATAAAACAGCATCAAGATTTAGCATCCAATCACTAAAGGAGATCTCTTCCTGGCCATGCTGCAGCTGGATCACTTGACTACATCACATAAACACACTTTTATTAAATTAGATATCAGAAAAGACAGTTGCTGAAAGCTGGAAAATAGAAAAGACAGCCTGCTTATTTTGTCATTATATCAACAGCACATTATTAATGTGTGTTGTGAAGTCTGTTACAGTTTGTTACACATTAGGAGCATTAAAATGTTTCAGATCTTACAGTATCACAACCTGTAACACTTTGTAAGCTCTGAAAATAATACAGTGGTCAGCAGTGATTCCCTCAAGAAACTACATTTACGATTTTTGCTGTTACTGCCAAAATTGGTAATTAATGTGTGTAACTTTCTTCCTTGTGAGCAAATAGCTTTTGAAGTCTAATAGTCACTAGATACAAATTAGGTTTACTGACAACACTGACAGTTATTTAGAAATAGTGCAAAGTGAAATAACTGTTTGAAGTGGCAAAGAGAGTGTTCTTTAGCTGCCCCAAGGCTGGTTCACTATGTAAGTTCTAAAGGCAAAGCACCATTTCAACTATTTCTCAAAATGAAGCCAAGCCATGTAGATTTCTAAAAGAAGGCTTTTCACTGCATCTTCCACATTAGTGGCTTATAAATTGGAAGAAATTTAGTATAACTTCACCAAAAAGGTCATTGTAACATCCAACCTCTACTTTAAACCTGTTTTCCATGCTGGACAAGCCTGAAAGGACGACTGTCAAGGATGTCATCCACATGCTCTACAATGTAACTTCCACTTAAATTGCCCACTGCCTTGCAAAACAGTATCAGAAACACCTTGCACGGAATGAGTCATTTTATCAAGCAAGCATTTTAACATTATTTCAGAGCCAGTATAAACTAAAGATTCTTTTACTTTTGTTCTAAGGCTTTCCATGTTAAGAGAGAGAAGCTGCTATAAACTCTCATGGGTCTTTTAATGTTATCTGTGACAGAAGCAGCGCAGAAGAAAACAGTCCAATTCATCACATTTATCCTTCATGACATTTCAGCAGTACAACAATTTCATATTCTCATTTGCGCAAAACTTAACAAAAGCACTGAACTGCTTGAGAAGTTCAACAACTTTACCTACATTATTGAAAAAACTAAATACAATCTGTTCTGGTCTTGACAGAGACCCATGAAAAGACATAGCTCTAAAATTAATTTGCATTGTGTAAACAAATTAACTCATTGTTGGGCTTTATCAGCCTAAAACATCCTCTCTTCCACGTACATCTGAAGAATGGCTTTCGAGTTCCAAGCACTGTGTTTCCTACTGTACTTGAAATATATCTTTGATTTAGAAGCACTTCTCTACTATATCTCAAAGAACCCTTATTGATAGATGAGAGCAGAGGTGCGTCAGAGCTGTGTAAGCATGGGATCATTTCTGCTTCCTCCAGATCTTTAAGGCTTAATTTAGAAGTCTGAAGCCAAGCCTTTATCAATGTCAAAATTCTTGGATAAGTACATGTGCCAGCTGCTGCGGGTGCACTGGGGGCATGAGGAGGTCAGTGGTAAATTCACATTACATTGTAACAATCTCTCATGACTTATCACTGGTATTGAGAAAAGAATGTTAAATGAATGCCTATTCTGTATATTGCTAATTCATTTCATTGGGCATCTTGTCATTAGTTCAATACAGCAGTTAAGGACTATACAGTAGAATATTTGCCCAAGTACACAACCTTCTTTCTGCTCCTCAAGGGGACATACTTTAAATCTATTGCTAGGAACTGAAAAAATGCACTTGGGAAAAATTTACATTGAAAACCTCAGAATATGAGACACTGAACACGAGTTAAATTTCAGTCCTATATCAAAAAGGTGAATGGCAGAGACACTATAAAAACAAGGCACTTTAACATTAAAGTTATTTTTTTTCATATAGACCAACCTCAAACTGAATAAACATACAAGATGTATCCCAGAAAAAAAAGAAGAAATAAACATCAGTAAGTAATGTGTTTTAGTAACTAATTTCTATTTTCCATTAGCAGAAAAGATAGTTGAGATTATTGTCCCTGTATTCCTACAAACGGGCATTTAATCTCAATCTTCTTTCTACCCAAGCCAAGGGTCTCAGTCACACACTGCATACAAGCTGCTCTCAACACCACTCCAAGCAGGGGTAGAGCGCAAAGCTTTATGCATCCCTGTATAGCCTTTTATCATCCATTAGAGCATCCTCAGTATCTGTCCAACATCCAGGGGAGAAAAAATAACAGAAACATCTGAAAGTTAGTTCAGGTGGCCATTCATGAAAGGGCATTCACCCTTCTTCCTTGAGAAGTCATTCTGGGGGAAGACCTTACA
The DNA here is from genome assembly GCA_039720435.1 of Amazona ochrocephala. Classification (NCBI taxonomy): domain Eukaryota; kingdom Metazoa; phylum Chordata; class Aves; order Psittaciformes; family Psittacidae; genus Amazona; species Amazona ochrocephala. The sequence continues at coordinate 36,499,312 of CM077883.1, read as the reverse complement.
AATGAGGGGCTGCTACTGCTACCTAGGAATCCTATCCTCTGCCAGCTGCTGAAGCCAGTGCTATCACAGCCACAGGAGGATGAAGGATCTAGGCCAATGAGTCTTACCATGAAATTTAGTGGAATAGGATTACAGCCTCATAGTAGGTATTTGATCCAAATTGAAATGATATAAAATGTGTTTTCTGCAGAAATTGTATTTTTACAGATTCCCTGTGAAGGCACTTATCCTGCACAAGGTGAAGACCTGCTGGCTTCTGTAAGTATGATTTACACACAGAGACCCTTGGCAGGGTTGGGACTAATGCAGTCGTACAAAACAAGAAAGTCTGTAATTCTTCGTGCACAAAGGAAAATGTACAGCACACAGCACTTCCACTGCTTGCTCTGAGCAACAAAACCCTGAGTTTAAAATGTTAGTTGGTGGGTTTTGAAAGTGCCAGGTCCCTATTCAGTTTGCCAATAAGCAAGAGTGTGTTTAAGCAGCTGTCAGCTCACTGTGCAATGTATCACACACATGAATATATCACTAATGATATAATTACTTGTGCATATGCTAGTCACACACTTCCAGCAAGAAATTAGCCCAAACAAAAGTATTGTTTGAATAGGATCATGCCTGATTTACACAGTACCAGTCTCTGTAATAGTAGTTTTGCAAAATTGTAAGTGGTTTTCATTTGCTCATAATCCTGGCCTCCTCCCCCCCCCCCCCCCCCCTCCAAATCAGAAACACATTTCTCTTTATTAGGGAGCTAATTCCCTTATCCAAGTAATATGGGGGGGGGGGGGGGGGAACTCAACAAAACCACAGCTTAAAAATAAAGAGGTCCAAATTAAAAACAAAAGTAACAAAAAAATACAAAAAGGAAATCAAAAGCACCTAATATCACCTTCAGATGAATTTGCAAGAAAACACCAAATGATGCGTTTTATCTTCGCACAGCCTTACAAACACATGGCTCTAAACTGTTTGAACATAATTTAAAACGCCTTATTAACATCTGCAGGATTAGTATGGAGTGCCACAAACCTGACCTCATAATTTGTTACTTACACAAGATGTCCAGCTAAGAAAATTTAACTACTTTGCAGGATTCAGTGGCATTTGTATTATCCTAATATCAGCACACTGGTTGAATACGGACTGCAAATCAGTCCCCTACTCAGCCAAAGGGGAATATTTCTAACATAATGCTGAAATTCAGGTAGCCAAGCCTTAACAATTGCAGCTCTGGTGCTTAGATGTAATTAAGTCTATCAGCTCTCTCTCAGAACAGACAAATGATACCACCAGGAGTGTTTGCTGGGGAAAGGTTTGCATTGTAGAAAAACACCTGAAATAACTTATGCCCACTTGAGAACAGCTTGTTTCATTCCAAAGAGAATCTTAAATGAAGAGCTAGACATTGAGGTTCAAAATGTTGAGTCCTCTTAATAGTTCTGAATGCTTCTTCAGGGCATCTACAAAAATATCATGTCACAGCACAACACAAATTTCTGGCTCCTTCTCAGAAGGGGAGTGCTGGAGCTTTATGTATTTGGGTAGCAAGTGTGTCACTAGCTACAAATCTTACTCCATTCTCAGGATTAGAGCTTGTCTTCACTAATGTGTTAATTTGAAATAAGCTTGTCCTTTGCATGACTCGTCTCCAAGCCCAAAAATTTCTAGCTCCATTTCACTGGTGATTTACATGCAAACTAGCTGGCAATGGAATAAAAGGCTCAGACTAGGAGCAGAAGCCAGCAAGCAGCTGATACTCAAAAGCAGGCTGAGTCACATGTAGTTCCAGAGGCAGACCAGGGAGTATGGCAATCTCCAGCAGGTGCAGTGGGGAAAGCAGGTGAAAAATAAGGGGAAAAAAAGGCTGTCAGATAAGCTGGATCCATCAGACAACTTCTGCCCATGTAATAATTTACTTTATATGTACTTACACAACAAACTCAAATATTTATTGCTGGTTGACTACAAATACAAAGGTGGAATAATAGGTTCCATCGGTTTATTTCTACATTAATTTTATAAGTCACCCAGATCATGCTTGCAAACATGGCATGGTGGGAATGGGAACATTGCCCCTGCATCAGTTTGCTACCGTTGCAAGGAAAACCACTTCTGCAGGTCATGCTCTGAGCACTAGCCATGAAGTTCAAATGTGTTGCTACCTACAGGGCTCACCCCAGGCTGTAGACACAAGGGCAAGAGTTGCAAGGCTTCTTGCCATGTGCCATCACACATTTCCCTCTACAACTGCCTGAAAGGAAGACGAAGCCAGGAGGTGGCTGGTCTCTTCTCCCAAGTAACGAATGACAGGACAAGAGGAAACTGCCTCATGGTTTAGACTGGATATTAGGAAAAAATTCTTCATCAAAAGGGTGATCACACACTGGGACAGACTGCCCAGGGCACTGCTGGAATTACCATCCCTGGAAATGTTCAAAAATCCTGTAGATGAAACCCTTAGTGACATGGTTTAGTGGCGGCCTTGGCAGTGCTGGGTTAAAGGTTGGACTTGATGATCAAAAAGGTCTTTTCCAATCCAGGCGATTCTACAGTTCTATGGATATTTACTCTCCCAGTTTGACATCCACTTAAGAGCAGACTTCCTAGCAAACCCATAGAAAGGTTATTTATTAAAAGAATTGCAACAGCCTCAGCCTGTGTATTACAAATTGCACAACAAATAGAAAACCAACTCACTGGTTTTCATCTTACCTGGTGTAACTAAACACTCAAGTCTGAAAATCTAGATTTTCATTATTTTAATTACTTGCTGGGTGCAAGTAATTAAATGAAAGTCTAGATTTTCATTATTTTAATTACTTGCTGGGTGCAAGATGCCCATATTTACCACTCTCTGACTGCATCACTTTTTTTAGTTGTTTAGAAACACTATATCTCTTCATCAAGAGATGCCATATGTCTAATTCCTGAATCAGCGGTCCTTGCTGTGAGTTTAAACTGGTAAACATCATAACATTTAGAAGTAGCAAAGTCATCTAAAAAGCCAACTGGTCAAGCTAACATTTTCTCACTTTGCATTTTTTACTTCCTTCCCAACCCCCAAGAGCTGTCACTTTCAGCCTAACAAAGTGGCAAGCTACTCCAAGCATATCCAGTTCAAGTTTTCACTGCTGTCCTTGTTGGTGGTCCATCATATGGAATGGTTTTAATACTTGGAAGCAATACCTGAAGTGTCAGAAAACAAGAACATTTTATTTCTTTAAGAAAGCTTTCCAGTACTACGAGTATTCTGGAAAAGGAAAAAAATTCCTCAAAGTAGATTAAAAGGTGAAAAGCCAAAAGAAATCAGAAGGAAAACCAGGAAACTACTCCTTATGGCAAGGTTCAACTTCTATCTCAAAGTTGGGGGACAGGCTACTACTCATATGTTTATTTTAAAACTCATTCAAAAATGATAGAAGAGGGACATTTTTTTTCAGTCTCAAATTTCTAACAGCAATTGAAGTCTTTGGCTATGCATCAAAATCTCTTTGGTACAGAGTTAGATTTAAATTACATTGACACAGCAGAATTTTAGCAATGCAGTACACAATGCGCTGATGCAAGACATAGCTTGCTGAACAATGCAGGAGCTACAAGAAAATGCTCAGTGCACATTTCTGTGTTTCTGGTTTTTGGGAGCCCTCAAAAGTATTTGCTTTGAATCACTGTTTTTCCCTGAAGATAAAGTAGTAAATGTGTCAAAGCTGTAATGTAACATCCTATCCAGATGTCACCTCAATGAATAAAGGTGGCAGTACTTAATCAGGTCTTATGAGGTATTTTCTTCTACCATCAGAAAGAGGGAGAAAAAGATACATTCTCTGAATTTTGAAAATATCTAGCCAAAAAAATTCATCTGCATGTAATTCTTAAGTACACACATAGCAACTGAATATGCAAAGGGGTTAGCGCAATCCTGTACAAAAATGAGAGCACAGTCCTGCCAGACTGAACCAGAACAAAATGTACTATCTTGTATGAGCAACATGAATCCATATGTAATTTTGCTGGGCTAGAACAGAGTACAGTGTGTTCCCATTAATATTTACTCATCTTCCATTTCAAACTGTAAGCTTGTCTTTTCAGATAGCAAATACTTTTGAATATTTAAGTAACAGCTAGTTCTATTTTACTGAGATTACTTACTAACAAAGGAATGAATGATCCTGATTAAACTGGCTCCCTGCTTGAAAAATATCACACACAACAGCCAAAGAAAACCCCTTTGATACATTCCTGTGTTTGGAGGATGTAAAGGAACTAATCTTGGATGATGACGATGATGATGTATAAAAATAATATCCATCTATCCCAACAAACTGGAAATTTTATTGGCCCGGGTATGAGGAGTAGTGCAAGGGGAGAACATACAGAAGGAACACTTTTTCTGCAAGGGTCTCAATATCTTGTCAGTTAGCTAAAAGAACAGAGGTTGTGGCCCACCCTATTCTCCCACCACCATGACAAAGTCTTAGGAGGCTCTCATTCCTTAATCTGCTCCCTTCCAGGAATGCAAAGGGAGGGTGATTTTCATGGTGGATCAGACAAGACTTCTCTTGTTTTGTTGGCATCAAGTGCACAAGGTTATTTCACTTTTCCAATTTTCAAATTATTGAATGGATCTTAGGATGTAAAGGAACACCAGGACTCCCTTAGGTATGTCCACAGAACAATTCTGGTGTTCAGCAAAAAGAATGTATTTCCCGCAGGCCAACACCCATTCACAGTGGGCACAATAGAAAGTGAATCAAACCATCTGGTTTAAGACTTCCTTCCATTCATACAGTAAATGTCATATGGAAGAGTAGAATGAAACACAGACAACAAGAAAACACACAACATTTCAAAGCTTGGTTTAACCACAAGATAGAAGTTAGTTTTGTATGAACATTTCAGCACAAGCATAAGTAAATTATAACTACATTATTACAACATTATGATTAATGTCCTAGAATCTCAAGGAGAATAATCATAGAATCATAGAATCATAGAATAGTAAGGGTTGGAAAGGACCTCAAGATCATCGAGTTCCAACCCCCCTGCCATGGGCAGGGACACCTCCCACTAAACCATGCCATCCAAGGTGTCCCTGCCCATGGTGGGGGGGGTGGAACTCGATGATCTTGAGGTCCTTTCCAGCCCTTACTGTTCTATGGTTCTATGGTTAAGTTCTGCCAAACAATTTGAGCCCTTGGGTACTTGCGTCAGTTCAATAAGTGTAAATGGCTATGTATCTCTCACTTGATTTCTGTCAATGTTTTCCTTCTTTCAGCTCAAAGTTAAAATTAAAATTTCCAAATTGGGAGTAGCAATTAGTTTTTGAGTGCAAACAAACATAATAGTGAGAGAATAAAAGAAAAGAGAAGGGAGAGAGGGCTGGGCAATGTATTAATAACAAGTATATATATACATATTGAGTAGATTAAGGGTTCAAACTTATAATCTTTATACTTACCAAAGAATTCTTGGTTTACACACTGGAAGGTAAACTGGAGATACAGAACTCTTCCAGTCTGCATCCAATGTGTTTAGATTTCTAATATATAATGCTTAAGGACTGAATTTCCTTTCAAAAGAAACTACTACTGATACAGTTGTTTTTATTTTCAACAATCTGATGTTTGAGCACCACTTTCTGTACCAAGAATTCAAATTTAATTCTATATTGTTCACTAAATAGAGCGGTCTTCAAAGCTGAATTATATTTGTGAAAGAAAAGAAACTGACCATATCCCCGATCCAACTCAGATCCCAATGGAATTAATGGAAAACTTTCCATCAAATGAATTGAGCTTGGCTTCTGTATAGGCCAGTCCTGGTATCTCAGGGGGTTTGGGAAGGGGGATTAATTTTGATTTTTAATCAGGTGTCATTCACATATTTCAAACAGTCTACTCAAATACTTAGACTATCCTGTTTGGATTTATCATCTTCTCTAAAATGTGCTCCATTTAGTGGAAACTGTATTGATCAACGTGTATAACTTTTATAGTGTTTTTCAACTACTGTCATTAAACACAGCCTGACTTGCACCTGCATTTTATTGTCCTGTGAGTTATTGCCTTCCCAGGTGTTTGGTCCAGGAGACATCTTAGATAAGTACCTTTCCTGTTGATAATCAAAACCCTATAGGGTAGCAAAAGCATGAAGTATTGTATGGATATTCAAAATAAATTCACATAAATTACATTAGCTCAGTGTGCTTTCTATTTGATCTTTTCTGCTTCCTTTTGTCTTCCTAAAAAGAGACTCAGCCTAAAGCTTTAATAAACTCAGCTCTCTTCTCTCTTTAGATTAGTGGTGAGCAAACTGCATTTCTCCTGCAAGGAGACCATCTTTCAAAATAAAGCTGCCAATCACTTGACTTGCATACCTTGTGGCTGCAGGGCAAGCTTGTCTCTTCTCTCATTTCTACACGGAACGTTTCCTAACACATTCTCTCCTCTTAAGAAATGTACTGTAAGTGTCTATGAATGTAATTCAGATTGTTTTGATGTGAAGTTCAACTGACTTCTGGAACACATTGTGTTATGAGTAAATTTCCACAGCACGCCACACATTTCCTAAGTTTACTTTAGATCTTTTGCCAAGATTAACAGCATTTCTTTCATGTTGCTTTCTTTACATTTATACCTATATTCCATGTTTAACATAATGGGTCTGGAGAAAGCATTAAAGATCTTTAACTTTAAAATACATAATTTGTTGCTTTCTAAACACTCTGCTTCATCCATTATTACACTTTGCATTTGTTTCTTTATGATTCAGTCAACCTTCCCCTCTGAAAACTTCATGAACTACTAAAATGTGCTGACTTTTCACAGGCTGGGAAATGCAAGATCTGCCTTGTACTGATTTATCTATGAAATAATACAATTCAGGATAGCTCAAACAATTCACAGAAAGTACAACCACCTCTAATCCTACATATTTTACAGAACTAACTATAAATATCTATTAACACATCGCTGAATGCTGTTGTTCTCCTACATCCTATTAATATAACTGGTTTTCTAGAAATAAGTGCCTTGATTGTCAGTTCATGTAGTGTGTTATTCAATTTGCTATGAATTTGATGTGCCTTCAAAAGACAATGCACACTTTGTACCTTAGTTTGTTTCCCAGTAATGTATATCTCAGGGTTTACATGAACGTGAGAATTTATCATTTTCGCATGTGGCATACTGACCTGGTCATCATAACGGTACGTGAGGAATTGTTCCCCCGTGGTATCCTCAAGAAAACTCCCCTGTGGAGAAAGTGCAAACTCAGGCAAGAAGTATGCACCTTGGGACTGTTCTGCTCTCGTCTGTAAGAGATTCAGAAAGGTCACATTACAGCTACTGCAAACACAAGTCAAAATTTAAGAAAGCCTCTATGCATATCATTAGAAATACTTGAATTTTTGGGGGGTGGGGAGCTGAAGCGATGTGTTTTCAGGCACAGGATTTCTGGGTGCATATTTTGCTACAGAGGTCTCTGATGAGGATATGCCAAATGCTCACAGGGGTCCAAAACCAAATCAGATGCTTCAAATAGAAGAATCCTCTATTAAACAAAGATAACCATCTCTGGCTTATCAACCGTCACTGCTGAAAGACACTGTAAAAACTATACTGGAAAGCAACATTAAGCTACACTTTCTTTTTCTTTATACTCTTCACTGGACAGTTGCTGGCTGCTGCAGGTAACAGGTTTTGGTTAAATACACTGTATCCATTCTCACAGGAAAATACAAAGACAAAATAATAGAATAACTCAGCCTGGAGGACATCTTGAAAGCTCATCTAGTCCAGCCTCCTCAAAGCAGGATAGCCAATGAAACCACGACAGTGAAGTACTTTCAGATCCTGCAGGAAGATATTACTGCAATGAAGAAATCAGAAGGGAGCAGGGAATGACTGGACCAAACACCAGGCAGTGGTCTGTATGCTATTCACAATTGCTAGAGAGCAAAAATCATACTGGGAGAGGAAGAATGGCTCATTTTGAGCTACAGAGGAGCTAATTGTGTCAGATTAGGCATCAGTACCTCCAGCTGGGCTGTCTGACACCTGAGCCCTTATTAGACAAATGGCTTTTGCTTAACTGATCTATGAACATTCAGTAATCATAACACACCTGATATGTGCTAGACATGCTAAACATGCTGGTTGAACACTCTCTCATTACACTGTACATCTAAAGCATCCCAGATAAGTAGTAAAGGTACTGCACAGACTCTTACGTCATTATTCCTACTACACTGTAACTTTACCCTGGGAAGCTAATTGGTTTTCATACTGGGTAAAATAAGCAATTATCTTCTGAATGCAGAATATTGAGTCCAGCTGTGGTGGGAAAGAGTGGAAAAAGCAAGGAGATGAAAATTACCTTCCAAAAGGTTGCAACCTTTCAGGGAGGAAAACTAGGCCTGAAACGCACAAGTTTCTGCTGGACATTTCCCAATGAATCCATTTAATAAATACGGTTTCATTAAACTGTTTGTTATATTTTGACATACGCATTGTAATTTTACACGAAAGCTAGCAGTTTCCATCAACCGGTTTCCAGACTGTTGGCTAGAACTGTACCAAATATAGGTGTGTAATCTCAGCGCCAGATAACTAGAGAGTTCAAGTAATCCACATAGTTAAAGCAGCTTGTGGTGGAAAAGGAAGGCAGGACATTCTGCAGTTCCTCTCTTGCAGTAGGTTCACTTTCTGAAGCTCACAACTTATCTCATAAAAAGCAGATGACATGTCATTCGAAGTATGGGTCTGGAGAAGCTTACGTTGCTTTTACTTACTCTGTTCTGCAAAAGAAGCTGTCAGCTTCTCAGGCTGTAAACCCCATCATTCCTGACAGCATTAGATTAACCTACTTGTTTCAAATCATGCAGTTTTCATATAAACTAGAAATATCTTGCAAAGGACATGTCTAGACTAGGGTAAAAGGTCACATTTTAGCATGCAAGACTGAACAAGATTTGAAAGAGGATTTTTTTCATCAGGCCCGCATAAGAGCAATTCATGTTCACGTTATCATGACATTTCTATAAAGCCTATTGTAGCAGTGGTCTCACTTGCACACTTTAGCCAAGTGACTTTTTATGCATAATTAAATCATAAAATAAGAAGAATCAATCTACATTTGATGACAATTTCCCCATAAAGCAAGCGAGGGCCACAGTTATGCTTCTTGTTGCATCCAAGCTGGCTGCAGCCGATGCAAACCTTGACATGTTAAGTATAACCCAGACATGAAACTGGCTGACATAATCTGGCATTTTTCCCCACTGGTTTCACAGGGCTATCGATAGATCCTATGTGAGGGAATATGGCAATGATGTAATCCTATGATTTCAGCACAGGACTAATGGATAAGAGATATGCATTCTAAATCTCGGGTGGCCTGTGTTAAAGTACTTTTCTACCTCAGTGTCCCCAGGTGTAAACCACAATTACAACACCAACTGACACATATTAATGGTGTATTGTTAATTTTAGTTTATATTTGTAAAATACTTTGGAAAGAATAGTGTTAAGTGCCAGCAATTTATAACAATAGTTTTGAAAGAGCTGCCCAATCTACAGACAGAAGAGAATCCAAGTAAGCCAGCACACTTCTTGGATAAATGTATATATCACATTGTTGCCTAAATTCCCATAAACAAATTTGTCAGTAGGATACGCAGTGATTAACTTGCTTGTGTTCCTCATCTTCGTAAGCTAAATATTTAAAATAGAAAGTCTTTGGACATTCATCAGTATTATGCTTTGAATATAAAAAATGCCAACTTTTGAAGCTGAAATAACAATGTAATAAATATGACATGAAAAACTAAGTGCTTCTCTCAAACACATCAATTTTCATATTACAAGCTAATGAGCAGCTAGCCACTGGAAAAGCAGAAGAATGCTTGCTAGATTATGGCAAGCAAAACCTGGCTTCCAAGCATGGAAAAATTTAATGTAAACGATGAACGTTTTATAAGGTTACACAGGAGGTTCCAGTGGAAACTGATCTGCTAACTACAGCAATAGGTACTGCTACCTACCCCGTATAACTAAAGTAAGGAAGAATCCAGCAAAGCATTTAATGAAAAATAAAAATCTACTAAGAACACATTATGAACACATTATCCTGGCAAACCAATGCTGAAGCCAAGTAATTACAGCTGATGAACAACCCAAATCAGTAAGTACAGCTAAAAAAATAATCAAAGCTTCAAATGCTCAAAGAACTCTTTTGTACTGACTTACCAAAGTAGCAGAAAAACATCTTTTCCCTCTAGATATAGGTACCTTCAAATAAGCTTCACAGGTCCAACGCACTTTCATTCATACTGAACACAAAATGTACTGTTTCCACTTAGTCCACTTTATTCCCCACTGAGGAATCTACCAACATTCCTTGTGAGGCTTTTATATTTCTATGGGCATTTTTGCTTAGACATAATTCAAATTTCAACAATCTCTGGTTTTATAGTATATTTGGGATCATCTCTGAATGACTTAGCTAATCCAATATAAATTCGTGTTTTAAACCAGACTGCAAGTGCAAGTTTCAGAAAACAATTACATTTCATGCTAGTGTTTTAAGTCTGTTTAATGGCCAGTTTAATGTTAATAGCTTGAAGTTAAACGTTGTGTTAAACAAGTACACTTAAGATTTATAATAGGCATTTTAAAACAGCTTTTATGATGATCTTAAGCATATGAAGACAATAGAAGGTGATAATGTAGCCAAACCAGATATAATAATAATCACTGCATAAAATTCATTGAAATTAATATGTCAGGGAGCAAGGAAGTATGACAAAGAAGAAAATTTGGTAGTTAGAAACAGATCAGTGTTTGAAAATCTTACCAGGTATTGGTTGATCAAGACATGTAACTCACTAGTCAGAAACCAAAAAAAATAATACATGTCTTCCATGCTACATCATTTCACCTATGTGAGCAAGGAGAACTACCCTGATAAGTAGATAATGTATGTAGGTTCTGGGAAGTGTAAAATGGCTCTGTTCTTATTCAAAGGCATATGCTCTGAGCATAGCTTTGATCTCAGGTTGCAATTGCTTCCTCACTCATCACTTCCCACCTGAGTGCTTAAAGATTAAATAACTCTCCCAACTTTCAATTGCAGAAGACAAAATGAATAGCTTATATCCAAGCTTCTGGATTTTAGATCTCTTTCCACTGAGAGTTTCATGTTGTCATTTTTACTGCTGCCCAGTTTCACTGCTCTATATTCTACTTTGACTAGAAGCATCTGCCCAAGTTGGAGTTGCTGGATTTGGGTATTCTATATTTTATTATATTACTGAAAGGGGGATGATTACTGAGTGCTTCCCAGCCAATGCTGACATTAGCAAGTAGCGTGGCCAAGTAGAACTGAATCTGCAGATAAAAATAGTGTGCAGGAACAGATGCCCACATAAAGCATATTTTAACATGAGGGACTTACTTTCAACTAGCTCCTATGGACTGTGTAACTCTCAGTGACCAAAGCACAGTAGGTGTGCTGCTGGGGCATATCTTCTTGTTCAGTCTGACCAAAAAGGAATCCCAGTAGCACACTCTGAAACCACTATACAATTCAAATTACTGTAACTGCTCTTTTTTCCTTATAGCCAGGATTCACATTAACTATTGCCACCCAATTCATTTGTAATCACTGAATCAGAGCAATCACTAAAATGTAGAACTGCTCTATGACTGAAAATTACAAATATTAATCATCCATCATTCCTTCCAAGTAACAGATTAACAATTTCATCCAAGGATTTAAACTGCTACTGTAATTTCAGATAAATTAAAAAATGTAATTAAGTGTACAATTCTAAGGGATCACTTGATAGAAAGGCTATGAAAAAGTTCAACTGGACCTAATAATAACAAGTCACTATTCTATTTAATCATCGTAATTGTTCCATATTTATATATAAACAGCAACAGTTTTAGAAAGTAAGCTTTCTGCTAAGCCTGAGTAGTGAAGGTCAAGAAGATAAGAAAACAGACGGAATATCTCAAATGACTTGAACATAGTTAGAAATCAAACACTTATCTTTCAGGTACAGAGGAATTTTTAATTTTAGAATTTGTTGGCACCAAGAACCACATTAAGAATAAGAACTATGCACTTATGTACACTTCTTAATGCAAATCAGCATTATCTAGATTTAAGTCAGTCACTCCCTGTCTAAACCTGTATTCTTCCTAAAATTGGGAGCATGATGAGAACAAACTGTTTTGTGTAATGAAGAAGATTAAAACTTCATAATTACCTATTTTAAATGCCAACGATGACAAAATACCGCACTTCCTGACACTACCCATCTTATTTTTGAAGAGAAGCAGACAAAGGCCAAAGGTCCAGTCACGTAAAGCTTTATATATATTTATGCACAACTGCACTGTCCTACCCAGAGTAAATGCCATAAAAAGCCGACCAGCACAGTGAAGGCAGTTTGCTTCCTATAGTTTTGTGGCTCTTTCATTAGTTCTTGCTGGAAGGGGAAAATTGGGCAGGGTCTTGAGAGTGTTAGCTTCCAACAATCACTGTTTTAAGAAAAAAAGATGGTAAAAACAGATAAAGTGAGAAAAACTATCTGCATTCTTAATGACTTGTAAATACATGCTTGTCAGATTCATATGCATGGCAAGTCCAATCATACACAAAACGTGTGCCTTCTCATTTAATCCAAGTTAAATATCTGTCTACTAAGCTGCTGTAGCATATGATCTATGCCCCAGGGAAGTAATATACCAGTTAAGTAGCCATTCAGCTGAATAGACTTTCAAGGACTCCAGTACAAAAATGTTAGATAGAGCATAGCATTCAAGCTTCATCAAAATATGGTGTGTGTAAGCAGATAAACAAGGTCACGTTAGCAATTCAGAACTTCAGGTATCTCCAGAGTAAGCAATCTTGATGAATAAATACCTAGAAGGCTCAGATTAGCTTTTGCCATGGCCAAGGTTTACAGAAACAGCTTCCTAATGCGAGACACTCTGAAACATTTAAAGACCCAGGAAGTGAACCGAGTTTCCCCAGAGGCTGCCAGCAGCTCAGTACTTCTGGAGACCAGGCCAATTATTTAATTATTAATATTAAACTAAGAGGCCAGCATTTCAAACCAGAATTAAACTATAAACATCATTCCTTCTAAAAAACAAAAAAGGACTCAGCTGAGCTGATGAAAGACACACTTCTTTATAAAAGAACCCTCAAACACTGAATACGACTCTCAGATATCATCAGGTGAGATGACAACACGACCTGAAAGACTGTACCAAAACTTCTCCCACAGACAGAACTCAAGTGTCTCTCAAGTATTGCTTTTCCCATGGTGTATGCTATGTACCAGTTAAAGGCAAACTTCTGACATGCTTGATTTAAGCCCAAACCTAATGATTTTTCCTCCATCTCTCATTTTAGACCTGTTTAGAACACACAGAAATAAAACAAACTTGGGAAAACGTGACTCTAATTTGAAGATACATACAAAGAAAGGCAAAAGAATTCAGAAGTATTTTATATAAGCCTATTTATGACAAAATAAAATGCTGTCAGCAAGCAACTTAGAAACTGAAAGTTCAGCTATTGCTTGAAAAGTGCCTACAATTGTAAACTGAATTTAAGCTGTAACTACAGTCATATTTATAAGCGCAAGAAAGCAACTGCCTACATCATTTCTGCTGCTCAAATGAAGCCCATCCTGTGCCCATTCGAGTGCTAGGAATCATTCCACTGATAAATACGCTCAAGATCCTTTCCTCAAAACAAGACTGCTCAGACTAAGCAGCCTTTTTTCATGCTGTAGCTTTGTATAAATTAAAGCCAATACTGAACACAAGAAGAATAATAGAGATCATTTTGGTTTTAAGATACTTTCAGTCTCTTCAAAAGGACATTTCTACCAAATTTGTTCTTGAATAAATGTAAATACATTTTCTTTGGCATACTTGCTCTGCAGACAGATCAACACATTTTGAAAATCTTTTTCTGTACCTTCAGGAATTTATACTAGTGATTAAGCTTTTGGATATTTATCAGTAGCTACTTATGTTTTTCCTTGCTTTGGTCTGGCTAAAAGATTAAACTTCTTACTGAAAGGCTGCAGTAGTATTTAACCAAAATCTCATTTAGTTTCAAAACCCAGCTTAAATATCAACTCCGTTTCGTATTTCCAAAAGAAATATGAACCCCTGAGTTTTCCTTCTTCCAGTGAAGCTGCTCCTAAATTCAGTGTCAGGCAGACTCTACTGTCTTTCCAGAGGATTGATTTGATGCGCCTGATATTTGCTTTTAAATGAACTGCACTAGCAGACTGAAGTTGCTCCTAGTGATATCAATGGCGAAGTTCCCACTGACATCCTTAGAGGACTCAAATACATCTGCAGCAGGACAACATCCGTTGCAATATAACATTTACTAATAAGACTGTGAATAACACCAGATAACTCAATGCTCTTGAGCTTTGCAAAAGTGAGAGCCAAGGTGAAAAATACAGCACTCTGATGGGATGACCCTAGAGCAGTTCATGTCCAATTATTGTCAGAAAGTTAGTGACTGTGGATCAAATTCTGCTTTCAAAATATGCAATACCCAATTATTTCCTTAAGTCTTTAGTTTGGCCTTGGGGGAATGGGCACAACAATATTTAGAGCCAACATAAAAGCAATTTTATAGCATATAGCTAAAACATACTATAAAATCTCGGTATTACGATTACCACTGAGAGTTTCACATACAAGATGTACAAAGCCTATTCCTAAGAACAAAAGAAAAGGTTTGCAAAGATATGGATTTACCAGTAGGAAGAGAAGAAACTAGCTAACAAAAAAAATCCAGTAATTTTAATTCCTGTCTTCTGCTTTTCTGCCCCAGTGCTGATACTACCTGTATCCCCAGCATAGTGGGATGTCTAGATGCCAAGAGGCTGCATAAAGGATGCCACTGCCATCAGTGCTGAAAGGCTGAGGGGAGCTGGCAGTATGGAGAGGAAGGACTGTACCTGCTGTGCGGAAGAGAATTCATCCTTGAACTCGTATCTCCTGTACGCACAGCACATTGCTGTTTCTTTACTTGTTTATGTATTTTATATAAGGGTCTTGGTCCAACAGTTTATCTTTATTTATGTCTTACAAAGTGAAATTCTAACAGCAGCTTTGAATGGTGAAGGAAGATGCTACCTGTGGAATCTGAGGCTTAGTCCTTTGGGGAAAAGGGGAGTGCTTGGGGAATGTTTTCACTTTTTTGTTTTAAAGAAAGAAGTTTTACTAAAATCCTCTTGATAAATACTCCTCTGTGCCTCAAACAGTGATAGGGAAGGAATATCTTGTAGAAATAATCTGGAAATGAGACAGAAAATACTATTTCATTAAAACTTCTTTAAAGTCTTGCAAGCAAGACAGACATAGGTGACTAAAGTCATGAAAAAAGATATTTTTTTTATCCCTTTTGTCACCATATGTTACACTTCCAAACAAAACCCTCTTTTCATTCTATATTTGGTAACTTTATAATTGGAAAAATTCTGTCATAAGTCAAGCCCTTGTCATAAATCAAGCAGTATTGAAGCATGTTCTCATGGAACTCTCATTCACTGAAGGTTTCTATGATCTCTATAGAAAATATATGCTACAAAAGTACTTAGCAAAGAAACCAGGATAACCTATAATATTTCTTTTTAGAGTTCTGTATTGTGCCTTAACCCAGAAGGCAGCTAAACACCACAGAGCCAATCACTCACCCGCCTGCCAGTGGGATGCAGGAGAGAATTGGGAAAAAGGTAAAAATCATGGGTCAAGACAGAGACAGTTTAATAGGACAGAAACAGCACATTGTTGGGTACTGAAAAAAAATTGTTGGCCACTATCAGATAAATAGGTTAATGATGAGAGGAAGTAGGATAGAAGACTTTACACAGTACTTAGTTTCCATACAGTGTATTACAGAGAGTCAGAATATAAACTTAGTTCTTTTATACTGTCTATCTCAAATGACTCAAAGTTGTCATTATCCTCATTTTACAATGGCTGCTCTCAGGAGAGTCTGGCTAAGAATGACATGGGACTCCTGACTCAGATTTTCCTGATTCTTTTCGTTTAAATTATAACCTTAATGTTATTAATGTTATGTTATGTTAGTGTGATTATTTATATTTAATTTCCTTTTGAGTTTTTTCTTTAACAGGGATATAATTTGAACTGACATAGTAACATGCTTTTCATATACTTCAGTTGAAATTGCGCCTAAGGGCAGTGAAATTCTCATCCATGAGCTGCATAAGGAAAAAAACTCTGGCACTCAGAAGCCAAACACCTGCTAGAACTAGTGGCAGATCCAGATTTTTAAGAGAATTCCTGCTGCATAATGAAAACACAAAGAAGGGAAATGTGTGGGGCAATGGAATGGTATTAAAACCACAGCACTTAGCGGGGGGAAAAATAGTCCTAAATGGCTATATACTTCAGGGCTAATTTCTGAAGATCTTGACATTAAAGATGCGCAGAAATGCAATTATAAACAGACCTCTGTAGCATGGGGAAGGCTGAACAGTGACTATCATACACTGCAGGCCACTGCCATGCCTTTTACTGCTAATGACAGGGAATTTTCTCCCTGCCCTCAATCTCAGTACATCTGCTTCTGATTCAGGTGGCAGGGGAAAACTGGCAAGTATTCAGCCTAAAAAAAAGCCTGCCTTAGCACTAGTTATTTTTCTTCACTGCATACTGTTTACGCAATGTTGTCATCAGCAACAGCATAGTGTTTATCATGAACTGAACAGGTAGATGAAATATAAGGAATTGCTCTGCTACTGTAAATGGCTGCAGTCTCGTAACAGAAATAGACCTGGCAACAGGCAAATTCTCAGCCACCAAGAACTGGAATAATTTTTCAGTAAGAAAATACATCTTTGGTGCAACTATTTGAAGATCAAATAGCCCAAAACTCAATCAGGAGAACCAAGAGTAGGCAACTAAGCAACTTCAACAGACTAGGAAGACAAAAAGTTTCTGATAAGTATCTATCATGACAAAAGATCTCAATGAATGAGACCCTCAGAGTCCTATAAATATCATATAAACAGGGATAAGATCTAATAATATGAAGAATAAGATGGCAAGATTCCTTTTCAGACAAGTCAAATCAGTTTACAGTATACAAATATCCCTCAAAAAGAATATACTTAAGTCATACACACAAAGGTCAGTCAGCTATACTGAAATAACAAAGTAAAATAACACAGGAGGCAAGAACAATCTTTATCGATCCACAGTGTTTGCTGACCTACTTCAATGACTTCACAAAGAATACACACACATATAAGGCTGTGTAAAAGCTTGTGAATGTAGATTAACAGAGGGAAATTGCTCAAGTAAATGGAAAACTGGCGCCAGAACTTCTCTTGTACGTTCCAAAGGCACTATGACCTGCACAACACAGGCCACAGCTCTGAGTGAGGAAATTTCTTCATCAAGTTCATTGCTTTTTTGTAAAATAGAAAACATCTTCTAAAAGATTCAGTCAGTTTGGAATTTATCAAGGAAGAGAGAGTATACCAAATATATATATCATTTCCACATTGAATTACTTCCATTGCTAAAATTCTGTACATTTTCGCTCTAAACCTGCCTAGCTTCTGATCTAGGTCTTTGGGTGGGTCTGTAGGAGGTTTTTTGCGCTTTATTACACTGTCCTTTATGATCAGAAATAATTTTCTGCCCCTTCCTTAAAAAAGATGGGAAAGGTGGTGTGTGGTGGCTTAACGGCACTCACAAATGACCAAAACATTTACAAACACATTCCTGGTACTACTGTCCCATGGAATGGAAGAGCTTGGGTTAACACTATTCATCCACCTTTTTCAGCAGAGCACTGACAGCACCTGCTACCATCTTGTCAACACATCTTCAAAGAGGTACGCGGGTTGGGAGACATCCTGAAGTTCTAGTTACAAAGACAGACCACCCTGAATAAGAGTGTAAATAATCAAAATGGCTATCTTCCCTGCTACCTCTAGCTGATGAATCCTTTCTCACCTGAAAGAAATTAGACTGTAGAGAATCCCACTGCCAGATGTTCACTCTCATGGCAACTCGTGATTTACAACAGCTCAGCACATGAATGTGTCTAACACGTGGTGAGGAAAATGTAACTTTTCCACTGCTAGTTTTCTATAACTTCTGATAATTTTAGTGAGATTAACCCAATTCTTCATCTCCTCTTCATTCTGCATGGCAATAAGTCCCTTTGCAGGGTTTATGGAGTGAGCAGCCTAGCACATTGACTAAGTCAGGCACATTTTCACAATAAGGAAACAGTTAAATGGTCATGGCTCTGCTGTAGGAATGTTGGTTTACAGCTATTAGTAAGGCACATGAGGTGAATGCCTTTCAGCCAAGCTCCCTCCATGTGTGCACACCTGTTTCAGCAGGATTCTAAAGAGAAATTCCCAAAAGAAGCAGCTCACAGCCCACAGTCTCTAAGTCTCAAGTGCATTTTTTCAAATACTCTAGAGCTTTTAAGCTTTTCGTGCTTTAGCGATGTCAGGAATACTGATACACCAACCACCAGGTAAAACGCACTATTCCCTAGGAAGCTATTTTTCCCTAAGAAATTATCTTTGCCTTATTAGCATCTCTGTCATCTACCACTTTGAGATGATTGCCACTGACTTCCAGAATCCTGATAATTCCCACCTGATCTGCTGCTGCTGAAATGCTTTCCCTGATCCAGGCCCACTGCTCAAACACTGCAACTCACTTCTCCAAGCATGCATCCATACTATTGCATATTTGTTTTAGCCTCATTTAAATCTCACCTTAACTATTCCCTCAGTCCAGTGATGCCAATTTTTGATATCTTTGATCCATCCATTTTCTCATTTCCTTTTAATTTATATTTTTTTTTTTTGCAGGGGGAAGAGGGTGGTTCTCCAACTGTACTTTGCCTCTGCCGCTTGCCAGGAAAAGCATCTCAAGCAGGGCAAGGTTTTAACTGTGCATTGTGTCGAGCCAGACACACTGTCCAGCATTAACAAAGCAAAGGCTGCCTGGAAAAAGGTCAGTAAGTGAACAAAAGGCAAATCATGTAAGAAAAGAAGCAGAAGCAACTCCCACAAAAAAAGCAAGTCTCCAAACCAGAAGGGACCAAAAATGAGAGAGGACATACCATTAATCTGAAGATTGTTCCCTTCCTGGTCACAATTCATCTACTAGCTTTAACTGACAGTATTTCACAAGTACACTTACTAATAAGCCACTACTTAGATAACTGTGTTTTATCAGTAAAAAACAGAGCAATTAAAAGCTCACAACAGGCATTGCAGGCATCTGTTCCCTGACAACTGTTAAGACTAATGGTCATTAGTTTAATGTACAATGTGTACAGTAAAGCTGGACAACCGATATGCTGAAGGGTAAAGGGCTCTTACCGAGGTGAGAAAAGATAAACACAGAATCTGCTGCTGGAAAGAATGAAATAAATCCTCTGAATGAACCAGAATTGCTGAAATGTTCAAAGACACAACTGAGCAAGTCAGACATAGAAAGAAAATAGAAACTGCTAATTCAGAACAGGATCCCTGCCCTAATCAGGATAGTTTCAACACTGCAACTTTATTACCCATCTTCCATGACCAGCGAAGAAATTCCATTAAGCAGTTTTAAAATGTTCCAGGTGATTACAGAAAGACATTCAAAATGAACACAACAACAGAAGGAGGATGAGAACAACACTGAATAACATCTGTAATCCAAAGGCAAGACACTGTCTAGTGTTTCGGAATTAAGTATGATGCCCACTAAAACACTCTGCATTTTCTGAAATATTTTAAGCACCAAGTGTCTTCACTGTGATTGATCTCACTAACATACCATTTTTTAATCCTCTAATGGTATTTCAAATGAAACCAGTAGCAAGTACAAGTGATTAAAAAAGGTACCAGAGAAGGAACAATGAAACGCCATGTGATTTTATTCCTGGTCAGTCATCTTGTATTCTCATTCGAACAGCTGAAGTTGAGTGGATTGCTTCACTATGTACGCATTACTCTGGGAACTTGGCTATCACATCCACAATATGTGATTTGCCAATACATACCACCTGCACATTCAGGGAACGGAAGACCTTCCTGTGGAGGAATATCTTCCCATCCTGTGTGGGTGTACAGAAGCAGATGTGGACGTACAATGGATAGCTCCCAGGACAGATGAACTGAGACGTGTCATAAGTCATGCATTGCTTTCCAATAATGATTATCTTTCTACAGGAAATTTAGCAGAATAATTTTACTCCTCTGGAAGACTGCACTGGAGTTTATGATGGCATGGCAGATGGCTAGTAGATAAATTGTCTTCTTTCCTTCTCTCTTTAGCAGTTTGAAGATGCTAACTGTAGGGGGTAATAACTTTTCAGCATCTACCTAGTTACTGGCATTTCACTGAATCTACTGGCAGCTAGATATTAGACACAACTGAACACTAAGTAGAGGCTGTAGTTAAGCTACTTAAAAGCCCTGCTACCTTGAGCAGTTCTGAAAACATTGTGGATGGACTGATTTACTGTTGCCGCTGGTGCAATCTCATCTCAACATGTTTGCCTTGCATGCAAAATGAGCAGTTATCTTTAAGTGACAGTCATCATTTAGAAGGCAAGACATTCAGCCTCCCCTGCTTCAGCAAAGTGGAGAACACCACTGCTTCTCTCAGAAGTAGGACAGCTACTGAGGAACAGCTGTTCAAAAGGAGCTTTTATATACTGAATTCTAAGAGTACACATCAGCTTGGTTTGTACACTTGACCTTGTCTTTTGAGAAGCTGTCATGCCTCTTGTTGGACAAGGGGTACTCCACTCACTACTTCTAAAAACAGCAAGGGCAAGGGAAACGTGGAGTTCCCAGTACATGCCTGATTTCTAACCAGGAGTGTAAACCACCTATTCTTGCATGCCTAGCAGCTTCTATTTTACCAGTACCATTTACACATAAAGTTAAACAGAATTCTTGACAGCACAGTTTAATTTTGAAGATTTACAAAAGGGCACTTTTCCTACAGAATATTTTTCAAGTGTTCCTGAGCACTTTTGGATGGATCTGTGGCAATAACCTCCCCTGAATTTTCTTATCCACAGTCAGCTCTTAGTTTGCCAGTACAAGCTAATGTGAGCTAGGAGGCCAACGCTAACAGTACAGTATCTAAAGCTTTAGCATGGTTCCAGATTCTCATATGTTTGTCTTTAGCATTCTAAGACTTTTCAAAATACAGACAGAATCCAAGAACAATGGACTGTGCAAAGGCAGGGAAATAAATTCATCCACCCTTTTATTTAATTGCAGAGGATTCCTTCTGCCCTATGTATCTATGACTTCTCAGACCATGACACTAGAAACTACTGAAGCTAGAACCGGCAAGATCTAGTGAATTTGCAAACAGTGGCGTGAGATACTGTGTTCAGCTGATATATTCTTATCCTGCATAATTATACATCACTCTCCACTGCTTTACAGATTGTAAACAATAAGATAGCCTCACTCTCACAGTTAAGCCGTGCTGAAGTTAACTGCGGCAGTAATCCTATTTTCATTTGCACTTTTTACAGGCCTGGCTTCCTCTGCACTTTATACAGAGTAAAATGTTCTTATACAAAGCCTAAATGCATCAATTTTAAATAACAAGACCAAAATATAAATCTTAACCTGTGTATTTCTCTGCAAGTTTGGCTGCACTTAGAATTATCAGTCCAGAACATCTCTATTTCAGAGCCCAGTCCTTTTTGCCAAGAGAGATGTTCTTTTATCCTGATTATAGTGAAAAAGGCCAACTTGCTGGCCTGAATCAGGCTGTAATTATTCTCTGCCTTTATACAAGCTTTTTATAGTTCCTGGTAGAAAGGCTGAAGGGAATCCTACACAAGGGCTGAAATTTGTTGCCCTCTTGCACAAAACCATCCAAAATGACTGAGATTTGCCATTCCCTGTGTGCTTTTCCCTTCTTAGAGTTCACATGATGCATGCAGTGGTTCTTCTCATTTTCTGTTACTCCAGCTTTAATAACAGAAGTAGGGGCTGACTGCAAATTGTTCTATAAAAAATACAACCAATTTCTCAAAAAAGATTGATTACCTACTTAAATAAAATCCTCAAAGAAGCAACTACACACTTTAAAAGGAAATACGGGACAGTAATAAAACCTCCAAGTAAAAATGCCTGTGCCAACAAGATTTAATATGGTCCCTGAATCTCAAAACAAGCCAAAACTATTCATTCTTGCCATTTACAAACACAGAATCATTCCAAACCAATAGGAATCCAAACCAATCACCAGAATTTCACAGATCAACCAAATGCTTCATGCAGATTGGGAAAATTCAGAGCTGCACTGCCCTCCTGGTTTTGCTCTCTACTGATGCTACCTGGGATCCTGGGGGATGAAGATATGTAGGAAAGGGAGAACCTGGTTCTTTAAAAGGTACAAAAATTACATTAAAAATTTTCAGTAAAATAACAGGAAACCTTGTACTTACATCCTCTAGTCTACTGTGAGTGGACAAGTAGAGAAACAGGGCACCCCACTTAAATAAATATTCCACCTACTACTGCTCATTTTTCTCCTTTCATATATATGAAAACCAGCCAATTTGTACTAGTTTCAGAATAATATTCAAGGAACAAAGGAATTTATGTACAGCACATTTTGAACAAAGTCAAAACACAGAAACTAAATTCAAGTTCTGCTGATAAATGTTTTCAAGAAATCAAAATTAATAGAATAAACCCTTCTCTGTACATCTCTTCTTATAATTTCTTTTAAAGATAACATGTTAGATTTAAGTACATATCAAATGCTTTTGTTTTTTTTTTTACAGAGGATTTATTCATAGCAGCTTGTATTTGCAACATATGCAGCAAATTATACAATTAAAGACTTAATCCTAATAAAGTTAAAATTTCATCCCCAACAATATAGCCTGCACAGATCTTGCTACACTTAGAATCATAGAATAGTAAGGGTTGGAAAGGACCTCAAGATCATCGAGTTCCAACCCCCCTGCCATGGGCAGGGACACCTCCCACTAAACCATGCCATCCAAGGCTATGTCCAACCCCACCTTGAACGCCGCCAGGGATGAAGCACTCACAACCTCCCTGGGCAACCCATTCCAGGGCCTCACCAACCTCACAGGAAAGAATTTCTTCCTCATATCCAATCTAAACCTCCCCTGTTTAAGTTTTAACCCATTACCCCTTGTCCTCTCACCACAGTCCCTAATGAAGAGTCCCTCCCCAGCATCCCTATAGGCCCCCTTCAGGTATTGGAAGGCTGCTATGAGGTCTCCACGCAGCCTTCTCTTCTCCACGCTGAACAGCCCCAATTTTCTCAGCCTATCTTCATACGAGAGGTGCTCCAGTCCCCTGATCATCCTCGTGGCCCTCCTCTGCACTTGTTCTAACACTTCCATGTCCTTTTTATGTTGAGGACACCAGAACTGCACGCAATACTCCAAGTGAGGTCTCACAAGAGCAGACTAAAGGGGCAGGAGCACCTCCCTCGACCTGCTGGTCACGCTCCTTTTGATGCAGCCCAGGATACGGTTGGCTTTCTGGGCTGCAAGCGCACACTGCCGGCTCATGTTCATTTTTTCATCAACCCACACCCCCAAGTCCTTCTCCGCAGGGCTGCTCTCAATCTCCTCCCCGCCCAATCTGTAGCTGTGCCTGGCATTGCTCCCACCCAGGTGGAGGACTTTGCATTTAGCATGGTTAAACTTCATCAGGTTGGCATCAGCCCACCTCACAAGCGTGTCCAGGTCCCTCTGGATGGCATTCCTTCCCTCCAACTTATCAACCGAACCACACAGCTTGGTGTCATCGGCAAACTTGCTGAGGGCACACTCAATCCCACTGTCCATGTCACCCACAAAGATGTTGAACAAGACCGGTCCCAACACCGATCCCTGGGGGACACCACTCGTTACTGGTGTCCAGCTGGACACTGAGCCACTGAGCACTACTCTTTGCGTGCGGCCACTTGAAATATGACTCTACAAATCACCAATAAAAGTCGCAAGTAGCCATCGTGACAATTAATATCTGAACATTTGAGATGGAAAGGTACCTGTTTATGTTGAAATGTTCTGATGAAATATTAAGAACTATGAATATTTTTTTCAACTGGTAAAAAACAACCCATAAACTTTAACAAGGTATAGGAAAATAACAGATAGGTGAGAACCCTATCAGTCAGTTTCCATGTTTCAAAAACGTGAGCTCTTATGTGCCCTTCCTCAGTCATGAATGGGCTCACCCTACTGGGAAATCACTGCAACACCAGCACCTTGTAGAAGAGCCAAGTACGGCACCAACCCTCACACAAACCCAGAGAGAGAAAAACAACTGCTGCAGCAGAGATCCTCTGGTACTAACAGCCCATACAAACAGCACTGGCTGCTAGGGCAGCCCTCCCAAAAAGAGGATGGAGGTAGATGAGCTACACCAGCATTTTAAAAGCTGAATAGAACTTAACAAGTATTGATGAACAGAACAAGTATTGACACAAATGCCTTCACAAAGAGTAATAGTTTCTGAAAACAAGATCCATTAGACTCAAGCATGTCCCCTCCAATCCAAATTTTATTTCAAGCACTACATATATTATGTCTGACCTATCTGATTGTTTACTTTATGCAGTTCAGAGCAGGATTTTCTTCTAAACTACCTTATTAAAAGCGCAAATTCCAACACAAAATATAAGTCAGTCAAGCAGGCCTCCGTTTTGTAAGACCAGTTATGCCATTGCAAGCCTCAGTTCAAGCAGGTATTCAGCCAAGCAAACTGCATCACCCTTCAAGATGAAACATCATTTCTCATTTTTCTTGACCCATATTCTCTTTTAGCTGTTCAAAGAGATCCCACTCTGGTACCTTCTCAACTAATAATAACACCAGGCTAAATCATTGTGTATTGTGGTATACAACACCCTTGTAACTTATATGCAGAGAAGAGCCCATGAGGAACATGCAGCTAAAACTTAATTCAGACTAAAACTCAACTAAAGATAATCTTGTTTTGCCCAAGACTGTCAGTGCAATCACATACACTATACATGCGCATATTCCCATATAGCATACAAAGTCCAAAGCTTCAGCAGTGAATCAAGGCTGTCAACATTGCACACCACCACCTAAAAATGAGACGTGATTTTTTAAGGGGTGTTATGTTCCTCTTAAAAATTGTGCTAGCTTTTCTCTGCAAAGAAAGGCATATACACGTTGACAGGTACTAGGTACTTTTGATTTAACTTGGAGATGCAGATGTAATTTCTCAGAATAAAATGGATGTCTAACTCTTTCAAACCCATCAGCCTTAGACACTTGAAAATATCACCAAGATTGTGGGTCTTTCATCACAAGGACAGGTTAATGGAACTGGACCTGCCTTTTATCACTTGAGGAATCACATTATCATAAAATTTAGTAAACTGCTTAAGTAGCATGGAATAATTTCATGAAAGGTGTTCAGAGTGGTCTGATTTTGAAAAGAGCTGGGGAAGAACTAGCAGGTGCAAGGATGCTGTACCAGAAAACTCTTCTCTCAGGAGACTGGATAGAGTTGATGACATGGGAAACTTGGGTTGTCAACTTTCTACAGGGTATATAACCCTGGAATTCTGGGAAAAGGAGTTGGATTATGAAGGTTGAAGAGGCAAGCCAGCCCATTACTGAAAAAAAAACCTAATTGAGTTTTGCCAATTTTATCTGGAAGATTGCTCAAGATGAAGGGCTAGTGCTGCTTTTTCACTGCTGCTAGTCTGTTTTCTACACTTCTTACCTCCCTTCTTTCACAGACTCACCTGGAGCTAAGAAAGCACATTAGTGAAGATTTCCCCCAAAGGGTTGGTTTTGTGCAGCCACCTATGCTTTCCCCACACTTAATGCAGCTTTTCTTGAGAGGAGTTCCTCAAAACTCAGTATCCTTACTCTCAGAGTAAGGTATTCTTGAACACAGTAAGGCAATGCTAAGTGGTAACAGTGGAACCTAAAGGTTGGGTTTGACTATTCTGATCCGGACATACACATAATGCACACAACTGGTTAATATTTGCATAATTCAGTCATATTTTGTGCTAGACAAATCTCTTACTTCATGAGTTAAATTTTATTCATAGCTGAAGTCCACATTCAAAATGAAACTGTATTATTATGGAAGCAAAGACTTGTAAAAACTGAAAATTCCCTTTGAAACACATGCTTTCCAGTAAGAGCAGCTAGCAGAATGCAAAACACGGTCAACATTCCAACACCATGATGTCAATTTTCATATGCACAGACAAAATGCTACATGCAGAAATCAACTCTAGATGTTCCATATTTATGGTGTGCTTGTGTTTCCCTCTATTTTCGTTAGCAGAACTGCACCATGCAGTGGACAGTGTAATCCCTTAAAAGGTTGAAAGGAATCTTCTGAATATAGTAAGTCTGGCAAAAAGACACACAGATTTTTAACAAGTGAATTTCCATGTTCTGCTTCAGTTCTCTTGAAAAATAGCATACATGCTCTAAGGACTGGTTTTGATGTTTCCCTCTGCAGTAGTTTGGAGAAATTCCTGCCAACAGGGATGGTCTGGAACACCTGATAAAATGGTCTTCAATGACACACAATAAAAAAGTGACATGTAAAAATGGAAATCACTTCAAATTTTGCGAGGTTTATAAGCAACAAGCAATTTTTTTTATTGTTATCGCTTTTTTTCCAGAGGGATAAATACAGCCAATTTTCAAGAAAACCAACAGCTGCAGACACAGCTTTAAATGCCATCTGTCCTCAGCAGTCACATGAAGAAGAGATTAAATGATTCACACCACACAACAGGAAATATGATAACCAGCTAGTTAGCACTAATGAAATTCAGCCTCAATTCACTTCCTATGGGCAGGTCTTAAGAAAAACTCCCACTGATGTCTCAGGCAAAGTGCCTGATGGCTCTACTGCACTGTTACTCAAGCGCAGAATGTTGCACTGCTGAAGCAGAAAGCCTGAATTTTACAAAGGTCTCTCTTGTGGCACAACCACATAAGTCCAGGGGGCTCACTACCCCAAATCTTCTGCAGGACTAAGGTTTTAGTACCTAGGCTAGAAGTCCTTATAGTATCACCTACCCAATGTGAACTTTTGACAGACAAGGACTAATAAGACACTTCTATAGTACAGTTGAAGAGGACAAGTTCTTTTCTTCAATGTTCTCAAGGACTGGCCTTAATATTTGAAACAGTAAAAAAAGTCTACAATCCCCACATCTTCCCCACTTCTAAATAGTGGCTTCTATGTGGCATATGACAGATGGCTCACAGAGGTCTAAAATCAGCAAGAAAAACAAACAATTATAAACAAATACATCGCTGGTGTTTACTAAGGACATAATTCAAGCAAGTTCAAAAGATCAGAACAAGACCCACATGTTCTGTTACCCCGGCTAAGGCCCTTCTCAAGATGGTTATCTACAGGAAGAAATTTTCTCCAAGAAAAGCTCAGTGTTCGAGTACATTTCTGTTGCCCTTGGAGAAACCACACAAGTTAAAAAAAAATCAGCTCATAAATAAAATTAAAAATATACAGGAAAATTTCCCTTTTAAAGTAACACTGCTGTTTAAGACTAGGTAAAGATTTAAAAGGTTGCAGGTTAAGAACAGGTGATGCTAACAGGATATTTGAAAGGCCCATGAGATGTTCAACATTAAGTAAAATGTATTTGTCTACTGAACTAATTGCTTACTAATTTTCAAATCTATTCCCACTGGATAAGTAGTGGCATTTTAAGCCCAGCTCCTGGCATTAAAAATGCATTTATAGTTTCCTCTTAGCTGAAGAAAAACAGCTGCATGGTAAAAACCCATACATTAAGATGGCATTCTGGAGGTTTTCTTATAGTTTTAACCAACCTATTGTGTTCTAAAATTAAACTGAAAGAGGTAGGAAGAGGAAATGGGAAAAGCATTTGGGTGCACGGTTTCACACTGGGGTGAAGGCAACTGCTCACTCATGCAGGGAAAATGTCTGGAATATTTGTGTCTTACAGAAGGACTGATCACATAATGAAAGTGGAATTTAAGCCAAGCCTTATTTAGTAAAATACCAGAAGCCATTTCTCTATCTTGCTTAAGGAAATATTAGTGTCTGTTTAAAAACAAGAAACTATCCAGCAATTAAATAAGATGACCCATACTTACATAATTTAAAAACCTTTCCAGAGCTCTAAAATTTGAAGATGTGCCAGAAACATTATGAAAATGCTTGTAAAGAAAAAAAATACTATAAACATAAAAATTATTCCAGGCAGCCACAAAGCAGCTCGGAGTGGAGGCAGCTACATAGGTTTTGAGCAAGGGTCCAGGATTCCACCAGATACACCTGGAGTTTGGAGAATATATTTCTTCATTAGTTTTTCTAATGACGAGTCATAAATGACAGTAGGTCCAGGACTGGTACTAACTTCTGGTTCAATAATCCTCAAGTGTAGCACCAAGTAACACCAAAATGATGTTCAGACAAAGGATCCATCCAGTCCCTCAGCTTCTGACATAGCCGTAATGGGGCACACAAAGAGCATGTCTGGAGCCAGTATGTACAATACTCCCCTGGAATACTGTCCTGGACTGACCTACTTTCCCTAGCCTGCTCTGGTTTGCCCATATAGTGACACTTAGTGGATCTTCCCAGTACTCATCCTGTCTCCCACAAAATCCATGAAATCTGGTACTCAAGAAAAAAAGCCCCAAACAAACCTATGACAAATAATGCCAAAGATCATTCTGCGGAGGACAAACACCTTTTATTGTTTTGAATCTATCTCCCAATAGTTTTATTTAATGGCACTCAGTTCTCATGCTGGAAGAAACAGGTTACCAGCTGACTCCTGCCCAGCCTTTCCACACCACTCAAAGGGATCAGAAATATACGCAGTACTCAACTATGGGCACACCAGGAATTCATAGAGTGAAAGGATGATACTCTTTGGTTTACATCTCCCCTTAACAGCAGCATTTCCTACCATTCAATTTGCACTGCTAAGTTCTGGCTCTATGAATAGACAGATTGAGAATCACCAGTCTAGAGGAAAAATGTAATTGTTAGTCACAAAAAACACCCTATATTCATATAAGGTTATAAAATCATGACACAAACCCAGAGTCTGTTCAAGCAGTCTTACCAGCTACTGGCTTTAGTAAATTCCCTACATATCATAGAGCATACACAACACATCACCCCAGTGACAGATGTACTCCCTTTTCTGCTTTCTAACAAAAGTGTTGATGAGATCAGCTGAAAGAATAGGTAATATGTTGGATGTACCTGGCAGTTTCCAGCTAGAACATCATCTACCAAGCAGGCAATACTCAAGACACTGCTATGCTATTGGTTTTCTCAGCCAACATCCATGTTACTCAACCAGGGAACAGTTTGAAACTATTTGGAGCCTCAAGAAAACAAAACACCAAATGAGTAATGAGACCTTGAAAACATCTAATAAAAGGAGACTCTCAAGAGAGGAAACCAACTCATATTTTAGCATATTTCATTTGTCATACATCCAGAGAGAGCACTGAGCTTTAGCCTTCTGCTTTCACACCACTCCTACACCAAGAGGGCTGCAGTAGCTGGAAAAGCAAGGAAAACTTCCATAAGAAAAAGCAAATGTGAATGTACAAGAACCAGTACTTGCATTGTCCTTTCACATTTCTCCATCACAGTAGATGTCCTGGAGCAGCCACATACACAAGCAGGGAAATTGCAACAAAGGGGGAATTTTTTTGGAGCTAGTTAATTTCTTGCTGAATCAGCCAGCTGGGAATAAAGCCAGTTTCTGCAACCTCCTCAGAGCTTCTGCAAGGTGCAGGCCAGGAAACATTTATTGCCAGAGAGCTTGAGAGAACACAATCCCTCACTCTTTGCATTCTGTGGCAGTGCAGGTGTGCCCAATGTCATCTTCTATGATGCTGAACAAAAACAGCTAAAATCCTCATGTCTGCAGTTCCTATAGAGTGAGCCTCTCTAGGTCCTTTCACATATACGCTCTAGAAACAATACCTTGTCCTGCTTGCATGCACTGACAAGAGTCTATCCTACAAATTTTAAGCAGCTTCAATTTCTGGCAAAGCACCTGATGACAGAAAAAAAAAAAACATTACAGAAATACATGTTTCCACATATAAACAAATGCTTCAGTTAAGGCTGCAAAGCAGCATCATTAACCAGTTGAGACCTCCCACCATGATACAAATGACAACAGTTAGCATACAACACAATCTAGTAATTGCAACTGCAAATGCATTTTTAATATCATTTCACAATTTAATCGAGCTGACTTGCATTCACTGTTTCTAGTGCATCCAGAAGCATGACAAACTGACAATTCTTGGAAACCACATTTCTCAAAACAGACTGAGAATACTGTTTTCATTTTCTGTCCATAATGATGTTAAATCTAATAAATATAAAATTAGAAACAGAAATAACATTGTTCCTAAACAATTTATGCAATGTGCTGTCTGGAAGGGACACGTTAGGCAAAGTTTTTGAAATCTGCCCTTGCTTTATAAACATGATGCCTGCACTGACACTCCTCACGTATTAGCAAATACCTGCACACCCAGGTACTGGAATCCACACACCAGAAACCTACTCTTTCAAAAGGGTTTTAAAGGGGAACTTTTTAGTTTAACCAGCTAAATATGATGACAAACACTTAGCCAGCCTTTTGGAAGTGCCTAAGGCACCTAATGCCTGGTTCCCATTGGATTAACTGAAATTCCCCTAGTTACTTGTTTTGAAAAATGCAGCTAAGTGCCTACCAATACAGTACTTAACAGTATTTGAGTTTAACTTGTCTCAAGTCTTACTGAAAGTCATAAAAAAAGCTCCACATCACACACACCCTTCTGAAAGCACTGCTATATCTGCATTAAGTTTAGCGCCCTTGTGTAACCGATGGTCATCAAAAAGAGAGTTTGTAGGATTGTTACTTCCTCCTCATAGCAGTTGGAGTGAGGCTGTTTTGAAAATCTGACAGTTAAATTCAAGAGCATTGGCAGTCTACAGACTACAGCTAATTATCAGTAACATTTCTCCTCTTATGGGAAAAGAAAGTTATATGTGTGCTTTAAAACCTGAACTGCTTATCTAACAGAGACAATAGAGTGCAGAGGGCATATCAGAACTGCAGTGCCATACAGTTCCTATGTGAGGCTTACTTGTCTTTCCAGAGTTGCTATGGCTGTATCCAATGCCCTTCCTGGAATGTTGTGCTCACTAGCAACCTGTACTTCAAAACCAAGCCCATTCTTTCACCATGCACAAACTCTCTCTGTTTTACAGAGATTTTGCATAATACATATTTCACAGCAATCGTTTAAGTAAGACTGTGTTGGGCTGTACACAGCCACAAGACTTTATCATTGGTATTATCAGCTATACAAAATCTTAACAACACATTGAGTTAACAGTAAAGTACAACATTCGAACAGTATGATATAGCTCATGCCCAAAGATTTCTTGCATAGCCTTACAATACAAACAAGGATAGAGGCACAATTATACATCTGCTCCCACTATCATTGAAATTAATATCCTTTACTACTTCATTGCAAGCCGCATTAGATTCAGTGGTTACTTAAACCCCAACTCCTGGATTCAGGTGATCATGGAAACTTATCCTTTAAAAAGCTTCAAGCCCAAAAAGTGCAGATAAAGATATAAAATATGTGAATCCTACAGGCTCAAAAGTAAAAGCAAATAAAAGGACTCAGATTTTAAAACATATGTTCTTCTGAAGAAAAACTCATTATTTTGGATGGCCAAATCTTGATTTCTGAACAGTTAAAGTGCTTTAATGTCAGTACAATCAATCATGATTTTCTCTGATGCAAAGGCAGGAATGAAATTTGGTGCACTGTGCAGAACTGCCACCTCAGTGCTGTTTATGCCCCAATTTGGTAAGGAATATAAAGGATCCAGCTGCACCAAGCAGACCTGAATGAGTAATTATCAATGATTAAGTGTTCGAGTATCTGCTAAAACCAAAGATTATCCCCTAGAGCTATTCTTCCATTTCTTCACAACTTTTTCAAGAGAAATTAAAAGCCACTGGCTGTTGTGAGATTATTGCTACGCTTGAGGCTTCTCTAAAAGAGTTTGAGTCTTGGATATTTAGTTTTGAAACCAGCAATTTACAGCTCCACATAAAACTGACTTGAGAATCTCTGCCCAATTTGTAGTGTAACCTCATCAGAAATTATAATCACAGTGAGCACTGATGATAATTGATACTCATGCAGATACTCATTTTAGTGTGGGGTGTCCCTGCCCATGGCAGTGGGGTTGGAACTAGACAAGATTATGGTCTTTTACAACCCTAACTATTCCATGATTCTATGTCTGAAGATGTAGATACAGAATTCAAAATCTAACTGGACTTTGAGATTAAACTGCTTTTGCTTCATTGGGATGAATGGGTTTGCACCATACTTTAGCTGAACAACCAAAGCTTAATTTTTCACTGCAAGCATCATTCATAATCACTACAATAAAAATATTTACTGTGGAAATGAAAACAAATTAGATAGTATAAGGATGCCCTCACTGATATCAACTGCACTCTTGGCCATCTCCCATAGTTGACTTATTTTTTAAAATGTGCTCATAAAACATTTCAATATACATACATAGTTTGTGTCTCAAGTCACAAGACAGATTCATCACAATTCTTCTGGCAGTTCAACTCTTTTGGATTGTAAATTGGGGGTAACAGCAGTTCAAATCCTATGAGCACTGGCTGAGCAATCATTATTAGTCATAAATTCAAAGCAAGTTCAGAAACTTATATAAGTTTTCTGGTAATGCCGTTACTGAGGTACAACCTTGTCAATAACAATGAATATTTTAAGTCAGAACACTTCTACAGAGTCTCAGAAGTGTTATTTGCCTATAGCAGAGACATTTCAATCTTCAAACTAAGAATAAAACCACACTCCTACTGAGGCTGATGGCAAATCCCCAGATGGGTGCAGAATTGTGACCTGCCTACAAAAAAGGGAAACTGCTTCCGATTTAACTCTGGGCTTGCAAATCTCATCCTGATAGTTACGATTAAAGTTATTGGAGATTTAAGAATCCTTACTATTGTACAGCATGTAGACCATAATCTATTTTCTGAATATCAGTATGCAATACAGTCACTGACTGTAAAACAATATTCCTAAGGTGTTCCACAAAGATGGTCTCCAAGTCCACTGTGTCATATAATGGACCTCAGATTTTTGGCTTTGCAAAACTCGACCTTAAAAACATTTACTGTATTGGTAGGTTTTGGCTGATTGGTTATGGCAGAATCATTTTGAATAAGATAATGTTTTCAGCATGTATTTCCTTTCTATCCAAAATATCACACATAGAAAAAAACATTATGCAGGAAGGGATCGCAGAAACATAAATCATGGGAGCAATCATGAATATGTGACCTATGAAACTCTCCCTGCAATAGAAACCCCAAGTATATGCTTCTTAAACATGCAGAAATGGTGTCTTTGCTGTTATTCCCTCCTCAGACGTTAGCAACCCCATGGTCTTTGGAGGTGAAACATACTGACTTGTAGAGGGCTTCATTTGGACTATAGGAACCTAAGAAAATATCAGCATGCTCCCGATTTGAAAGCAACATACCAGAGAACAAATCTAAATATCCACGTGTAAAATTCTTGATGATACATTCGTCCCTACGAATCTGCTAGCCATCATTTCTTGCTGCTACTCATTAATTGGTAAGAATATAAAGATATACAGTCTTACATACATTTCATAACAAATCCAACATCATCTAGCTGCACAATGTGATAAATTGTTATCGCAAGGTTAAGAGCTGGTTACCAGCCTGATCATCCCGCCTTTTCAATTAACAATATGGAGCCATATGCGCTCAAGAGACCACTTAAAAACAGCAAGACTGGACTTGGATACTTCTGTTTATTAGCTCAACCATCTCCTAAATTCTGTAGTATTGATAACCCATCTGCTACTGTGTGAGAAAAATGAGGAGCCTTTTATAACATATTTAGCAATAAATACATATGTATAGTTATATTCAAGGCCAAAGATATAGTTAATGTCCATAAATACACAGAGTCTGTGGAATATACTAATTTTGGATAGATTCACCAATTAAATTTTTGGAAACAAATTATTCCATGTTGCTGCTACCATTTGGTGGTGGGTTTTTTTGATTTTAAGGGAAATATACAGCCATCATTTCCTTGGATTACCACTGGCTTTAGACTAATGCAGTCCCCAATAGTCCGTTTCATCTATATTGGCACATAACAGAAAAAGTATGCTCTCTGTCTGCAAAAGAACACAGCCAATGCTAGTCCATAAGTCACGTATGCCACTGCTCTCGGTCACAGAGCAGATAAAATGACTAGGCAGCTCAGCAATCTAACTGACTTACTAGTCTAGCAACTATCTGGCCCTGATATAATAGTTGTGTCAAACTTGAGCAGCTGCATACCTGTAAGGGCAGAGATCAGTTTGGAGCTTAGCTAAACACTGTGCGGTGCTTGTTACCATGCCATGAAGAATCAGAAAGGGCTCCTATAACCAAAGTTAACTTTCATTTCTTCTCAGTAACAGCTACCTTTTTTCCCACAACTTCTCAAGTTAAAGTTTTCTTTGCATTGCATTCTTACCACATTTCCACCACGTTCTTTTAAAATTGTCATTATTTTATTCTGTACCTGCCTCAAACAGGATGAAATTAATCAATTGCACATAAGTGACATGACATAGACTTGCGACCTTGCCCAGCATCCAATTGTTTCTAATTGATTAGCTCCAGACATAAGCACTTTAATAGCCAGAAACAACATAAGTGGAAGTTATGGTACAATATTAGGGTAGAATGACTGTGTGTGGTCCATATAGTATGGCCCCAAGCAACCAATTAAAGAATTAATGGTTACTGGATACCAAAAATGTTTTCTTAAATAATATAAAGTACCTTTAATGTGCCTAAAATTGTGATAAAACACCTAAAACTTTGGAGCAGAAGGGCCTCCTAAAAGATTGGAGTTAAGTGCTAATGGCTCAAATACACCAAATAGATTAAGATATCTTAAAGGACAACCAAAACAAAAAAAAAAAATGGCCTGGACTGAAATGTTCATAAGGCTACTGTCAATAGTGTACTGATTACTACAATGTGCTTGGTTGTTTTTATTACAAAGAGACAAGTGAAGCTATGCCAAACCACTCACGGAGAAGAGGAAACTGCCACTACTGGTTCCAGTTCTACAATAAGAAAAATGTGAAAGGAAAAAAGGCAAGAAAAATATTGTACAAGAGAAAAAATGGGCTCTTCATTACCAAAACGCCCAAACACAAAGTTGACATTTCCCTTCTCTGAATTTCTATTCTCATCTTGAACAGAATTATTAAGTGAACTTTATATACTATTTTCTAAATGTTTTATAGGGCCAGTTATTACAGCCTCCCCCAACTGCTTGCACACAAAACTACAAGCTGAACGGGCACAGCAAATCAGTAACCTTTTTGTTCTTGTATACGAAAGATGAAAGCAAAAAGCAGAAGATTCCACTGTTGCCCCATCTGCTTGGACACACTCTGAGCGCACTGCGCTCCACTGTGCAATTGATACAAATCTAGTATTTTACTTTCATGGCGAGTCCTTTACTCAAGTAACCAGTGCACTTTCGTGAGTAGCTGCAATCATCAGACAAATATAGGAGGTGTTCATCAACAGGTAGCTTCCAAATGACTTGCAGCACAAAGTGCATTCAGCAGTGCTACTGAGGATGGGTCGGAGCTCAATTCCCATTACCTTAAGTCTCCAAGTCCACTCTACATCAATCATAGCTTAGTCAGCTGTCAAGTACAGTCTCCTCAGTTTTTCACACTCCTTTTGAATTTAATTTTGCCCACTGTATTGCTTCAATGCAGAAATCTTCATGTACATTTCTATATTGCCCAGCACACCAGGCTCCAGGTTAAAACCACTATTTCTCAGCATTGCAATAGCACAAACAGTACACAACAGTGTGACAGTAATCAGCATCACTGGATTTAAAACCAAGATTTTGCTTTTTTTGTCAAAAAGTACAACAATATATCAAAAAAATATGCTATTTATTTCAAAAAAGATCCGTCAGTTTGTTTAGCTGTCCTTTTCTAAGGATTTCTGGATTTGGATGTATTTAGGACTGAAGAATCCTTGAAACATTCTGTGCTGTGGGAACTATCAGTATGGAGAATGACATACTGTAACAACATCTCTGCTGCATGCCAGCACACCATATTTCTTGAAATACTCACTTCTTGGAACCGATTAGGCACATGTGTCAGGCAACAGATCAGTTGGCAGCTATGGTTTTCCTCCATGGTTCCTGTATTCATTGAATTCTTGAAGTGAAGACCCTTTTGGATCACCTTCTCCTCTGCCACTGACTTCCAAGTGCTTTACACGTTTATACCCAGATATTTATGTAACCCTTGTCACAGTATCTTAACATTTATCAGCTGCTAAATCTCCTGGGGGCAAAAAGCAGCTCTGGTGCCTAGAAAGACCCATGGCATTACATACCTGGCAAGATGTCCCTTTAGTCCCCATTCAGTAAAGTTAGGTACAATATTAATAGGAAAAGCAGATACTCATTTCCCACATGGATGTCTTTGAAAGCCATTTCAATGAAAGAAAAACCTAATTGGGAGCCTTTTGTTTACAGTGCAGTTCCTTCAACAGTTTTCTCTTTAAAAAATAGCAATTTAAACCGTGCAGCAGTGTGCGTCTGATAAAGGATGAAGCACAACAATAACAACGAGCTCATTACCTACCTGTAGGTGGGCATAGATAGCAATAGCAAG
This sequence comes from Amazona ochrocephala, assembly GCA_039720435.1. NCBI lineage: Eukaryota > Metazoa > Chordata > Aves > Psittaciformes > Psittacidae > Amazona > Amazona ochrocephala. Next base: position 36,462,387 of record CM077883.1, on the reverse strand, counting down.
CCAAATGATCTCCCAGGAGAACCCTATGGATTTAGGGCTGGCCATCCTCATGCCTTCAGGCTCTGCTGAGAAAAATTGTTTCAAGTTACAAACAAAATCAAGAGGGCCCCGACAGAATTCCAATGACTAAAGCAAACTGGGCAAAGGCATGGAACTGGCCTTTGGAAGAAATGCAATGCAAACACCGGAGTTCTGTGCTGGCCAGAGGAGCAGGCGCACAGTGCATGCCGTGAGCACAGTCTGCAGGGTGAGGTAGTTCCAATCAGAACTGAAAGGGGGAAAATGAAAGGTTTGGGGAAGCTGGCCATAGCAGGTAACTTTGATTATCTCCTGAACGCAGGAGAATTTATCACACTGAGAACTCCTCCTATCTTGATCTGCAGAAAGTAAAATCCAAGGAGCATAGGATTTCTGAGTACTGTTCCAGCACTTTCACCCCCTCAGAGCTGAATGCTCAGCCCTGGGACTTCAGCAGTCATTTGCAGCCTTTGAAAACTCTGATCATAACAACTCAGAGACTATGTGATCAGGGCAGAGAAAAAAATAAACCATCAATGTAGTGATTATCCCCATTACACGGCCAACACAAAACTGTCAGTCGCTTTTACTAAAAACTTAGATTTGAAATTGCCAGCAAGAAAACAGCCTTGTAGTAATGCTGCTAATTCTGCTAATTCCTAGTCTCAATGCATCTTTTTGTCTCAGACTACTTACTCATTACCACAGTGAACTGAAAATAGCACGAGTTCCACGCACCCCTAATATACGAGCACACAAACAGCCCTTCCTCCCCCCTCCCTGCCACCAACCTGCTATTTTGCAAAGCCCCACAGTGAATGCAAATCTCTCCTTCAAAAAACTACGCCTTTCTAAAAGGTCACACATCCCAAAGGAAAACCATCTATCCAAACGGTTCTTGCACCTGTCAACTAAACATAATTAAGATTCCTTTTAGAAATAAGTGTTCTATTCCCACTCTCCAAAACATTTTAGAAGTTCTCCTCCCGCACAGAACCTTCAGCACTCCTGAATGCTTTTGTCATTCAAAAGTTTCAATCAACTTTGGCAATAAGAGAAGGAAGATTCCCCTCTTCAACCCCCACTGCCCCCCGCCAGGCATTGCAGAGAGCCAGGACTAGCACAACACACCAACCTCCGGTGCTTCACAGGTACCGGTAGCTGGGCTCCCCCAGGGCTCCACACATAGCCCACACGAAGGCTGCCCTAGAACGCCCCTCACCCAGCACCGCGGCCGCTTCCGCTGAGCCCGGCCGGGGGAGCCGCCCGCGGGAGCACGCCCGGGGAAGGGGGTCGGGAAGGCTGCTGCAGAGCTGCCGCGCCCCGGCATTGCCGCCGAGCTCACCCACCTGGTGCAGCACCCGGCTCGGTTCGGCAGGGACCGCGCAGCGGGGCTGGGACCCGGGGGGAGGCGAGGAGCGGGTCCGGATCCGCCGGCGCCTCCTTCCCGCTCGCAGGGCAGGGGAAAGCCTTGCCTGTCACGGCACCGGGGATACAGCACCCCGCATCACGAGCGGCGGCCCCTCCCTCACGCCAGGCTCCAGCCCACCGCCGCACGTTAGCCAAGGTCCTACAGGCTGCTGGCAGCGGCCACCCCCCACCCTCCCGCCGCAGCCCGGCCCCGGAGAGAGGCGCCCGGGCGCCTCCACCTGCGGCGCGGAGCCGCGGCCCGGACCGGCGCCCGCTCCGCCGCCGCGGCTCGGCACCCCCCGCGCAGCCCCTTGCCTCCCCAGCCAAAGCGGGCGGGGGGCCAAGGGGGCCCGGTCCCCCCCGGCTGCGGGGGCGCTGGCGGCGCTCTGGTGTCGGCGGCCGTGATCCCGGCAGCCCGGGACCGAGTGGTTCATCTTCCCCCCGAGGGGCAAAAGCTACCGTGAAGTCAGCCCCCAAATCCGATGCAAAGCAGCTTCCAAAACCGCAACCATCCTGTGTCTCATCTCCAAGTAACTCTCACGATACAGCTGCAAATCTGCTCACACACCGAGGAGGTCTTTAATCGTGCTGCCCTCTACGATATTTTTAGGCTTCCTACTGTAAATCTGACGAGTATGCCTCATAAGACAGCTTTGCTCGCCTTCTGCCTCTGAGCGTCGGGCTGCTACACAGGAACGCTAAAATCTTCTAAATTCCTCTACCTTCGCTCTACGTCTTCCACTGATGTCCCGAGCGTTCGCCGAGTCCGCTAAGAGCAGCACGTAGGAAGAGGGCTGTTACCCCTGCCACTGGAGTTAAAAATACGCTCCAGAGAACTAAACATAACCGATGAAAAGTTTGTTCAAATATGTTGCGCTGGAAACTTTTCCGATGTGTTTAGGCTTCTCACCAGCACGGGGAAGCGCCTCCTCCATCGCCAGACGCAGAGTGCCCTCTGCTGAAACTCGCCTGACGGGGACACGGGCCCGGGGCGGCACGCCCGGGCTGCAGCAGTGCCACGGCCACCCGGGACAGCCCCCGGCTTCGCGCAGACAACGCTCTGCCCTGCCGGCTCCCCTTAGACAGCGTGAGACGCACCGGCTGCTCTGTCTGCGGGCTCACCCCGAGAGCTGGGGCAAGCTCTTCGTTCAGTCTGCTGTCTGAAGTACTGTCAGGAGTACTGCAAAGGACTTGACCTTTGTTTTTTTCCTAGTACTGTTCAGCTGAAAGCGTTGGTTTTCATCCATTTCAGTCACTGCATTTACTTAAAGAACCAAATAAACCTTCAAATATGACTTCAGCTACACCCGAAATTCGTTATCTTCAAAAAACATGCACAAGTGCAGTCAGCATATGCTTCAGACTTGATCATGGGTAATTTTAAAGACGTTTAGCCAGTAGATCAACTGGTGCAGAACATCAATTTTCCTGTCTCAAAACTGTGGCTGGTAGCAAGTACTTCAAGAACAAACCCAAAAGATGTTCACAACTGCAGGATGAAGCTGAGCCTCAGGTCCTGCCATCTGTGAATGTACATGGTTTGCACCACCCCTATTCAGGGTATCATTTCTCTTACAGTTATCTACCCCTTAAGACTGAAGCTGTCCCCTGGGTCCCTGAAGCAAAAGCTGAACAGTGGCCTATTAATTTGTTTGTCAGATGGGAATATTTAGCCCAAATTACTCCGGTTATGTTCCTAGCACCAGCATTAGCCACAGATACCATTGAAATGTTTAGCCCTGAGATTCTGATAGTGTTTTCCAAATTTGAATGTTGGCCAGCATTTATTTTCCCCTTTTCAGTGCTAATCATCTCTGCATTCTCTGCTTTCTCCTCCCAGCTTACTGATGCCATTTGTCAACACTGCTCCTGGTCATTTGTTTCACATCAGTTGGCTGTGTGCACCCCTAACCATAAAGGATAATCAAACATCACATACATGTAGAAATATCTGCTCACCTCCTGCATTAAATTTGAGCATAGAAAAGAAGTTGTGTACCAGGAAGCAGCCTGGGTTAGCTCACATAAGATTCAGTGACTAAAGTGAGGCTGCTGTTTCCACACACACTTACTGCCTTGTACAATCTCAGTCCCAGATTACAGGTTCTATGTCTGAATTTATACAGCATGCAAGAGAACAGAGGTAAATGTCTCCAAGCATTACCGTCCAAATGTCAGAAAGATTACAGAAAGCAACATCATAATAAAAGACCCAAATACTAGTAAGCCAGCAATGGACAATGTGTCTTGCCCCAGCTACTGAAATGACACAACACTGTTTCTGTACAGCATAGTGAGTCCCATTCTCCCCCAGCAGCCATGGTGTGCTTCTATTATACTAAAATCATTCTTTTTGTGAGGCAATAACAGTATTTGGAGAAAAAGAAAATAGCCTCAGCCTGCAAATGGAAACCATAAAGGGCTTTGGGCAGCTTCTAACAGGGCATTTTCCCGTGTGAAGCTCATTCTCATGGAATGCCAATTTGTTGTCTTCTTTATCCAAATTATTTAGTTTCTTCACCTCAGCCTCACTCCACACCCCTGCCACTCCACTCTTTTCTCTCAGAATTTCCAGTGAACCTGGAAGCTTTGAGATTTTGACTCCTGTTGGAGATCTCCATAACCCCTTATGCCAAGCCAAGCAAAAACTGAATGAAACTGGGGTGTCCAGAAAAGACCTATTTGAAAACAGCCACTTAAAAATTCACAGCAGCTGTAGCTCCAGATCAGACACCAACACACATCCTAAAATTAAAGACCACAAACTTGCGGGTTCTGGATGCCGAATTTTCATCCCTGAAGTTTTTCAGAAATTTTGCAAAAACTAATTGATCATTCAAGTTTAAAAGAAATCACCCTTTTCTAAGGAAACGTTTAACTTTCCTTCTGCTCACTCTGTCTTGTCTATATGGATTATAAACTCTTCAAGGCAGGAATTCATGTTCTTTGTCTGTTACACTATGTTTGCACAACCCCTGGTCCAGTGTCAAGTCCTTTAGGCATTACTTTCTTAGTAGATTTTACTACACAGTCTTCTAATTCCCATTCATGCCACATTAGCTTGGCAGAGTTGGTGTAAGATTTTTGGATAGGAAACTGTAGTGTTGCTCTTTACACTCAAGAGTTCAGATATGTAATTCCTGTATTTGTCTCTTGTTACTAGTAATACTTTTGTATTGCATATATGCTTTTCTCTTGCTGCTCTCTAAAATATGCATCATTTAAATGACATTAAATATGACAGCTGTAAAGCCCTTAGTGTTCATAAAATTGTGAAATATAGACATTTGCACCTATTATTTCATTGAACACATAATCATGATCTCATCCGTCTGTACAGCTGGCATGGTCTCTCACGAGGAACCTGGTTGGAAATATGATGGTCTTATCCTTTGTTTTATACTGACTTAAGGCCAGGTGTCTTCACTATTGAACACAACCATGAAATATTTTGTCATTTGTTGATTTACATTCAATTGTAACTTTCAACTTGCACTCAACAGTGCAGGCAGAAATGGCAGAGAAAAGAGATCCTGCAAGATATAGCTAAGGGCAAAATTGGAGAAAACTAAATCTCTGGTCTGGTAAACAAAACCCTCTGTTCAATCACATGATAATCACCAGATTTCACTCTCTCAGTGAACATTAATAGAAAACCTTCACATCTAAAAGAAAAAACATTTCTCTGTCTTGAAATACATACTTCAGCAGACTCCACTTATATATAAATAGTCTCTCAAAACAAGTTCATGATCATGAAGGCCACTCTTTCATCATAACAAAAGTCTGCGCTACTCAAGAGAAAATATGTTTGGCCAAACTACAAATTTAAAATCCACTGAAACAGTGCAGAACGTTTGGCTCATAAATCAGGATTATGTCTAATGAATAGCAAAACTGGAAGTATCCTGCCGAGGCCCCATGCAGAAACTGAATTTTGGGTTGAGGCCTCAAAGTTATCAGGAATAGAGCTGCACCTGATTGACTAATAAAAGGAAAATGTTAAATTTCCTGTAACTAGAGTCATGAGAAGGCTGACACGGTATAATCAGTTCTTTGGCTGTGTATTGTATTTGTACAGAGTGCTTGTTTACCCTGAAATAACAAGCTCTCTGGGGTAGGAAGCAATCATGCACTGTCACACTTCACAAGTATGTTATACCCTATAAAGAGTAAAGCCTCTATTAGTAGAAAGGTACAAAGGTCAGCTACAGCACTGTCTTTGATTTCTTGGTGTTATGGAACCCATTGCGTTCCACACTGATCCTTGCCCTGGGCTTTGGAAACAATTCCATCTATATAGTAAGTAGAAAAAAATTCTTGCGGCTTAAAGAAAGAAAAACTACTTACGTGTAGACCTAAACATTGTAGAAGAAAACTACTGTCTTCCTCTCAATTTGTGTTTAAATGGATCTAGCATTAACCAATACAGTATATACAAATGGTCACTATTTCAAGTACTTGAATAAATATTTGTCCTTTCTTGTCTTTCAAATTCCTTTTTATCCTCAAGCAAAACAACTTGTGGCATATTTGCATATTTATGATCCTGTACAGTAGTAGCAGATGCATTAACTTTCACGACTCTCCAGAACAAATACATCTAGAGTCAGATAGTACATACTTTTTGTTGTAGTTCAGTGTTCAGAGCCCTAATTAAAATGCTCGAACCAATGTTTTGAGAGACAATTATAATACACTTTGTGGTTTTGCAGCTTATCTTTTTGAAAGGATTTAGGTGCTTATTGTGGGCATAATTAGAAAATATGAACTTGTATAGAGGAAGACTGAATGCAGATAAGGCAAGATGAGAAATTCATTGCAGAAGTAAAATAGCTTCAGTTCATATACACATAGCTGGGTGTTAACAGATGTTTTTCCTAGTTTGCAAAACCAAGGAAAAGCCCACTGAGGACTGTGGATATGGCAGACTTGAATTCCTGAACTTGTCTGCCATTTTCTGCTCATGCGACAGTGACAATGATCTGTTTCTCTCCATCTTTGGTGACCCCTACTTTTGTGATTGTTAAAATTAAGACGTTATTGAGTGCTATGTGAAAGAAGCAACACTTGGTGAATAAACAGGGGCTCTGAGGAAAACAGTTATGCTGCAAGTCACAGCGACAAAGGTCAACAGGACAGTTACTGCCCTCACTGTAATGGTTCACTGGGGAAAAGGAAGAAGAGTAGGGTTACCTGCATCTCACAAGTTGACTTGTGCCTGTCACCACATGAGTGTCTAAAGATGTACATCAATATGGAAATAGACAAAGACAACATTGGAAGAAAAACATGATACTTCACTGTGAGGAATACTACTGACAATGTGGTTATGAAAGCAGAAGATGAACAATTAATGTAGGGAAATACAAAAAAAAAACAAAGGAAGGAATAAGTGTGAATAAGTTATAACTTAAAGAAAACATCACCTTCCCAGAACCAAGTCACCAGAAAATAGCTTCGGAAAAGCAACACTGTGCATCAAATGCTTAGCAGTAAGAGGAATAGAATTTCCTTTTTCTCATATCCAATCTGTGAGACAATACAGAAAAAATACAGCAAAACCTGTAACAAAATGGTCTCACACTCCAGTAAGCTTGTGTGGGTGGGAACAAAGGAGCAAATAAAACATGAAGTCCAAACCAAGAATGCAATAGCATACTAACCGAGGCTAGAACCCCAGCTCTAGCTATACTTTACAGCTGAAAGCAAATGTGAGGACAGAAAGCAAACTTGAAATTAAGTTTTGATTCTTCTGTTCTCCTCTACTTGCCATGTTGGCAAAACTCCTGTTTCTTGAATTGCACATTTACAGTCTTCATTAAAGACTATATTGTGACTCATTACCAAGGAACAGTATGGAACATTACCATCACCACAGCCTGGCTGCAGCCCAAGACCTCCATATTGACAGAGGTATCAAGTCAAGGGCAGTAATAGGGGGATAAACTGTTTGGTCTTTACGAAGTGGATTCAACCCATCTCAATTCAGCAATGTTGCCTGGATATAAATGAAGATATTTTTGTTATATTCTACTAAAAGAGATGGAAGTGACTTCATTTTCACAAGGGACTCAGATTTGTCTTAGCTCTGATGGATCAGAGGTGGTTCCTGGCTGCTATGGGAGCCAGCAGATGCACTCATTATTCTTGCTAACAGTCAGTGACGACATAATTGAATACAATCTATCTGAAAATGAATGAGGATAAGGAGGGGTTAGCAAAATCTGATGGATGGAGGGAAAGAAAGTTTGTAAAGCTCCAGAGTCACAGTTTGGAGCTATATAGTCACTGAAAAAATAGTTTAGTTTCCACTTTCCTTATTTTCATCTTTGATTTCTTTGTTGCCTTACACTATGAAAATTCAATCTGTGACTTTTCTTCAAATCCTGATACTGGTATTAGTAACAACTTCAGAACAAAATTCTGGTTTTCCAGACCCATACACAGTACCTAATTCTGTATAGATACTCCTTACAGAAACTAAGGTGTATTTTACACAAAACTGAACTGATCACCCGTTTATAGAAGCCTGCTATTCTAACACAGACAAAACCCACTGTAAACTAACTGACCTACCCTGCTTAATGTAACTAGGCAAGCAGGAGCATATGCTGAAATACTACACAGGAGGATCACTTGCACAGTTACATATTCTGGAAAAGACTTTTCCATTTATGTATACTGCCACCAATTACACAGAAACTGCCTTAAACTTTGGTAGGCAATCTCTAATTTTCTCATAGTAACTCCATACCTCCTCTAGTACTGTGGCAACCATTATCAGGTTATTAGAACTCAATCTGTCCTCATTAGCTCTGGACATGTGTGAGTCACTAACAGCTACCTGTAAACAGACTACTTAGCAAAGTACTTAATATTTTCTGATGCATCAGAGTAATATCATTTGAAACAACATTACTATTGTATATGCAGACTTCTTAATCTGTTACAAAGGCAGGCTATTCAGTGATACCTTGTTTGCTTTCAAAGGCCACTTATGGAAGAGACTCTCATGAACTAGAGGTCAGAATGACTATCAAAGAAAAACACTACTAAAGATTCTGTAGTCTATGCTAACTCCTCATCTATGCCTACATTTGCCAGCTCAATATTTTCCCATTTTCAAGTTTGTGCATTTACTATGCATAGCCTCAAATGTATTTAACACTGGGAAAGAGAGCATGAATTCAAACACTTTGTATTAGGTCAAAAAAAAAAATTAAGAAGAGATATTGCTATCAACAAACTTGGCCCTACCTGAGTCTTTAGCAGTCATCAAAGTAGCATTAAGGTCCAGCTACTTCCTAATGGATAGAGAGCAAAGTCAGACAGCCAGGCACACACCAGCCATGACCCTGTCCCACCGCTCATAGGTAAGAATCACAAGCAACTAAAGACAGATAGGGTGTGCAAAGAACCCAGACAAAGTTGCAATAACTAAGCAGGTACAAGACGAAACCAGAAAATCAGTCAATAGGCCACAGAAACCTATAGCCATGCACAACCACAGTAGCTCAAAGAGCAACTAAGCCCCAGGCCAGAGCTTAAATGGTGTCCTTGCAACTGTGAGCAGTGAGTGGAAAGAAGCACCAGCTGAGGCTGGTCAAGGTCATTAAGGCATATTGGTGCGCTCAGAGGCCTGACAGCATTTTGGAGTCAACACCAACAGATTGTTTGCACATGGCTAAAATCAGTTCGCAGATACCTGAGGAAAAGGACAGCAAGAAGTTCATCCCGTGTTTCCCTGGTTTCACTGCATCGCTACATTGCTGTACATTTTTCACTTCACCAGCTCAAGATCAAGGTCATGGAAGATAATTAGAAAAAGTCCACAAATATGTATTTTTTTTTTACTCCAATTTTGTGGGCTCTGCCAACACTGTCTAAACCTCCCATATTTACATTTTCCTGCAAAAAGACTGCTTGTAGAAAAGCTTTTACTGTGCTTTAGTCTGGGACACATATCTTTTCCCCATGTTTTTTCCTGATACTTTCTGTATCTGTTAACCCTGAAACATTCCTGATATCCTACTTGAAACAGTAGGAAAAGATGGTACAGGCTTATCCCTGCAGGAATTCCTGAGCTGTGCTTGTGGTCCAATCTACAGTGTACAGTATGGTACAGACTACAGCCTCAATCAAAACAAAGGGTCAGAAAAAATGGCAGAAAGAAAAAAATCAGTAGCAGACTTCCACTGCGCTCTTCTCAAGTTGCCACCTTCTGCGCTCACATAGGGAGGAGTAGGTAAAGAACACAAAAGATAAAACTAGCTCAGACTATTTTTGAACTATTTCTCTCAGCTGTTTTTGTTTGCACTATTACAAAGCCTTGGCAGCAAGGGACGTATTTTTAGAATAGCAGATTTCTTGCTTTGTTTTGCATCTGCTCCAAACTCTAACAATTATGTTTGAACAGCTGGCCAGCAACATGCAACCATCAAATATGGCAATGACATACGATCACAGTGTTCTCTGTAGAGGACTGAGGTTTCAAAGCTGAAGCAAACCCTCAGATGTACACATCTTGGTCTTAGAGGTACACGTTCAGATTTAAATAATACTTTTTATTTTTCTTGAATTGGGCTTTCTATTGGCAATGAAGAATAAACAAGTACTCATTATATCAAAATACAAACCTGGAACTGCTCAGCAGAAAAGAATTTCCTTGTGCTGTTGTTAGGACTAGAACCAGAGGAGCTCAGTCTGGCCATACAGCATAACCATGTTACATGTAGTTTTACAGTTTTGAAATTTGGGGGGGAGTTACACAAATGTATAAGGAAGTTCAGAAAAAAAACATTGATGAGCATTCATGTCTCCTATGCCCTCATCTACTTTGTAACATTGGATCCAGGGTATACACAACCTAATTCTAAAATCCACAGTAAGAATCTTAGGACCAACTATGTTGTCCTCCTATGTTACCTGCCGGCTGACCTATACAGCAAAGCTTGAAGTCATGGGTACAACCTCCATAAAATCTATCATTACATTTAAAGAATTTTAAGTGGATTTCAAGGCTATTTTCTTTGTGTAGGAAGTCACATTATTGACATAACCTATGCTGTCAAGTAAGTTTCTTGTAACTGCTGCAACAAACACCATAGTTAGCAGTTATGTTAATGGTCAGAGATTTTTATGCTCATACTGAAGGAGATCTGTACAGCAGCTCACCACCAAAATGTCAGTGAAAAAGAAAAGGGTAATTAGCTACTGGAGAAAACTGACAACTATCACAGTACACATTGCTGAAGTGCTGAAGCACTATTCTTATTGGACAATGATTTTTATTAATAATTAGTGTGAGGCTTTGCAGACTGCTTCTCACGTTTGTCTTGTTGCAGGTTTCCTTTCCCCTTCCGCTTTTTCTTCTGCTTGCACATCAGCTTTCAGCACTGCAGCACTGGGATGGCTGACAGCCACCACAGCCCCAACCTAAAGGTAAAACCGCCCACAAACAACGAAACAAAACAGAGCTGGGATTTGTTTTTTTTCACCAGCTGAATAAACTGCAAAACCAGCAGACAGAACAGTGGAGCCCTGACGCAGCAACATGCTGGAGTGCGAGCATCACTGTCATGCACCTTCCTAAAGCTGGGATTCTTTTTCACCCCGACCCCTCGCCTCGGTTTATGAAAACACGGAGCTGCTGCCGGCTTTTCCTGACAGCTCCTTCCCCGCCCTCCCCGGGCAGCACCATTGCACTGGTGCGATGCAGAATGCAGCAAGGCACATGTGGATAATAAGGAATAAAAATTAAAAGGCAAAGATCGCCTCCTTCCCCGCACGGAGGGCTAGCCCCGGGGCGGCGGCAGCAGCAGCCCTAGCTCTTTAAGCTGCCCACCCGGCCAGCAGGCCGCGGCAGCTGCTGGCGGTTATTTATACGCGGGCGGCGGCGGGCGCTGGGCGTCTTGCGTGGGGCGGTCCCGGTAACGATGGCGGGGCCTGGGCCCGGACTGGAGGCCGGTATGGCCACGGCTCTTTCCTCTACGCCGATAAGTGGGACCCCCTCTCTCGACCGTGCCGCCGCCTTGCTGCTGAGCCCGACGCGGCTAAGCCGGCTGCAGGAGAAGGAGGAGCTGCAGCAGCTCAACGACCGCCTGGCCGCCTACATCGAGCGGGTGCGGGCGCTGGAGGCCGATAACTCGGTGCTGCAGCAGCGGGTGGCCGAGCAGGAGGAGAGCACCGACCGGGAGCTGAGCACACTACGTCTCCGCTATGAGGCAGAACTGGCCGACGCCCGCCGGGCGCTGGACGAGATCGCCATGGAGCGGGCCACATTGCAGGTGGAGCTGGGCAAGATCGGCGAGGAGCACCGGCAGTTGCACAGCAGGTCGGTGCTCGGCCCTCCCGCCGCTCCTGCCGGCCCTGAGCAGAGCTCTCGGGGGATCAGCCGAAGGCTGCCCTTTTCTGGGGCTTTTGCAGGGCAGGGGCTGTTGCTGGCCAGCAGCGGTGCGTTGGGAAGGCAGTGCTCAGTGCTGTAGAGTGTCTGGGTCATGGCAGTGGTAATACCCCGGAGGTATGTCCCTGTGGTATTGGAGTGTTCTGGGTTAAGAGAAATTCTAATTCAGTTCTGAGGGTGTGCTGTAGGGATGCCCCTGTGAATGCCTCCTGCTGTAGTGCTGCTAGGCTGCTTTGGCACCTTCCCATGATGGGTATGGGGCTCCCCCAGAATTTGGGATGTTGGGTGGCCTTATAGGAATAGTACCCCATGAATGCATAGCTGAGTGGGTTTGGTACCACACCTGTGTTTATAAACACTTAAGTTGCTATGCCGGAAAACATCTAGTAAGTTATGGCAGTAAGAGTGTATATGCAGTTGGCTCACGCCTTTTTTGGGGTGGCTTTTTGGCTCAGGCATTGCTTAGAGGGGAAGATGCAGGGAAGGTTGTCCTGTAAGCAGTCCAGCTTACCTGGTACTGCACAGAAATTGTCCTAGTGACTTTTAGGTCTGTATTTACATGCCCTGGGGATGCCCTGCTGCTTCAGGCTTGACTTTCTTGAAAGCTGTGTATCCTGAGCCTGGAATCACCTTGCTGTCTAGTCTCACCAAGCCTGAACAAAGGGGTGGCCCAATGCAATCCTCTTGAAGGCAGGAAGAAGGTGGGTAGTGAAGGGGAGGGAACAAGTGCCCTATCCCAATAAGCTTCCTTCATGGGAAGTGCTGGCATTGGTAGTTACTTTAATCCTGCATTGTACTGCTAAATCAATCAAAGACTTGCAATAATTTGTGTGTCCCCAGGCCCCCCAAATCTTGCTATAAGCTTGTATCATAGCAACTTTAGGCATCAGCTTTTTAATGCTTGTATGGGGCAAATGCTACCCTTCATAGGCTCATAGGACTTAGTAGCTGTTCTACTTGGGAATAAAATGTGGTTTTACTCTAAGCTTCTGTTTTCAGCTGCTTAGAAGTTGTTGGGCTTGTCTTATTCATGCTGGGTTTTGGCTTGTAAATCTGTTCCATAAATCTAACCAGTCACTTGAGTGGACAGTGAGGAAGAGAGGTAATACCAGTTCTAAAACTTTTCTGCTGCTCATTGTGTTTGTGTAACTCTTTGTTTATAAAGCTTTAGGCTTGGCAGGTATGCAGTTCTCTGGACTGGTATTTTTTTCTTTAAAGTAACTGGTCTTAGAAGTGGTTAAATTTATAGTCCAGGAAATCATATGTACTACATGCTGCCTTCTGAAAGGACTAGACTGAGTTCCTAATACTAACAAGTGTTTTCTATCAGGGCTGCTTAACTGCAAATGTCTCAGATGACTTGGAACAAACTACTTTGAGGGTATCATGCCCTTTATATACACACCCTTTAAATAACCTGAAACTCTTATAGTGTGGAATGTCACCAGATAATTTCCTAACAGCATTAACAATTGGCTCTTATTAATCAATGGTAAAGAGAAGTAAAGCTTCAGCAATAATGAAGTGTGCTTGCATTTCAGCCTCTTTCTTACTAGTTACACAGTGGTAATTGGAAGTGGGCCAAAGATGTTTGGGGAGGGTAAGCATATCGGTTGAATTCAGAGCCTGAGGAAGGTCAAAGCAAGCACAGCAGGGAAAGACAAGACCAGTTTCTGTGCTAGTGACTGTAGATATGCATTTTGCTACTGGTGTGATACATGTGGTATAGCAAGCTGAAGCAGTAAAAATGAATTCTGCAAGTCCTGTTCATGTCGCAGGGTCTTGGCAAATTTGTCTCAAAAATACCGGAACTCTTTTGGTAAAATTATTTAAATTCTCAAGGTAAAGCATATGTTACATCGTCACTTACAAGGAATGTGATTTGCAGTGCCTCCAAGTTATTGTTTGAAGTTGATAGTCAATAAGCCATGCTTAGTACTGGAATGGTTGGTGTGTGGAATGTTGTAGAGTACCGTAACTGTCACTGCTTGCTGCATAATAATGTGAAGTGGTGGTCTGACCCCCAAACTTGGTTTAAAAGAGTAGTAAGTCGTCTTTTCAAAGCAGGACTTGTGAAATTGCTGTACTTAAGGATGAAATGATTCACTTCAGTGTTCTCTGTAAACAATATTGTCAGGAAAGAGTATAGAAAATCTGAAACTGACTGTCCAAGGCCTTGTATCAGGAAAGGGGACTGTTAAAACACAGATACTAATGGAGTTTGTCCTGAACACACTTTGTTGTATTATTGTAGGATGAAACAGTCAATATTATAATTTTGTAGTGTTATTGATGTACTTGTTGATACCATAACTAATACTGTGTTAGCAGAGATTCCAAAAGGAAGGTAACTAATACCAAGAAAACAAAGAAACCTGTAAATACTAAAAAAACTATAATACATTATTATTTCCATTGTTACCTCAGTAGAATTGCCTTTTTATTAGAGTCGGAGTAAAGAGTAACTTCTAGCAAACATTTGGGTTTACATCATGAAGTATGAGGACACAACTAATGTCTAAGCAGCAGGGCTAGAAAAGGCCTTCAAGGCCTTGCTGTAGCCACATGCCCCAGGCTTGTGTTGGAACTAACCATACCTGCATCTCTTCCAGCAGATGTTTGTGTAACCCTTTTCTTAAATTCCCCATGATGGAGATTCCAGAATATCCCCTCAGGCAATATGATTCAGTGTTGAACTACTGTTAGTTTCCTCTCCCTAACATCAAACCCGAATATTCCTCCCTGCAATTTGACTGCAACTTCCTGTCTTTTCCACAACAGACATGGAAAACAGATTCCCTTCCTCTATGCAGCAGTCTTTCATGAATGTAAAGACTGCTATGTCTCCTGTCACTTTTCTCTTCCCTAGACTAAACAACCCTTAGTTTTTCCAATCTTTCCTTGCAGTCTAAGCTTTCTAGAGCTGATCAGTCCTGCAGAATGACTTTGGACTGTCTCCAACTGGTCTACTCAGTTATCAAACTGGAAAACTCATTGTATGAATTGTCACAACTCTGCCATTTGGCAGAACTCATTTTGCTAAAATTGAACACTTTAGTCTTTCCAATCTCAGATCTCAGATTTGAGCAGGTAGTCAGACTCTGGATAGCAGTTAGGGAACTGCAAGGATTTTGGAAGTTAGAGCAGCTTGGGAACTTATCATCCCTTTCTCTGACAGGAACTCGCTGTAGGTCCAGCATTTCTCTTCTGTGGCACCAAGTAAAACTGGCAGCTTAAGCAACTTTGACCATCCCAGTGGTACCTGAAGGCTCTGTATCTGGATATTTGCACAGGAAGATGGCTGTCTTCTGAAGGCCAGGCTTCTCTTGCTTTATAACTCTGCCATTGTGTGAAGGAGGGAAGAGTTTCCCGAGGGAGAACGGTCCCTTGCACGGGTGCTGTGAGGGAAGGGTAGTTGCTGCCCTGTGTCAGGGGCTGTAGGAGGCCAAGCCCCAGCTGAGGATGTGGGGCTGACCAGGCCTGCTCGCCAGGGCTGGGCTGGTGGCCTCCTGGGGACAAAACTCCCCTGTGCTGTGGGCAGGAGGGAGGCTGTAGGGGAGGAGGAATGGCAGCTCTGGCAGCCAGAGCTGTGCTCTGCCTCTAGCTGCAGAGCGGAGTGACTTTGCCCCTCTGTGACTGCCATCACCTCAGGAAAGTGGGGTGGAGCTGTGCCCTGGCCTGGCACCTCCCTGTGGTGGGGCAGTCTGTGTGTGTGTGCCTGCCTGGTTAGGGGCGTGAGGGGCTTGGAGCACTGGTGAGCATTAATGGTGAAGAGGCACCTTGCCAGGAAGCTGGTTGTGGCCTTTGCCGCTGAAAGGTGGTGTCTGTGTGAGCGGCTGCTTCACTGGTGGCAGGTCACTGTGGGCTGGTGAACTTTGGCTTCAAACGTGACTAGTCCTTCCCTGTGGAGACAGCGGCCTGCACTGTCCCTTCCCTCTCTCATTTGCAATGCTTTGGAAAATAGCTGGCTTCCGCATAAGATTTGCACAAAACGAGCTGGAAAATAGGTCAGAAATCTTTCTGGCTAAACAAATGATGCTTGTCTGAGAGCCCTGTCTGGTTTGTTTTACAGCCCACCCTGTACTCTCACTGCAAGTGTTAACTGACCTCCCTTCTGTTTCAGTCCTGCCACAGACCCCCATGAAGGTAAACACATTAAAACCAAACTTTCTCCCTCACGAGCTGCAACTTACAAATGTAAAACTTTCACTTGTAGGAATTCAAAGAAAGAAGCTGATTTAAACCTGGCACAGGCTCGTATGAGAGATCTTGATGCTCAGCTGAACGCGAAGGAAGCTGACTTAGCAACGGCTTTGAGTGAAAACCGCAGTTTAGAGCATGACCTTCATGAATTAAAGGAGCAAGTAGCCACTGTAAGACTTGTTCCTGGAATTGCAACTTTGCTTTTGTTCCTGAAGCCTCTACTTGTTTTCTCCCAACTAGTTAGATTTAAAAGCAGGGCAAGGCTGTTACCTATGGCAATGACAGGTGGACAGAAAGATTTCTGTGATCTTGCAGAAAGCAAATGCTACTGGTGGTGAAGCCTGTTAAAGCTTCCCCCTGTTGTAGGTACCTTTAAATCTACTGTATGACCACAGTATGTAATGTTTCTTTTTCTAAGGACAAAGCAGTTGAAGTGTGTTGTACTGCTATAGCCCCTGTAGCAGTCTCTAACATGACAGTAAAGGAAGCATTTAATGCTTCACTATACTTCAGTCTAGGTAGAATACATAAGAAATTCTGGCTACTTACATTTTTAGGTCCTAGTGATACTAAAATGAACAGAGTTGCTAATCTAGCAATGCATTTCTAAGAACATAGTTTTTCTATCTTCATGCTTTTAATATGATCACTGAAGAAGCTAATATCAAAATTTTAGGATGAAAACTTAAAAACCAGACTAACCCAAAACAAGCAACAAACTTGTATCATTAAAGCAGCGCACTCCAGGACTGGAAGTGTATAGTAGTTTATAACCATATATAACTTGCAACCTTTATATTTTAACATATATATGTTATACTCTTTGTAACATATGTAACCTTTATATGTGAAGGTTTTCACTTGTTAAGCATCAAGCAAATGATACTGGGAGTTAGGGACAAGTTCGGAGTATGTAGTGTTGTGAAAGGGAAGAATGTATATGGATGGTACAATTAATCATAACTTTACTTTGAGGAGTCAAACTTAGTTGGTGGAATTCAGGGCTGCTCTGTATTTGCCTTGGGGGAAATCTGGTCTACTTAACAATTAGGATTCTTCCAGTTGCTTATATGCTTGATCCTACTGAAATAAGAACTTAAATAGAGTTACCAACTTTACTTTGTTTTGTGGTTGGTGTGGGAATGAAATTGGCCTGTAGTAAGTTGACTGTCTTACTTTGGAAAACTGACCTTTTAATTCTTGTTACCTTCATGTATTTTATTGTTGGTTTTTTTTTTTTTTTTTTTTTTAAGCTGGAGCTGTCACTACAAGATACCAAAAAGCATCTCCACAGTGAAATGTTGAGGAGGGTGGATCTGGAAAATCACATGAAAACTCTGCAGGAACAAATGACATTCCAGAAGCGCCTTCATGAAGATGTATGTTTTGGCTTATTAACAAGGATTTTTTTTTTTAGGTGCCTATGATCCTTGGATGCACTTAAAAGCAATATTAAGATGTGCTTTATCCTTAAAAAGGTAACTAGCTGAGTCAACCTATAAGAGTCCATCAGACAATAAAATCCACCTAACTAGAAAGACTTCAAGAAGATACACAAGCTCATATTATCTGGCATAGTACTAATAGGCATTTGGAATATGAGAATTTTCTCAGGCTGCACTTCTGAAGGTAACTACAACTCCAGTATACTACTTTGTGTAACTGCAGATGCACATATTACAGTTAAAGTTAAATGATTCCAGATGTTTACTAGAAGCCTAAAATAATCAAAAGTTAAATCTCCTTTTAATAAGCAATTTATGTTCCCTACTTCCTTAACAATTATCAAAGGCGTCTGGTAACCTTTGTGTGAGAAGTTGGTACATAGAACTAACATGAATGTAAACCAACTTCCTTCTGATTGAAAGGAATCTGTGTGGCTTAAACAATAAAGAATTTGAGATTCTCTAATCAACTGCTATGAATTAAAAAATAAACGAGGTAACAGTGCTTAAAGAAACTGAAGTGTATATGCATGTGTTCTAAGTGAAGAAAAGCAGAGAAAGCCATCCAGTCCAAGGAGGAAGTCTTAAAATTAAATACTAACTACTGCATTTATTAGTTTAAGCAATTTTGGCAGTGAGGTAGCACAACAACCCAGTGCTGCTAGCAAGGTGGAAGTACCTGACCTAATGGACAAACATCCAAGATCTGAAGAAAGGTGGATTACTGTGAACTCAGTGAAAAAACTGCTTCAGTACTGAATGACTTGTTAAGATGGTGTAGTAAGTTCAGTCTCAAATCAAACTGTATTGGCTTGCTTATTCTCTGAGAAATTTCTTCTTCTAGGAGCTCAAGGAGACAAAAAGAATCCATGAGAGCAGGATAGCAGAAATAGAATCTGGCCGTCGGAGTGAGTTTGAGAGTAAGCTCTCAGATGCTCTGCAGGGGCTCAGAAAACAACATGAAGAGCAAATTCGAGAATACAAAGAGGAACTGGAGCGAACATTCAATGCAAAAGTGAGTCTGTAAAAATGCTAATACAATAAGTCTTAAGTTCTCTCCACCTTGATGTTATTAAAGTCACACACTATAGTATGATGCAAGACTGATGGAGCCCTTGCATTCCGTGTGGAGCTTCTTGGCATAGGTTGTTATGGAACTTCAAAGCTGTGTCAAATTTGACAACAGAAATTCTACAAACACTTGGTCCCAAACAAAACTGGTTCAAGCAGAAATACAGCCTGTCTGGGGAGTGATTAGGAATGGGTAATGTAATAAAGTTGATTATAATTCAGATTTCTGACAAATCTGAGAGCTTGTCTGAAAAATCCAGGAACAAGGTATGCTATGTTTGTGTTAAGTAATTTCAGTGTTCTAGTAAAACTTTAATCAGTAGATAAAGTTTTTTTCAAAAGTACAGGAAACAAGGTATTCTTACAGCTGTACAAGAGCACTTTTTGTCCCTTCCCACTTGCTAGTACTGGATAAGGGGAAGAGGGTGAATGTGGAGGTAGTTTGACAGTTTCTCGGAACTGGTCTGTCACTGTTTTCCCACTGTTATCCACAGACACAGGAAAAAGTAATACTTAGGCTTATACTTATTCTGGATGGGTAAGATCTCAGGGGTTTCTGTGTTGATTGCAGTGTATAGTACTGGTATCTTAAGCCTTCTTTAATACTAGAGTGCAGAATCGCATGATTTGCTACTTTGAATGAGTACACGTGTTCACTTCTTCCTGGTTCTGGCTTTCTCTCCAGCTTTTTCACCCCCAACTTCTATGCCAACTCAGTGAATTCCTTTGGATGCTTCTGTCCAGGTTTCCACTGGAAATTCTGAGAGCTCCTTTTGTAGGAGCATGGCTCTAATTTATCCTTTCTTGGAACAAGTCAAGACTGAATTGTTCTAGAAATAGCTCAGTGCTGCTTATAATAATGCAGGAACTGTTTAAGAAATAGAACTCTGGGGGGAGAGGAATAGTTTGATAAGCACACCTAATATCCTGTAGCCCCATGCCTTGACAAGCAGCTTCTAAACATACTCTCTATTCTTCTGGAGAATCAATTCACTTAATATCTATACAAAGTCTTCATGCGTCTGTAACTGAAATATCCTAATCCTGCAATTTTCACTACCTGATTATTGCTGACTTTTTCTGACATGAATGTCAAATTTGTGTAAACCTCCCTGAAAAGCAATGAAAAACTTTCTGACCTGGACTTTACTGGTTTCTGCACACTTAAGTAGAACATAATTATTTCCAGATGTAAGAGCTGGAAATCACTTGGTTTTCCTTTCTTATTAAAAATACATGGTTGTAAGCAACTCATTACTAATAGTGACTTATCCATAGATGGAGAATATCCAGCAATCTGCAGCAAAAAATAGTGACTTTGCCAATGCTGCTCGGGAGGAGCTGATGGAAACAAAGCTGAGAGCTGATACTCTGACATCTCAAGTTCATCAGTATCAAAGCCAGGTACAAACACTTTAATTTAGATACACAAATCAAAATATGGGCCTCTTCTCTAATCTTCAGTTATGGTTTTAACTGTTTTTTCCATCCCCATAATTTTAGAATGCTGCTTTGGAGAACAGAATAAGGGAGCTACAGGAGATGCTGGATTATGATCGTGATCTCAATAGGAGGCGTTTGGCTGAAAAAGAGAAAGAAATCATGCAAGTCCAGCAGCAGGCACAAGCACAGTTGGAAGAATATGAGAATCTTTTAGATGTGAAACTAGCTCTGGATCTAGAAATAAATGCCTACAGAAAGATGCTGGAAGGAGAGGAACAGAGGTAGGCTATAAGAAGATATTCATATGAACTTTTTTCGTCTAGAATCTCTAACTCACCATACGTTCTTCAGAATGTGAAGGAGGCAAGAAGTAAATACAAAGTATGTCATTAGTGCTGTAATTTAGTTCTCGTAGTATTCTGTAGGTGTTATTTATAATTCCCATCTGCCACATAGGGCAGTAAAATGAAGTAATTTGATAAACCCAGCTGATAAAGCTCAAAAGTCCATCAGACATCCCTCAACTTTCTTAGGTTTTTTTACTAGGTCCTAGAGATAGATCCAAGTCAGTGGTCAAGCTTCATGAATGAAACCGGGAGATTGTATCAACTTCAAACTGTCCAGACTCTCTGGTGAGAATAACATGAACTCATATGCTAAGAAGGGTCAAAAACTTAAAATGACTTCCACTAAAGATTGTGTCTGTAGAGACTTTGAAGGAATACTTACTGCAGCTGGGAATCTCTTATCAGCAGAAGCTTGCTGTGAACTCTAGGGCTGGGGCTGTCCTCCAGACTTAAGAGGATACTTAGCTACTTTTGCCAGTAAAAATAAAGTCTTATTCAAGACTTGATGGAAAGCTTGGATATAGGAAGCCGTTAGGCTTAGCTGTAGTGGGAGAATAGGAGTGAGAAGAAATAGGTACATCAGATGTACAAGTGATTATTATCTGACTCCCTTCTAGGCTAAAGCTGTCACCCAGTCTGTCTTCACACAGCATTGCAACTCCAGCAACAAGTCAAGGGCGACAGCTCCCACATGGGAAGAAAAGGAAAATTAAAGCCAGAAAGAGAGCTTATAGTACTGGATTTAAGACTGTTCAGCATGCTTCATCTTCTGGAAATGTATCTATTGAAGAAATTGATGCAGATGGGAAATTTGTTAGGCTTAGAAACAACTCTGACGAGGTACTGCTGTTCATTCAAGTCCGTGTGGCCTTCATTATAAAGTACAACTGCTTGTGAACCAATTTGTAGTTTGGTGAGAGGTAACAACAGGGAAGAGTACTGCCAGAAATACATGAAGTGGGGACTCCTCAGCTAACCTGGCTGCTGCAAGAGCAGACTAGAAACCGATTCTTCTTTAGTACTGCAGGTGTTCTGTTCACAGGGCTGTTTGGGAAGTGCTTTTGGGTGGAGGTACACTGGTAATACCTTCAGTTGCTTCTCACCAGATTCATGCTAGTGCTACCAGAAATACTACTTATCCTTGATGAACTAAACGTACTTAGTAAATCGGGTAATGACAGCTTATTACTTAAAAATGCTTAAAATGGCTAGCATGTTCAGTAGATCTGACAGTACCTAATCTATGCAGGGAGTTGATTTAACCAACTAGATAATTCTTTGAGTAGTTCAGTTTGCAAATCCAGAATTACTAGAACTAATCCTCAGAGTTCCAAAACTTGTGGCTACTAGCTTAACCACTTCAGTCTTCCTCAGAATTGATCAGATTCTTGTATGCTACAGGAATGGGACTAAAACTGGTGCTTGAGTATAGAAAGAACCTTGCACTTGTATGATACGGTGTTGGTGTGTAATGCTGAGAGAAATTTCTTGTCTCGCAGGATCAGCCGCTACATGGATGGGTGTTAAGGCGACATCTTGAAAGTGTGTCAGATGCAACATACAAATTTCCTTCACTGTTCACTCTTCAGGCAGGACAAGTAGTTACAGTAGGTAGTGGTTTTGTCAAAATTACTCGGAGCTCTGTTCTTATTATGTTAGGTGGCAATAGAGATTCATTTAATAAGGAAAACCAACTTGAAGTGCCTAAAGAACTAAAAATCCTTATGTTATATGGAGAGGGAGATAGGGAAAATCCTTGCATTAACTTGATTTGAAATGCTAATTAATAGTTCTTTAAAGCTAGACCTTGAATTAAACTTTGATCATCCCAGATAGGGAGGTGCTGTTATTGTGAACAGAATCAATATCTTCTGTTTTATTCTTAGGCTTCCCCATACTCCTGTGTTTGATAAAAGTTGTGCAAAGACTGAAAGCTGTAGTCTGCTACAGTTCAACAATCCTGAGCTCACAGTTCATGGTACTAAGCTAAGTGTTGGCTTTAAAACTGTACACTTAGTGATCAAAGAGTTTACACTTTATCCTCCAAATTCTGTACAAGTGTGCTCAAGAGATCTGTGAGTGACCTAAGGCTAGAGGCTATCTTGTGTACACAAATTGTTGGCATGAGTATGCCTGTAACTATGGCTCAAATGGTGTGCATGTCCAAGTAAGGCTACCTCTACATCAGCTAGGAATTATTAACAACAGCCTTTTCTGCACTAGTTATTTTACAGTCTTCAGTAAAATAACCTTCCCAAACATTATCACCATTATTGGTAATCCTGATAAGAACTAACCTGCCAGGGATCAGAGTAGTTTGTTACTGGCTGTCTCTGGAATTGGAGTACTTAATAATTTTATATGTTAGACAGAATCCTAATCTAACTACAGGTAAGATTCTTCAGAAGCTTACTCTAAATATGTTACAGATCTGGGGTGCAGCTGCTGGCGTAAGCCCTGGTCCTAGTGATCTGGTCTGGAAGTCTCAGAAGTCTTGGGGAACTGGGGATAATATTGGTGTTACGCTCATCACAGATGATGGTGAGGTAAGTGATAGTATATAGCTTCTACTGTCACAACACCGAACTTGCTTGTGCTTAATTCTTATGGGTTCTTGGTGGCAATTCAATTGTACTCTAGGAACTTGCAGAGAGGAAGATAATGCAGATACCCAGAGGAGAAGAAAGTGGTGAGCAAGATGATGATTATGAAGAAGTAACTGTAAGTGAAACAGAGTTTCCACCTCGGGTAAGCTGCCTGAAGTTTATATACATGTTATCAACAGTCATTCAATAGTCATTTCTTTTCATTACTGTATGAAAATACTTCCCTGAGTACTATCCATATCCTACAACTCTTTAACATTTTTCTTGATGTCAGACGAAAAGAAGAAGAAAAAAGAAATGTTGTTTGGTTTCATGATAGTGGTTCCTGTGAGCATCTTTAAGCAGGTGAGATGGTGAGAATCACGCTTGTCATCTCCTAGAAAACTTGCTTCACTAATAGTGCTTGCATGGCTTTGCATCAAAAGTGGAGTTGATGTTTCACTTATTCTGAGTGAATATGATCAAATTGAGTTAATTATTTGGTCTTATTACTGACACACTGAAAAATGAGCTTTAATGTTTGTTCCATCTCAACATCTAACGAACTTAAAAGCTCTTACCCCAGGAACAAAATGCAAAACACTAACTAAAAGTATTTTCTGTGGAATGAAGTGACTTAACTGACACTCCAAATGGTGTCCCTGACTGGCTCTTAAGATAATTTAAATTCATAGTGAAGAAACCTTGTATTTCCATTCAAAAGTATTAAAAGGCTGAAATCAAAATTCTTTTGTGTATTGATTAAGTCCCTCTTCAATTCACGCATGAGTTTGAGGCACTTCTTTTACAGCTTATTTCCAAGAACAACAAATACTTTGCACAGCAAAGTAAGTAAATCTCAGTCTTTTTTCAGTCATAAATACTCCTTGCAATACTTTCCAAGTGGAACTTCAGCACACAAGCAGGTCATGCTAGTGGAACTAATCTAGTTAAATAGAACAAGCATGTTTTGCATTCAGTATACCTGCAAACCTTTGGCTGCAACTTGCATATTGTAATGGCCTGTGAAAGACTTTAGACCCTCCAAAGAGGTTTTGACTCGCCATGTTACAAGTCTGAACTTCTGCATATTGGATGTTCCTGTGTACTTTGATGTACTACTAGTCAGGTACCTTTAATTGTTGAAGTAGTCTAAACCAGCACTAATACAAGGGCTTTAAATTGGTCATAACTGAGCAATTATGGGCTGCACTTGACTCTTTGTTTCTTGACTTGAAATGGTACCAAATCTCCTTTGCTAGTACAAGCAAATATACATGTTTCAATTTAACTTATAAGTACCTTAGAACAGATAGTTACTGTCTGCTGCTTCTTAAACTTGTCCTTCTTCCAAACAGACAGTCTGGGTAAATATCTATTACTACAATACTGTGTTACAAAGGATGCTTATCAGTATCCTGCACATTCCATTCTTGTAGTATTTTCAGTGTCTCACTGAAGGAGGGTGAGACCCTGTTAAATAGGCTATTGAGAAAGGCTCTATAATGCTGTTCTGGTCTTTGCGTTCTTAATACACAGCATGCACCAAAATGGTTGAAGTAACACCAGTGGAAGTGTTAGGCTTATGAAAAGATAGTTATACAAGCTTCTTCTCAAGTTTAGAGTAGGGCTTCTCCTCAAGTGTCTTCTAAAGGTTCTTTATTTGAACTGACTAATAAGATGGCTTGTTCAGCAATCAACAATGGAAAGCAAAAGTAACTTCCTTCCATACACCTCTAATCTGTTTTATCAGCGACTTTACAGTGCAATTCTGTGCCATTTATGGTAAGAATCAATTCTAGTATTTCTACTCAAATCTTAATGTCATTCCTGTCTGCTGAATTCCTATTGAACTTTTGTCACACAGCTTCTGCTGCATTGGTAGCACTGAAATAATGGTGGCTTAGTACAAAATAGTTCAGTTCTTGCATGCAATAAAATGATGCAAAGTAAGCATGCTGTGCTTTAAGGGAAGGCAAGGTTTCCATGGTTTTTGCTTCTGCTTTTACCATCCTAAATAGAGTAGCATGAATCTGCATGCCAGTGAAGTTTTAATGCTTCAGAACTGAGGTACTGATAGTGGGCTTGATGACCTTTCATTAAAGAAGGCTTGGGCTCATGTATTGCATGGCCTCAAATTCTTAAAAGCTTTTATTTCCCCCCCGCCCCCAAACCATCTAGTACAGTTCAGGTATTGCCTCTCTTAAAAACCTGCTTTGCTTTATTAATAAGTAACTAAATCTATAAAGTGCTGCAGTTCTCCACATTCCTATATGAGGAACAAGTAGGTCATGGCAATAAATATTTGTACACATGCTAATGAGCCTCATGTCTTCATTTTTTATTTCTGCAGCAAAATGAGGATACCAGCTGTTCTGTCATGTAATATGGACAAAGATGATAATCTGAAAACATTGTCAATCCCAGGTGACACAGACTGTGTTTTGGTATCTTCTGCAGTGTTTGAAACTTGGAATTTGCATCTCCCATCTGATGTCTTTGTAAGAGATACTGTCAATAATATGAAGTTTCCTACCTTCTGATAGTGGACCCTGTCTGTGGGTTCACTGATCAAAGAGCAGTAGAATACAAGCTCCATGTGAAGTTAATTTTTACATTAACACAAGGATGTCATTTCCGTAACCTGCTGAAACAGAGGAGGGTACAGAGTTTACAAAACTTTGACACATATGCCCTAGAAGGATGCTAAGTACTTAACAATGACTATGGGCTGCCTCAGCTTTCTTAATATTCTAATATGGTGTTTTTCCAAAGGTAATTTGTTTCAGGCCTGAGTGGGAAAACTACATGGGCCAGACCACACCCTAGCTTGCACCTTGAGCAAGTTTGAACTTGGCTGAAAGTAAAACACTCTCCTCAAGAGTGCCCCTGAAATGTTTCCTGTTCAGAGGCTGACACTGAATGAAACTGGTCTAGATCACTGCTAGAGAACTTCCTAGAATGAAACACTTAGATGTTAAAAGCAAGCTGTAAAAAATAATTCTTGTCTTATTTAATGTACTGTTCCTGTAATCTAGCACTTGGAAATCTACCAGTTTCAATACTGTATACATCTAGATACAGTATATCTCACATACAGCTGTATCAACCTTAACTTGGAAAGATGTACCCTGTAAATGTGAAAAGGCATCTCATTCCAGCAGAGAAGGTACAGTAACTAGCAATATTAGCACTCATTAGTCCCAATAAGCCAGCTTTATAAGGAGCTAGGAAAAAAATGTGCTGAGAAGTTGTATCTAGGAAGCACCAACTGTACTAAAGGCACATCAAAAATATCTGCTCTTGGAGTCCTTATGTACCAAATCTCTGTGCAGTCTGCAGTACTACTTTGTGTGTCTCATGGGTCAGTTGGGGGACTACTGTCTACTGGGCCAGTACGTAACTTATTGTAACTTGAATAGCTGTATTCCATGTAAAGCCTGACCTATAGCCTTCAAGCTAGGCAGTCAGCATCTGGAGTCACTGCATTCAATTTTTCCTAGCCTCTTTTTACAAAATGCTTATGTGCTGGCTCTATGGTAAAGGGCCTTGATGAGCCACATAAAGCACAGCTCTATTTAAGAGCAGCTGAGATTATGGATTTCTCCAAATGCTGGAATAGATTTTTGACTGCCTCTTCCCATGCCAAAGTATTCAGTTCTTAAATTAAGACCTGGTCTGTGTTAGGATGCAGTTGTTAAGGTAAGGCTTTCGTTATACTCGGTTAAATTATCTTAAATTATTTAAAAACTCTAGTCTTCAGACATCAAGAGTAGATGCTGGTTTAATACTTGCATTTTAGCAGATCTGGATTCTTGTCGTACCTTCTGCAAGGTTATGGCAGCAGCTATTTATTTATCTTGATTTCTTAAACTTTTTGTAACAGATTTTTCATGTATATAAAAGCAGTCTTGGACTTTAATATTTGCAGTTTAAATAATAAAGTTCTGTTTGTTCACTGATCTTGAGTGCCTCAAATGACTTTGAAGCAATAAAACCTGGTAAGTTTAGGGAAGGTTCCCTGCAGACTGAAGAAACCTTTGCAAATACTGTGCCGCCCTGTTTATATTTATCACTCAGTTCTTCAAATGAAGTTGAACTGCTATGGACTTGATGCAGGAGGAATCTTCACTGTTTCAAATGAAGCCTCTTAACAGCACAAGGGAAAGATGGTATTAAGCAACAACTCTAGCATATTTGAACTGCTGTGCAGGTCTTAATAGAGTAGTGATGCAGGATCTTATTTGGTAATACCATTAGTGGCCCAGGAACCAAGATCTACCATACAACCTACATCATAGTTTAGGAAACTTGCTTCTTAGCACATAATCTTAAAAAGGCACATTTTAAAAAATCAAATTTCAAACCCTAATGTCCAAGTATCTTGCTGGTAGCAAGCCTGAGACATAGGTTGGGAAAATTCCTACAATATCCCTCTCTACTTTATCCTAATCAATAGCGGTCTATAGCTCTCTTGACTTGCTTCCAGCTTGCTACTTTTTTAATAGCTACTTTCTGTTAGATAAGACACCTACTGTAGATGACCAGGAGCTTTATACTCCAACATGTATTGGGAATTCAAACTGGTGTGTGTGTATGTAATTCTTTCCTCTAGGGAATCTGGTGAAGTAGAAGAGAGATGGCACTGCCTCTTTTCCTGTCTGCTATGGAAAGGTATGACTGCTGAGACCTCCCTAATAAATGGGGGTGGAGAAGCAAAAGCAGCCATGAATTCCAAGTACCTAAACCCTTGAAAATTATCCCATATATCTTGTATTGAGAACATTGTAGCTACTTTCATTCAAAAACTAGATCAGGGCAGGTTACTTTCTGTAGTGGTGTTCTAATGTTAACTACATACTTGCCTACAACTTTCCTTCCTTACATGAGCAAGTCCAAGTTCTGAGGTGGTCTGCCCTAAGCAGCAGGTTCTACCACAGCTGCAAAAAATAATCCTCTGCTTCTCTTGTGACCATTATGCAAGCCAAGGCTAAAGATGAGAGAAACCAAAATGCATGGTTTTGCTAGCCAGTCAACAGCCAGTGTACTGCTTTGATGGAAAAGTTACTGTACCTGCAATACACATGAAATTTATCCTGCTTTAGGGCCTGCTGTTTCAACTGCACTACAGAACCAAGTGGAGCTTGAAACTCTGAGGCTAAACTAAATCCAGTTTGCCCTTAAAGAGTTCATCTCCCTTCTCATCCTTCTCTGCTTGGACAGAGAGCAACTGGCAAAGATAACATTTTCCTCTGGGGCTGTTAAATTTTCAGTCATTACTATATCTGCATTTACTAAGCAAAGCAATAACAGGCTAACAGAAAACCGCACTGATACCGTCTTTGTTTTGATAGTACTTAAGATGCTTAAGTGCCTACTTTGAATCACTTTTTATACCGTTTTAGTTAGAGCACATCTTTCCACCTCGTGTTCTCTTTCTCCTCCTCCTCCCTCCCTTTAAAATAAATACAAAAAGTGAAAGTATATTGACATTTCCTTTGCTTGCAGTAGTCAGATACTCACCTATTTATCTCAATGGACTGCTATACAAACCCCGTGGCACTAGCATCAGTCTGGTCTTAAGTCAAAGGAATGCTTTTCTTATCCTCCTGCTAGAAGAAAATTTTAACAGACATGATAAATGCTACACAGTCAGTAGGGAGAGGGCAAGATTATTAAAAATGCAGTGGCTGGGAGCTAGTACTTGGGCTTTATTAATGCATTTTTAATCTAGCATTGTTTTCTTCACTGCAAAAAGCCACCTCCAGCTCCAAAACAAATGCCAGAGCTATAAGGAATAGAAGCAGCAACCACTGGTCTTATCCCACAGAAATATTTATTCAGTTTGGTCAGTAAATTATAGAGAGTTTCAATGCTGAGAACTTGTACTTAGTACAACAACATCATAATATTGACAACAACCACTTTTGTCAACATACAATGTGAAACATGGATTAACTTGCTCACAATAAATTACAGTGTGATAGATGGAGAGAGCTCAATGACATCGGTAACTTAGGAACTGGTTACAGTTAGCTTCACTTACAGTATTTTTAAAAATGGTTTTCAATAGTAAAGTCATTGCAGCCGAAGATAAAAAAACACCCACAAACAATAACAGCAAGGAAATGCAGTCTTGGAGCAACAGTGAGCTACCAGAAAACACTCCATACAGTGATCTTCAAGGCACAAAGCAAAAAAACTGGGCATGGGTTTTTTTGCAGTTTGAGTCAGGGAAGGTGGAATTTTCTCTGAATATAAAATAAATACATTTTAAAAAGACGCATACAAAAGTCAGTAAGTCAGTCAAATAGCAAGGCTTTCACAGAATGCCACACTGACAGAACACTTGTGAATCCATTTCAGTCATGAAATCACGTTCACAGCTTGAATGACACAATCACTGAGGCAAGGGAACCATCACTTCAACATAATTAATGGGGAAGAAGCCAGACTCTCCATTTAACATCCCCTCATACCAATTCTCATCAATCTGATTGGTCAAAGTTATGATGTCCCCTTCCTTAAACCCAAGCTCGCCTTCATTTTCCGGCTCAAAGTCATAGAGAGCTTGGCAGCAAGGCTGATCCATGTGCATTGAAGAACCTGGCCCCAGCGACAGAAAAAAAACCAAACATATTAGCAGAGCTTCACAGCATCCCAAGAGCCCCCAAGCGTAAAACAATGGGTGAAAAATGTAGCCCTGCTGTCACGAATTCCTCCCTCCCCTCCTCCCCCATTTTTCCATTGCATTTCCCCAGCAACATCTGGTCCTTCTACATTTAAAAATACCACTAGTGATAATTAATTAAAAGCATAATTCTGTTTCTCCCTTAAGTTCAGATGCTGTTTTATGTCCATTCCTAATTGCCTTCCCTTTCAAAAGGATATTTATTTCAAACTGATAGTTTGAGTAATCACAGTGGTCAAAATCAGTGTTGGCTCTTTGGAGGGGGAGGGGTGACTACACGGATTGGAAGGGCGGGAGTTGTGGAAGCAGAAGAGTCAACAGCGGAAGTGACAATCATTAAAACGAACTGCACTGCAGCACACTGCTACTGCATGAATACCTACCGAAGGGCTCAGAGTCAGTCCTACACGCACACCCCTACAGTCTGGAGTCAGAGGTTCAACTGCAGTTCAGGTTTTTAATTTGAAATGTATTAATAAAGGAAGAATAGAACAGGTTTCATGCTGCTGCCCTCATAGTCTGACAACACTAGAACATTCCAGTACTTACATTAAAACAGTTAAACCTCTTAAATACTACATTGTCTTAGCTGGAACATTGCAACACTTCTCAAATATTCTGGTCCTGACTCCCTCTCCCAGCTATCACACGGGCTAATCATGCAAGCACCTCGAAGAATAATTTTTGCCTGGATAAATCTGCACACAACTGGTAATGCAATACAGATGTAATAGCCAAGATGGTACAAATGCATGCAAAAATGCCTTTTAATCTGCTAATCATGGTTACGTGTAGGAAGCTATTGAAAAGTATTGAAAAGTTCAGGCATTTTGTAGGAAAAGGAATTATGAGAAGTCTCTTACGGAAACCAGATGACAACTATTCTGGTTATCAGTAAATGAACAGAGGCAAAAGCATCTTTTTAATTGATAATTAATAATACAATCAGGGTAACATTTGGTGTTAAAACTGGGAAGTAGGAATTATTCTTCTATTTTCTTGGTATGTTCTATCCTTTGTAACAATAGAAGAGAACTGTCCAATGGAGATCCCCCTCAGCAAACCTCCCTAGAACACTGCTCTAACAATGCTGGACTAGTCCTCTGCCTGAGGAAGGCACAGGGTAGTGACCAAGTGTTACCAGAACAAAGTGAATTACAGCTACTCCAACAGAATGACACAAGTGAAAGCTTGGTTCTGGACATATTTTTGCTGAGACAGTCTAAGCAGAAAAACAAGCTGATGAGCCACAGTTACCCAGCAAACCCAGACTGACTGTGCTCAAAAACAGCTGAGTTATTTTCAGTCTTTGCCAAGGTAGGGCTGGTACCAGCCCACTGGAACTGTCAACAGCAGAAGGCTATGAAAAACTGACAAAGTCCCTTGCTTTCACCAGCTGCTCTGATGGGGCTAATTTATTTTTGCAAGTTAGTTAATTTCTGACAGTGAGGTACCTGATAGAAGATGGATCACATTTGGTTCATTTTAAGCTCCAAAGAACTGAAACGTTTGGCAGCCTGGAAAGGCTTTTAAATAATGGTCACAGCCAGTACAACTGGTTTCACTCCAGGCTGTAGGATCAGTCAAAGTCTTCATTAGAGTCAAGCAGCTGCTGCTACTGTATAATCCAATGAGACAAAGCTCCCCTGACATAGGTAATGGGGGCAGTATTGCCTGACAGGCTGCAGCACACACTGTTTAGCATCACAGAATTTGTGACATGATACGGGCTTTTCCTGTCTGCTGAATACTCACACATCCTTTCCTGTTGCAGAGATTTAAGCAAAAGAAACTGCATTCTCTTTTTTTCCCCTGCAAACAGGGTTTATGTTAATTTGCAGCACCATGCACACCTCCTTAATTTCTCCAGTTGTGGAGTTAACCTGTCAGGCTTCACTGTCACATTCAAAGATGACTTGTCATTAATCTCCAGACCACTCAAATCTGGACAGCACAAAAACAGATTAAGCAAGAAGCTGTCTGTGATTTCTGGAGTGTTACAGGATGAAACCAGAATGCTATTCAATGTTGGTTTGTTTGTTTTCCCCAAAGGGAGTTACTGCCTCTGCCTGCATTTACTCTGTCTTCTATGCCACATTGTGTACATTATGGTAGCAAAATAATACTATAATAGTCACGAACAGGAAACTTGCTAAGATAATTAATCCAAGTCTCTCCCTCACAGCTGACTGTTTATGCTCATGCTGTATTCCAGCACATGGCAACCATATCCATGTATTCCATATCATACTCAAACCCGAGCAACAAAAAGAAAGGCATGATGCAATGCAGCATTTAAAGAGAGTTCTGAAATGAACCAATGATGCTCATAGCTGCAGCTGATTAATGAGGTTAACACTGAATTAGACAAAACCACAGATTTCTTATCTATCTGTGCTTAATCAAAGCAACTAAATAATTCACAACATTACAACCAGGTTTCTGTGAATCTAGCCCTGCAAATGTGTGTAAGTCATTAGGAGTAAATAATCCCCACGTGTTAGGAACCATACAAAGGAAAATACCATTTCTGTTCCAAGAAGCTGATACTTCACTTGAAAAGCTATGCTGAAACACAGGAAAAGCTATTTCAACACTCAGAACTGGACTGTGGCCGTTGTGCTGAATGTATCACAGTGTAATTTGAACTGCCCTGTTGATTTCCATGGACTCCCTGTACTAAGACACTACTTACCTTGAGTGACATTATCAGAGAAATTAAAGGCCTACATTTTGATAAGGTCAATGTGTAAACAGAGGAAATTAAGCATGAAAGTGCTTGTTCAGGTAGGATGAAGAGGTCAGTTTTCTAAACGAAAAGAAGAGGATGATCGTGATGTTATCCCCCCTGTTACATTGAGACCTTAAAACATTTAGCAGTTTTGCTTAAGGAGCCGCCTGGCTCACATCTGTAAGTCACAGACCATAAATCTGATCTGTTTCACGACCCTGATTTTAAACAGGAACAGAAAGGTTTCCCCATTTACAAGCAGGGCATATTGACCCTCTGCAGCACCACAGAAATCCATATGGATAACTTTCGAACAGGAAGAGGAAAAAGAGAGAACAATGATGTCACTGATGGTTGTACCTGCTGGGAGGTAAGCACAGCATCCAGAACTTCTTAAGGAGGAAAACAATGATACATGATACATGGCCTTTCGGATACTGTTAGCAACACCAAGCACAGCAACAATTATTACATACATCCTATTTCTCCTTTTCATCTCTTTCATTGTTGTTTCATTTATTTTCCACTCCGACAGCGCTTAGTGAAGCACTATAGCCATTAATGAGATAAGGCAAAATACTTCTGTTCGCAAGATGAGGAAACGCTATTTCACTGAGTAGTGTAACCTGACTAATTATTACCATTCACACAGCCTTCAAGGGCTTTCAACAGTTGATTCATTTTTAGGTTTTGGTGCAATTGGAGCCTAATCAAAGGAAAGGATCCTACTCCCACACCAAAAGGTACTCAGTTCACAGCAGTACGAACAGTACTTCAGTTCATAAATGCATGTACTTCGGTGCATCCTTCAGGGGACAGTAAAACATGTTAATAAAAATCAGTGAGGGTGGGAGTCACCTCACTGAATTTTACATAGCTAATACTTAAGATCCCAAACTGATCACTTCTGGTCTCAGACCATGGAGAGAAATTACCACCTGGAGGTATTCCTGACAGTGCTGAACACACCCACCTTATGCATCTGTCTGCAAGAAATAAGTGTTCTCTGCAAGTGTCTCACCCTCTCCCTCCTCCCACCCTCAGTGGCAATGCAGAGAACCTAGAAGACCAAGCAGAATGCCACACCTCAACTCCAGATGGGTGAGAGGCTGTTGAGAGGAACCCTGTTTCACAATTCCATTACCAGATCTGGGAAACAAACTGGAGCCAGATCCATGGATACTGATGCCTCATGGATCCACTGTTCTCATGGTACAAGGAATATCTTGAGGAACAACTTCACAAACATCTGTAGACATGTTAATTCTGTGGCCATAGACTTACCTGATGATTTTATGGATGAACTATAGGCAATCCCATTGTGCTGCTGATTATCACCAATTTCCAGAGTTGTAGTTATTACAGGCTTTGGCTTAAATTCACGTTTCGGCCGACTAGAAGCTACATTTATTCTGGAACACAGAGAAGAATGGCAAGAGATTTACCTTGAAGGTAGAAATACTTTCAGAGCATACACGCAAGTTCAGTGCTTTGGTGTTTGAAAGGTAGGGAAAACCCCCACAACTTTCTGCTGGTTTTGATTTTACACTTGGGGCAGCGGGTGGGAAGGTTTATTCACTAAAAGCTGCTCAATTCTCATGCAGTATTTGAATTTCAGCAAGTCCCTATTTTATTTAATGCTTTGGTCCTGCTGACAGAGGCATAAAGCTTAACAGCCTGAGTTTGAGAAGTGCTGAGCATCCACAGCTGCCACTGAGTTCAGCAGAAGTTCCAAGAATGAGGTCTCTGGAAAGCTCAACTGTGAATGACATATGCAGAAACCCAGCCAGGACAGAGGCCCAGGGACTGCTTCTCACACACTGCCTTTTTACTAGAGAAAATGGGAAACAACCACTTGGTCAGCACAACTGTCTCAACACCCCTTCCTGCATGTGCATGTGGCCTAGCTGAGGCCTCCTTGTCCCACTAGCCCCTCCAGCTGGGATGGATGGTGCAGACTATCTACAGACACAGCTACACCTATGCTAGTCCCTATGCTAATACTCACAGCCATCACATCTACACTGATCTCAGGAAAGCCACAAACAGCTATCTTGGCTCCACAACTGTTATGTTAGCCTACACTATTGTGACACTCAAGTCATTTAGGTCTCCTGTTCACCAAGTGTAACAAGTTGATGACAGCAGCATTTTCTCCTCTTCTGTTAGGATGACACCAAGCATCTGGGCATTTCATAAGTGCATTACACCACAGCTACGTTCCTGGCCAGCTGGCTATTTCTTTACTCTGCTGGCAGAATTTTGTTATACCCCTTAATCACACTGAAAATAGGCCAACTCCTCAGCAAAGCCTCCAAAACACATCTCGAAGTATGCAAGTTTAAATAAACCCACAAACAAATGGAGGCTGTCCTGATTAACCTCCACAGATGTGAGAGAGAGATTTTGCACACACTCAAAGCTTTCTGGCAGGTTCTGCATTACATTAAAGGCTCACAGCGCAACAAGAGGTTGCCAGGTGGCAACGGTTTAATGCAGTGAAGTCCAGTAAGGCACAGAACACAGCAAACGTGCATCTGTGAGATGGTGCTACAAGATCTGTTGCTTCAGCGACTTCTCATACTCATGAACCTCAGCTACAAAAGAGGTCCAATATTCTTGGATGGGTTCAGTCTTACCGGTTTTGCAGCTTGTTCTGCAGATCCTCCAAAATTTCTGTGGATTGTTTATGGTAATCTAGGGCTGCTTCTACAAACACAGCCAACTGGCTAACTTGTTCTACCTGAAATACAGAGAGGAAAATAGTTGTAAGGAACCTGCAGTACATTCAGCTAAAGGATAAACAAACAGATCATTCGAAACAGACCTAGTATTCTCAGAAGATCATGATACCTTGCAGAGGCTATTGAAAAAGAGCATATGTGAGTCTTATAGAAATTGCCAGTTGGAAACCGAACAAAACTGAGGTGTAACTTCTAGTTCACTGACTCAGGGCTGGGTCCTTGAGTCATTTCCTTTCACAATGTGCAAATCCCTTCTGCTTTCAACCTCCAAGCCAGCTGTCTGTCAACACCCAAACCTGAAACATTTAAAAGGACATGACTCCTTAGCAGGTGAAAGTGGGGCTTTTCTGATCAGCAATTGGAAGAAATTACACTCTGACAGCTCTTATGACTCAGACCCATTAGTGTTTATTAGCAATGTTTACAAACCACAGTTCCGAAATGATCTGGACTTGCCTCACTAGATGGCAGCATTTATAAACCAATAAATGAGACATGATTTATCTACTTGGATTTGAAAAGGATCAGCCAATCATTCAAAAATATGAATGCTGGGGAAAGGGAGAACGTGAAGGGGAAAGAGAAATCAAAATATCTTCAGTTATGAGGTAACAAATAATCTTACTCCCCTCACACAAACTCAAAAGTTCAAGCTGTACTGGGGATGGTGCAGTAACATATTCTTTTGTCCTGTTCTTTTAAGACAACGTTAAGACAGAGCCCAGGAAGTCTAACATGTTTCCGTTCCATCATGATATCTCCAGACACTGGATCACAATAAGACATCCAAGTAACATTTCTGCAAATGTTTTATGGACCCATGGCAATTCTGTGCTGTTCTTTTCTGCCTTTACTCAGTTAAAAAGATTATTGGAAATTCTGCCAGGACTCCGAGAGCCAAACATTGTCACACAGCATCCAGAAATGAAATGCACAGAACCAAATCAACAGCTGATATAGTTCCATCACAGTGAGAAGAGAGTAATGTAAACCAGCTGAGGACAGCGCACAAAGCGCCTGGCTTTTGGATGGGGTGGTCAGAGAAAATGGATAGACAAGGACTGTCCAAAGAAGATGACTAGAAGCCAGGAGGGATATGGAATTGCGGATTAGGAGAAGAGAGAGAAAAAAAGAGAGACACTGGGATAGAGCAGAGAAAGTTGAGGGACTAAAAGCCACTTCGCAAGAGGAGCCTGGGACTGGCTGAGTGGGAAAGGCAGGAAGATGGATCTGATAAGAAGTGTATGCAACGGTGTCTTCATGGGAGGTCTGGAACTAGCTCTGCAAAAACCTGAGAAAGAGATGTGGATCAGGACTGAGCCTGGGAAAGGCACCTGGCAAGGTGGCTGGGAACCAGAGCTCACAGCACAGAGACTGCAGGGCAAGGAGACCAAGAAAGGGAGATGTGGGGAATTGGCAAGGATAGGAAGGAAGCAGCTAAGATCTCTGAAAACCCAGTGAGACAAACTGGGGTTAGGCAACAAGGCTGTAATGAGAAGTCTGAGGAGGACAGACAGACTGGGTCAGCATGGAAAACAGATGGGAAGGAGCACAGAGTTTTCTTCAAAGGGACACAACAGAAAGTGGGTATGCAGAAAACCTCAAAGGGACATGCAGTTCACCCCCTCCAAATGACAGAATTAGGTATACTAGAAAGTATAACTCATCGGTTCAGCGACCCAGCTAAACCATTTTAATCCGTACACTGTTTTATCCTCAGTTCGGTGCTCAGTTTGCATTTGACTATTGACAAACTCGATCTGAAACATTTCTCAGCTGCTTATGCAAGCCAGAACTATGAAACACGTAATACTGCAACTAGGCAATTGATAGAGCCTAGAGTGGAACAGCGTGCTGCCCTCATGTAACTTGCACTGGTAGAAGACTCAAACTCTTCTAGAACCTGCTGTTAGAAACATGTCTCACCCATTGACGGCTCTGGAGCTACAGGCTGGTTTATAACTGGCCATTACATGGGTGCACATACAGGGAGAAGTAGCTTGCAGTTAAATACTCCCACTAACAGCTCCTACTCATTGCAGTTTGCTCACAGAAGACAGAACAACTTAAATTTGTTTTCTGTGATGCTGCACCTACAGGGGAAGGGAAAACCTTGGAATAGGCCCAAACAGGTCCAGTTCTCTTTTCCTATAATTCTGTGATTACACAGGAGAAAGCACATCCTGCTATTCCTCTGTGTGTGGACAGAAGAGAGGATTACCAGGAACGACCACAGCCACTCCTTACTTAGAAAATTTCATGATGGACTTGGACTTTGAGCCAAAGTCCAGGCACCTGAGCCCAAGCCACAGATAAACTCCATGGAGTAATTTTCTGAGCCAAATAGTAATAATAATGATTTTCAGAAGTCAAATCTTTCAGAGACCTCAGATCAGCAGCAAAGTTTTGATTGTAAGTGAGCTACAGTTCAGAAAGTGCAGGGTACATAGCCTTGCTCATAGTTTCAGCAGCAGGTCTATGACTATGTTAATTTCCCAACCTTCTCCCTCCCACTGATCAAACTGTTTTCTACTTTCAGATAGTTCATTGTTCTATGAGCAAACTACTTAAGGCCTCTGTGACAACCTTTTCTGAGCCACTACATCTCCAGGAGAAATTCATGAGTTCTGGAGTTCTCCCATTTACTGCTGTGCATTATGTCCTTCTCTGACAGGAGATTAAAAGAGCAAAGAGGCACACTTTCTGCTTTCAGACCTTACCTCGTATGAAGGATGGGACAGGCTTTATCCAATCCCACACACATTGCCCTCCTGGATGTACTGCAGCAAACAAAAATGCAGGACAGACTTACATCATTCTCTAAGAAATTGAACATGCTTCTTTCAGCCAGTTCCTTTGACTCTTCAAACTTTTCTACTGCTTGCTTAACTTCTTCATCTGGTATCTTTCCAAAACGCTTCTTTTTATAATCATAATCCAAACGGCGTCCTTCTAGTTTCTTCAAATGATGCTAAATAAGACAGAAAATTTATGAAAAGGTCCAAATGGGACATGCCCAAACAAGCACATTGTTATTTAAGGAAATTTCAGTTATGGATGCAAATATATGCAAAATTGAAGATATACAATCCTTGTATATCTCAGAGATTACAGTCCACCCATTTGATCTAAGGCTGCCTCAGGTAACTCTAGGACTGTGTTTGTAAATGAAATTTTCAATGACCATCTGTTTGTGAACACTTGGGGAACTGGCTATCTTGATTTGCTGAACTTGAGCATCCAACTCATGGACCTCTCCAAACACACAGCACCTCAGATTCTCTAAATGAGAAGCAGGATCTAATCTAAATATGTGTGTGGCCCCATATTCTTCATTTAATTCAATGCTGCCTCTTGAATTATTTGCAGTACAACAGCTAAAAGTTAAAGGGTTATTTTCCTCTCTAATTCCATAAGCAGTACTACAACAAATCTATTCCCTTTTCCTTTGTTAGGTGCCAATTTGATACTTCTATCTGCTATAACTAGACAAGCTTTTCTGTTGCCAAAAATCATTTTGCTGGCAGCCTTACAGAACGGACTCAAAGTGACAATACAAAACACTCATTAAAGCTAACGTCAAACCATTTCTTTCATCGGTTAAGACGAGCTACAACTGAAAACAGTTATGTGTCATAGGAGACGGCTAGAGACATCAAGACATTATTAGTATCTTTTTTGCTATGCTTTCCACAGCCATTTATGTGTAAACAAAAAAATAACTTTCATTTCTGCATTTCATCAGGGTTTTAACTTGCTTATTACCCAAGTCTATTGGAATCAACAAACTCAGGCAAAGACTGCCTGGTTTTCTTTGAATTGGCACATTGTAAACAAAAGCACTGAAAAACTTAACTCTAGAGGTTAAAAATGTGTTCCTCAGCTTTATGTATTTTTCCTATAGTGGCATATGGCACTTCATCATTTTACGGCATTTTTCAGATCATTCTGTGATTGCCCTGAATAGCCTTTTCCAATAGTTCTATTCATCCTCCATCATAAACAGCTTTAGGCTGACAGAGGTGGCAAGACAGGATAATCATTTGCAGTAAATCACAGCCCACTCACATGTTCATAAGAATCACAACCCACTCACGTGTTCATAAAAATTAATAAAAACATTTAAAATGTAACAGCATAAAAATAAAGAACATAATTTTCTCCACTATCCTCCTTGTACTGGATGTACCAGCAACACAGCAAATTGCTTAAGTTAGACACGTGGGAAATAGCCAGGCATTGCTTTAAAGCAGATTTCATCACTGTTTTGATAAAGAGACAAAGTTAAATGCAGTGCAATTTATTTACCTTATTGCTTTCAAGAAAAATATCTCAGGGAACTACAGTTTCACTGACTCTGATTATTGACAAATCAATACCAAGCTTTACCTTGGAAAACTTACCCCAATTTCTTTTAAATCTTTGTCTTGCAGTAACTGTAGAGGATCAATAAAGTTTTGTTTGACATTAATATCAAGCGAGTCCTTCACCTCTGCCATTTGCTTCATGCTCTCACCAGCATCCAGCAGTGCAAGGCCTATGGTAAAGAATATGCTATTTACATCTCAATATATGCAAAACCAGAAAATGTGTCTTATGAAACAGTTATTTCAGATATGTATCTTTGTATCTGCTGCAGGCCCTTGAAGAGTAAAAGAAAGTAATGCAAGCTATGTACTTGCTTCACTTGCACTGTCCCTGTGCTTGTCCCCTACAGAAAACTAGGAGTGGAGAATTTTTCTTCCAAAGTATACTTTTTTCCCCTCCCCAAAGGGCATCAGCAAAAAAAGTAATACTATTTTCCCTACTGTGTTTGCATAGGTTGCAAACATCCTCCAGTTTGAGAGCTGCAAACCAAGCAGATGAATTTGTACAACTTTATAGTGATATTATTAAATACACAAAAAGTTTACTCAAGTTTTTAACAACAAAATCCGGTTTCACAGCTTCCTAACACACAGCATGCATTTTTTCCAAACTTGTTTCTGGCAAAAATCATTGTTGCTTCTCTAAAACCACCTATTTAACATATCTGTATATTTTATTAAGTATGTGAGTATCAGCAGGCAGAACAGTGTTTGAAATGTTCTTTCCATTTTCCTAGTTTGATTTAGTATCCCCATTGCTTCTGCAGAAAGCACAAATACATACAGCTCACAGATGACTTGCGCCACTTCGCTCTTCATGAGGAGAGTAAGTGAGTCTTTGGCTTTCAGCAGCGTCTTTCCCTATGCAGCACCTACCTGGATTTGAGTGCAAGTTCCACCCACCTACATAGCTGTTACTATTTCAAGGCAACCACCGTGTGCAAAACTGCAGATATAAACAATGGTACATAACAAAGCCAGCCAGTTTTGTATCGGCTTCTGCATGCAGTCCCAAGCCCATACCACTCTCTTCTAGGCCCGTACCCCTGTTTTTCCCCAAACCAGAATTTTCCTTTCCTCACATATTTCTCCCTGATTCTCTTTTAATCCCAGCCATCTCAAAAAGCAGTCATTTAGTAGTTCTGTGACAATTCTTCAAACTCATTCCAGTCAAGCCCACACAGTATGCATGCTCAGCAAGCAAGGGCTCTATCAAGATTTTGGCTGTGAAGTGCCAGCATAGCTTGAGAATTGCAGCATGGCCAAGCTAGAGTTCATTTTCATGAAAACAAGAAAATATGTATTTAAGATGCACTACTCCAAAGCACAGAATCATTTTTATTTAAAGCTTAAAAGAAATACAGCACATCTAAGAATCATCTTAAATTATTTAGGTATGGCAACCTAGAAACTAAAAAGGTCATGGTAATAATATGAATCATCGCACAGCATCAGTAATAGTGTTATCAAATCCACCTGCAAAAGAGGGGGACAAATATGCAGAAGGATCATGTTTTGTTAATTATATCAACCACCCCCGATCACTGTACTTAACTTTCCCTCTTACCTGTAGTAGCTATTTACATAGGTTATGTCACTGAGTAATATTCTGCAAAGAATTTCATGCTGAAATATTCACAGAGGAGATACACAAACTCACCAAACATAGAATCATCGCCAAGCTCTCTGCCATACCGTATCATGCAGTCTCCTAGGAGTCCCTCTGTCTGGGGATAGCCTGTAGTTTTAACTTGTCCTCTGATCTTTGACATAGTGTTCAGCATTCCCAGCTTGGCTCTGTATGCTAAGACAGACAAAAAAATAACAAAAAGTTATAAAATCAATTTTCAACTAATGTATTTAAAGCAATAAATCATTTAAAAAGCAAAGATGCAAATTAATTTACTGTTATCTTGCACATATCAGGATAAAAATATGCATTTATTCTTGGAGAGTTTTTCCAATCTACTCCTTACTATGGTCACTCAACAGCCTCTGCAACACAGTAGCAGGCATGGGCTGGGCATTCCTGTGGACCACAGTGACTGGCTTCATCTTGAACATGCCGTCTGGGCATCAGTAAAGGACTGAATGCTACCATCCATATGAAGATACAACCCATTAAACTTCTTCAGGGGTGTGCATCTCCAAAGGTACCCCCAAGAGATGGTTATCTCCGAAATCACTGGTGTAGGTGACTAACAGACAGTTTTCAAAAAATTAAGGATCGTCAACAGCCGGTTTGGAGACTGAATCAAGGTCATAACAGATAAACTTTGTGACTGTAAATGTAAATGTGTCACATTTCTTGTTTCTTAAAACAAGATTTGATAAACCTCCATTAACTGGTGATCCAAAATCCATTGAGACCTAGCAGCGTCCAGAAAAAGCAAAAACCTCATTCAAATACCTGGCAAGCAAATAACAGCCCTCTTCCCCATGGTTACATAGTCCCCAGTGCCTCCGACTGCAGCAGCCTATGAGGTAAATTCAACAGCAGTTTTATACCTCTGCTAAAATATGTTAGTGTTCTCTTCGCTTTAGGAATACATATCCCACTGCAGGAAATCCAGCACAAATATGAACACACGTGTTGTACCACAGGCCCAAACTGTCCACAACATGTCATGCATGCACAGCCTACACACGCACTGAATGCTGCAAGTTGAATGCATCCCAGATCAGACTTACCACCTATAAATGTCATAACTTCATTGTACGCACAGGTAAAGATCTCTATGACACCCAAAAACCTCACAATGATGACCTAATTAGCTTTTATTTACCTAGGATTAATTTCCAAGTAAGAAGACAATGTTCAGCAAAATCTAACACCTATTGTTCCTATCCTACCTGGATTTGGCTGAAGATACTCTGTGGATTTGGACAGGAGTTCTGTTACAGCTTTATTAGTAATGTCAATTTTCTGAAAAAGAGAAGTAACACAGTTAGCAAAAAGCAAATTGATGACTAGAAAGTTTATCATTTTGTAGACAATAGACTATTCTAGCTGATTATGAAATTTTACTTAAAATAGGGCAAATATTGTAGCTTAAAATAGCCATGTCATAGTTAAGACATGATTTTACCAAAAACCCATTAACTGGCAGGCAGAACTGGGAAGGAGAGAAGGTTTATATCAAAATGTGGACTTGCCTTTCCAGTCCATCAGTCTTGACTACTGCTTACACACTCTAAATTGTGATTTTCCTGCCAGCCCAACAGTTGTTACCAAGACTGTTTTTCTCCACAGGTGAAAAAGAGTGAACATATCCCTCACAATCTTGGGGTCAGGACCATTCAAAGCAGTAGTTCACACTATTTTCACATTAATACTTTCTAAAATGCAATAAAAATCACATTTCTGGTTTGTTTCCCTTTTTCTCCCTTAAGGCCTACACAATTGTTCTCCCCTTATAAAGCAGAGAAAGGAAATAATTATTCTGTAGCCAAAGAAAATGAAACCTATAAACCTGTTTAGATCATACATTCAGAAGTGCATATTGGGGAAGAAAACAACAAAACACAAACCCAAACACACAAGACTTTTTCCTCAACCTATCAACAATAAAAGCTGTGACCTAGGTCTACTAAGAGCACTAAAAAATACACAGAAAGGGCAATCAAAAGAAAAAGCCCATAAAAGCTGAAAAAGCCGAAAATG
Organism: Amazona ochrocephala; assembly: GCA_039720435.1. Taxonomy (NCBI): domain Eukaryota; kingdom Metazoa; phylum Chordata; class Aves; order Psittaciformes; family Psittacidae; genus Amazona; species Amazona ochrocephala. The sequence continues at coordinate 36,419,263 of CM077883.1, read as the reverse complement.
GCAATAACATTGTTTAATTTGCAACACAATTACTAAGTGGATAGCAAACATCTCAATTTTCACAAGTCATGTAAGTTTCTGAACATGGATTTAAACTAAGAAATCTAATTCTGTATCAAGAGAAAATGTGACTCTGGGACAGATTTTTACCATGAATAGTATCAGATGGGAAGGCTTTGTGATATTTAAAGACTCACTAAACACTGAAGACTTCTCTCTCTCTCTGATCTCCCACATAGTGAGGAGAGGTCCCTCCTGATGCTCTGCACCATTCCTGGAGGAGTTTCTCTTCACTGTTGAGAGATGCAGAGGAACCTGCTTCCTCTGCTCAAACTGCCTTTGTGGGTGTCTCTTCTCCCACAGCTGAGCCGACAAGGCTCAGTAACAAATCTGCACTTACATGTTTCTGTTTGGAAGCCCATGGTGGGGTTTCCCTTCCAGGTAAATCTACAATACCACTCTATCACTTGATATGTTTTTGATTCTGCAATAGTTTATTATTAAAAAACAAAGTTACTTTCTTACCCTTTCCATCTCTTGAAATTCTTCATCTAACTTTGTTCCTTCTGCTCCACTTATTTTTTCACTGAACAACTGCAAAAAGAGAAATTTAACAAAAAAAATTGCAGAATTACTTAATTGCAGAATAAATATCTCTAAATCACAGGAACTCACTCCAGATTAGAACATACTCAGCAGTCATTTGAGGCAACTGCGCAGGAGTTACCTTAGTCTTGGAAGTAAGCACTCATTTCAAGAGAGACAGAGATACCTGATAGGAATTTACAACAGGCAAACAAAAAATGATTTCCCAGGCCTAAAAGGTTTGTACTCTAAAGGCACGACCTTCACTGCAGGCTTTAGTCATACAGACAGGAGTCTGGCTGCAGGTAAATCCAGAGTAATCCTTTCAAGTATGTCCCTCCAGCTCTGCATTTCGGAGTACCTTCTGCCTGCATATGCCATTGGGTTCAGGATACAACTCCCATTCCTGCAGCTGGGAGTTGTGTGCAGTTTTGTAGAAGGAACAAACCTGTGACAAGTGCTGCACTGTGACTCACCTGAGTGACTGAGCATCTTTATGATGCTGAAAACAAAAATGCCACACATTCTTCAAAACTTCAAAGCACCAGGTTTAAATAGAGGGTTTCAGCAAACCTTCTTCAAGTGGCTGAAATGTTATTCAGCTTTTGTGTAACAGCTCCAGGCTGCCAGACCTGAGCTTGGTCCTCACTGAGTAAATCATAGCTAGGAATAAACACTCGAGCAGAACTCGGCTATCTGCTTCTTGCAGTGCACAGTACCTGCACTGCAACAACACAAAGAAAGCCAGACCCTCACACAGCGTGAAGGAGCCTTTGAAAGCATCATTCCACTGCAGCAGAAGTGGTTCCACACACATTTAGCAAACATTACATTCCTAGGATAATTCCTGCAGAAATACTATGAATTTTTCATTTTAATTGACTTTTATCACTTAATCTGTCACAAGATAACGTAAAATTCCAGGCCTAGCTCACTGACTTCTGGTGCTTCCCAAACCTGCCCCTGACAAAGCATTTTGTTGCTCCTCAGCACCTTCTAAAAGGGGATTCATTTCACTAAGCTAAAAGGGCCTTGGAGACTTGCATAACCTGAAAATGGGTCACTGCTCCTTGCAGTGCAACGCTTCCCTCTTCTCAGTCACAGCCTGCACCACGCAGGTGTGGAGGGAGCACGCTATCCTGCCAAAAAACAGTGATGAGCTGATGAAAGCAGAGCCAGGAGCTCAGTGGCAAGCTGACCTTGCATCAGTATCACTGCTACCACACAGCAGAAGAGCAGACCTGCTTCAGGGAAAACATGAGTTCAAAGAGAACCATCCTGCTAATTATTTCTGTTGGCTTTATGGTAGGACTTGCAATCTTTATGCTTAATGTGCCAAGCAGCCCACAAACTTGTCAAGACTATTTCTCTTCCAGAGCACTGACAGAACAAGCACAAAAGCCGATAAAACAGAGATGGAAAAGCTCAAGTACCAGTGAGCTCCTCTGGGTCATCACCTTGCTGCTCTAACACATCACAGCAGAAAAGCAACCTGAGGTCACGTGTGGAGGGAGACACTGCCCAAGTACATCTGAAGGGTCCCTGAGCACAGATGGAGAAAGGTGCATGAAAAGGCTGCATGAAAAGCTGCCTATCAGAAATCATGTATCTTCTTTACACTGGCAGCTAATGTCTCCTTCCTGTGCAATGTTAATTCCTAAAATAATCAATGCCATTTTCCACAGTCTCACATGTGTTTTCTTTCTCCAGCAGGCAATGAACAGATCTGTGGTTTCCTGAAATCTCTCATGGTGATCCCTTTTCAAGGCTGAGTGCAGCAGGGGAATTGTCCTTCTCAGGCTGAAGTTGCAAAAGTCACATTCAGTAGCAACTCACTGCAAATAATCCATTTAGATGTTGGCGAAGTATAGATGCAATGAAGTAACTTGACTGCTCAACTGTGAAAACATAATTGATAATAAATCACTGCACCAAATGACTAAAATAACGAAATGTCCCGCACTTAGAAAGAATAGATCTGAATGTTATAACAAGAAACACAAGTGAGTGAGTAGAAAGTTCACATACTAACAGTAATGCCAGAGAGGAAAAAACCTCCACTGACTCACTGGAAGGCTGAAGATATACTTAAAAAATACAGTTTCTCATCAGATACCCTGTAAGTTGATATGCTTTCAGTAGATATCATTTGGCACACACTATTTATGCATTAGCATCCCTTAGCTCTCCCTGGCTTACTGATGGCCATACATGATCACACACACCTCCCCTGAGTAACAGTCTAAACCTTAGGCTTACTCGGGTGTTGCCGTCGGTTTTGCCAGGATTGCAGCTGCTAATCCAGGCATTTGCACTTGGCTGGTGACTCTGCACTCCCAATGCTGACAGACTGGGCTGCAGCCTGCTCGGACCCCGTGCACATCTGCTCCAACACTGCCACCCATGTTTAGCTTTGGTTTCTCTTCTGAAATGTTGCAACACTCTCCAGCGTGCTTGGAATGGATAAAATGTAATCCCATTCAAAGGGAGAAACTGTTTGTAGCAACACTAAGTCACTCCCTGCAAGAGGATCACTGGACTCGCTGAAGCGGAAGGGAGTAAGAAAAGCATCTAAGAGATACAGAAGGTCACAGACAACTCAGACTTCTCTGCACCAGCTTTCAGAGAGAGAGTTTCTGCACCTACCATTTGCAGACAATAATGGAGGAAGTTAATTAACTTGGATGACAGCACAGAGTACACTCCCTGACAGCCTGGAAGACACCAGCTTGGGGAGCACAGCTGATGCACCGGATGGTGGGGCTGCACCTCAGAAGGGCCTTGACAGGCTGGAAAAAAAAATGGGCTGACAGGAACTTTATAAAGCTCAAACACAAATGCAAGGTCCTGCACCTGCAATGGAATATCGCCATGCAATAGTACAGGCTGGAGACCAACTGGCTACAAAACAGCTCTGCAGAGTAACACCTGACTCCAATTCCAATTCCATGTTTACAGTGACATATGGATGCAACTCCACAGAGCCGGCCACAGGATCTGCAGACACTGTTTCATACAGACAACCTAACACACACCCACACCTAGGAGCAAAAGGAGTGACCATAACCAAAAGTTTGTTCACACGCTTCCCTGGTTCTGTGCAAACGGTATCCTGGGCTGCCTCAAAAGAAGTGCGACCAGCAGGTCAAGGGAGGGGATCCTGCCCCTCTACTCTGCTCTTGTGAGACCTCACTTGGAGTATTGTGTGCAGTTCTGGTGTCCTCAACATAAGAGGGACAAGGAGCAAGTCTAAAGGGGTGCCACAGAGATGATCAGGGGACTGGAGCACCTCCTATGTGAAGACAGGCTGAGAAAGTTGGGGCTGTTCAGCCTGCAGAAGAAAAGCTGTGTGGAGACTACAGAGCTGTTTCCACTACCTGAAGGGAGCCTCTAAGGATGCTGGGGAGAGACTCTTCATCAGAGACTGGAACAGTAGGAAAAGGGATAATGGGTGTCCTGGGCTCAGCAGCAGCAGTCATTTTCCTCCTTCTTGGTAGCTGGTGCAGCACTGTGTTTTTGATTTTAGGCCTGGGAACAGTGCTGATAACACCAGTGTTTTCAGTTACTGCTTGGTGATGTTTAGGCTGGCCAAGGACTTGCTGAGCCTCATGCTCTTCCAGGGAAGGGGGGAAGCCAGGAGGAAGGAGAGACAGGACACCTGACCCAGACTAACCAAAGAGATTATTCCATACCACAGCACGTCATGTCCAGGATGTAGAAAATGGAGAGCAGAGACCCAGAAGGGTGGTGAAGGTGCACGGTGGGGGGCACTGGTGGGGGTGCACTGCGTGGTCGGGCTTGATATTGGATGGTGAGAAATTGTGTTCTTTTCCTGTGTATTTTCTCTTGTCATTATTATTATTGGTGGTAGCAGTAGTGGTTTGTGTTACACCTTAGTTACTAAACTGTTCTTATCTCAACCTGTGGGAGTTGCATTCTTTTGATTCTCCTTCCCATCCCTCCATGAGCGGAGGGAAGAAAGAGTGGGGAGTGAGTGGGAGAGCGGCTGCGTGAGTTTGAGGGGTTTAAACCATCACATGGGTTTTAACAGGGGAAGTTCAGGCTAAATATAAGGAAGAAGCTCTTTACTGTGAGGGTGGTGAGGCGCTGGAACAGGTTGCCCAAGGAAGTGGTACATGCTTCACCCCTGGCAATGTTCACAGCCAGGCTCCACAGAGCCTTGGTCAACACGGCCTACTGTGAAGTGTCCCTGCCTATGGCAGGGGGTTGGAACTGGATGGTCTTAAGGTCCTTTCCAACCCAAACCATTCCCTGATTCTATGAAACGTTAATGACACTGCAATTTCTAGCCCAAGGAGACACTTCTTCAATGACATTTACTCTGAGCTCTGATTTCCTTTGTAAGAGGAGACTACCATGTGGCTCAGAGATACCGTAAAGTACAATTCCTTAGAGTTTATAGGCTGGCTGTGCTCCTGACAGTAAAAATTGGTATAAAGTTCTAATGGCTGTCATTAAACTTTACACTACTAGAGCTTATTTCATGTTGGTATAATCAGGATCAGCTTTACTATTCTCAGATTTATGAACACAAAAGCTCTTGTTCTGATCATACTGAATTTAGGAGCTGTCAAACTAGCATCACCACTCTAAATAAAAGTCACAGGATACCCAATTAATTATTGAAAATAGATGCACAAAGGAGACACCTACTGAGTTTTAGATCTCTGACTATTTGCTGAGCATCATTTACATGCATTATATTAAACTGCAAAATGCTTTGAACTTAAACAGCAGCATGGCCAACTGTGGGGTTGTGTAATTAGGTGGCAACATCAATTTTTACAAGTCAGTTAAGCAAATGCAAAACTGCTACCATCACACGAGATATATACTCCAAAGGAGCTTGGAATTGCTTGTACAGGAAGAATCCTTCATCTCCAAATTCAGAAGCTGGATTCCATGGATTCAGCACCTTTTCACTAAACAGGGCCAGAGCCAGAATTTGGGGCACTGGAAAAAATCAAGTTCCTGCCACAGGGGCCATCAATACCTTGCTAATCCACTGCCAGGTTGGAAGCTAAAGCTATTAATTAGTCATACTTCTGGCAGAGCTAATTGGGTCTCCTCATGATCAAAATTTGCACCAAGAGAATAGCTGTGAAACGAGAAAGATTTCTTCATCTCGCATGTCTGCGCAACTCCCTCCATCACACTTAAGAGTGTGTTAGACTTAGTGGGGAGAAAAATAATCCTTAAATACAACCATGAAAACACTTTCAAATTAGGCATTGTATTATCAGCTCTCATTTGTTATATATATATAGATATATATGATAAATTACTTTTTATCACAAGACTATCATGCTCTAGACAATAGAACTTTTTGCTGAGTAAACATCACAGTTTGTACACAAACACTCCTTGCTTGAAACTTCTTCCTAGAGCCTACTGTTCTTTTTAATATAGAAAAACCAAATATGATGTTACATAAATATGAACACATTAGTATGATGTATTATAGACAATCTAAAAGTCTCTGGAGGGCTTATGTGGAATCTTCTAAGAAGACAAATCTGGGAAAAACAAACAAACAAACAAATAGGTTTTGGAAGAAACCCCTCCAGATACAGTGTTTTCTATTCAAGATGTGTATATCCAACTACTGTTCAAAATGCAAACTGCAATTTTGTTATACAGTTTAAAAGGCTCAATATTTATCTGCTGAGGAATTTATGTTCCAATAAATTCGCTGAGAAAACATTTCTTCTATTAACCTAATACTGAGATTTTGTTCTCACACGAGTTCTTTGTTACTCTAATTTCTTTCAGATAATGAATTTTCTTTTAATTTGTTCTGCTGCAATGAAGCATGAACGCAGCACATGAACTGTCTACAGTTTCATCTAAAATCTACAGCTCTCCAAAACTCTAAAATATAAAAGCCTCAAGCTTTCATGTAATTTTCCAGCACTTTTATTTTAAGTATGTTAAGATTTATCCTTCTTATTGCACAGGAAAAGTACATTTCTCCATACTCATATGGATTATAAAAAATAAAGCTTCAGGAAAATGCTATCTTTTACTAAATGTTTTGTACAACATATCCACTAAATTATAGTGCTTTTTCATATTTCACTAAAGAAGGTTACTGAACATGAGGGACTGCCAAAAATATCCCAGATCAACAGAGAGCTGATAAAACTCTCAAAACAATTACCCTATTTTTTTTTAATATATCCTCTGGGTATTTTATAATACAAGTCAATAGGATTTTTGCCAGCCAATACTTGCACACATGCTCTGACCTTCTGTTTCACTTGCTTTGCCTTTCCCTTGCAACAGTTATTAACTAGGATTGAACCATCACAGGGTTTTTGTTGTTTTTCAGCTACTGTTGAAACAAGCGGAGCTGAAGAAGTCCTTAACAGGCCAGGAATACTCTCCTTGCACATAACTGACCAAGAAATCCTCATATGCTATTTAATGACTGAATGAAAGGTATTATATTCTATTAAAGACTTCAGAGCTTTTAATGACCCTACACGAAGTAACAGCATTAACTTTGTTCTGAAGGAGTATCTGCTGAAATTATCCGTTGAAATTTTAATAGGATGGAAAATTACTACATTTGTCATAAATATGCACAATGTCAAGCCCATGAGGCAAACCCTAGATTTTAGAAAACTATGAAAATACTTTGGATTTATATCCCTCTCTCTAAAAGGAAGTAAGCAATCAACTGGGAAAACTAATAGATTCATCCCAAATTTAACACACAGCAAGCCAGGAAATAATATAACTATATGGCTACATTTCCCACAGAAACATGTAACTGGGCCAAGCCGCACAAATACATTAAGATGTATCTTTAAATACAGTACTTGGTACAAAATACTACATTCCAGTATGGTTAACATGTAATAGTTACACTTCTCTTAATAAATCATTAAAACTTCCAGCTATTGCCCTGCAGCCATGTAATTGTTTCCTTTGGTGTTAAATTATTATGCATAGAGGATTTAATGCAATGTGACAATACTAATAGCTTTCTGCAGAATCTTATTAAAGCCTATCATAAACAATGGAAAGAATAAGGTGGCTGGCAAGATGTCTTCTGGCTAAAGCAGAGTTTCCTTGCAGTGTTCAACCTCCTGAGGCAAGAGAAAGGTTTTCTGTTTTGTCCTTTTCCAGAATGCTCCATCAGATCAGAGAACCAATCGCCAGCCTGATCAAAAGTAGTTTAACTTCAAATATCTGCAATTCCCTGTTTTGTGCTTCTACGGTCTACTACAGTGCTATGTATATTACCTCTTTTTCCTTTTTCCCGACTGCTATACTTCATATAGATTGCTAATTCCCACACTCAAGAAGGTTACTATTAGTTCACGTAGCACAGACTACCAAGAACTTAAACCTACAGCACAGTTTACTCGATGTCTTTCACCTTAGCACATTTTTAATAACATAAAGGAGTACACACTGGCAAAGCCACTGGAACAAAGTTTGCCACTGTGGTAGAAAAATAGTCTTAAAAAAAAAAAAAAGAATATTCTGCATTTTTGACCATCCAAAAGGAACGGAAGTTTATACATACACTTGTGATTGACTTCTAGAAATCTACTGAAGGTCTGAGCGCTCAGAAGGTAAAGTGCTTCACACTGAGAAACTAAACTAAGATGCACATTTTCAAATGTGCACATCTAAACAAAGCCTACAGAAACACAGTACGTGGTCCTCAGAACAGCTGCAGAGGATGCTGAAACCAATCAGGTATGAGAACAGCAGCATCCTCAGGTCTCTCTTCCTGCACCAAGAATGTCCCATGAAGGGGCCCAGGGCCATGCGGAGACAAAGATATCAGAGCTAGCAGAAGTGGAAAATCATCTGCAAATCAAAATGGGTAATATATACCTAAAAATAGATTTTTCTCAAACTCCTTGGAAAAAACACAACAGTGAGGGAAAAAGTCAAATTATAACATGTGCCAGTATTTGAAGCTGTTCTTTTAATTATATTGACACAACTCATACCATCCTAATGCTTTGAAGGTAATCCAAGCCTTTAATTTTAGAGGTTAAACACTAAATGATGGCAAGAGCTCTTCGGCTGCCTCAGTACATTGTGTTTTCAAAGAAAAAAAATATTCTTGCTCTGATGTACTTGAAAGAAAAAAAGATTTATTCTGCCCCCAAAATAAATACAGGGTCTACTACAAAGTTAGTTTCAGTCTTGCAAATATGGAACACTCTGGCTTACCTCCAGCAAACTATTTAAGTTCATACTTCAGTAGGTGCTTAAATGCTTTGCTGGACCAAGACCTCGCAGTATCGAGCTCAAAGGGTAATCGCCCTTACGTGGAATATTTTATAACTCTTTCTTCTACTACACATTCAGCTAGCAGTAGCACGGATTTCTCCAAAGCACTTGGGGAAACAGCAAAAAAAGATTTCTGTCAGCAGAGACAACTGGGGGCTTTGAAAATAAAACAAAAAGAAAACAATCAAACAGCTTTATTGGTCCTACTGCTATTTAATCAAAATTATAGACTGCAAAAAGCTACACCTTAAAAATCAAATACTCGTTATTGCTCTCATGGCTACATGAGCGCTATAAAATACCTCTGAATTCAACGCTTGTACATGGGTATTTAGGAAGTGAAGCTTTCCCTTTTGCTCACAGGGTATGCCTAATTATAAAATGTAATACAATATTTTGGAATTCATGTGAGACATTAAAACTGATTAAAAATTATAATCATATTGCAGATGCGAACATCAAACTGCATTCTGGTAGTACCTATGGCAGAGTACATTTTTATAGAGACAAAAGGAGACGAAGTGTTGCATACAATTGGATAAGTTTCTTGCAATTCATTATCCACCACAAACAGCTGAACCACAACTCCAGAACACTACATCCATGGCCATAGGAATTCACATCCTAGTGTTTCATATCTCTATTCCCAGATACTTAAAGTAGAAATATAAAGTATGAACTGTAGGATGTGACTGTACTACAAAGACAGCTCATTACTGTGCTCACACTACCTTGAATAAAGAACAGGCATGCCCTACATCTAAACTTCCTTCAGGGATTTCTGATAGGCCCAACAGCAAATCTTGTCCCAGCAGCCAACAGAAATCAAGATATCAGACTTCTTTTTTTTCACAAATATGAAGGAGTTTAACTACATGTAGAAACGTGTTACATTTAAGGATACATTAAGATACATAGATATTTCTTAAATGTTTTCTAATTTTTTAAAAAAACTCATAAAACTTAAAACCATGAAAAATAAAACCTGAGCCCCATCCCATTTCATTTTCAGAGCCCAGACTTATGTAGGAAATTCCATTTGTATAACAAAAAAAAAACAACCTCCAGGCCATCTAAAGGACACCAGGAAGCTCAAGGGCCTGTTTCCCAAGAAGCTGAACATACTTTTTTTGTACCAATAGATCTCTAAATCATACAAAGCTAAAGAAACGCATGAAAGTACAGCCAGACTGTTTATATTCCTGAAGAACACTCCTATCTCACTAATATTTATGAACTCTTTATTTCATTACTTGTAACTTCTCAGGCAAACAGGAGCAACAAGATCACAGTAGATTATTTTAGGAAGACAGATGAACTGAGTTATAAAAGGATACGCAAGATAAAATGGAACAGAAGAGAAATATGTTTGCAATGCAACTTGCCAGGGAAGGAGGGATTGGAGCACGTCCCCATATGTGTACTTCCCACATGGTGATGCTCTGTGAGTTGCTGGTGGAAGTCAGCTTCACGCCTGTTAATGGGTCTCATGCAGATCTATGTAAAGCATTACTATTACACCTACCTTCTACTGTGGAGTGAGTATTTCACAGCTGAGCATGACTCAAAGCACAGAGAAGTCCAGCCAGGCAATCAGCTGAGACCACTACAGTCAACTCTACAGCTGCCAGCATCAACAAGAATGAACCCAGTCCATCAAAACTCCCCATATGCTTATAAAGAAAAAGAGACCAATTCACATCATGGAATGCAAGGTCTGCTGCTACCACTCTGAATCAATGAACAGCCACAGCTGTTGAGCACAGTTCTGGCAAAAGTTCAGAAGTGGCAGCTTAGTTTTATTTAGAAAGGAAGCTCAAATAGTGTGAGCCATGTATTCTGGGATCAAGAAAGCCCTCATAAGCACTGGTACATCTAGGAACATTTGAGCAATGACAGAACTCCTGCTGATGTAGGAGTTTCAGCAGGCAATCAAGACACCTCAAGAGACAATCCAAGATGTCTGTCAGCAAAAACTCACCAACTGATCAACCAGAGGTTCTGCTTTCAAATTAATGGTGTTAGAGACTCATAACTATGCAGATAAGAATTTCCACTGATTAAATTCTTTTATGTATATTCTTCTGTACCACTTAGTGCGATGTCACCTCACTCAAGTCAATTTTTATGAATAAGGACTGCTAAAGACCCTAGGTATACATCAAAAAGTATCCAAACAATATAGCAGCCTTTGCTTAGGAAACCACATAGAAGAAAAAAAGGAAAAGGCACAGAACCCAAAAACATGACAAACAGGGTTACTGGTTGACAAGTGCCTTCTTTTCTTCAGGAAGGACTTACACATGAAAGAAAAAATATGCAGAGTGTGATTAGCTGAACAACCTGTCTAATCTTGCTTTGTCTAAACAAAAGATTCTGCCATTTGGGAGTATTAGCACCACAGAAATTTTTCAAAAGAGAAGGGCACACATTTTGCCAAAGCTAATGAATGCTTTCCGTAAAGATCTGCCATACAACAATGCAGGTGTTGCATCGTTTCTGTAAATTCAAATTCCTTGTACCTTTGCAATTTCTTTTGCAAAAAACCAAACCAAACCAAAACCTAAACAAAACAGATGCATGTGCAACAGACACGAGCCATCAAAGGTCTTGACAGACCTGTGAGATTCAGGGTACGTGCTTTAGAAACTCACAATCTCTAAAGTAAGCAGCGAATGAAGCAGCAACACCTCATGCCCTAAGATATATAACTGATGAGGTAAGACGAAGTGTCTGGCATTAAACAAGTCACCTGTAAACACAGGACAATGTGCAAGTCATGGTCCTGTAGTTTACAAAAGTCAACAACAGTAGCTAGTGAAATATTATTTACGATGCAATTTGTTATTTGCTCTGTCTGTCAGGGAAAAAAAAACCACCACCACCAAACAGCCAAAACCAAAAATCAAACCCCACCTCCCTTCTTTGACAGCAACATTCAGAATTTACCCCATATGATTCCTATGCTCTAATATATTTCTTATATGTAATTTTTTGCCATAATTTAGGGTTTGGTTATATTGATGTAGTAATGGAAACATCAGATATTAAATTACAGCTCTGATACTCCTTAGAGTCATTCTGCAAGCAGCCTGTGCCAGAAAGTGAATTCTAAGTAGGGTCAGGAATGCTGGGCACTTGCTGCTACTTGGTCAACACTCAAAATCCGGTACCCAGCTGATCCAGCCAGTACACGATCTGGCAGCCTTTTAAATTAACCTTATTAACAAAATCCAGCCAAAGTATGTGTAAATATAGACTGTGTAATCTAGATTTACAGAGAAGTCTGCACAGTGAGAATGAGGCTGTCTCTTCCTCTATGAACAGGCATGCTCTTTTGAAGTCCTTAACACATTTCAGCATATTTTACTTTCAGTATGCAATGGAGAGTTTGACTCTTTCTCTGACACTCCAAAGGTCTCGAGTCTCTCATTAAAAGAAAGTCCTTGCACTGCTGATATTGCTTGTTCACAGGTCTGCATTCCAGACTTTCTGCTCTCAGCAAGAGCTACTTATTAGCAACTGCTATAGCTTTTGGTGCTGCAGGAAAAGTGAGGAACAAATTGGCACAGATTGAGCCACACATCCAAGCTGCAAATTCACCAGGCATTTGGGGGGGAATTGGAAACCTAAATACCTGACTGAATTTGGGTTAAACTCACTTGTTCTTGGCCACACAGTAGACAAGTGGTAACTCTGAAATTAGAATGCCAGGGTCCCATAACTCTTCACCCTCAAGAACGATGTCTTCATAAGTATTTATATGTATTTCTGAAGAGGCAAAGCAAGTGAAAGTTATGTTTATCGGTTACAAATTATGAGTTGTCAAGTACTGCAAAATCACTGAGCTTTAGTTTAAGAATGTAATTTCAGATTTTGTCAGAGAACAAAATTAAGCAATGAGTGCACAATCTGTGCAAGAAAGATATTTTTGTTGGAGACAGTCTGTTAGAAAAGTGAAATGAAGAGTGTTTATACCCATTTTCCATGTTCAAACTGATATGATTAGATGTTTCCAATTTTGAGTGATAGTACTTAAAATCTGCAAAATTATATTGATTACCTGCCGATGCATGCAGTCATGGATTGCTCTAGTTCCTAAATATCTGCAACCTTACAAAAGAGAAAATACTAACAAAACCATCTGCATTTGGTCCAAATATGCAGTTATTTGGTTAGCAGAATGTTGAACAGTTTGCTTAAGATCATATGAGACACTTCTGACCCCAGTTAGGAATTGAATAAACCACACTTTGTCCGCCGGAATACTTTTGCCCCAAATCCAAACTTCATAAAACATTGTACCAAAGCTACTTGAAACTGTACCCAAAGCAAGGAACAGGTAATGGCTCATTTCATACCTACACAAGTTTGACTCTGCAATTACAGGACTCACCTTTATTTTTTCCTGCTTTTTCAATAATAGATCCTAACTGAACAAACTCTGCTAAAACTAAGTTTAAATAAAACCACAGGGTGCTACAACCCCCAGTTGTGGTCCTGATTCAGCAGAAGTAGCTTTCGGCAGAAGTATTAACAAAGTTGAGAACCTCCATAACAATCATAAATCACATCACATGCAGGTACAGTGAAGCAACATTTCAAAATACATCACTAACCAAAGTGTTAAATACGGATTATGCAAGTAAATATACTTGCTTTCTCGCGCTGTTTGGGAGATTAATGGACAATCAGCAGAAATAACGGCAGTATTTTACAAGCTATTCTCTAGTTCAGTCACTTTTACCCTTTTTCTCTTCAGTCACTTCTAGCTTTTTTCTTTCTTTCTCTTAAATATAAATCCTTCAGAGCTCAGCAACAGAACCATGCTAAGCCAGAATTGCAAAATTGATGTCTTAGCAATAAATATGACACATAACAACAACACGCCATTAAACCTGCTGGTATGTGTCAAAGGTTCCACACAAGTCAGAAGGTATAAGGATCATAATACAAGCCTCATAAATACGAGCAAGGGAAAATAAGAATAAGCCAAAAAATGATAGAAAATGAAGATACAAGCAGAACAGTATTTGTGAAATAACTCGGTAGCTCAAGCAGGCTGGGATGGAACGCTAGTTCCCATTAAGTTTAATATAATTTTGCTTTAAAAGAATAGAATTAATCAACACTTATTATATGCATGCACATGTACACGCACACACACACCCTTTATCCCCTCAAGAGCCCAAGAGGTATTAGAGACCTGGATGCTTTTGAAAGCCCCACCAAGTGCTTATCTAAATCTCTAGGCACGTAAATACTTCTTAAGGGCCTAGCTCAAGAGACTCATCAGAGAAGCACACAAGACGCAAGGCTGCCAAAATACAAGCTCTGTTTAATTTCAGATTCCAGTCACAAACAGCTGACAGCAGCTAAACTAACTACTACAGCATTATTATTACTTAATGCCTTCTTTTCAAGCAGTATTTTGCCCTTGTGTTTCTTCTAGCACAGCAAACACTTCCCTTATTTACTTTCATAAATAATGGCTGGATAGGCAGTGGGTATTTTCTTAATCTATGCATCCACAGTGTAGAACTACCCATACTCTTAGGGCACAAATACAGTTTAGGACACCTTCTCTGTATGGTCTACAATTATCACATAGGAAACACTTCGGTAATTACCAATATTTGAACTATTGGTTGTCAACAGCGTTACTTATGCATGTCTGAACCCATCACTCACTTGTAAACTACCATGCATATGGCAAAGATCCATAGCATCAATATACTTCAAATGGCATTAGGAATTCTGACAATCAGCAAATAGTTTCCCACAAATTAAGTATTTTTCCATAAAAATTAGCTATAAATATAGTGAGCTAAAAACTCTAGAAAGAAGGCAGGCTTGCACAACAGAGCTCAGACCAATGGCTCCTGGCTTGGAAGCACTGTGCCAGTGTAAACGAACAGACACACTTTTGCAAAGAAACAGAATTATTATTTGTGAAGCAATGGCAACCCTATCCACCCAAAAGTCACATAATATAAAACTATAAACAGAAGTCCCATTTTCCACAGCATTCTTTTGTGCGATGGATTCAGTAATTTCTTCTGGGTGTCCCCCACCTCCCTCCTTTTGTTACCTCCCAAATCCCAGTCCTTTGTGCTCATAAAATTAGTTCAAGTTGGCACTTCCCTCACCTGTACCACTAGTGCCAGCATTTGCAAACATGAAATCTTGAAAGAAACCATGGCAGAAATTACTGTTTTTTTAAAGGATAGTGTATTTAATGCTTCATAATCATTTAATTTGAAATCCTATTAAAAACATTAGCACTTTAGGTTTATGTATTCTATTTGTGAACCTGTAAGAATTAATCTCTACTTTCAATAGAGGTTTGCTGCAATTTCTCCTTCCAGCTTGAGGATCCCAGTTTCAGAGCCTTTGGCAACAGGTAGCCCATAGGTGCACCAATCCATCCTCCAACAGCCAACACAATTCAGATACTGGAAAGGAGGCACAGGAACAAAACATGCCACTTGGAGTACTGTGTGCAGTTCTGGTGTCCTCAACATAAAAACAACATGGAACTGTTAGAACAAGTCCAGAGGAGGCCACGAGGATGATCAGGGGACTGGAGCACCTCCCGTACGAAGATAGGATGAGAAAGTTGGGGCTGTTCAGCCTGGAGAAGAGAAGGCTGCGTGGAGACCTCATAGCAGCCTTCCAATACCTGAAGGGGGCCTATAGGGATGCTGGGGAGGTACTCTTCATGAGGGACTGTAGTGAGAGGACACAGGGTAATGGGTTCAAACTTAAACAGGGGAAGTTTAGATTGGATATGAGGAAGAAATTCTTTACTGTAAGGGTGGTGAGGCACTGGAATGGGTTGCCCAGGGAAGTTGTGAATGCTCCATCGCTGGCGATGCTCAAGGCCAGGTTGGACAGAGCCTTGGGTGACACGGTTTAGTGGGAGGTGCCCCTGCCCATGGCAGGGGGGTTGGAACTAGAGGATCTTAAGGTCCTTTCCAACCCTGACTGTTCTAGGATTCTATGTCCCTGGCAAGAAGGGATGTAGCAATTCCCTAGGCAGCCACTGCTGGCTGCATTCCCAAAGCCCTAGGGACAATTAAAAGCTCTTAGTGCAAGGCTGAAATATACACACTGCTTGTCTTCCTGGGAAGGAGAGAGCAAAATTGATGCTCCCCTGTAGCATCAAGGCTAAATCAATACCACAAGTTCAAATACCAGGGACAAAGTCTGGTCTCTGTTAGAGTATCATCATATTCATGAAATTGAGAAATATAAGAGTTTGGCTCAGTGCTCAAAAACTGAAACAAGAAGCAGGGAAGGGGAGAGCAAGAAAATCACTTTACCACTGACAACTATTGTATTACACACAGCTCTGTGCCAGGGGCAGGCAGCTCCATTAAGGCACTAAACTCCAGCATCAGGTTTTCCTGGCAGGCCCATTTGCACGCTTACCTCACACTACAGTACAGAAGGGCAGAGCTGTCACTTTCTCCCATCTCTTGAGTATTTCTAGTAAGCTTGGTGGGTTCTCTCACAAAAACATTCAGCCAGCCAAGCATCCCGAGGCAGGTTTTCTCCCCCTCCACTAATCACTGGTACCTCTGCATTGCTTTTCAATTCAGTCAAGTCAACTACTACTACTTCCATTTACCTTTTCTCCCAGTTGCTTCCCCCCTCCTTATCTCTGCCTTAAGTGTCTTTCCATTTCCTTTATTTAATTCTGATACACGCTTCCCTCCATCCACGCTGTAAACCCTGCTCAAAACCTGAGCAAATCACCCACACACAGAGGGGAAAAAAGAAAAAGGCCGGAGAAAAAAAGAGCAGCAGTTTTTGTGCTGGCAGTCAGCAGCAGCTGCCAGCAAGGAGCTCAGAGTTCCTCAGGGGGAAAGAAAATAGGGGCAATTTCTTCCATTTTCTTCCAAACTTCCATATTAATTTTCTTCCATGAATAGCTCTGCAAATGGGTGGTATCATGAACCAGATTCCAGGATATTGTGGTTTTAGATTTAAATCCCTCTAGAGTCTATTTTCCATTGATGCTAAAGCATCCCTCGCACGCAAAATATTGACACTGCTGAACCATGGAAATTCCCAAAGAAAATAACATTTTTCTACTCAAGTCAGTGGGACAGGGATGGAATAAAGAGGCAACAGTGTAAAATACAAATGTTGGCACTGATCACAGCGAGGCATTTGGTCTTATCACCATACATTCATCATCTCCATCTTACATTGAGCAAAAATAAAATCACCAGAATAGCTAAGGACAAATGACCCATCATGGCACTCAAGCAATATTCCCTGCTGCAAAACTCGTGGCTTCAGCTGCACATCAGAGAACTGCTTCCGCCTGACAAGTCTGGATGTGAGGTAAAGGACTTCACTGCAGTTTCAGACCAAGACTCAAAACCAAGCCTAAATGAAGAAAGCTGGCTTTCCCCCTTGTAGACAAACGAGAAAAAGCCTGCTCACTGCATCTGCATAGGACTTCTGGTTTTGTATGGTTTGCATTTTCTATTAACCTTACAAAAACCAGCTAGAGATTAAAGCCAGTGCAGTGAGGTATGTTTTTGTTTTCTGAGGCTGGTTCCATTTGGTTTGGGATCCACATGCATTCACAGGGAACTGAAAGCAAACTGAATATTGCTCAGCTACCAGTCTATAAGCAAAATGGGTCAATTGCTGTTTCTAAACTTCTTTTAAAGTTCCTTTTTCTGTACATTCTTCCTACAGAGTGTATTGCCACTGAAAATCCAGCAATACCATCTCCTATAGCTGCACACAGGCCACAATCAGTAACACTAATGAAGGTGACACAGAAAGTGCAGGAAGGTAAGTGCCTTGCTGTTGTCATGCTGTTGCTGCTACATGGCTTCTAATATTTCCAAACTCTGTCTCTTTGGGGACAGCAGATTGCTTGTTGCTCTTTTCTTCCTCAGAGCTATGTTCAAGTTTAGTCAGCCAAATGTCTTTGTAACTTTGGAAATTCTACACATTCTACAGCAGCATCTTTGCCAGAAAAAATATTGCTCTTACTACAATTTCCTTGACATACTGTAACTAGAGATGAACGGAACTAACTCTCCAGAACCTATTATTACAGGCTGTACGGATATCAGTTTCCATCTGTACACACATCTTTCATTCCCATGCGTACAAGTCCTCGATAGGCTATTCATTTACCAGCAGAAAATGGTTAACTGCTACTTCAACTAGCCTGGAGGGGAGAGGTTGATTCCACTTCAAAAAGGTAACAAACAAAGGAAGTGTCATTATTTAAATCATTCGATATGGGTTTTTTTCCTATGATTAGGGAAGGATCATCACCTGAAGAGATTTAAAAGTGCAGTAGGGAGTAGACAGGAAAAGACTTTTCTTCTTCAGTGTGTTTACTTTCTGCATTTGACAGTACCTTCAAGTAACCCAATTGTTTTCCCACCAGCATGATACAAATGTTCCATTGCTAACCTGAGTATGAATAGAAAGTTTATGGTTCATTTTCTTTTTTAAATTACAATGAATGTACATAAATCCAAGGAAACCAGGGAAGCTGGAATATACAGATTATTTTGATAGCTTTTTTATACCTATTCATACTGACAGAAACTAAACTCATTTAGAGCATACTTCATTGTATTTAAGTCTACTTTTAATGTGAGTTCACCGTGTTTAGTAAGACAATTCAAGTGCAAACAGCACAGAAGATAAAGTAACTTCGCTTTTACCGCTAAGCTCTTTCCCACCTCAGAATTTGATATAGATTGATATAGCCTTGTCAAACTGAAATAATGGCACCCATTGATGCAATGCCATGCCCATTAGACATCTCTAGTTTCATATCTTAAGATTTACAGTCACACAATGAGATCCTGTTATGCTTTGCATTGAGGAATGAAGTTTTTTCACCATTTAAAGACAAACTGGTTGCTTACAAAACTAAATCCTACTGACAGGACCCTCACCAAGTTTCTTATCTAGATAGTTTTATGAATGGGGGCCTCCTGGAGTTGTTCGAAATGCACTTGTATCCCCTTTTCCTTTGCCATCAGTATATGTTGGTCCTATGAAACAATTCATAAATTAAGCCATTCAAAGATAAAATTTACCAGCAAAAGGTTTAATCGTGATGTTAGCTCCAGTGTTAAGCCCAGTTCAGAGGGCCAAAGAACTGTGCAGCTATGGTTCTATTTTGCTGCAGAAGTGTCAGGGAAAAAAATATATTTCCACAGCTACAAGCAGTGCCTCGATAAATATTCCAGAGAATTTATACTTAGGCAGGAAATGAAACATTTTAGAATGACCAGTTACTTTGTCCATGTACAGATGATGATAATAAGTCACCAGCCTTCCATCTTAAACATGCTCTCCCTCATGCCAGCCTCTCCCTGCCCCTTCTTTCTCCCTCCCTTGCTAGTCTCTGTTTTCTACTCCCACCAAGAGCTGCATATACTTTTGCTCTTTTCAGTACTCTGCTCAGGGAGGCATTATTGGTACACTCATGTTCTTTTATCAAAGTACAAGACTGGTTTATCCTGTTAATTTATATAGTCTCTAACTCAAGGTTGAAAGAATGAAGAGTCCTAGGACAGAAACACTGCAGCAAACATCCAGAGAAGATCATGTACTTGCTGTTATTTTGAGAAACAGATAATAATGAAAGGAGGAGGTAATGGGGGAACCAGCTAGGAAGAGATACAACTGCCTTTGCTTTCAAGGAGAGTTTGCTTTAAAAGCTACTTTCTATCAACTTTGTTTTCTATCAGGAAGATATACACTGTTCATGACTCTGTCTCATTAAATTCGACCTTCTACCTCTGAATTGCAAAATCACTTTCCCATGGACACTTGAACTTAAGAACACAACAGATAAGCGTCACCAGCTATATTAACTGTGAACAGCTACGTGCCGAGGGGCTTATAAAGTGCTGCAACACCAGGTTCAGAAAATGCAATACTGTGAACTCTAAATCATCTGCAGAAGTAAAGGTCTCCAATTAGAAATCTGTCACTTAGACAAAATGTCATCAGCGTGTATTAAAGCCTTCAATTTTTAAACAGGACTTGAGTCTCTTCCTGCCTTCAGATCTGTCGGCAGCAAGACACTTTTTGATTCAAGCTCCAGGTGAGACCCTACGGCTCTAACAAGGCAAGATTACTTGACAAATACATGAGCTAGAAGCATACAGAATGTTTAATGCTACTCTAGTAGGACAGTTTAAAGGAAAGTATTCCACCACTTCTAAAACCTAACAGGCTAGAGTCCTTTCTCTTACAATGCACACACTAGTTGTTACAGATAATTTTCTTTACTGAGCTTCTTTGACAGAAAATATTAAGCAATCAGTAGCCATATTCAGATAATTTTGGCAAGACCCTCAACTGTAGTTGTAAAAGTGCTGTCTTTTCTTTCTTTCCCATAACATATAGCAGCTTTCTCAGCTTCCTAATTACACACATTTTCTTTATTCTTTTTAACCACAGAAAGCTTAAACACTGGCTGCTGAATAATGTCAAAACAAATGTGTGTTGTATGTTTAAAGGAAAATAGAGCAGCTGCCACAAAGCAGAAGCTTGATTCCAGCAACAGAGAGCTAGCACCACATCTCAACTGCAGAGAGGCCTGGCATTTGCTATTACAAACCATTCTGGCAAAGGAGTCAAACTCCAACAAAGAACAATTCAAACACAATTCTTCTCCCACTGCTCCCCCACAATCTCTCACAAATGAGCTGGATCACCCAATCATGATTAATGGAGCTTGTTATTAACTTACCCAGATAATCTGCTGTAATTATACCATTATCGTGAAGATGGCCTTTTACCTTTGGCCCCTATAGGCTCTTAAACCAGCTGAATTTCAGCATAGCCACTGCTCTTAGCACTACAGTTCTGAGATATATAGTGATCTGAAGCCTTTCCTTTGGACATTGTGATCCACCATCTCAAATGCTTTAAACTTGAAATCCATATTAGACTTTACATCCTTCCCAGGTACCTAGGTAGGCTTTCTCAGCGTACCCCAGTAACACCACAATTGTTACTTCATATGCTTGACGATGCCAGTGGGATGAAAAAGCAAGCAATGGGCTTCACACAGGCATTTCTAAACCACAGTGCTTTTATTCTTGGTGCCCTTTGTCAGCTACTGAACTTTGGAGGCAGCAAAACCACTGAGAAGTACATTCCAGAAAGTGAGTCCATCCCATTACAAACTCAGTTTTTCAAGATTTCTAAATGCCTCCTACTCCTCCTTGCCAGTAAAACCAACTTACTTGTGGCAAAACGCAGCTCCCTTCCAGAGTACAAAATCCTATCCCTAAACAAAGGCTTCATGTCCATACTGTTGTACAAATCACAGAGCTGCAGAAACTATAATTCATGCTTTTTCCAAACTTGTTCCAAATCTCTGCACTGAAAGGTTTCAGACTGTCCTTTGATGACTTCTAGCTATGGTCCTTCCAAGTAGCCCTACGTGACCTTTTCCTACTCACCTGAACTGTTCAGACAGAACATAACCAATCGTTCTTGACAAGCTCAAACACATACAGCTCTTAGGCCTGTATTTCTATATTACAAAATAGCCATTCCACTTTGATAACCATAGCTGGTCTTCATTCACATCTAAAAGACCAATAAAAAGGGACAGCAAAATACTGAACCAATAGACAACAGAGACAAATTATATAAATCAAACAGACCATTAGCGTGAGATGGAGTACACACCAATACTCAGCATGGTGTCTATGAGTTTGAAAGAAATATATACAGATATTGAAGAAAAACAGTGTTATGGACAAAGGACAGTCTTGTCCATATACGAATAAAGTACAAGACTCCAGACTCTATAACGTGATTTTGCATTTCTATAGAGAGTGACTCATTTCGCACCAGGCGGTGACACGTCACAGTATTACTTTAGTCAAACTTCTCTGCTAAAGCTATTCTTTAGCACAGGCATTGTACAACAAAAACTACTTTGTATTGCAAAACCTTGAATACTTCCCTGACAAACCTCCACTGTTTCCCAAAGAACTCAACACTGATGCCTACACTTGCATTTATAAATTAGTAAACTGAAAGTAATCATTATTGTACACATCTCAAAGAGGAAAATGTCTTTGTAAGATTTCAAATGGAATAAACTGATCTAAATTTTTAGATGCAGACATTATTTGCTGTGCAAACCTACTTACAATTCTATGTAATAAAGTGTGAAACTCAAGCCTGTCCACTTCTCAGAAGAGAAGATACAAGTGCTTTTAATGAAAAAAACTGATTACCCTGAAGTCTCTGGCAAAAATTCAATCAAATTCATTGACGTGATATTTCATGTAGCCAAAACATGAAACCATGAATCTCAATGCAGACAAAAATCACTCTTTTACTTCAGTATTTCATTTTGCAAATTTAAAATACTGTTCCCTAATCTGTTTAAAATCTTCTTGTTTGTGGAAGTGATCATATCTTAAAACCAGAAGTTAATATCCTTCCTCACTTTTCCAATTTCAGAGTCCTCACTCAGTTCCAAACTTCTGTTAAAAAAGTAAAAATAAAACAAACAAACAAACAAACAAACAACAACAACAACAACAAAAAAACCTTCTTCATTTCTTTGAAAAGTAAAATTTGGAGATTTTTATTCCAAACTATGATCTGTTTGGCACTTGCCTTTCTCAGCATATTCTGCTGCAGACAAGCAGCAGTGGCGAGTGCATCACACAGAGGCATTCCTTCTGCAGAGTGACAAAGGATGAGCAGTGAGACCCTGTGCTGGGCATGTGCCCTGCCAGAACTATTTCCTGCCTCAGTAGAGGCATCTTGTTTCAGGTGTAACAACTAGGCAATATATCATCCCCTCTCCCCTGCATGGAGAGGAGCTAGAGCTGTGAATGACAAGTTACACGCAGAGTGAGTTCCACTGGCTGTTATCACATTAACACTCCTTCCTCCCTCCACAAGCTCCCAGTGCAAAAATTCACATGGCAGAAATACAATCCTGATTTGGCCTTAAAACAATCTCCCTTTCTGAAGTTGTTCTCTGTGCTTTAAGGAAGGTGTAGCTTCCTTTTGACATTCTCATATACGCCTGCTGCGAAGATGAGAAAGGATGATTATGCTATAAAACAACAGCCTTAAAACCAGGGATTTAAATAACCCCCTTTACATGCTTCCTCTCCAAGTAATATGAGGACCTCTCATATTACCATCTTTCTTACTCCAACTCCTGTGTGATTTAAGATGTTGCTGTATCAGACATCTCTCATGACTGAATTTAAAGATTGCTTTTACAGATGCTAACAAATAATCATCAAAGTCGTACCTTATGATATTCTGGTTTGCCCAAAGAGAACTGGGAGAACATGAAAACTTGTATCGCATTTGTTCTTCACTGGCTAGCTTGCCTCTTGCTACCTCTAACATCCTTTTACAACTTCATCCTAACTTTTACTGCTGTTCTACACCATTTGTCACACTAGTACTTACTCTAATTGACCAGAAATCCATCCCCCGATACTCCTCACAGCTGAAATCAGGCACTCTCCTCCAACAACTTTATGTTTCCCCTCACCTCCTTCAACAGCATTCTCAGTTTTCCACTGAAGTCAGACTGAACACTTTCAGATGTCATTGCGTAAGCACTATCACCCAAAGGATTTGTAGGTTACGTGCCTTGAGGTGCTGCTTTGACCAGGAACATTACTTTTACCTACGTCCAGGTTTACCATTGTATTATTTAAACCACCCAATCACTCTGTTCATACTAGAGGCTTGCTGGAATAGGGATAGATCTTTTTGTCTCCTTTGTTTGCCCTCACACATTTATTGTCATAAACATAATAGTCACCACTAAACCCAGGGGGAACTGGTAGCAGAGATCTCTCATTGGCTAATCATTCAGAACAGTGAGATACAAATCTCTTACAAAGCATAGGTTATTCTATGCTGAATGTGAACAAAACATTCTGGTATTCATTAAGGTATTTTTCCACAGCTGCTTAGCCTCCTCCAAATCCTTTTCACCCCTGTTGAGACATTCCCACCACTTCCCTTGCACTGGTACTAGCTCTCGTGTGACTATGCTGTGAGCTGCTTCAGTGAGTTAATCCACCTGAAAGCTAATCACACATCTGAGCCGGGTTAATTTTCAGACGGATAAGCTGCCTCTATCAGCTTAGTGGGTGATCACACAAGCACCCAGAGCTGACTCAAGGAAGTGGGCAGGACCTTACTCAGAGGGTAGAGTGAGGGTACGATGGCCTAGATTTAGGGTGATGCAAGTTGCTACGCAACTGCAACCTCTGCCTGATGGCATCCAGCTGTTAAAGCTGATTGTGTAAATATAGTACTTTATACTACCTCGTCCATTCAATACCTCTTCATTTCTGTTCTCTTTACATGACATCTAGCAATTGTCACTCGGTTGACTGCAAATCTGTGCTTTATCTTATTCTAGAAAATGTTGGCATATTGTCAGTCACAGTTCTGGAAGAGCGCACTACTCTTATTCATAGCTTCCAAGTAGAATCTATTGCACTTCACCTCCCTAGGACTTTATCTGACCAGTTCCTCCCTCTTTTCTCAGGTTAAACTACCCTTGCTTACTCAGAAAGATGGCTCCACTGGCTCTCGTAAAAGCTAATGTTAAATACATCACCGATCATAGCCCAGGCCTGAACTCCGGAGGGTTTAGCCAGCTTTCAGCACATGAACAGTCCCAGACATATAGCTGTGCAAGCACTTCAAGGCTTCATGGAACCAAAGCCCAGTTATTACCCTGCAGCTGGGTCCTGTATGAAGTCTGACTTGGTTAGAGCTCTTACAGAATAGCCAATCACAGTATATTTCTGTTAAAGTAACACATGCTAGTGTTGTGACTTCTTTTACATCATTTCAAATAGAAAATAACTAACTCCTAGTTCTACAAAGAGATCAATCAACACATAAACCATAGCTTGCATGTGCCAAAGGTGCAAATGAAATCCTCAAAACATTTAAATATTTTTTCTTCTTGAAAACACTTAATTGCACTGCATAATTCATGACTATCCAGCTGCCCTCCTGCATTTCCCATGACCAGAGACTTCTGCTTATTAGATGGCTTTAATAAGCGCTTTTAATAAGGCGTTTTAGTCAAAAGCATTCTCAAGCCTTTAAGTTCACATTCAGCATAGGGCCTCTGTGAAGTCAGGTGCCTCCTGTTTCTGGGTCTACGACAAATGCAACTGACTTTAATGGTGTTACAGCCTCATTACTCAGTGTTTTTATAAAAATCCAACAGCTCTGGAGCACTGCTGACTGAGCTGGATTCATGTGAGGCCCTTAGCAACAATACCCATGGGAAAAACGGAAGGACTTAAGATCTCTTACTTTCTTTGCTAATGCAACCTGTGCTCACCATGAGCTGTAAAACCTAAACAGAGCAAACAAGTCTCAAGCACTCTTGTGTACCTGGAAGATTTTCATAACCCATGCTCCTTTCATTGACTTAATAGAAAATGAAAAAACCCAAGCATGAGTGAAAACAAAAATACAACTCAACTTCCATCACTGTGTTCACTGTGACTAACCTGGAGAGGAAGTCACTGTGTATTTTTGCCTTTCTTCATATTCTATTTCACAACATACTAGTGGTTTTAGGCCGCAACACACTGTAACACACAATACCACAGACAAAAATGCAATTGTGGATAACAGGGCTTCCCAGCCACACTTCTAAGACAGACATGCACTGTCCTGATCCACCATGAGGTACAAATCCCTTTGGTGCTAACAGCAGCACTGCAGAAATGCACCACTGACTTCATTCATGGGGACAGAAAAGAACTTCGCCCAGCATGCACACAGAATTGTCTGCATTTCATTGTTATCAGAGAATCACGGCATGGTTTGGGTTGGAAGGGACCTTAAAGCTCATCCAGTTCCAAACCCCTGACACGGGCAGGGACACCTTCCACTAGACCACGTTGCTCCAAGCCCTGTTCAACCTGGCCTTGAACCTAAATATCCCTGTTTAAGTTTGAACCCATTACCCCTTGCCCTATCACTAATGTTGCCATTTACTATGCTTTCTCGGAGTGGTTCCTTTGTTTCCCTTTCATTATGTAAAATTATTTTAATTACACAAGAAGTCAGACTATATTTCCAACTGAGTGTATTTGTCTGAATTGATGAGAAGTTATGGTCTTTGGTTAGTAATTCACTGTAACAGGGTTTCTTCCCTGCCATCACACACTCATCTACTGTGACCCAGATGCCAAGCTGACAGGTGCCACATTCTCTGTTTGAAAGAGAAAGCATTCCCATGCCTGCGGCATTCTCTGACCATGCAGATGGTGCAGGCACTGAATTTTACTTTCTGGCTCTCTCAACAGAACTGAGAAAGGGAAATCCATGCTCTCGAATCAAAAACAACGACCTTTTGACCTCCAATCCACACCTTATTTATGGCACTAAGTAATTTTTTTCCCAACACACTTATTCTCTGCTGGGGAGATATCATTACCTGAAAATCCTGGTTTCTAAAACTCAGCTTGCCCATTACAGAGGGGTATTAAAAACAGCAATGGGAAGTGAAAATACCATGTTGAGCACTGCTGAATTTTAAATCCATGGAATTATACCATATTTATGTGGAAGCTTTAATCCAAACTCATACCTACATTTTGTATTTATGAATACATCTTATACAACATAAAAGAGAATTAAAAAAAAAACCCAAACACATAGTTAATATAACACAGTTCTTCTACACAGCTTTCAAACCCCAGAAGTTTGAAAGCAGAATTTCTAATGACTGGGCACTGTATCTATAGTCCGGAAATACACGGTCTACTCTTGGTTCTGGCACTGACCTGCTCCTTAACCTTCAAGTACCCTACCTGCATCTGTAAAAAAAAGGAATAGGAACAGGGAGACTTACCTGCATTTGCAAAGCATTCACCAGGGAATAAAGGGGCTCTTACCACCTAGGACCACCTATACTTGGGTTTCATATTTTATTGCTGGCTCGCTTGTTTAAAAGGAAAAGTTTAAAAATATTTTCCCCACTTTTTCCACCTCAGATCTGTAACCTGACTGCACAAGAACAGAAACACTGCCAATCATAGACAAGGGAATTTTTGTACCCCTTGATTTCCTTTCCTTGAGTCCTGGGTTCTTATAATCACGTTCAGTTCCTAACCAGGCCAATTTCTCTGTAGTTGTTGCAGTTCATTAAACACAGGTACAGTATCAAAAGCGTAATTTAATTAGGGTACTACAGAAACAGAATTAATTCTTGTCAGACGCTTGGCATTGTCCTTTGAATAGAAAGCATGGAAGGCCAAGTTATTTTTGTGTTTCACATACACAGCTGCTGATATTTGAGATGTTGCAGGAAATTAACTGGTATATTCTCCCATCAATGCACATAAGTCTCAATAACCTTTAGAAATATGTACACAGTGATAGCACACTAGGGCTCTAGAAAACAGAATTCAAGGTGTAATCTAATTTCACTAGCCCTTTTTCAACTGGAGCTGTTAAAAACATTGTTAAAACCTGCATCTTCAGCTCCCATCAAGTCATAAAACTCCAGCAGTGGGCTCCTTTCCGTGAACAGGAAAGAGACTAAGAATAACAGCACTGTATAGAATTAGACTGTCGCAATATACTGGGGTGAAAGTGACATTAACAAAAACAGAAGCCTTTTATTCTTAACAGTATCATGACAAAAAAAAATTTGGGGTTTATAGGGTTCTTACTGAATGTATGAAGAATGGGACACGTTTTGTAACTTGAATTACATGTGCGCTTACAGAAAGTGTTGGTGTTTGGAGGGTACAACAGACACAATGTGGTATTAAAAACTTCTATTCTGCAGCAATAGTTTGTTCTGCAACTGCAGCTATTTTGTGCCACTAAACATACAATTTTCTTATCTTAACAGGAAGGAAGCACTTGGACTGAGGTTTTTTTAAGCCAGATTCTGCTCTCAGTTTCACAGTTATGCTGCACATTCCTATACAAGTGGCCCTGCATAAAGTCATCCCAGATTTCTATCAGTATAACTAAGCAGAATTTGTCCTCCTCTATGAATATTCTAAAGCCTGTCCCGAATTCTGCACAGAATGCAACTTCCTGGTAGAAATGTATGTGCTCAAGATATTTAAGCAACTTCAAGTAACACCTAGCAAATGGTGCCGAAGAAAATCTTAATGCAATGCTGTTGCTTTGCTTCACTCACCTATTTGTTTTTCAGCATTGCAGGACTCTCAAGAGACTGCACTGCACTGTATTACCCAACATGTGCTGCAATGACTCAGGCAACAGCATGAGTTAAGGATGGAGTGCCAGCTCTCACACGAACCTTCAGGATGCCTGTGCAGAACTCTTCAGCAAAGCCAAGAATCTATAAAAGGAGATGCGCTCAAGGAGAAAGTTCAGCTTCCATTCCATTGCACTATACTATTTTCAATTGCAATAACATTCAGACTCTTATACATCAATACTTCATGTGTAAAATATAACTAACTTCATTCAAAACTGTAGCTACATTTCTGCTATATTCTCAATTCACAGCATTATCATGCTTCTATTGCAGGCTTTGACAGCTGCATTGTTGAAGGTTGCAGAGCCATATGATTGCTGCCTTCTGCTGATTTGTATGCTGACTGAAGCACTTAAACTTTATTTTTCCTACACTCATGCCCTACTGGGAGGGTACTTAGCAGGTGATAAATACAGTTGAAAATATAACTGTAAGCCTAAATCTTGAGACCTAGTTTCCCTCTCCTCCCAACTCCAACAGATAGATTTTTTTAGCACAGAAAATCACCCCCATGCTGCAAGGAACTCTCTTCCTATTTTCTACCCATTAGCCCAGCAGCTGGGCCCCAGGAAGCAAGCTTCAGCATAAGCAGGGTGGGCTGCACAGCCAAAAGTCTACCATGCAACTCAGGAGTGAGTTAGCCATACTAATGCCAAAGGAAGAGGGTTGAAGTGCAGATTAGTGTCCCCTTACTGCACAACCACCAAAAAAGAACTAAAGAACCCCACACAAACACCCCCAAACAAATACTCCATGAACTAGCAAATCTTCAAAGACTTACACAAACCCTCAACCTTTCCTCACATCATCTGAGGAAGATAAACAGTGCATAATGTACATTATAGTTGTTATAATCACTGGATTGCATAACAACAGTCTCCAGCCATGACACAGGTAAGGACAAACTATACTGTCTAATGAGATACCTACATATACACAGAGGATAAAGGAATGCTACTTTTTGTCCTGGCCAGTGGCTGAGGGTTTACTCTCCTCTCCAAAATGTGTATAATCATCCATTTCAGAACATCTCAGAGAATAAACTAAATTCTACTGTTCTTTTCACCACTATCCTACCCCTATAATTCTATAAGGTTTGCAAGAGTACATCCAATGATCTAATGAAAACTAGGAACATGATAGAAGATCACTCTCTTTCTCTTTACCAATATCTTGGATTCACCATGCCAAATTTAGGCTGGATGTGAAAGGGCAGCATCTCTAACAGTCTATACAACACCAGCTTATAGTCCTAATGTTTCTTCTCATGTCTCACTGGCAAGTTCAGGCTCTCCATGAAGTTTGTCCCTTTCTAGTTTACCAACATACTTCCTTTGCTAGCAAGCACTTAGGTAAATAAAGTTTGTGTGTATTACCTCAATGTCAACATGGATTTGAAAAAAGGCTTAAATATTATGTCTAGGCTAGTATCATTCACCTACAATGTAACAGAAAAGAAAAATAAGAAGAAAAACAAGAAGAGCCAAACGCCACAGCAAAACCCAATCACAAGACTTATTCTGTTTGGGAAACAACAAGGTCTTGATTCTGATCTGGTCTTTATGTCAACAGATTGAATCAAAAAGTCACATAAATCAGTGAAGTAAAAGCAGAAACTGGGGAGAGAAAATGCATCCCTGCAACTGTTAGTGACTGCCAAATGTTTTTAAGAAATTAAAAATAGAAAGAGGCCTTTGAAAACATTGCTAAAACAAAGATGCAGTACTCCAAAAGAGAAATGTCATTCAGGATATGTAAGACACAAAAGCCCGGAGTATATACTTAATTACACCAGGTTAAATCACCTTAAGAAGGCAAAAAGGTGGTAACAGATTTTGGTTGTTTTGGTTAGGAAATCTGCTCCCCCTTCAGCTCTATCTATAGACAACAGAGCCAGCTCCTGATTCACACACTCTTGGAGCCTCTCTTTCTTCACTGACAATAGGAGAAGGTTCAAGAAGCCAGTCTGCATAGGCTATCACCAACTCTTGACGCCAACATAACAAGTAAGATGTTCACAGTAATTGAAAGTCATGTGTTTCCTCAAAACTCATTAATTTCTACTATTGCTGAGAAGCTAAGCCTAAGAAATACAATATGAATAAGCTGTTGGTAATGGCACTGCTGCTATACACAGACTTTAGCTACAATTAAAAAAAAACCCAAAACATTAATTCTAAGTCGACAGCAGATTTCCTATGCCAGCACTGTGGCTGAGCTTTCAAAACACCCTAAGGGAGGGAGGTTCACAGCTCACTAGCCTCTAACTACACACATCTTTACACCAAAACACTAGCCTGGCTGCAGTTTTAGAGCACAGCAGAAATTACAACAGCATCTGCCATCTCTTAAGGCTCCCTTATTCACTCTGTGTGCCTACTGCTTTTCTAAACAGAAACACCACTCTAAATATACTCCCAGTAAGCATCAGAAGATACAGTCCTCCCACCAGCTGGGTTATCCCACACGCACAACCACCACGAGACCAAGGGCTGCAAAAACAGCAGGCAGAGATATACCCACCTACATCAAAAGGTTTCAAACTGAAAACAGGAAAACAGATATGTCAGACGCTGAAAGTGACACGAGACAAGTTTTCATCATGAACAGAACTTCCTGAAGGTTAATGTGAAAATTCTATTTGCAAATACATTAAAAAATGGGGGGTGAAGAGGGAGAATGCTGAATTCCATGAGACTGGCAGGTGATTTTATCAGCTCTGAGAAACAGCCTGTACTCACTTATCAGCCACTGAGAGGTGGTAAGATGCCACACTAGTTCTATTTTATTATTTGAGATTGCTTATACTCAAGGGATCATCCCTGATATTAAATGAGCAGAATGGAAGCGATCCTCATTCCAGTCCACTTGAGTGTTTCAATTTAAACCTCAATTACCTAAATATAAGAAGCATAGTAAAGAAAATTCTAGTGTACCTGAAAGCTATTACACAACAGATATACGATCTTTGGGTTAGATATGAGCTTTGGGTCTTTCAGTTCTGTGACATCAGGGGAAGCAATTATTACGGTACAGATAATGGAGCAGAACTGCAGCTTTACATATAGGCAAATACAGAAAAATAGTTAAAACACCACTCACGCTGGTAGTTCTACCAGGTGCTTGGTACTCAAGAATTGTCTTCTCAACCTCACCAGCAGATACTTAGGTGAAAACCTACACACACCTACTATTTTCAGTGGAAAAATAATATGATTGAGTAAAATAATTCTAGGAGAAAACTAACAAGAACACATACTGTGAATTAATGCATTACTAACAGAAACATGGTGGCTTTTTACTATGTCAACCAAGCCTGCAATAGCGTGTCACGCTTGGTTTTGGAGAGGGCTTCAGTAACCATAAGAAGTTTGCTGCTGACCTTTTATAAAGCAAACACTTGTTTACTTCACTGAAACTTCAGATAAACCAATCTGACATGCACCAAACACCCCAGAAACCTCAACAGCATGTACAAAATGTTAAGTATTGTTTGCTTTTTCCTGGACTCTCTAAACTTGGGATTTCAGCCTACACACAAAGGAGATCACTGCTCGTTAACACAAAAGCTCTACATAAAAACACATAGAAGAGGCCGGCTTTTGATACAGACAAAACTGACATGCATTTCTCCTGCAAAAAGCAGGGTTCCACAACAGTTAAGTGGTTCAGTTAGAGTACACAGACTTATAGAATAACTCAATTTTATATTACGTAATCTTTCTATAACTTCATACTATCTGTATTTCAGTTAGAACTGTGGTTTATTTCAACTAATGTATATTCTACATCATGCATATATTTTACATACTACAGTATTTCAGTACATGTCTGATTTAGCATGGAAATAGTATCTTG
Source organism: Amazona ochrocephala (assembly GCA_039720435.1). NCBI lineage: Eukaryota > Metazoa > Chordata > Aves > Psittaciformes > Psittacidae > Amazona > Amazona ochrocephala. Next base: position 36,387,246 of record CM077883.1, on the reverse strand, counting down.
GAAGTATATGGATACATCACTTCTTGGGTATTCATTCACATTTCTGAATGAAATGTTAAATACAGACTGTCTTAACCCACTTGCTTTACCTTTCAGAGTTTTGTCTTTAGGTTTTGTCAGCCTTCAAATATTATTTTTATTCCTTAATCACATGTCCTGGCACAAGTCTCATTCCCTTCAGTATTCCTGAACGTCCTCTGGGAAATTTGCCAGGTTTTGTCATCTGCCCCCATTCTCCTTTGGGAACACTAAAGGAATTAATTTCATTCTTTCTGCAAGCAATGCCTGTCTCTGCTGTTAACAGTTACCCTTGCATCTCTCATCCATTCAATGCACAAAGGTATATGCCTTCTTAAGTGATCCTACAGTACTTAGAGACTTAAATGTTCTGTTGAGAAATCCCTCTTTCATGCTCTGCATTTGCTTGCTTTAGCATATTGCAAAAGAATTTAGCTAAAAGATGGAGTGCAAATATTCCCATTTTGCACACTGCACTTTATTTTTGTTAGTTTCAACAACTGCTTAGTTTGTATCTTTATACATACGGGCATGACTGTGTGTGTCAGAGATAAATAGACCGGTTATTTAGACCTGGATGTTTTGGTCAACTCTATGTATGCTATCTCTTCTCTTATTTTTTCTGCTATTACTTTATTCAACATCTTTTCTGAATTTTTCCAGAATGAGCTCTTAAGAAGTGTCTTGCGTTTCCTCAGGCACCAAAACAAAGAACTCAGTTTCAGTGTTTTTCCTGCACATTAAGTTCCTACTAAAAGGTATTTTTTTCCCCTGTAGAGAGACTTTTTCAATCAACTTCCTTTGAAATCCTTGCTCAGTCCTGAATTTGAAAAATAAGTAGAAACCTCACCTTTGACCCACCCTGAGAAGAAGAATATTACCCGAGTTATGCATCGCAGTTCCTTACTGTAATGAATACTGGAAGTTGAACAGCATTTTCTCTATACACGTACAGCCAACTTCAGCACATCCGTTGTTTTTGCCATTGCTGCCACCTTGATCCGGTCTCCTCCCTCCTTTATTTTTTTTATGTTTACCGGACATCCAGGCAGGATTAAGCAACTTGCACTGTTACCAGTTGCTAGATGAGACAGCACTTGTGGTTACCCCTCTGACTTCCTCAGTTAAATACCTCCTTCTTCTCAAGCGACAAACTTACCATAGCAAAGGCTACATGCTTAACACCATAAACTAGGAACAAAACAAGTCAAAACGTTTTATAAACTGTCCTTAGATTTGTTTCCCCTGGAAGTGCCACATTTTCTCACAGAAACAGCTAAAGTTACAGATTCATGACAGTTTTCAAGATCAGTACACAACACAGTACAAAGAACACTATTGGAAACAAATCAGATACAAATATTTAGCATCTCTAGATCCAAACAAAGTGCACATTCTGCACTGGGGCTGCTGACAAGCAAATATCTGAAGGAGGACCTAGAAAGATGACAGCTAAGCACCCAATGAACCTTTATTTTCTCACTCTCACCAAGACAACAGCAGTTGTCTGGTTTGACTGAATAGGCTACAGACACTAACTTCAGTATTAGCATTATGATTGATGACAGGGAACAAAAATACAGATCTCAGAGCAATGTGCAAGCAAAGCAGCTGAGGCTTCCAAACACCTTCGGTGAGAAGAACCCACTGCTGCCAGTTCCTGAAGCTACCCCACCAGCGTGGGACTTTGGGTTAGCACTATCCTGCTGTGCAATGCAACCTGTCCACCTGCCTGGCAGAAAGGGGGCTCTCTCTCAAGAGAAATCATAGAATAGTTAGGGTTGGAAAGGACCAAATCAGGGAAAGTATTAAAGAAAAACACATTGTAAACGAGAAAACAGATCAGGAATGAAAGGAGTCAGAAAAAGATGAAGGCTCACCCAGGAAAAGATGAGAACACAGCATCTAGAAGAGGAGGGAAAACTCTAGAAACATAGGATACCCTCTACAGGACCAATACACGGTATGCCAGGTAGGATAACAAACCAGTAGTTTGTGGCGTAACGACACAATAAATTATTCAGGGAAAAGCTGTCACCCTACAGCCTGTACCTTCAGCTGAGGCCTGGGAGTACAAACACAAACCCAGCACTAAATAACAAATATTAATAACTAAAAGAAAGATCTGATGCCCCAAGAAAAAGGATAGGGGCGATCCTTCTTGTAAGGATCTATGTAAGGAGCTAAGAGACAGTGACAAACAGGAGAACACCGAGGTGAAGCTGGAGACAACGCTCCCTGCGGTGCCAGGAAGCGATGCCGATGTCACCACTGTGGAGCAGAAGATTGAGGTACCAGCTGCGCCTTGCGGCAGGCGAGCTGCAGCGGGCGCGGGGCGAGCCACCCATCAACAGCCAATCTCTCTGCAGGGCTCTGCCCCTGCCGCGGCCCGGAGGCGCTCCCTTACCTGGCTGGCTTTGTGAAACTGCTTCTTGAGCCCCGCCACCGACATCTTCCCCCGGCGCCCAGCGCCCGCACGTCCCGGCACGTCCCGGCGGGTCCCGGCGGGTCCCCGCGGCCTCTCGCTGTGTCACCCGCGGCCACGGCGCCCCGCGCCGCTGGGAACATCGCCTTCAGAGCGGGCCCGGTCGCTCACACCCCATTGGCCACGGCCGCGGCATATGCAAATGAAAGACAAGAGGCGCTTGCCGATTGGCCGCTTGCTGGGGCTATGCAAATGTCAGCTCTCAAAGACGCCCACGCTGCGATGTTGCATGGAAACAGCAGGGAAGGAAAGGTGAGCGGGCGGGCGCCGGCTAGGGCCGGAGGACCCCTGCGAGCGGGCGCACCGCTGCCGCCGAGGGGGCAGCCTGCCGATGGCAAGATGCTCTTTTAAGCGCCAAAAGGCCTCTTAGCACTGATTTCATCTCTCTATAAGGCTCCGGTTTTCTCTTCATAGGCCTCATTTCTTATGAGTCCGTGTAGCATCTGTATTTGAGGTTATTCACCTCAGATCTATTATTATACATCATAATGTTATTGTAGCATTGAAAACATGAACACACAGTGGTCGAGAATGCAGCTGGTGGGAGCTATACATCACAACAAAATACACTCAGTAATGTGGCTCCATGACTGTGTTGATGCTGCTTGGGTTGAGAAGGACTGGGCCTCCCACCACCTCCCTCCTGGAGGAGCAGATGTATCAGGAAGGACCACGCTGGAGGAAGTTTAGTTTTTTGCCTGGTCATTACAGGATGGATTCATTGTGTGCTTCAATATGCCTGCGTATCAGCAATGTGCTGATACAAATACGCAACACGGTTATGCCTACAGGGGTAAAGCACTGCCAGGCTACACTGTACTCCTGGGAAGATACACTTTGCAAGAGGCCGCAGGGTCCTGGCTGTGAGATTACCAGGGAGTTGTGACTCAGCTGAAACATGCACGTGGACCTGGGAAGCAGTTCAGAGATAACCTTTGCTGGCTGCAGCAGAGCTCTCAGTGTCAGTGTCATGCTCGCTGCATTTTTTGTTAGATCGGGAGAGGCATTTTCAGAGTGTGTTACTGTTACTTCTTCATAACAGCAGGGAGAACAATGGCAAAACATACAAGAACTTTCAGAATAATTGTCCTGCTGCAAACTGGGAGAAAGGAGTCACTGTCCCTCCTATTGGAAACAATTATATACCCCATGAAACAAAGTGTAAAGGCAGACGTATTCATGAATTGAGGACCTCTGACTGGCTTTCACTTGACAAAGGACTCTATACAGAAAGGCAGAAGAGACAAAAGAGAAAGCAAAGAGCATAGCACCAGTCCATGTGCACTCTGGAAGATAAACCTTGAAGTGAAGCCTTTCCAGGTTTCTGGACTGAAAAATGTTTGAAAAAGGCCTGCAATCACCATGCTATGGCGCTGGGGAAGGACCATTTTCAGACACTTCACAAGTAAACAAGATTTACACCACCAGCACCTGATTTCAGCGCCTGATTTCAGCACCAATTACTCCTCCTCATGGAACAGGCAGCAAGACGTTAAGTGTCCAGGCCAAATTGGTGGGGCTTTAATTGGCAACACATTTGTAGAGAGCTCAGGTGAGAAATTACTGCCTAAATTACCTAAACTAAGAAACTGGAGTTCCATAAAAGGTGTTAAAGCAATCTCTCAGTGTACTGTAGAATTAGGGAGAGAGTAAGGCTTAGGTTAATCTTTGGCTTTAAAGAAACAGTGGACCAGAAGCTTGAAATAAGTCACTGTGGAGAGGAATCAATGGATTACGGAGTCACTGTAGCTGTAAAATAGGATTAGATAAAGAACGTAAGGCTATCTACAACTTCCTTTCTTTTTTAATCCTGTTCATAACCCAAGGGTAGCAGCTACCTTCTTGAAGTGATACAAGAATTTGCAAGTGGGAAATGCCAGGTGGAAATTCAGCTTCGTAGCTTTAATTGCTCAGTGATACAGATAAGGTGAAAACCTAATTAGTGAGCCAGCTTCAATAGTCCTAATTAGGTGCTAATGATTTGGAAGAGACACCCTGAAAGAGAGACTGAAATTTAGTTCAGATATAAGCAAAAGTTATAGCTTGTAGCCAGTAATATGTGCTGGCTAAGCAATACCTAAAAACTTAGTTATAACACATAGTTCCTGGAAAAAAAGGGACTGTGATTTGCTGGATGATATTCCTTAAGATTTAAGAAAATTTACTAATTCAGTCTGTAAAATGAGGGAAATCAGAAATAGTACAAAAACTATGGGAAGGGGTTCAGATAAATGCTGACAAGATGGGAAAAAAAGCATCTGTTAAAAAGAAGTGTTACAAGAAGACAGACCAGGGCCTAGTACTACATGAGCAATAGTGAAAAATGCTTCAGAGCCTGGGAAAGAGGGGACCTTCAGGGCCAAAGTTCTGTATGTCTGGGTATTTAAACAACAATTACAGTCCAACCACTCAGAAGATGTCAAAGTGCATGAGAACAACAGATGATGGCTCCAACATGTTATTGTTATTGAATCAGATGTGCTAAAAAGGACAGTGAAATTTGTACAAACTGAGGACTCCTAACTGGGCTCAAATCAAGGCAGTGACTAGAAAATATGCACTGGCTACTTGCATGGGAGAACTGGGCTTGAAAATTGGTCCTGTGAAATTCAAACAAGACAGATACCTGGATAAATTCATATTTCACTTGGATTTCAGTATGGCCAATACTGTGTGAAAAACAAAGCAGAAAATCAACCTGAAGATGTGGCAAACGATCTTACAGCTATCTGCTTTTCAATGAACAAATAACCTTAAGTGCTGAAAATGCAATAGCGGCCATAGGAAGTGTCAGGTTTTCAGCAGAATGAAACCCAGAAATATTTAAAAAATTATCCAGAGGTATCTTAGCAGATGAACGTCCTTGGAACTTGCAGTCAATTACATCCATGTTTGCTTCAATGGCTCTTAAAAATGAGAAATCTGTTGGTGAAATGTGATCTGGGTCTTTGGTAGTCACTGCCACAAAATAAAACATCAAAAGCAGGAGAAATGATGAATTTGTAATGAAGTTCTATTGGATTTGATTCTGGGCCATGCTTACTTCCTAAGTAAGGCACTTACTTATTCCTTAAGGCTTCAGAATTATTCAGAATAAGTCACTGTGGATCAGCTTACCCTGCAATAAATTTCTACACAGGGCATTAGAAGGAGATTTTGGATGTACTCACCTGATACAGGACAAGAACAACTACACGGCAAACCAACCTACTGAGAAGCCTTTGGCTTACCTTACTGCTTACCAAGACTGGAGTCATTGAGCTAAACCTATGACAGACCCATAAAGGAGGTTTTCATCTGTAGCTGAGTTAGAGAGTAGCAACTCCAAATTCTGGATTCATGATAGAGAAAGTAAATGTAAACTACTCATGAATTCTCCACATGTTGAAGAAGTCTGATTTCCCAAACTTCATCTTCAAAATACTGGCAATGGGGAAGGAGAGCTAAAGCAGAAAAAAATACCCCAAACCAAACAAACCTCAAATGCTTACACTCCTACAGGCTTCTGTGGCTTTCAGCTTGAAAAAAAGTTGCTACATCAGAAATGGAGCATTCACAGGACTATGTTGAATAGGAGGGAAGGAGTAAAGTGTTAGACAAAAGTGAGCAAGACTCTCAGGCACAGATATGATAGCTAGTGATTGTCCATGAGGACTGCATGTATTCAGTGACAGCGCAGAGGACTGGGTTAGTTTTAGCATGCTACCTGTCAAAACTGTGGACATAGGCTGTGGTTTTTTGTTTAGAGGACAAGAATGCATCTGAAAACCAGAGCCAAGAAAACCAGCATTCTGGAAAGGTGATCCTCCAGGAAAACTGTGCTGTTTGAAAGAACAGTTTCCAATACACCTCTCTGCAAGAGAAAACTTGTAGGAAGCTTTACAAATAAAGCAGACTCAGATATAATGTTGTGTGCTCTTTGAAAAAAAGTGGGACCTCATCTCACAGTTCTAGAAAAAAGAGTAAGACTAAACTGAATTGACACTAATACATGGATATTGACCCAAGTAAATGGACATAATGTCTAGCATAGCAATCCAGAGTGAAATCCCAACAACACTGGATGAAATTGGTCACAAATTTCTTCTATTTCATTATTTTTCCCAGTGTTGGTTTCCAGACTTGATGTTGCAGGACAAACCTGGGAGCCTCCACTGGGAGAACAATGCCAAAAGCAAACTACCTTAATAACAAAGTCAGAAGAAAATCCTTCTGCCAAAAATGCCCAAGAGAGTAAGCACACCTCATGAGCCTGTTTCAGCACCCTTTCTATATACTTAGATGAAATAATTATTTAAAATTACACAAAAAGAAGTTGGTGATATGAAAATATGTTCACATACAGAAGCAGGTTAACACTATGGTTTTGCTTCTGGAACATAAAAAAGCAATTCTGCATGCCATAGCACTTGCTGTGCAGATAAACTAGCTCAGATATTTCTGACATGGCTTTGCATTGCAGTATACATTTCATAAGAAAGGGAAAAGAACAGGCAGCCTTCTCTACAGAGCCAGCACTGGCCAGAACTTGGAAAGCTCCCTGTTCCACACAGACACTGCTGGCAGTTAGAGGAGTGATATGTGACCCTGGGGCCGTTAGACACTCTGGCTAACCTACATCAGTTGTTTAGGACACTTATGTTTGTTCCCCAGATCTTCTAACTAAATGCAGCTAGTGAATTATTTTTGGCATACGTGTTTGTTCTTCTCAAGCTGACTTTCCATATGTGTTGTTTTACCATTATCCAGATCTTTGCTTCTCTTCTTGTCTCTTTCCTGTGGTTGTATTCCACATGCTGCTTCATGATCCTGCAGATACTTCTATCTTCACTCACTTTCCTAAATCTCTGTCTGTTGTTCTGCAAGTGTCAACAACAAAACAAAACCTCGTTAGGTCTTATGCCATCAATTAATACATTTGGTTCTAATTAGATGTTTCTTTTAAAATGACACAAACAGTTTAGATGAACTCAAATCTAGACAGAGTTTAAGTTACACGTGTACTGTAAGTAGCTACTCTAAATCTGAAAACTCAACCTACTTCTTTGTGTCTGCTTGTAAAAACTTTGCAAATTATGTGGATGGACTCCTGAGCAGCTCCTACTTGGAGGTCTTGTAACTTTTAGGTGCCTCAGTTGCTTCTGGTAGCAGTAAAAGTAATTAGTTTTTACTCAACATATATGTAGGCACTCAGTGCTCTCAGACAGCTCTAGACTGTCAAAAAAATTAGTTACATGTGTAAATTGGAATAAAAATGTGAATGTCCGAAATTACTCCACAGTGGAGAAAATTCTGGAAATAGCAGAGTATTAGTGCTAATCTGGGTACCCAGAACATTTTTATTTCCTCCATACTTGAGATTTCTGATCTGATAAACCACTGAAAAAAACTGTAAGATATTTTCCTTCGGGTAGGTCTGCTTGTCCTAAATGATCAGTTTTCTGACCATATCAGAAAAAAAGCTTTCATTTGAATTTCAAGTCCCTCCATTTTCGGTACAGCAGCATTACTTTACACAAGCACCTGGTTTGCCTGCTCGACCATCCCTTCCGGGCTGCGTTCCCTCAAGGAACTACATCTCCCCTAATGCATCTGTGACCCTGTGCATACCAAGGTGGGCCCCTGCGGGAGTTTGGTCAGGGCAGTATCGTATTGCACTGTGGGAGATGTAGTCTCACCAGGAGCCCAGCCAGCCATGAGGGACTGCGTCAGTGGAGCTTCTTCTTGGAGGTACAACAATGTAGCAAACTGCACTTTTTCTGTTGGAAAATACCAGAAAGAAATTCGTAGCCATGTCTGAACTGACATTTTTAAACCTCTGTTCTGGGGAAGAAAAATCAGCCTATTTGAAAAGCTTATTTAGTTTGAGAGAAAAACAAATGGTGTGTCAGAAATATCCACATAAGGAACATCACTCTTTTTGCTGGCCTTTCTAAAGTAGCTGTGTACCTTCTTATTAAAGAATATGGCAGAATAAACTGTAACTTCAAATGATTCAATATTATGACTTCAATGAGTGGGAATAATGTGCAGAAATGTTGCCCCAATTTCAAACAAATTGCACCTGAGCTCTGTGCTGTTAGGTGACAAAACAGAGCTCCTAATCATCTGCATGCAGTTGCCTGTCTTCATCAGAAAATGATGATGTTCTCATTGTTGACAAAACTAGCGTAACATTTGAAACTAAAGTGTCACTAGAAGAGTAATGCTAGCTTTAGGAAGGTGCAAAGGGTAGTCATCTTCATGTTAGAACTACTGTATCAGAAATGGCATGGACAGTTTCAAAGCAGAATGTTGTAGCATAACAACATGTATGCTGTTATGCTACAATGGAGCATAACTCTGGCATAAACTGTAGCACATTTACTGCTTGAAACCCAACACAGAATTTCATGTAACTGTTCTTCAGTTACAGAACAAATCTTTAAGTATCATCTTAATAAGTCTTGGTCTTCATAGTGATCCTTTTGAGTGGAAAAAGGACATGCTGAAGAACAACACATGCTGCCTTGCCTTGCTTAGAGAATGAACGCACAGGCTTCTTTCGTAATTTATTCAGCTTTATCAGGGAAAAAAATCCAGTGGTCTATGTTCACTGTGTATAAATATATATGCCTACTTTTATTTTAGCTTGCTTCATAGCACAGGACAGACAGTTATCAACTCTGTCACAGTGTCCTCAAATAATAACACAACGTGGACATTTCAAGGAGTGTTTAAAAGCAATTTGAATATCAGTAAGTATCTCGTAGCAAGTTTGTGAATATTCAGACATACCTGATTTTAACAAAACTTTTACAGCATGGATGTTGTTTTGCTTTCAGTGTAATTTAATAGGTCTTTTGGGATCTGCCATGTTTGAACATCTGGGAATCATCACATGTTGTCTGTTGATCAATGAGGCAACAGGAAAGGCATGATGTGACACAGATGTTAAATATGGCAATACTCCATGGGCTGACTGGATCACGAATGGGAATGATCAGACTTTGAAAAATCTGATTAAGATTCATTGACTGGATAACTTTCAATTTTTATTTTTTTTTCTTGAATTCCCTAACTGATCTGATAACAGGGGGTATTATAGTGGTCAAAGAATTATTGGAAAGTGGCTTCAGTTGTCTGAAGACAAGGGCTTTTCCTATCAAATACTTTATAGAGAGATGAATACAACTTGCCAGGTCCCTGCTGTCTTGTCATGAAGATTAATGTCTACTACTGGATAATTCTGCTACTCCTTGTAAAACTCTGAATACATAAATCAATTTTATTGCATTAGTTTAAGCATCATGGTTAATTGAGTAACTGCCACTATACTAAGAAACCCTTTTTCTCCCTTCCCTCATATGCAAAGAAATGGCCTATATGAATTCTTTTAACTGTTAACCATGAATGCCACCTTCTGGCTATGTACAGAAACGCCCTTTGAAAGCGGCAGGGAAGACAAGCAGAGCTTTCATTCCGTAGTTACCAGATAACCATTTCAATTAAATACATGTTAAAATGTGTGAAATACACACATGCCTCCTGACAGACTTCCTAGCTTGCTTGGTGAAATATAGGTACTCAGATGTTTACTTTTCTAAAGAAATCGTGTAGTTTAAAATAATAAACACACCTGACATTGAGTTTCTGTAGAAAAGACCTGAAAACTGTTGTATTTAAAGGTAACAGCTGAATCAATATCATGAATGAAATTCTGCCCTTGCTGAAGCTGACAGGACTTCTGCCACTGACTTCAGTGGGGCCCAAACTTTCCACCTGTATTTTTTGAAAGCTGCTCTTGTGAACTGGGGTTTGAATTCTCAAATGTTTTTAAGGAAGCCTGGCATATATTCTGCTGCAATTCAGTGGGCGCAGGATTTTAGAGAGGAAGCTGGTCCTGCAAAACAATGATGGTAAAGGTTTTTGGAGTCAGAGACCTATTCTTTCTGACGATCAGACCAGATTAGCTGTTGCTCTTCTTGCTTGAGCTTCTCCAGCAATAGACTTACAGCTGTTTGGTGTTGGTAGTACAGGCAAAAAGCATGTTGTGTGTACCAGAACATGTTCCTTGGAGCAATCGTATTATCATGGTGTAATGGACTCCCAAATCAAAGCAAAATTCTACCCTAGCTGCTAGGATGATATACAGACAGCAGGGGAAACAAGCCAGGGAATTTCGCCCACCTGGGGAAGCAAAGAAGAAGCATTTCTCCAGTGCATGAAGAAGAATATTTGGGCAGACAGTAGCTGAAATCCCCTGCAGTTACAGAGTGCTTTAACTCTATTGCATTTAAGTTATCCCCTATTTTTTTTACCTAGCTATTCCAGCTTGGTGATCTCCTGCAGGCTTGAATTCTCAAGTGTTAGTTAAAAATCATTTCAGTGAGCCCAGTCCTACACTTAGATGTATCAGTGGGAAATCAGTCATCTCTTCTTAGGGTCCTGCTGGTGCTATCAGTTTCTTTACTGAGTCAAGTGTAGCATGGTAGAGAGCATATGCAAGCTGACAAGTCGTTTAGCCTTAACGTAGACACTGGACCACTTTTAATTTGCCTAATCCATGATTCTGATATTTGTTAATGTTGTCAGATACACATTTATTTCAAGGATTCAGTGAAAAAGTGAACATTGGAAAAGAGTAAAAGATAGTGACAGCTATTGTGTATTAATTAAACAATGTCTGATTTGTGTGATGAAAGTTTTCCTTATAATTAAGGAAGACAAAAATTTGTTAAAGTTATGTTAAATATAATGGGCTTTCATATGCTGCAAATGTATGGTTCATCTGCAATAAATAAAAATACCATGAAGCTTTATCAGATTTCATTTTTTTTTTACCCCCTTCTTTGGAGGAAGAAAATAAAAGATGGGGAGTAAATTGAGCTAAAACTATAGCTCTGCTCTTCCTACAGGCCATACTTGCTTGTTTTTCCTGATAGGCCATCTTTCAAATATGACCTGTGCACCAGTACATGGAAAGCAAGTACTCACTTACTCAATCCATCTATACCAATGTCCACAGAGTTTGTTGTTTTTCTCAGCTGCTATCTGAGAAATCTTTAAGATGCCATTTATAATTCTGACATGTATACTACATTTTGACATATATACTATGTAATGGAAAGCACATTTGTGAATCTTGCCCTTTTTTTCCCTCTTCAACTTTGGCTTAAAACTTTACAAGGCTTCTAGGATTCATAAAGTACTGTGCTTTGCCTTTAATGAGGGTGATTATGAACAGGGTGCTACAGAGACAACAGTGTGTGTTGGGTGACTTTGTGCGGTTTTTTCAGGGGGAGGAGGGGATGGGGAGACAAGTGCTCAAGGCAAAGAGAGAGAAATGTTCCAACATGAAACTGTTCCAACAATTTACTCTATTAGTGATGCTATCTCCAATCTGTAGATGGCAGTGATCTTCCACTGCCTGCTTCAGGAGGCAAGGGGGAGTGCTGGTCCTGGGGAAATCCTAAAATTAAAACCACTATGCAAACAGATGTGGGGAAAATAAGTCGTGAAGTTAACTTAATTCTATACACCAGTCTTCTTTTTGAACTAAAAACTACTTAAAGATTATAGGAAGGCATTCCCTTTATTGTATTTCCTTCATGTAATTAGAAAATACATCATACCATTTAGAACCTCTACATTTCTTTATCGAAGGAGTTTCATGACAAATTCCAGAATACTGTGGTTTGGAATTGATCTACAAACAAAACCCTGTTCTGGGATTCTGGCCATCTTCTACGTACCTTTGATGCATTTCAGTATGTTAAACATGTTTATTCAAATAATACCTGCATTTTTCCTCCCAAACACTGCTGAGTACTTAGCTGCATCCTTCATCAGTTGTTCAGCAGGTCTGTATCACCTGTTCAATTTTTAGCTGTTTTTTCTCTTGGCACTTGCATTGGTTTTCACTTTTGTTCAAATAAAATGGAGAAAAAGGAGTGTGTAAAGCTGTCAGAGTATACTTTAGTGAAGGGTGTGAAGTGAAGCCCACTGAAATCAAAGAGAATACTGCTATTACTTTAAGTGGATTTATAGTCTTGCCTCCCCAAATCTACCTTGCTTGGCGACTGGCAGAGAGAATTTTCAAAGCATAACACGAAGTCAAACTTTCCCCTTTTATCACTATTTTCAGTTGTGGTTTGTGTTTCTGGTTTGTTTTTTTTTTTTTTTCCCTTAATGATTCGGCCTATAGAATTTTAAAATATGATGCTTTTCATGAAGATCAGGCTATAAAAACAACAACATTTTGAAGTTCTGTTTTAAGTGTCAGATAGGCTTCTAGCATCAGATTTTAAATGGTATCTAGACACACAAATGCAGATGAGGTGCCTAAGAGGATTTCAAACAGCATCTAAATAGCATTTTAAAATCTGCTTCTGAAGATCATGATTTGATCTTCAGAATCAACGAGATTTGGGGTTTTAGGGAGGGAGCGGGGATATCCCTATAATGCATGTATATGCAAAGAGGACACAGAGAATTACCCAAGCAAGTGAATTTCTTAATATCCATTGTTTTCAGTAGGAAGTGTATCACTGCAAAGAGCAAAACATGCAATTCATCTGCTTCTAAGGCAACCCGGTTCACTTTAAATGTTAGAGCATTAGATACCTTAGAGAGAATCCAAGTTGAGACATTCCTCAGCAAATCATGAGAAATTATTTGTGTTTAACATTAATTTAACATTAAGCCCTTTCATTCCTTGCTGCTAAAAGATGTTGTGCAACATCAGTACACCTAATCTGCAGTCGCTGTTGTTTCACTGCAGCTGAGCAGTCATTGGTATGACTAGTGGCAATTCTGACAACTTCTAGTGCAGAAGGCCAGTATAAATTACTGTGCAGTGCTTAAATCCTTTTTGGAAAGCTCAGCTGGGAGTTATCTCCATTTGCACAGGAATGTATCATATCCAGTATGTTCTGGAACAAAAAGGGCATACGCTCTCCATCCCAACAGCAGGCTTTTCACCCATTCCAGTAGGCAGATAAAACCATCTACCTGATGTCACTGTCTTAATAGCTTTCTATACATGCATCACATATTTTCTACTCTTTCTTGTGATGCCAGATAACTTTTTCGCTTCCTTACTGACCATGCTTTTCAGTTCTTTGGAAAACAGAAGCAGTTTATCTAATCTATCCACATTGCTTAACCTGCGGTTCTATAAAGGGATTTGTTTTTTCATGAGTGAATGCTTTATCTTTTATATTCTATTGTCAGAAAAATAATCCATTATCTGTTCCCAGTATGTAGTATACAGTTTCATAATATCTACTCTCACCCCAAAATAAGGATGGGAAAGGGCATCTAAGGAGTGATGTACAGCTTTATTCCCTGTTTATTTACATATGTGCATGAGTATATATCCAGACTTGCTCTTTTCCCTTACATGAATATCAGAGAAAATAGGGCATAGTACCGAAAACTGATTTTTTCTAACCTGCTTATATTGCCTTCCCTCCCTAAAAAAGGACTACTGTGAGATATTAAATAAAACCTAGGTTTAATATATCCACTCATGCTCTAAGTGCACACAGTAAGGTCCCTTCTTTGGGAATTACTCTTGGCCACTTCACAAAAATGTCAGCATTAGAATTTTGCAAAAAGCTCAGTTTAGTAACCCGTTGGCTCAGTTTGCTTTAGATGTACTTAGAAGATAGTTTGCAACATAAACTCCAAGTGAGCTAGGACTCTGCATGTCTCTCCCATAGCTTCCAGTCATGCTGCCTGACTTGCACTGTTACTGTCTATCCTTTCTCCCTTCTGCTTCTTCCCATTCTCATTCTTCTGTTCCCTCTCTTCATCTTTCTAATTCATTCCACATGCTCTTGAATATGTACCATGTAAGCTGCTGTTTTGCATTCAACATTTGTTTATCCTGGGACTTATCACAGTATCTGAGAACCTCATAATTTTCACAGATTTTTATCCTCTTGAAGCCTTTGTGAAACAAGGAAGTATATGCCAATTTACAGATGGGGAGTGGTCACATTGGAGATTAAGTGAGGTGCTCAGAGCCATGCTTAGCCGTGGGAGCTGTACTCAAGTATTTCTTGGCTCCTGATCTCCTGTATAGATTGAACATTCCTGTTGAACTACATCTCCTGCAGTGCACCACAGTATCCTTTAGCAGTGAGGACAGGCCATCACTCTAGTCTTTTTGGCTTCAGAGACTTATGGGAGATACGGACTGGCTGGGGAGACTCTTTTTACATTAGAGCAGGGACATGAGACACAAATTCAGAAATTTCAGAAAACCCCACTGTGACTTTCCAAAATCCAAATTTATGGATGGGTAGGAAAGGGAATGTGTGTGGGAATGGGTTCAAGTATCTGACCTACATTTCCATTCCCCCATGCAAGAAATCAAGGCATCCTCAAAAAAAACCCAACTAAACTAATCAAATTCATGCAAAGCACACACCTGACTCAAAAAACAATTAATGATCTAAAAATGTTGGCTTCTGAGGAAAATTCTGTAATGGCCCTACTTGTATCATACTCTGGAAGAAAGAGCACATAACTAATAGCGATTTCACTACAGTTAATCCTTCCTCCTCATTTCAGAGTATCTGCTGTGAGACAGCATACTTTTTTTCTGCAATAAAATTCACCCACCTGTACATCAAAACAGTTAGAACAGTCTCGTAATGTTGGTTCTAAATTAACTTTTTTGGAGTTGTCAAAACATAGGAATGTGTATCCATGCTTTACGACTCAAAGGGAGACTTCCAGAGCAGTGAAAGGAAGGCTCACATAAGGACTGAGGCTGGCAACACATGAAATTTGGGTGCCAGATTATTAAGTATTCTGATTTAGCTGTGATGTGAACCTCCACAGCGAGCAATACAAATAGCTCTGCTGAAACAGAGGTAGTGACCTCTGAGGCTCTCATGTGACTGGGCTGCCCACGGGCTGTCTGGTCCACCGGGGTGCCACTTTCCTTTGATTTATCCTTAAGCCTGAGGAATTGTTGTTTTTTTTTCAGTGTAGTAAGAAAATCCTATTTCAAATTCATTATTAGAGTTATCTATGCTGTCTGGCCCCAGTGGATAAATCCTAGTAACTAGATGTGTATTTTCCATGGACCTATGCACTGATTTTAAAACAAGCCTCATGCAGATAGATGTCTGCTTTTCCTTATTAATTAAAAGAGATGGGGAAGGGAAAAGAAAGTGGAATATATAATAGTTCTCTAACCTGAGAAAAGCTGTGCAGCTGGGTGTGATCTGTTGTGTAAGGCAGAAAATATGCATCTAATCGATTATACTCTCTTGGAACCTTAAGAAAAAAATGTGGTTTGTAGCATATTTTATCATACAAACTTGGTGATAAAATAAGCATTCCAACTACTTCTGCACTTCTATGCAGACTGAATACAGTCATCATAAATAAGGGGGGTTGGGGAAGTTACTGAATGAAATGTGTGTAAAGCTACTCTGGTAGTGAGCCCGTATTTCCTGCTCTCAGGACTCAAACTGCTTAACATAGTGAAAATGTTTCAAAACTGACATGCAGAAAGAGTCTTCATTCTGCTGCGAGCACAACCTCCACTGAACTGTGTAAAAATAAGGCAAGATGCAATGTCAACACCGAGAAGATAAGGCTAAATCACAGTCCTTGTAGTCTTTTTCAGTAAGTCAGTTTAGTGCTATTGTTAGATCAGTATTAAGAACATTGCAGTATGATCAAAAGTTTCTAGATCTATGGCAAAACAGTGAAGGTAGCACCTCTACAGGCAACAATAAATATCTTAAATCCCCCCAGAAATCTGATCAGAGAACTCCATCTGGCTGCTAAAGGTTTCATAAATTTGCTCTTTTGCCTCTATGCCCAACTATTTAAATCACCTGTATAACTAGAAATGTAACTTGTTCTCTACTCTGTGTTTTAGGCAAGAGAGACAGTTAGAAGAATATTGACATCTTGATTCTATGATCTCCACTCTCACAGCAATTACAGCTCCTTACTGGACAGATAGGTGTCATCCTAGGAGCATAGTTCAGCTAGTTTCAAGAAGTGTATTCAATGCTAAAAGCTAATAAAAATTAAGTGTATCAGCAGGTCAGACTCTGAATATAACACAAAGCCATTGCACCTTACTGGGTTTTCCTCAAAAACTTGCCCAAAATTACCTCTGGCACAGAGGAAGACAGCAATGCAGTTGACGTTTTACTTCAGGCTGTGAGCCCACCACATGGAGCTAAGGACTTGGAGACAATGCCTGTTACTATCATTCTTGACTTTTTCCTTATATTTTTACTCTCTGAAAGATCCTATTTCTCAGCATAATTGCTATTCTATTTTTTGCTTCATATTATTAGATACCTAAATATATGGAAGCATATATTTAGCATATACCTGTAAAGGTGTTCCAAAGCTTCCTGAGAAATGACTGAACTTTGTAACTCTTGGAGTGTGTGCAGTTAATTGAAAAGTTCTCTCTATATATTTTCTCTAAACAATGGAGAATATATATATGTTAAACAGAACCCTATCCAGGTATGTGTGTAAACTCGAGAGAAGAATGCAAGAGAGTTATTTATAAAAGGATGGAAATATTAAGTATTATTTATATAGTGCCAAATATATTCTTGGTTCTTATCTGTTCTTACAAGCAGCACTTTGTTCCTATATGGAAGAAGCAGTCTGAAGCCATGGCAGCTGAGCTGCAGTAATTTTGATACAATGGCAAGGACAAGATGCCAACAAAGTACCTTTCATGTGCATGTTAAACTTAGCTTTGGTTGACAGTGTGCCCACTGAAAAACATACACAATACCTGTAGGAACAATAAACAGAGCCTTCCACAAAGAAGATTTTATTCATTTCTGTTGTATCTTAGTTACTAACTTAGTGCATAATTTAATCTGTCAATTTTTATCTATGACAGGGATGCATCAGGACTTCTTGTCTTGCCGAGACACATTCCCATGTCTTCTGAGAGGAGCTATCCTGCTAAGTGTGTTACACCGTACCTACTCCCCAAAGCCCCAGTCAAGGCTGGGGCCTCAAAGTGTAAATGTAATAACCAATATAATATGAAAAATTAATTTTCTTACGGTAGCTGCAGCCCTCAAGACTTTTGTCATGGTTTGACAACCAGGACAACTTCAAACAAGGACCAAAAAATACTGTTGTTTGACATATAAAGAATATGAAGGAAAGAGTTCTGGATATGCTTTAAAATATCTTAGTAATATTTTCTGAACCTTTAGACACAGTTACTATGATCGCATCTCTTTTTAAGTCTTGTAAACTAACACCATCTTATTAACTTTTAATATATGAAAAATATGCACTATAGGAAATGTAATGTTACTAATGAGGTAAAGATCTCTCCCCTCACTGTTATTTCCTGTCCATCTCCGTGGTAAGTAACCATGTATCTTTGTATATGGACATGTACAAGATAAGTGGAATAGCTACTTACCCATCTTCAGTCCCTATGGACCTTGATTAGCTAGTAAAAAGGCAGAGGCCACATCAAACCAATGCTCTACAGAAGAAACCTGAAGGAGTGCATTAAGATTCTGCCCTTGTAGTGCCAGCTAGCAAGATTTTCACACATGGGGAATACAGACTAAGAACTTCTAAAGCTAAAAGACCCTGCAAATCACAGTTTTGTTCCACCACCTAGTAGTTTCCAATAAATACAAAGAAATCTGCAATGAAAGCACGGAGAAATACTCCCTATTCCAGAAAATACCTCAGACTTTTAACTCAGCTCTATTCCCCTTGTTTGAAAAGTGGAGGAAATGTATTTGCTTGTTAAACATAGCATTCAAAAAAGAAACCTTTACTGAGGATTGCACACAGCTTTCAGGTACATTTCTGCAAGGCACATAGAGACATAAATTTTTCTAATATAAAACACAACTCTTCTGCAGTTTAATCAAAAGTTAGGCTGCCAGGCCCCAAATGATACTAAAAAAAAAAAAGAAGGGCCACATTAAATTTCTAGGGGTCATTATTAAAACCACATGGAATGTACCCTCCAGTGACTTTGGAAGTTAATTACACTGTCAGGACATTCAGAGTATTCCTCATGGGCAAGGAACAAAACGTGCTGGTGTTGGAAGCCATGCAGAAAGTACTCTTTAGTTTCTCTCTCTGCCCATTCTCTTGTCCCTGGCCTCCCTGCCACTCTGGCCAAACCCTAAAGTCAGTAAGCATAAGAAATAGCATGATCATCCAAGGAGTGCTGGGAAGTGCTCTTTGAAACAGGCAAGCAATATCAAACGTGTCATAGCTAGCAACAAGCAGAAAAGAGCACTGCAGGCTGGGCCCTGGGGACATGGACATCTAGTAAAGCTTGGGAGGGAAGTCTGGCAGAGGGAAGAGCAAAGAATGCTCTGCCTTAGCTCCTACATACACCAGCTTGGTGTATGCAGGAACTGGCATACTCCATGAGCAAGGCTGTAGGTTCCACATCACTGATTGAAATGGTCATGATTCAGTTTCAAAGGTCATCCCACTGCAGTGAGCTCCCATCTCTGCTGTTGCTCTCATTTGGCTGGAGAGGGCTTTGTGTAAGGTTAACAGTGCAGCAGCGTATTTGTCAGTCATTACCTGTTACCTAACTGATTGTAAACATGGGCTCTAGAGCTAGTGCCTAATTCCGTTTTCTTTTGAGATGGAAAAATGGTTGAGTAAGTAAAGATGACTTAGTGAGGCCTAAGACAAAGATGACAGGTTGTGGTCTGCAATAAGGTTTGTCTCAGCTAGATAATTTTTTTCAAATACACTTATTAATCATGATTAAAGGGTTTGTAGATCACTGGTGATCAGTCCTCAGGTACAGAGCAAATCATAACATTCTCTTGTCACAAAGGGTTTGAAAATTTAGGTATAGCTACTGAACACCACTGGAGGAGATGAACCTGTACGTGCAGCGTCACCAATGAATGAGGGATAATAAGGCACCTGCAGGCCAGAAGAAGGATTGCTATCCAGATATCCCTGCACTAGAGATAGGCTGCCTACAAACGTTAGGAAAAAAAAAAGAGGATTTCAAAAGATGTAAGATACAGCTGTAATTAAGCTAAGAAGGCCTCACAAGAAGTTAACTCTATATACGTTAGGAAAAAAATTCCTTTCATTTTTGTCTCATTTTTCTTTCAAAATCATTATTACTTTTGAATTACCTCGGATTCTCATTTAGCAACTTTTAGCCAGGAGAAATGATGCAGGTACTCACAGAGGAGGAAACTCAAAGGTAATCTACAGTCAGTATAGATCAGGGATGTAGAAAGTGATTCTTAAGAGCTGTGTTGGCTTCTCCTAGAGTCCAGTGACAAAAGAACATAAACAAGAAAGCTGGCACTTGCATTGGGCATCATGATCTCCATATCATATATGAGCACCTCCTGATATTTTCATTCAGATACATGATCATTCTTGTTTGCCCATTGCTTTTCTCCAGTTCCTCATCTTGCCAATTCTCTGTATTTTCAAAACAGAAATCCTACAAGGAGAAGGAAGGTTGGTTCTAGAAAGACCATGTAAGTAAGTTTGAAGGCAAAACTGTCCCTTCTGTTTACTTCAGAAAAGCTTCTCTTGATACTATTTCTACAAGCTCACAGTCATTATAAAGTCATCTGTTCTCCTTTTAAAAGAATATATTCTCAAGAATAAGAAGGAAACCCCAAGAAAAACTGGCTTAAGCCACTGGTCAAAATTTAAACAAAAGCACCCCAAACAAGCAAACCATGCCGAGCAGACCAAGCTCTGAATTAAAGCCAGCTCATGTGAATTTCAGGTCAACCAATGGCTAATAGCAGCTCCACAGGGATTAGAAGCACTGCCTGCTACTAAACTGAGCAACCATAAATGTAAACTCACTCATCCATTGAAGTCATGTTGAACATTTACTGAAGCATGACTAGAATCAATACGTAGAATTCCAGATAAACTGGTGACAATTTGTTCAGCAAAGGAATACAGTAGAATCTGATTTAAAGGGGGCTATTCAGATCTCCCTGATACCACCAACTGTTTCAACTTTCCTTGAAAGGTTCATTCAGTACAAAACTGTTTTGTAGTATTTCCATAAGCTTTGTATTTCCTGACCTCCAGCGAGATGGAGGCTAACTGCAGTTTACACGGATGTCTAAAAATACATCTTTTTTTGGAATGGCACATTGGGCATCTTGTCATTACACAAAGTGCCATCCTGTCTGTGCTGAAATTCAGTTTTCATAAATTAAGTAACATCTGGTAAGTGCCAAGAACACCATGGGATCTCTATCCATGTAATGTTACAGCATCCTTGCTCCTGTTGACTGATACATAGATGCCTAAGATTAGCCTGTTGGAACTATCTAGAGGGATATGGGGTTTATTTATAAGCTCCAGTATACCTGCTCATAATTTATTTATAATAATTATAATGATTTATTGTAAAAATCAATTAGCTTCCACTGATTTCCTTCCAATTTACAGAGTGAAATATCTTCTGCCTGTTACTGCGCTGCTTAAGTTGGCTAAATGTCCTTTAAATCTACTTTTTCTAGTGTAGGATGATGCCCTGAAATGTCACTTTTCAGTAACATTTTTAATTTCAATTTCCTTTGAAAAGTTTAGTAGGAGGACGATGACAAGACAACTAAGGCATGGGGATAAACCAGAAATAATAGTTATCATAGCTTTGCTTTAAAACAGAAGGAAACAGAAACAATATATAACTGAAAAATGACAATACCTTCCACAAGGAAAACAATAAATAAAAGGTAGAATTGGCAAAAATGTGTAGACTAGTCTGTGAAATAGTATTTCTGAGCTCAAGGAAACTTACTGGGATCTGGGTCACTGGGTTAGAAGGAACTGAGTTAGTGAAAGATAACTGTCTCTCTAATTCAGTATACTAGACAAGTAGCAAAACTTGATTTCAGGAAAGTGTTTCTGACATTATATAACATAGAACTATGCATAGTGAGCTAAACACAAGTTGCTAAAGATTCTTAACAAAATAAAGGGGGAGAAATGTAATTCCGCCTTCTATGTTCCACTTCTTCTCCCTGTGTACCCACACAGTGGTAATTCTGGCAGGACATAATATGCAAAATGCTTATATTCAGGCTCTCTGCAAGAGCATCACACAAAGACAATAAATTACAATCAATTGCACAAATGCAATTTGCCTTTAATCTCCCTTTATGTTCCTTATTAAGAAAAAAAAAGGAAGTTGAAGACTTAAAAACCAATGTAACCACCACATCTTGGAGAAAGTCAGCTTAATATAAAAGATTGTCAGATTAAAATATACAGCTAGAACTCCTGAAATATTTACATTTTTTACCACCTACCATAAGACAACAACACAGAAAGACAACAGCACACAAGCACTGCAGCCTTAACAATCAAATCTGTCCATGTAAAATCATAGAATCATAGAATCATAGAATAGTAAGGGTTGGAAAGGACCTCAAGATCATCGAGTTCCAACCCCCCTGCCATGGGCAGGGACACCTCCCACTAAACCATGCCATCCAAGGCTATGTCCAACCCCACCTTGAACGCCGCCAGGGATGAAGCATCCACAACTTCCCTGGGCAACCCATTCCAGGGCCCTACCACCCTCACAGTAAAGAATTTCTTCCTCAGTCACACTGGATATTCCTAGCACTGCATGGAAGGCTTTGACTCCTATTACCTTGCATTTGGATTGTGCTTTACCTTGCAATTCTGTATGATCTCACAGTGAATGGTTACAAATCTTTTATAAATGCTAAAGATAATGTGTTATTTAACTCATCAAGCGATTGGGGATATGATCCATATTTTACCAGTGAAAAGACTGAGATACAGACTGGGTAAGGGGTTTGACCTAGAAAATGGTATAAAAAGTGGGTATGGAACATCTCTCAGGTTCCATAATCATGTCTTAGCCAGACAAATGCCTTGTCCCTACCTGGTGTTCAGACCACACCTCACCAAGAGTCTGTGTCACAGTACTCTTTTGCCCAGAGTTTCCTCTAAATATATGTGAAATTAGGTGTTAAATTGTCACCTTTTGAGTCTGCAAAAGACAATTTTGGAAGGTGTTTTGCCTAAATATTTCTTTCACTGACATGTAAACCTTTTTTTGTTATTTTCCTTTTTCCTATAATGGAAGACAATCCAACTTTAGTATAAATTTCTACACAGGAGAAGCAATGAGAATTTATCTTTCACTCTGCATGAAATCACCTCTATTCAGTTATTCAGATGCAATTGCTATATAAGGCATAAATAACACTACTGATATAATTCAAACTTTGTAAAATGATTTCAATATTAATTGTGTAGAAGGGAAAATCAGATGCATGGGTAGTTCTTGTGCTCACTACACCTGAAAGAATACAGATCCCAAATGGGAGGATGTTTTAAAGCTCACTGAGATGGTTGAAAAGTCACAAAGATTTCAGCAGTCACTAGATCAAGCCTGTGGACAGCAGGGTGAAATTGAAGCTTATTTGACTTCTGCAAAGCTGCAGGGACACTTAATCACTAATGATCTGGTCCATCTTGGACACTTGGGAATTTTTCAATAGCCCTCACTGGGGCCAGCATTTTATATCTGGTTTTTCTTTCCTTTGGTAAGGTCCCCCAAACCTTACATATTTTGATATCAGTCCAGTCCCCTCTCCGTCTAACTGACTTCTGAATCATCCCCTAAAAGAACACCGTATTGGCAGGATGTACTGTAGGCAGAATAATCCCAGTTCTCTGCCATATGCTCCATGTGGTATCTTAAAAAATGACTGATTGCTTCATGATTGTTCTGCTTTTCCCTGTAGCTCTTGGGCTGACTATATATCTTTGGGTGTGTTAAGGTACGATGCCAGACTACAATCTGCCTTAAACAAACTCCCAATAGCTCTGATATCACTTTTAATTTATATTATAATTTCTAAATTCTAGTTGCTCCCTGGTGATTTTTTTTTTCCACAAGCGCATCTGGAGCTGGGAAAGAGTTTTGTGCAGGAAGCAACTGGGTGTAGTAAATGACATCCTCCTATACCTCTCACTGCTCAGTGTAGTCTGACCTCTCTCACCAGAGTGGCCAGGTGAGTCCCACAGCTTCTGGGCAGTTCTTACTTTTTTACCTAAAGCAAAAAATTCCTGGGAGTGTCCACAAATCTGAACCGGCATCTGTTCTTTTCCTGTTGTTTCTTCTTTGAAAATATAAACAGAATGTTAATTACCTTGCCCTGATTTTATCCTGCTGCTCAGTTTGTTTCCTTTTAACTTCTGAATCTATTACCACCTGCCAATTTGTCTAATCCTGTATTCTGGCAGATGTAAGGTTTTAGCTGAGATTCCTGCAATGATCCTGAAGGAAAATGAGCTGTATCTACTGAGTCAACCAGACTCAGAAAGCCAAAACTTTTGCAAATGTTACTTCATTATTTGCACAAATTGGAATCTACATACAGAAACTATTACATACATTTGGATGTAATGGTTCATGGATGTATTCTGGGGAGCCTGACAATCTCTCACACCTGGTAAAATGAGTCACAGGCTTGGAATACTTGTGCCTCCAACACTTTCAGACCCTGCTGTCCTTTTCATTTTTGTCATGTTTTTTTCTTAAATGAACAATAAAATAAACCTTTAAGTAATCTGTAGATGCCTCCCTATTTCTCATCACACACAGAAGAAAAAAACCTGAATCAGCATTTTCACATGTGCTTAACTCTGTAATTGTGTGCTGTGCTAAATTAGAGAGCTATGCTCAGGTTTCACATTACAAGGACTACTTTAATTTTATACAAGAAAAAAAAAGAATATTTTACACTATATTTTAATAAATAATTAATATTAAACTGCATCTATTAAATAAAGGTTCAAACTTGCACAGTGCCTTAAGCTCCCACTGGATGGTGTTTATCGACTTGCAAAATCAGGATCTGGTACAATGATATTTGGAGTGCTCTTCTGTTTCATACTGTGCCAGTTCAATATTGCTAACTACAGGTGTTTAAAAAGCATAAAGTGGTCCATCAAATATCAAAAGATTAGCTTGATGCTTGCCAGATCTTTAAAAAATAAATAAATAAATTTGGAGCTCTGCTTATTTGCCTTCTGGTTTTTGATACTCCAGGGTTCAGTTGGCTCATGATTTCATGTTTTATCTCTAACCATAAAGGTTAGAACTCTTTTTTTGATGGAAGCTGAAGTTTGCATCTACTCACTAGCCTGCAGGAGCAGACTTTAAGAAAACATCAAATATCATTAATGCTCATGGGAAAATTGCAAAAAAGGGCCATGCTGCTTGATCACTTGCTGATTTACAAATTTTGGTAATAGACATCAGTGCTTTGAACCACTGATGTGAATTAGCCAGGTCTATGTTCCTTTATAGTCTAAGTTTCTTGTGGCATTGAAATTACTGTGCCTCAGAAACCTACCCTACAACTGAACAGATTGTTGCTTGCCATGTGAATCTGGAATAGATTTGCTCCTAGACAAGGGGCTTTTTACATTTTATGTTGGAATAGAAACAGTATCTTCAGACTAGTTTAAGTATCTTAAGACGAGTGAGTTACTCCAGTTGTTTTAATAATGAAGCTGTTGTTTTCCTCTCCTATTTCAGTTCTTTGCCTCCACTAAGAAGCTCCACAAAGTGCAATTTCATGCTATGGATTCTCATTGCTCATTATTTGATGGTTAAGACACAGTCATAGGTGTTTTGTGAGCCAGTTTGAAGAAGGAACTGTAAACCCCTGACTGTCTACATATTTTGGTTTGTCTTAAATACAAGAGCTTCTGAAGCAAGAGACATGAGATGGATTTGTTGGAGGAATGGACAATTGAGTAGATAAGAACTAATACACACTCAAGCTGTATCACCGTATGTAGCAGCATTGTTCCAGTGATGAACTTCTGTGAAGAATTAAGAGTTTCATTTGAGGCTCGTTACCCTGTCATTTTTTCATCTGGCCACAGTAAATGGCCTCGAGAGCTGGGAGGAGGGAACCTAAAACTTCTGGACCAATATTTTACCCTGCATAATATTCTTTTAGAATTCTTTTTATTATTTTTTTCATGAGCTGATTTAGTGCTTTAATTGGCCGTTGAGTAATACAGAAAATATAAAATCTCATTCTATACCTTATACCTTACAACCTATGCATCTTTCAGTTCCAACAAGACTGCAGTGGTAAGCACAAAACAAAATTACCTGAGAACAAAGAGGAAGACTTTTTTTCTTGCTATCTTTTAAAAATCTCTTGCATTGGTAAGAAGGTATAGTAAGTATAGATGAGCTACACACAAACCCACTTCATTTAAACAGTATTTTTATAAGTTGAACAAATAATAAGAAAAGGTATTTCAAATTATGAGATAATTAAATGTACAGATCTTCTCTTTACTGTTCCATTCAGTTTTACTTTATTTTAGGATTAATAAACTGCCATGCCTGAAATGACTCTTGAAGTACTGAATCACTGTTTGTGTCCCTCCTACTGTGACAGTGCTCTGTGAGGCAGTCTCAGTATATATATTCCTGTACTGTTACATTTGGCGTGCTTGTTTCCAAGAATCAGTAATTACTAATAAGAGCTGAACAAACAGAAACTGTTCACCCACTTAATGATATGCAAATATTTAATATTCTAAATATTAAGAATTAAGTGCTTTATGTGTCAGTGGCTGAAAACAGTGGTGTCTTCAGTTCATGCAGAATTGTTTTACTTCAGAGTTTGAGGTATGAATAACCTTGTATTTAGTTCATCTAATACCCTCTGCTGGACTCAATGGGTTTGCAGCCCGCCTTCCTCAGCAGTGATGCCAAAGACCATCACTGAAATCTCAATTGAATTTCTGTTAACATTCATGATCTTTTGTTGTGTATTTGATACAATCCATGCTTACATGATTGTTAGTAACTTTATAGAGGTGCTGTTTTAGTAAGGTTCATGCTTCCTTACACTATTAGAAGCTCTACGTTTATTTTTATAAAAAAGCAGGACATTTTTAGAGCACGTCTGTTTGCATGAAGTCAGCAGGAGTTTGGAATGGGCAAAGAATGCAGGTTGGGGCTTTTGCTTTAGCAAACGTTAATTACACAGGTATTTCCTGCATAAGGAATTACTCTTTTAGAAACACCGAGCTGTGTTTTGAGAGTTAGTAATTTTTTGTTACCATGTTTTTTTGCTTTCTAAATCAAAAAGGACTTTTTTTTCCTTTTCTCACAGTTCATTTATTGCTTTGGGTTTTTACCCCCTGAAGTACATCCCCACTATTTTGATTTTGAATCTGCAATCTTCCTAGGTTTAGAATGTCACTGTGCTCTTGCGAGGTGCCCTGGCCAGGGAGGCTTTGCACAACTGGGCACATTTAAGAGCTGAAGTATTTTTAGTTGCGACTGTTAAAAAAATGCACTCTCAGCTGTTCACAAAGCAGTGATTGGACTGGTTAGATACTGGAGAATGCTGATACCTTCATATGTTTTATGAGTGTACTGTAGCTGTGCTTCAGGCAGAAATTCTTCAGAAGAATGAGCAAAAAGAACAGCGAGTGGAACTGCTTAAATTAAAAAAAAAAAAGTTAGTTTAGGTTTGGGTTGGGTTTTTTTCAGAAGGGACAGGGATAATACTGGAATTCATATAACAAAATACACTCCAGTGCAGGTATATTTTCGTTTGGGCATGGTGTCCAGTTCTGCTTTTATTACACAATGACTCCAGCTGTCTTTCTAAACCAGGTAATTATCGCAAATAAATAAATGCCATAATAGGAGAATTTATATAGCATTATCTTTCTGAACTGATTTTATTTCTTTTTTTTTTGTTTGTTTTTGCAGAATGCTTGTGAGTATCAAGCTGACAGTTGCTAACATTGAAAAAATGAGTGTAGGAACACAGGCAAAAGCAGATTTTCCAGGGGGCTTAAAGAATGTAATGTGCATATCTACTTCCCCAGCATCCTTCTTCACTTTTCATTTGCCCCATCTGAAAGGAGAGCACCTGCATGTCTGCACAGAAGTACCCAAGCCCAATAGCAGCCTCATTCTGCATCCAACCAGTGGTCCATCAAGCCCAGCAGCCCTTCTCCTAGCAAAAGCCAGTATCGACTAAAGGGGTTTGAAACCAAGCAATTGATTTTAGTCTGCGAAGACCTCATGAACTGAAGCTGGCAGTTTTCACATAGTCTTAGAAAAGTCAGTTTCAGACCCTGCAAGAGACTTAACAGAGAAATTTGTTAACATCTGGGTGCTTTACACAAACAAACTAAACCTTTCAAGTTTAATTTATTTTACTTTTTTTGTTTGATGTCTGCAACACCTATTTGGAAGAAAGCACAACTGCCATGACTGACCAGTGATACCAATTAATAAATTCCAATGCAGTATGCATCAAACATTGCAGTTAAAGAAAATTTTCTGTTCTATTTGTTTTTGTATAAGAAAGAACAAATATAAAATAACTGAATCCTGTAAATAAAACAAAATTATAAATTAAGATAAAATATCACCCTTTTTCTTTTCCTCTGTAGCCTCACACATTCCTTTCAAACATGAAATAACTTTTGAAGGAAGGATGGCTGTGGTGAAAATCAATATTTTTCCTCTAGCTGAGCCTACTTCAGAGAAAAGTCAGATCCTGCCTATGCCCTCTGCTTGCATCTAAAAATTTTAGGTTTCATTCCCTGTGGTAACTATCATAACTATACAGCTACTTCATACAGTATATATTGACTTTGTAAACTGTGGTTGTTCTCTGGTGCAGGGATCAGTATTCTGGACTGAGCATTCAAGTGTGGAAACAGGAAAAGTCTGACATGTTATTAGATGCGTCCTTACTCATGCTCTTTGTAAGATTTCCTACATATCCCTGGATAGAAAATCAATGGTTACGTATGAAGTATCTGTGGTTACCTATTGGAAAGCAGCAAGATGCTTCCTCTATTTGTAAAAGAAGCTTAGCTTTCCAATTTAGCAATGGAGGACTGTAAAAGACAAAAATACAGTTGATATGTAATAAGCCTTAGCTTTGCCAAGTTTATTGTGAGAACACCAAAAGACACAATGAGCAGGAAGTGAAGAACTACATACAAACAGTCCCCTGCTAACTACAGCATAAAGATTTGCCTTTGAGCAGGACAGCATCTACTGCTTCTGCAGAACAAGACAAAGTTAATGAGGTAATATAACTGAAGCTTCAACTGCAGACCAAAATGGGAAAGCAGAAGAGAATTAAAGAGGAGAAATGTACTTTTATACAAGTACTAATAAGCCTCAGAGCTTAATATAAGCTACTTACAGAGTTTGCACTATTCTAAGTTTAAAAAATCATTAAACAATATAGTAGTATTTTTTCAGTAGAATTTTCATCAGGAACAGGATCTCATATAACTATCAAATAAAGATGATTTCCTGCTCCAAAGAGCTTTCCCTCTATGTGCCAGTCAGAACCGTCAGCTGAGAATATATTGCTAAGCTGCCCATCGGTTATTTGTTTAAAGTTTGTAAAACAAAATGTAGCCTTACCATCTGTGGGTTATCATGCATCAGCACTGAGCTCACATGTTTGTCACAGAGTTGACAATTACAGCTTTGCAGGACAAGACCTACTCTCTCACATTTAAGATGTGAAAACAAAGCAGAATATGTGCCCTTATGAGGCTGTAATGTCTCTAGCTGAGGAATCATAGTCTACTAAATATGATAGGCCAGATTCTGCCCCTGGTTATATGCCTTTGTCAACCCACGGACAAAATTAACTGCAAAATAATATAAAGAGACACAGGGATTAAACATTTTTGTGCCTTAGAAAGTAGTAAGCTCACCTAAGAACATCCAGGCATTCTAGGCTTAAACTACTTATATCTTTGCAGCTGCTAGATGTTCTTACTCTAGAGTATACACATTACATAGCATGCAGGTGGCAGTCACATCCAATCACTACTGCAAAAACATTTTATTAAGCATACACAGTGTGACAGGGAAATGGAAGACAGCCAGGAATTTGATCTTACCTGGTGCTCTATGCTGCTGCTTCGCGGTCTTTTACCATGCTCAGAAAGTCCTATGCTATGTATTTGCTTCAGGCCTGGAGCGTCAAAGTGTATCATTTCTTTTACAAAGCCAAACAGCATCAGTATGACATGTGAAACTAGCCAGTTCTGCAGCTCTTTACACTTCAAATGTTTTCACGATATTGAGCCTTACAAGAAAAATGTCAACCCAGCCTGATCTTTAAGCCTTTCACCATTGAATCAACTCACGTATGTCACAGATATTTAACAGTAACTGTAGAGATGGGTGAACCAGTTTGTGGAAAATCCTGCCCCAGCTTGTGTTTATTCCAGAAGCCCACACAACCCTCCCAAAAGTTCCTATCACAACAGCATGGATCTTATTTCTTTGTTAGTCCTTGCTAATTCCCTGTCATCATGATACTTGTGGCTGCTGTAGTAAAGCCATCATCCATCATCATAATCAACCCCTTTACCTTCGTCTACACAGCATAATTATGAAACTTCACTTTGGTAAGGGAGATAAGCAAATACCTAATGTAAGGGATGACAGTCGCTCTGCTCAAAAAGCAGGATGTTTCACATCCTGAAAGTGAAAGATGTGCTTAAATACTTTGATGAGTTTTTCTTCTTGTATAACAAGCCTTTTTATCCAGAAGATTGCTTCTGAAAAGGAGGTGCAAGAAGAGGTCAGGCATTTGGGAAGCGTGGGCCAGCAGTGTATTTGCTGTCTTACATTTCTCTATATTCTCTATCTTGTCATTCCATATCTTCCCTTTTCCACTACATGTTCCCCCAGGTTTTCTTCGTTTTTACTTTCTGCTTCCCTCCTTTTTGCTCACAGACTCCATACCTGTAAGGACTTTGGTTCTTAACTTTGTCTTGTATTTAATTTAGTACTTTTCCATTATTTTGTATTATTCTGCCTTAAATGTGTACACACCATTGTCCAAGCAGAAGCAAATGACCTGTGTGAATGCTGGTGAGTACCTTGTTCTCTGTGGCTAACAGGTTATAAAGCCTGTCACTCTTAATTGCCACCACAAATGACCTTTCAGCCTGAGTTTTGAAGTTCAGTCATGAGATATATGGTATTTTCCAAGCTGTTTGCACATGTTTTAACTGAAGGCTGTGTGTATGTGTATGCAGCCATGGGTCATTACACAAAGTGAAACCACCAGCTTGTATGTCGTAGGCCACCAGGCAGTCACCAGCTGATAATGACTCTCCGTTATTACTAACCAGGGTCAAATTCATGCCAGTGACCTAGAAGAACTGGGCTCCACATCTCATTATTAACATTCTGAGCTCTCTAGTCCCACTGACCGTTGCATTTAGGTATTTAAGTAAAAGAACAAATCACAAAAGAAAAATCAGGAACTAAATGAGGTATTTCAGTATTATCACATTAAAAGCCATTCAGAGTGCATATAATTCTTCCACTCACAATCTGATAGTGCGTTTTTAGCTGTCAGATATTTTATTACACAAAACAGCTGAATAACTATTGACAGAGGTCCCTGGGTATTATTAATATGATAAAGCAGCAGTTACAGTCTGTTGGGTGAATAACAGACATTTAAAGAAATCATAGAATTGTAGAAATCCCTAAATACTTCTTTACTTGATGGCCCTTAATTTTTCTGAGTGACACTGATCTGACTTTCTGAGTCACTCTGGTCTGCTCAGTAAATAATAAGATTCATTAGAAGACCCTAGAGTGCATTTTAACAGAAAAATAGGTATTTCAAAATTTTCCTTAATTCATGCTAAGATAAACTGTAAAGTTTTAAAGATATTTCTTTTATTTTAAATCCTAGGTCATTAGTACGATGCATTTGCAAATATCAAAATGGGATCCCATCATTCAAAAATTTGGGATTTTAATGTCTTTTCCTCTATTTGAAGTTCTTATGCAGCATTTTTGTTTTCTTTTTTGGGATTGTAAGTAACTGTTGTAAATTTCAGGGTATTTAGATATAAAAGACTCAAATCTGCAGGACATCTCTAATGTGATACTGACCCAGCAAACAACTGCAAATGCCTGGTTTACTTCACTTAAACTGCTGATTGGCAGAACACATTTTAGGATTTAGTTCTAACAGATCTGGGAATTCGGGGTCTAAATAATTTAAATAAACATACACTCAGCTTTTTACTCTCCTTAAGCTGATAAACAGTACAAATCATGAACTGTAAGTTGTTTCCCATATTGTCTGTACTACCATCGAAGACATTTCTAATGTAAATTTCCTAATGTTGTCAAGGCACTCATTAGAGTATGAGAACCATGAGCCACTAGAATAGCAGTTATGCCACCCTTACATCTCTTGAAACACTGAATCCTAAATTTAGGCTTAGGCAGGTAAGTAGAGGAATTAATTTTTAACATTTTGTTTTACTGAAGATTTGAAGATTTGGGTCATTTAGTTTTGTGAAAAACATATTATTCAGCTACTTATTTGGGCTTTTAGAGATATTCTTTCTGCTTATAGTAGGCTATAAGACACCTTCAATGCAAAAAATGTTTTGCAGTATTGTGTCCAAATTAGTTCAGTTGCCTGAAAGGGAGTGGCAGGGGAATAGTGATAGTAAGAAAATATTGTGGGCATGTTGTTCCAGGCATGATAGCAGCCTTGCCAAATCCAGGTGTTCAAAAACCAGAAGACAGTTCCCCAAAACACAAAATTGGATCAAACATCACAAGATTAATATCTGTCTGTTTTCCTTTTGATTTACTTTATGGCTTCTGAGACTTAATTTTTACATGAAAGCTGAGATTCTTACCTAACCACAGAATTTTGGAAGCTCTGAGTTTAAGAAAAAAAAATTATAATGAAAACTTCATCTACCCCTGCTTTTGCCCACCCTCTGTTGCTCAGCATCTACACTGGAACTGTGAGGAAGGGACTCCACAAGCCGTTTCACCAGAGCTGCACCACCTGGATTCTTCAGCACACTGCGAATCACTGGGCTGCCGGTTAATGTAGCATTAAGTCTGCTTTGTGTTGAGGAAGTGATGCAAAGCAAAATTAATGGCCCTGTGAATTTGGTCCTACACTGGAACCCAGTAGCAGGATCACATCCACTTCTCAGCTGCACTTAACAGAGGTACATCCTCCTGCATCTTAAAATTACAGTGGTGATTTACAAGTGCTGCTGAATGCCCCGCTGGAAACTGCTGTGAAAGAAGTGTCACTGGTGTTTGTAAAACGTTTTTCAATTACAGGGAAGGTATTTTTCTAGTTGTTCAAGAGGACTGGTACACTAAAGGTCTGGTTCTGTAACACAGAATTGCAGTAGGTGTATTTGTGGAGTTGATCTCAGAAATCAATTACTATGAAGGCCCACAGCATAACACAGGTTACCCAAATAAATCCTGCTGTTAATACAGGAAGACATTTCTAGGATGGAGACCTTCTATCTGCATTAATACAAACCAGATCCCAACACAAACGGCAAGCTTTTTCAGCTAAATTCAGGATATCCATCACCAAATATGTTTGATTATTTGAGCTATTTGGAGAGCTTGCATTTGATTTCTTCTGTGAAGGACAATCTGTGAACTCCGAATCTAAATTTCAGACATTTGACTTATTTTGCCTCTACATAAACTAAGCTGAAGAAATGGATGTGTTTTGCCTCAGAGGCTTTATGTCAGTCCAATATATGCACTTTCAAGTTTTTGATCTGCCTATGATTATCTCTTAAAAACAAGAAAAATGGGAATTGAACAATGAAATATTTTAGCACAAAAGAAGGTCACTTTTTTTTCCCCCCAGAAGAAAACCAGGGAAACAGGCACATCTGGTGATCAGGGAACTGCGAGAGACAGATGGATTTCTGTTTGACATTTTTATACTATGTAATGCTGACTTTGCAAACTGCCTTATGATAGCAGAAGACTTAAAAAATGTTCCCTGTTTATAATCCGGCTAATTAATTACTGTATAAAGCAAACAGAAGTATGCAACTTCTAGAAATGAATTCAAAATTTTAACAAGTCTTTAATTTTAAAGATAAATGTAGTCAACTGAGTTTATCAGCAAGTCCTACCTGAGTTTTTAGGTAAGAGTATAGGTTAATCTAGTTTAAACAGTGCCCTAAAAACAGTGGTTCCAACTAAACTAACCATAGTTGCCTACTGCTACAGGAGCAGTCCCGTAAAGGTGTCTGTATATTCATGCTGTTTCAAATCATATAATAAAAATTATATAAAACTGGAGAGAAGCAGCTCAGTAACACTGAATTTAAAGGAACTGAATTAACTGTTCATTAAAGCAAGCAGGCATGCCTTTTGTTTTGTCTAATTTGCATCTTCACAAATTTTTCCTCGTACGAGGCTCTTTGGTAAGAGCTCTTCCTTTGAAGATTATGATTATGATTATTTAATGAAAATCTGGATGTATACAGCCATTGCAAAGACACTAGAAATATTATATCAAAGAACTTCAGACTATGGCCTCTTTGCAGCCAGGACATATGATATGCTGTCCTCAAAACTGAATAAATATTTGATCCTACTGTTAACTGACACGTACTGGGATGCCAGTAAAAACACACATACAAATTTATACATACGTAAGTATGCATATATGTCTTTGCACATCTAGCACACCACCATAATTGAGTGAGAAATCCTATTATTTTTAAGCCTCACAATCAGAAATGGAATAATAATGAAAAAAACCCAACTGAACGGCACTGAGACATTAACTGGTGACCCCTACATTGGTGAATCAAGGCATCAAATAGTTGTTACATAAAGAAATTCACAGACAGACTCTTTATACAAATCAATTACAAAGGTAAGTTCAAGCCTGAGGTGTTACCTTACCATGTTGATATTGAGTTGTTTAATGAGTTTTTTCCAAATATTGTTTACAGAATGTGTATGACAAAAACTAAATATGTAGGTCACATTTGTAACCACTGCTAACTCCACTCGGTGCAGTGGATTTATGGCAAGACTTCATATGACACACTTGGTTCAAATGGATTGGCCTTTTCCCTTTGGCATAACAAAGGCCACTGCAAAACAGTGATCTTTTACGGAGAAAGTAGGCAGGAGCATTGAAAGCTAAAATAAAATTCAGTTACATCTTTTTCTGACTTGAAGGATAAATGTGTTGAACCAATTGAACAACCATTACTCCACAGATAGTTCTCATTCAACAAAGAACTAAATGAAGCAACTGAATTTATTATTTATTCCCCATTATTCCCCATCCCTGACAGTGTTCGAGGCCAGTCTGGATGGGACTTTGAGCAACCTGGTCTAGTGGAAGGTGTCCCTGCCTGTGGCACGGGAATTGGAATTAGATGAGCTTTAAGGACCCTTCCAAACCAAACTATTTTATGCTTACAGCTTCTTCCAAAATCCTTTTCCAAATTCAGCATATGGGGATTCCACTGCACATTTCTACAGTGTCAAAACTTTCCCCCAGATGCTAGTATAATTAACCCTAGAGACTGTCCTAGTTTCAAAATTATTTCCATGATGCAAAATGTGTAAGGAGAGGCAATGTGAGTATGCTGACATAAGCAGGCCTCCTTGGACCCATTCCTGGGATAGTGTTATTTACAGTATTTAGGAAACTATCTGATCTCTGAATCTGTTTGTCTAGTTTAGTCTACTGAGTACACACCTCAGTAGTACACTAGCCTAGTCTAGTATTCAGAAAGCATTACTGTGTCCCTGCCTGATCATCGAAGCTTATGCAACTGTGTTTTCTGTCTTTCCCACTAACTTCTGAATCTATTGGCCAATCTCAAACAAATTTGATAGAAGAGCAGTGATCTCAAAGATATTAAGTTCTACCCAGCTACATGAAAACTGATGACTAGATAGATGACTGGCCTCATTAAGGGAAAAACTGCAACATGAACTCAAAAGTTCTGTTTTGTCTGGCTTACCAGCTGGACAATCAACATACATACAGGTCATAAGCAGCCACAGGACATGCTGCCTCTTGCCCTGCTAGTAATTAGGTATGGCAATGAGACCTCAGGATACTGTGTATGGGCAGCGAGAGAGGACAAGAAAACACAGGTGGAAGATTTGAGGTCCTGGATGGGAGAATCATAAGGTATGTGAAAGGAGGTAGACGATGTTACTATCATGGAGCTGCATAGAGACATAAGATTGAAAAGCAGAAGTGTAGGTGTTGATTTATGACAACATTCTTTGTCACGGGGAAGGTGTGTAGTTGGTGGTTATCAATAACATGCAACTGTTCCTTTTTGATTTTTGAAGAGAAGAATGTATGTCTGAGAATCTGATATTCAGGTTAGATACTCAGTCAGAAGTCAGTGTGTCTGTACTCAATTATAGAAACCAAAGATGGCAAGAGCGAGAGCTAAGACAGTATGCTCTGCAGAACATTTGTAGCCTAAACCAGAAATATTCCACAGTGCACTTTAAAGGTAACTCCTGCACTGACCATGCTACGTCAACCCTTCTACAAGCTGTAGCATTGCATAGATGTTACCAAGTACAGGATTTGGGGTTAGAATATTTTACAGTAGTAACATAGGGAGATTCCACTGGCATTCACTGCTGTTGGACATCATATATACAGGTGGTGTAAGTTACCTCCTAGGTTATACAGATGTTGGAAGTTATAGTATATCACATATCAGAGTATATTACTAGAATGAAACAGTGACTACATGGTGGCATGCCATAATGTTCCCTGGTAATATATAAATTCTGTGGATCATACTACCTCTTCATATGGGAATATACTGACTTATTGTCAATGTTTTAGTATATGTCAATGTCAAAGTATATGTTGTGTAGCCCAACTATAGTGGTCACAAAGACAGAAATAAATTTCCTGTCTTCAACTACTACAGCAGTGTGCATTTCCATGTTATGATTTACTCTGATAATGGTGCATATTCTCATTATCACCTCCAGTTGCTAGTTTTCAGTGTGCTGAACAAAACTGAAGAAACTGTGATTTTTTTGTGAAAAGATCACAAAGGTGAAGCTACATTTTCAGTAGTTACCCTTTTTCATACAAAACTTCACTAAAATTCTGCCCAACAGAATAACGAAAAATGTAGCACTAGATTCTTTCCTTTGCACAAAGATCCAGATGAACAGCAATGTATGGAGCATCACCATCACAAAGGAAATGGTACTGATCATGCACAGGGTTTCTACTAAAAGAATTCTGCTGGTTTTGAGTGGGCACACAAGTACAAAACTGGGCCCTGTAGTCTCCGAGTGCTATTAGAAGACATTTTTTATACAGATTTTATGTTTTGGTAGACCCACTATGCTATATAACTAAATAATAGGTATACTTTTCTTATGATTCCTTAAAAAAAGCTATCATTATACTATTCCCTCCAAATAAAAGGAAAGCAATGACTGTACAAGTGCTTCAGTATATGGTAAGAGAATAAAGGCAAGAGTTTTGACCTGCATCTCTGACTCACATTCATGAATTCATTAACCTCAGCGGACTCATTCACCTCTGTCCAAGAGTAAAAACTATTCTCAGTGAAAGATTAAGCTGCAAATGGTAACATTTCCCCAGACTCATGTCTGACAAAAGCCATTTCATTGTCTGGTATATGTTAGAGCGCTGTTAGGTTTGCTGTGAATTAAATCCCTCTACCTATAATCATCAAAGCACTGATGTTTCATATGGGGATCAACAGACATACACACTAGTGACATGGTCGGAAAAGCTGCATATAAAAAGTTCTTATTCAAGAGGAATCGACATCTGGAGATACCTACAGCTTTCTGGTTCCTTTGTATTCTGAGAATGATACATTCTGCTCAGAGCTCTTGAGCAGGACTCAGGAATTACTCCCTGATTATTTGTCCATCTCAGTATTTCTACTGGGCTCATCAACATGATAACTTGTTAAGATGAGCTTAACTGCTTATTCAGTTGAGCATTATTATAGCCATCAGCATATCTTGTGGATGTTTCAGTGAATATACAATTAACCAGTGCACAGCTTGAATCCACAAATTCTTGGCGTCTGCCAATAGCAATGGAGTTAAAGGAGTCTTCCCTTCATAATCAACAGCATGAAATAAATAGTATTACAGTGCATAAAAATCTCTGTTTCCCCGAGCAGAACAAAAGCATGACCTGCCTCTTTCTTTTTATAGTCTGTTAAAATATATCTATTGTATTTCCCTATAACGAGGTGAAAATACTATCTGGCAATGCTTTCGCTAACAGATAGCAATGCCCTGAACATTCCTTACTACAACTTCAATGTCTGTAACAAATTTGAGTAAATAAATCATGCTGCATCTTAAGCACTAGTGTCATCAGTCACTTCAGAACAGGTTTGCAACAAAGCATCTCTTAGAAAGTATGGAGCACTGCAACTTCCATTGAGCTCTGTGAGACTGACACTATATTTTAAGATGAAAACTTTTGCATATGTGTAGGAGGAAAATATGCCAGTCTATTCCACAGTTTATAAATTGTTTTCTTGAGAAAAGTTCAGCTTACACAAATGTTTAAATTTGCAAGCTCTTTTCTAAACTACATTAAAGCAGATCATATTCTGACCTATTTGCTCTTGGTGCTTCCTGATCCTTAATTGACTAACCAGGGAGTGTTATTTTTGACTTGCACTTGCAGATTTCACTTATGCAATCTCAGTGCTTAGTGCTTGCATTAATGAAATCTGTTATAAGCAATCACCTGTGGCTGTGTCTTTCGCTTTTCCGTATCTTGTAGATTAGCAGCATGAAAGAGAAAATATTTACATACAACTAGTAATGGAAGTGATTTTTGTCATAAAGCAAAAAACCACAGTCTCAGAGTCATTTGCCTCTTTCCCTGCAATGAATTCCTGTTGCTTTCTACACTGTGATTTTCAAAGCTTGTGAGGTCTATCCCATGTATAAAATACTTGTGCCAGTGTTTTGCCAGCTGACAGTTAAAACAAACGCAGCTCATTGTGAAAGTGTTCTGCCTGGGTTTCAAAATCAGATCTAGGGTTAAACTGAAGATTGTACCAACTGTATGCCTTAAATCCATTCATTCCATCTGACCTGCAAGTACACATCTGCTGCATGTTAGCCTTACCCTGATGTCTGAGAGTGGCACACATTTGAATCCTCATCATTTTGATTAAAGAGTTGGTTTTGTTAGGATGTCATGTACAGTATATCAAAGGAGATCAGTAACCAGTATGAAAGTCAGATGACAAAGAAAACAATCAGCACATGCACAGTTAAGCAGAGTTTCATGAAAAGAAGGCTTAATATAATGAGTCATAATTTGAAAAAGTATCTGTAAGTGGTCTCAGTACTCAAAACTCATAGTGGGCAGTTCAGGATTTTAGAAACAGTTATTAAGTATGGATAATCACAAGAAATGTGTTGTCCTAGGCTCTGTACTACTCTGAGTACAAATTGGTTATTTCAGATAATCAAACTGTACAGTACCCAGACACAGGACAGGCAGAGCACAGTATATATCAAAACATTTGGTAACAATTTTTTTCAAGTTTTGGAGATCTGTCCAGCTGCTCAGTAAATTAATGTAGATTAGGAAATTGTCTTTCCTTTAATCAATGGATAATGAAGAGCATTTGTTTCAGACTTGTAAGACTATCCCAAATACTAACTCTGCCTTTGTTTGGTAAAAACATGATTTTTTTTTTGCATTACCACATTAAAAGAACTGCTGGTTTCTGCCTTCCTGACTGATTTATGGTTTTAACATCTTAATCCATTATGTTTTCTATTTGTGTTTATTAGTGCATATATGAGTGCATCTGTGTCTGTGTGTCAAGATCATTATTAATCATAGTAATGGCAAGAAAAAGAAAGAAAACTTCTAAGCCCACTGGAAGAGCAATAGTGTTCCAGTAAGTTCAAGGCCTGCTAGGATTAAGGTTGGCTGATCTGAGCCACCTGTTCTTCAAGTGAATGCAAAAAGATGTGAATACAGTTCCTGAAGAAGAGACCAAGGATTAGCTGGTCTTAGGGAAAGACAAATCCATATCTTCACTGAGAAGAAATGGT